>JAVXUP010000040.1:0-600000 GCA_033070095.1 Escallonia herrerae
CATCAATACTTAAAAAAAATTTGGTGCATTTGACCGTCCACTACATTATGTAGCGAACGGCATAACAGAAACATTAGACATCAACACTTAAAATTTGTTTGGTGCTTTTGACTGTCCGCTACACTATGTAGTGGACGTCGTAGCGGAAACATTAGACATAACACTTAGAATTTTTTTGGTACTTTTGGCCGTCCGCTACACTATGTAGTGGATGGTGTAGCAGAATAAGGGCCAAAAAACCACCACACACAACACCCTAAAAAACCACAACACACAAAAAAGAAATGTCTTAAGAAGGAGTCAAATGTTTCAAAATAAAAATGCTGTCATAAAAATAATCGTTTACAATGTCATTGGGCCTCCTTGAGTCGGATTCTCGTCGCAAGCTGGATTTATTATATTCCTAATTGTTCTAGGCCGGCAGCTATGAATTTGTCAAGCTATCTTATATCTAAAGTTTTCTACGTCTGCTTTGCTCCAGACAGCCTTCTTGAGGCTATCATCCCAACAAATGTAGTCCATGTACATGCAGACGAAGACGCCACAGTCTGAATGATTAGCTTACTTGGGCCTCTGTCTCTTCAATCGAACTTTGAGCTTCGGCTTCCCCGGTACTTTTATTTCACGGAGAGTCTGGACTATGGCACAACACAGATCCTATGGAGAAATAAAAAACGACGTCAGCTACGAGTTAACAATTATAATAAGCAAAAAATAACAATCGCAAGATTACCATAGCATCCAATTGAGCTTTGAAAATTTACTTCACGGGCATCTCTGGCATCGTCGTGGAGACTGTCAAGGATTGTTATGATCATATTTTTTGGTTCAGAGCAAACCAAATACCAGTGGTTCCTATTACCGCATAATGGTAATAGGAAGACATCCGCATCAAGGACGCTCACCGGACTATCCCTATTCTTAAGAAATGCAATGAACACATTAGATCACCGCCACTGGATCAAGCTTTTCCTCCCCCTCACGGTTGTCCAGTGGTTCCATTCTTCGACGAGCATGCCATGAAAAATCGCATCCAACAAAAAACCATGAGGATGAGCATTCCCCCCGATAGAATGTAATGTTGTGATGTGGATCATATCTCTTCGGGTAGTGGCTCTCCCTCCGGGTGTACTCCCAAGCGCACAACCGAGACCACACATTATTGGTTCTCTCCCTACGGTTGGGTGCACCGGTAGTAATGTGTTCATAAGACCACACCTAAAAACAAAGACAAATTAAGGTCAAATTGTCAAAATTTATCGTGCACCGGCTAATAAAAAAATATCAAAAATGCAATAACAAAGAGTTATATAATATAGCTGTAACAATGAGAAACATGTTCATATAGCTTTGGAGTCGGGCCCCGTTGCCTTGTGCAATGCTTGATACATGCAAGAGTTGATGCACCCCAGGCATACTCCCCAACCTCTTATAGGTTACCCAACAACGCTAAATATTTGGTTTGAACCATATTCTTACATCGTTGGAATAGATTGCCCCCATTACCGACAGCAGTAAAGCCTTTATGTGCAGCACAAGCATCTCCTCTGTGTAATTTTTCGACAGAACCTAAATACAATTTAAGCAAAACAAACGGTATATATTGTTCGTGAGAATAAGAAAATAAAAAAAAATAAGTATCTTACTTGTTCATTCCAGATAGATGTACTAATATGATTTTCTTGGTCGTATAATACGGAGGAATCCTTTGGTCTAGGGTTAAAGTCTATTTTTCGATACTGAAATGACTGAAATTATGAAAAATGTCAAGTTTGGAAGCTTTTATCAAACGCTCGCAAATTACCAATGCTAGCACATACATAATATATACAACGCTAGCACATGCTCAATATATATAAATTACCAATGCTAGCACATGCTATTAAAATGTTGTACTCACTCTATACTGGAGTGATACTCAAGGGTACAGATCTGTGATTAGTCCTTATAAGAAACTCATGTGGTCTATTTTTTTTTTGGTCTTATGGACCAAATTGAAATTAATGTGGTCCGTGGTATGTAGATTTGAACCGATGACCTTAGGATTATCTCTCAAAGGCCACAGCCATTCGTTTCACCCCTAAGGTTAAACCGTTATATCTTAGATAAAGAAATTTCAAGTTTTTGCGCAATACAAAATTAAGTAGTTAAGCTCTTTTTGTGCATATGGTTACATTTTTAAAATTGAGCCTTGTAAAAAAAACTAGAAGAGTTGTTTAGTAATCCTAGATAGTATCCGTGCTTTCTTTACAAATTATCAACATCTGAAGGCCACCAAACATCCATGCAGTAACTCTAGATAATCTAACCCAGTATGTGGTCTTGTTAGAGTAAAAAGTATATGAATCAATTTTTGGTAAGGGAAAGTTAATTTAAACTAGAAGGGAAAAAATTTCTTTAATTACAAATAATGGCTCAATTCATGGGCTTTCTAAAATTAAGCCTATCACCTAGCCTATTAATAATGGTCCTGGGATGGAGAAGAAAGACACACGTCTTTGCAAACAAGCCCGCTGAAACTTTGTCCCAAGCACTTCGCACGCTAAGATTCTTCAATCGAGCACTTCTAAGACACAAATATTAATTTCTTTGTGATCTTAATTTAAAGAGGAAGTCGCATTCAACTTTGGTCATTCTACAATGCTAGGATTGACAGGCTTGTTGGGAAAAAAGTCTCGAAGCCTTCCATCAACCACCGCTTTGACGATTTTTCAACTGCAAAGATTGAAGAAGCCAAATAAGTATTTCAAGACCAAGCTATTTTAGCCCTTGCAACTTGACCAGTCCAGAGATTGAATCGGAGGAATTTACCGTTTACTATGTCTAAAAATAGCAGAGTTGTTTGAACTTTTCTTTTAACTTGATAAATTGAATTTTGTGCATGGTTTCTTGTCAGAGGTTAGGCACGAAATTCATGTGCGAATCATGGTCCCCGACCATGTAGGACAGTTACATAAGGAGAATTGATGCGATGGGAAGAATGACCAAGAAGCGCAAACAATTGTTATACAATATATTTAACGATCTACAATGGACGGGATAGATGATCCCGTGTCATATAATTTTTTTACTTTTTAGCTAAGAAAGGGATGTGGAAGGGTGGAGTAGTGCTCTGAGAAATGGTGGGGTGCATGGCTAACTTTTGCCTTTTCATTGCATATAGAGGGGTACCTTGGTTTGGAGGACACGACATGGAACCTTTTTATCATGTCTGCTCCATGGCCTACGTATTTTATACCATGAAACACGATTTTTGTTGGGGGTGCTTCTATTGTTTGGTTTTGGAAAAAGGAGCAAAATGAACATGAATTTATGCTGAGACACTTGTTTCATGAAGTGTTGATGCTAGGGTTGAGTAAGTACTCTTTTTTGCAGCCATGGTCTCGTCTATTATTGTATTATTGTTATCGTTATAATCTTTTTGGTGCAGCGGCAAGAAGCTTCAATAGCTAAAATAAGACGGTCAAAAGTAATAAGTTCGTTGTTAGATCTAAATTAGTTAAGATCAAATGATGTCAACATCAAAAAGTTTAGCCTATCGATACCTTAATGTGTTTGGAGATAGCAAGATATGTGCGACCTTGGTTCTGTCTCAGAATGCAGCAAATTTAATGTCGTAGCAAGGCTCGTTCATATTGCATTTGCAGAAGTTGGTGAATTTTAAACACGTGTCATTGTTCAACTTACATAGCATCTAACTTAAAAAAACATAATGAGAATGAGTGCAAAGGCCTTCAAATTCAAGCAATAGAGAAAAAAAAATCCAGGAGTCGAGACGTGAGACAAGTCCCGTAACAAATCTCAATTTAAATTGTCATACTGCTAAAAAGTGAATTAATAGATGAATAGGAAGAAAGACAGATATGGTTGATCCTTGTGCAATAATAAACTTCTTATTGAAGAAACCTCCAAACGTTTAGCCTTAATTTTTCTCTTTTTTTTTTCGTAGAAGTGCCATTGGGCCTGTAAGATGATACAAGTTGTTATTTCTAACATTTTTCTGGCGAAAACCTCTTATGCTACTTTTAGTGGTGTCAGTGTCAATCTTGTTTAGTTATTTTTGGTAATATTGATGCATTTTGTTTGTACTTCTATAGGATGATTTTGGATATTTTGTGTTCTCTTCAACTCTGTCACAGTACTGACTTTTTGGTTGGTAGCATATGGTTTTCTTGTAATCGAAGTGTTTTACTCGTATGTCCAAGGCATCTACTAGCAGTAAACAAAAGCCATTCTTCCTCCCTTTCCCTTGGATTGCATATTCTTAGGGAAAATCATGCACCTTATGATTTTAGACAAAAATCCATACATGATCTGAAACTGCTTTCCCAATCATGAAACTAGATGTTATTTTTTCATTTTATGAGAAACCAGTGTAGTATTTCTTTCTTTTTCCCCCCGATCTGGTCCTTTGGCACAGAGATTCGAACCAACGACTTCGAAGTTATTCCTCGAACCCTTTATCATTCTCCCACCCTGGTGTCAAACCCCTGTAACTTATGAAAAAATTTTAAATTTTAACGAGACACAAATTTAAGTCGGAGCTGATCCACATCCAGCGTTAGAATTTTCACTATTTTTATAGCCATCTTAGTCATCCACCTTGCACAATGAAGGGCTGAGACACCATTTCTCCAAAAAAAAAAATTATTCCTAATTACCGCTCTAGGTAGCTATTAGCGTCTGTTCCAAAAGTACCCTCGTCTTCTCTGATGCTTGTTTTAAATTTGACCTAATCGCAATAGTAAGTAGCAGTTGGTGTAATAGTCAGAAAATTCATGTTGTCGCCACCCGTACAACCACCAACGGCAACAAGTAGACGATGGTCACCTACCATGATGTCAAGCCTCAAACCCACGATAGTCCCTCATCCATATCTGATACTTGACATTCATAGATTCAAGAATTACATAAGAAAAACACAAATTTAAGAATTAGATCATGCGTGGGGTGTTGGAAGGTGTGAGCTAGGAGTAAGCATGAAAGCATTCAAACTGATCTGAACCACTCAAACCGATCAAACTGAACCAATCCAATCCAAACCGTCCAAAAATCTTAAGGGTTCGGTTTCACAGGTCTCAAATTGACCTTGGTTCGTTCGGTTCACAGTTTGCTTCACAATTCACATTTTTCAAATTGATTTCAAACCTAACCGAATTGACCTATGATATGTTACTCTATTTTTAGTAATATTCATTGATAACTTTCACATATATAGTACTAAGCAACTCAAATAAACAAATCTTAAGAGTTAAAAGAAAAGAAAATAATGGGAGCAATTATAACACAAAAATTTGGTGACTAATATATTTTCTATTGTTACCGATTCTTTCTCATACATAAATGAGCACATATATATTGAATGTAACGAGATTATATGCAACTTAGAAAAACTATAACTTCTATTTTTAATTATTTTTAGGTTCAACAGTAGTGTACAAAAGAATGATATCTTTAAGTGCCCCAAACCGATCCAAACCGATTAGACCGAATCCTTTAAACCGACCAAATCGATGGTGTTTGGTTCGGTTCACAATTTTCAAATTGAGGGGTAGCATTTTGGCTTACAGTTTGACCCTCAAACTGAACCATGCTCACCCCTAGGTGTGGATCCGATGTTGCGACATTGAGCAGTGGCCTCGTTGTGCAGTGGAAGCATATGGAGAGGTTGTCGGGTCATGGCACCTTAGGGCAGTGGCTACGTTGGGCAGTTGCGGCAATGGTGGTGTGGGATTGGATGGAGGTGGTTTGGTTGGGGATGCAGTGGTAAGAATTATGGTGGTTGTGGTACAGTGTTGGGGATGGAGTGGGTTTTGTGTGTGTCGAGAGGGAGGGGGAGGGAGAGAGAGTGTGTGACTTGTGGTAAGGGAGGTGGTGGGTGGCGGTAGATGGAGGTTGGCAGGGAAGGTGATTGGGGTGGTTTAGTTAGGGATACGGTGGTCGGTGATAGTGGATGGCCATCAAGATAGTGATGGTTGGTTGTATGGGTGATGGTGGTGGGTGTGGGACGGTCGTGTTTGGCTGTTGCCCCGACAATGGTTATATTTAGACATCGTTAAAATTTTTGGAGAGAGAGAGGGGGGGTGGGGGGTAGATTGGAAGATTTTGAAAAAAAATAGCAAAACCGCCCCAAAGAGAGGCGGTTAAGCGAGTAAAAAAGTTGATATAGTCCGTCTACAATCACATGTGAACAGCTAGATCAACATTGAAAAAATAAGCAGTCTTTTAGTGCTAATTGTGAACCAGGTCCCAATATATATAGTCACGCTCTTTAAAATTTTTAAAAACCGGACCTTGTCAAAGAGCAGAGAAACTTCACTTGAAGAGTTGTTTGGTAACTCTAGATAATATTTTCCTATTTTTGATACAAATGAGATGGTGTGAAGCTATCAACGGTTAAAGCATTTTCTTCCTGCAACCAAACATCCATTCTCAAAGTTTTAATTAAACGCCACCTATGACTCATCGTACAACATCCTGTTTGTGATTCGACAATATTAATTGGTTTATGACTTGTAAAAAACCGTGAAGAGCCCACACATAGTGCAATACGATCCAATCACAATGTAAGACATAATGTTTTGAAGTACTTTACTCATTGCGGGTTGCCAATAATAATAATCGTAGACACTTTTTGAGGTTCACAATATCCTTTCTTTTGGTCCTAGGTTTCAATCATCAACGAGCAATCACCCAAGATTCTTGAAATGACAGAATACAGAAAGGAGTATATGAATTTTGCACCCTAGCTTGACTAAATAGTAAACTTGCACCTCTTCGGTTGAAGTGGTAAAAAAGGAAGGAAGTTAGTCAAAATTTGTGTGAACTCGGTCTCACCATGGAAGCTCATGTTTCTCCATGAACAAGCTAACATATGACAAGAGAAGAAGAAGAAGAAGATTGAATTTGTCGAAGCTTGGCATTAGTTATACACGGGGATTGTGATCACTATTTATAGCTGGTTGGTTTCTCCTCCTCTTGAGCATGATTTTGGGTTGCATACCGAACTTTAATATGGAATAAGAGTTAGGTCCTGCACGTACCCTATGGTGTTTAGGTCACTACCTTGCCGCTTCTTTCGTATTTACAGTCCGCTTTACTCGACTTGAGTCTTGAGATCACCTTATATTTTATGTTATGCTTGAGAACTGGTGTTAAAGATTCACATTGACTATACATGAGGAGTGAGATTGGTTCTTATACCCATTGACCTTCTCTTCCTCTTAAGCATGTCTTTTAGTTGGATATCAAGTTTTAATATCATATCAAATCTTTAACAGAACTATCTAAGTCAGAGAAGAGGTAGAGTTAGTTGACCTAGAGGTGTCAAAAGGGCTGGGCGGCTCGTGAGCTGGCCCGACCCAGCCTGGGCCTCAAGGTGAACAATGACGGCCCTAAAAAAAGGGGCTTTGGGCTTGGGCTTGGACCAGGCCGGGATATTCCAGGAAAAAGCCCAGGCCTGGCCCGAAAAAGCTCGGTTGTGGCCCGGATTTGGCCTGGTATTTGGCCCGGTTAT
Organism: Escallonia herrerae; assembly: GCA_033070095.1. Lineage (NCBI taxonomy): Eukaryota > Viridiplantae > Streptophyta > Magnoliopsida > Escalloniales > Escalloniaceae > Escallonia > Escallonia herrerae. Next base: position 7,517 of record JAVXUP010000040.1, read on the forward strand.
GGCAACCCCACGGTTTTCAAATTTAATTTCCCCCATTTTCCCCCCAACGACTATATTTCCCATTATTTCCCTAAATTCCACTTTTACCCCCCCAACAGCAATATAACGGCTAGTTTGGGGGGTATTTTGGTCAAACTTAATTTTTCAACTCTTTTAAGGGTTTTTACACTCTTACCCTCCCCAACAACTATAAACGGATAGTTTTAAGGGATATTTTGGTCTTTTGTGAAGTTTCAAAATTCTATAAATTCACACAATTTCTTTCTAATTTTTCACACCAATCTTCTTACTCTCTCTTATCTAAACATTCTATATTTCTACAAGCTTTGCTACTATTTCCCTCTCCAATTACTACTCTTGCTAATTACTACTCTTATTTACTAATTAGTACTCTTGCTAATTATTACTCTTGTTTACTAACTACTCTTTCTAAATTCTAATTACTAACTACTCCTCTTATTAATTTGTTACTCTCTAATTCTTTTGTCTAGTAATTAGTAATTAGTGAATTTTTATTTATTAATTACTATTACTAAATTCTTTTTAATTACTAACTATCTCCAATTTTGAATTACTCTTATTCATTTGTTACTCTTTAATTCTTTTAATTGTTATTTCTAATTACTAATTACTGCTCTTATACTTGTGTATTTAGTTACTCTTATTATTTTTATTTTTCAATCTAGTAAAAAGTTTAGCGTCAAATATGGCTGGATTACTGAAGAAACTGAAGCGTGGATCATCATCACGAAAAACATCATCATCATCACAAGCACCACCACCAGCACAAGCGCCAGCACCACGGCCATCACAAACACCAATCCAAGCACCACCACAACCATTCGTTCCTGGACGAATGAGTACAGGCTGTATGATAGATACCCAAGCCAATTGGGAGTTCAATCAAAACATTCCAGATCTTGAATACACGCCTTCACAAGACCCCCGCATTATAGTCAAGGACGCAGCTCGGTTGGCGAAGCTACTACTCCGTGGCATAATCTTAACCCTATGCCTGGTCATGATGAAGAAGGGCCGAGCAATGCCTCCGGTAATGAGCCAGAAGTCCAAAAGGAGAAAAAAAAAAAGCCGAGTGTTGGAATCATTTTGATGAAGTTATGGTGGACGGCATCCGAAAAGCTCGATGTAAGTACTGTGCTAAATTATTTTCGTCTGGTAGTGGTAATGGACATCTTAACAGGCATTACCCTCAGTGTGCACCTCGACAAGGCCACGTCGAACCTACCCAAACGCAGTTATCTTTTGACGGTAAGTTATTTGTTTATAATCAGCGAGAGCAAAGAGACGGTCTCGCTGAATTTGTTATTCACGATGAACAAGCCTTTTCTTTTGCCGATAATGCTAAGCACTCTAGATATATGAACACATACGTTCAACCTTTGTACAAAAAGGTTCATAGAAACACAACTAGATCCGATGCACTCCGACAGTATAATGCTGCTAAAGCACGCCTGATCGATTATTTCGATAAATTTGACGGTAAAGTTAGTCTTACTTCTGATATTTGGCAATCTCCATTTACTTTTGTTAGTTATACTTGTGTGACGGCCCATTGGATTGATGCAGATTGGATTATGCACAAGAGAATCATCGCTTTCGAGCTCTTTCCTTTTCCGCATGATGGAATGAACATTGCTACTATTATATTAAAAGCATGTACCACATTTAAATTAAAGGATAAGATTATGAGTATTAGTTTTGATAATGCTTCTAACAATACAGCTGCTGTTGATGCTTTAGAGGAGAGCCTCAAACCTGTACTTTCTGGTAAATTATTTCATGTTCGTTGTGTTTGTCATATAATTAATTTAATTGTTCAAGATGGTTTAGCTGCTGCAGGAGATATTCTTGTCAAAATGAGGGGTATGACAGCGTATGTTAATAGTTCGAGTCCGAGAACACAACAATTTAAAACGTTGTGTGTTGAATATAATATGCCTCGCAGGAGAGCAGTTACAGATGTGGTCCACAGGTGGAACTCTACATACCATATGCTTTTACACATTCTGGCATACAGAGAAGTCTATACGCATTTTCTACTAACCTTGTTCCCAGCCGGCTTGCCAACTCAAGAGGAATGGCAGATGGCCACATACCTAGCTGAATTTTTGGAGGTATTTTACACGTCTACCAATTTATTGTCTGGTACGTACTATCCCACCTCTCCTCTCGCTGTAATAGAAATTCTCAAGATGGCTACAATGTTAACAAAATGGAGATATATAGGACCCTTTCAGGAAATAGTAAAAGTGATGGATAAAAAGTTTAATAAATATTGGAGTGAACTGCCTGTTGTTTTTGCTGTGGCTACTTGTTTAGATCCTAGGTTAAAGTTGCATGGCGTGAACGTCTCGATACAAGAGATATCGAGATTAATGTGCTACCCAGTAGAGGACACAACCGCACTCACAGCGAAAGTGAGCAAGACATTTGAGGAACTGTTCAACTCTATCGTAATTCTGCTGACGTGCGCGGGCGAGCTTCATCATCAACTGCTGAGAGGTATTATGCGCCATACCTTAAGGGCTTTGAACATCTAGTAGCAAGACAACTACCAGGTGAAGGTACTTCTAATTCGGCAGGTTCGTCTACTTTTTCCTCTTTTAATGAGATTGGTGTATATTCAAATACTGATCATTATTCTGATTTATCAATGCAAGAACATGTTAATTTTAATTTGTTAAATTTTTGGAAACAAAATCAAAACATGTATAAAACTTTATCCCAAATTGCACGGGATGTACTGCCAGTGCAAGCCTCCACGGTTGCTTCAGAGTCGGCATTTTCAGCGAGCGGGAGGGTTTTGGATGACAGGAGGAGTCGTCTTAACCCCGAGTCGCTCGAGCTATGTGTATGTTGGAAGGATTATCTTGATGCGAAATACCGCGAGCAAGATAAACCGATTGATGATAGGAAGAGCAGTGACTCGGATATTGAAGTACTTCCGGATGATTAGGTAATTTCTTTTTATTTTCCTTCTCTTAAGTTTTAAGAATAAAATTTTTCACAAAATATTTTTTTTTTCATATATATATATATATATATATATAATAAGTTTTTACAAGCAAGATATATATTTTTTCGTATATATAAAAAAATAGGTAACTTCGCCTGTTTGTTTACAAGCAGCCGGTCCTAAGCCTGGATAAAAGGAGGAGGGCCTATGAACACATTTATCTTCAATTTAATTTTATAAAGACGTTAATAATTTACATACTATCATAAATTCTAGCCTCACTTACTTCTTATTTTTTGAAAAACACAATATATTAATATCATAGGTTGATTAGGTTCTTTTATACTCACTCATAACCATCCTATATACATATGAGAGTCATATATATAGAATAAAATTTTGTATATGAGACCAAGTAGAAAGAAAAACTGTTAGTCAAAATCTATACTTATTACTTAAGATCGTCTGGGGAATTAACATGTATCACTCTCGACCAATTAATTTGATGTATTCTTGTTGGCTATCGACACAAATAAATAACAAGGAGTTGGGAACCAAAAAAAAATTATTTTTTTTGGGCCCGGGCCCAGCCCAAGCCCGGCCATAAATATTGGGCCTAGGGCCAGGGCTTGGACTGGGCCCATATATCCAGATTTCAGGCCAAGGCCGTTTTTACTGGAGGACTGTTGGGCTAGGGCTAGGGCTAGGGCTGGGCCGGCCCAAGCCCGGCCCATTGACACCTCTAAGTTGACCTCCCCCAAACATAACTTCTCCACTCTTTGGTTAATGAGTTTATCCTCGATTCGTGCTTTCTCTAGACGTGTTTTACAAATTTCAATGTACGTGAGATGGCCATGACATTATAGATGCTGCCAATTGTACGGCCTTTTTCGATCCATAGTACTAATCAGTAAAACTTAATGTACTTCTTGACACTTACGAGGTGAGTCAAGTCATATTTTGATGCATATCTAAAGAGAGTTATAAATCAATGATCCAGTGTGCTTAGTTTGTTATATCGAAGGTGTTAGTAATTAACAAAGTATAACACTAAACAATTCCTTATACCTTTTTCTCTCTTGCTAGGATAATAAAGCAGTACCTGCATCAAGTGGTAGCAACACACACAATATCAAAACAAAAAACATGGAGACAACACACTACCACACCCAAAAATGTGTAGAATTATAGTGCCTTTTGTTGCCCACTTGAGCAAACAGTTCACATGATTGAAATAGTGGGAAAAGTGAATTAGCTGTACTGAATAAAGGTGTTTCAAGGGGCAGCTGGGCAGGTGAGGGAGAGGATGGTTGATACCTCAAAAGCAGACAGTGCATGCTGCATTAGGCTGATTGTTCCTTGGCTATGTGCCCCCCCCCCCCCAATCTCTCTTCACATTTTCAATCTTACTTTTGCTTGAAAAATAATTTCTCATCATCAGTCTCCCAAAGCAAACATCATCATCAGTAATAACAATCTTTTTCCATTTGGGACCCAGGCTTTTTTGTATTCCTAGTTTGTTAAGGTAAGCCGGTACTCACAATTGATTGTAGTCGATCGTCTCAGAAGTTAATGAGCAAAGTTTTTTAAAGGCAATTACAAATTATACATATCTCTGTGGGGTACCACACTGTCCCTACTTTATAGCTTAGGTCCCAGCTAAGATTTGGTCTTAACCTTAGTTGTACATAATGCATAATTATGCCTTCTCGCTGTTGTTGGATAACACCGACTACTCAATTGGATCGACCTAATTCAAGTAATTCTGCATGTCCCAACCTCTTGAAACCCGACTAGATAACTCAGTCTAAGTTTTAGAGAGTTGGCTTTCAAACCGTCTCTAACAACACTGTCCGAGAGCTCTACCACAAGGTGTGTCCCTCTAAAAAAGAGCTAGCGAATAGGTGCTTATGAGCCCACATCAAAGATGAGATAGTATTACATTTTCCTTTTAAGGCTTTGCCTATAGTCGAAGTACTAACTTGGCTAGCCATATTGAGGAAGGCATCGTCTTGTGGTGGGGATGTGAACCTAGATTGCTAAAAATGATATCAAAGTTGACTTTGAAAAGTTAGGACAAGAGGATGTTTGAGGCAACGGATCCACATGGCCATAGAAGAAAATTATGGTTTGTATGTGATTAAATTTTAACGAGGATGCTAAGCCTTAAGGATGGGAGATTAAGATATCCAACATTGGATGTAGTGTATTATGAGATTACTCTTATAAGACTCTGCCTATAATGAAGCGCCAACTTGACTAACTCTTTTGAGGAAGGCATCGCCTTACTGTGGAGCTGTAGACCTGTGTCATTATTTCATGAGAATGGTAGACAAATTTTTTGTCTTAGAAGAACTTCTCAACATGAAGGAGGTAAAACTTCTCAACATGAAAGAGGCAGAGCTTTTTGGAATTATAATTTATTAGTGTTTTTCTCTAAATATGAACTCTGTACTTGTAGAAACAATCAACCCAAGAGACAAGGGGAGCAAGTGACCACCTCAATCTACACATGGCTTCATCATTGGCTTTTGGGCCGAATATTTACATCAATAAACCAGTTTCTTTTTATAGCTAATTTTATCGGTAATGGCCTCTAAACAGTAAACCATAGACTCTTCAAATTGTTTGAGATGTAGTTCAATCAATACTTGCAATAAATACTTGCAAAAGTAACCGCATCCATTTAGGACATGCAAATAAACAAAGCCAATTGAGGATCTTTTTTTAGAAGCCTAGTTGCCTATATCAAACACCACATATCACCTAATTGCAAGGTCCATCCTCCACCTAGAGATATACTAAAATCCTTCAGGAAGTTATGTTACCTCTTGTAAGGTTTAAGTTCTACAAGAACATATAAGACAACAGCTGTTATTTGCAAAAGGCAGGCCCTATCTCTACTCCTTACTATCGAAGCAATGAACCTTTTGCCAAACTAACTTGTACGCTTTATCTCATATTCCCTTTCTTCTTTGTCTGTTTCTCTAGCTGGTGAGGACTTTTATAACTCACCACTAGACCTTTCTTGCAATTCCACAAAGTTAAAGTAGATGTATGGATAATCATTCCCCTTTCGAATTTGCTTGATTCCGTGGGGTACTCTAAAAAAATTGAAAAAGCTACACAAAAAAATACTCCTTCTGATGGTGGTACAAACATAATTTTTGAGTTTTAGAGCTTAAAGCTACACCCAAAACTAGCACCAGGTTATGTCTTACATATCGAAAACCCTTTTTTTCTGTTATTTATTTTAATTATTTGAACTCATTTGGTTGATATAAATAATGGTGGTAACCGTAATCATTGTTATTCATGGGGGGAGGTAGTGTCTTTATAGTCCTTCGGGGAGTTGCTTTTCTCTTATTTAGAGGGTCGTCGGTAGATTTCCCTAAGGTAGCAAAGGAGAAGATCTCGCTATTGTACGCAGCTTTTGGTGTGCTTTTTCCTACTCCTTTAATAATAGCCAGAGAGTTGTTGTGCCAAAAATTATGTTGATCACGGAATGATTTTGTAGTTTGAGAAAAATATTTTGATATAAGAGAAAGTTGACAAGATGTGATTCCCCCAATACCAATGCCTGTTATTATTTAAATTTTTAGCAAAATTCCTATTCAAATCTTGCATTCTTGGACATGCTACTAAACCTTTTTGCCTTAAGAATCATTCAATGATCAAAGGTGTGTGCTCTACCAACCTTTGTCGTGTGAACCCCCCACACCCAAAGATGTTTTTTTTCTAAGCAAATTGCATTAATTAAAATTACCCATTACATCCTAAAGGCAATACCCAAATGGGCATTCCTGGAAAAAAAACAGAGACAACGCATCCAAACAAATGGTCCTGAAAATGGCCAACATGGCCTTGAAGGAAAACACAATAAAGATAAGGGCTATCCGTATTTGGGGATACCAAATTAAGGGGTAGCCAGATCGGGAAGATGCAAGAAATTGCATCAGATTCCTCGCTCCCACTGAAACAGAGGTGAGAGCCTGGGGCCGCATAAAGTGGCAGTTTACATTACTGTCACGGTCAATATCGGAGCCATAGACGGTGGAGGGGGGGTCCTCCCAAACCCGTCGGAATAGCGTTTTGGAGACAACGATGGATCCGAGAAAACTCTTATATCTGAGAGTAAAGAAATGGATAGGGTACTTTTGGGGCTGAAGGAGTTCCGATCAAGAGGGATAGTGGAGATCGGAAGGGGAAGAGAGGTGGTGGTGGGTGTTGGGAATTGGCTGGGTGGGGTGCCAAAGGGGGGAAGAGGAGCAGATGTAAGGGACAAGAGGGAAAAGGGCCATAAGGGGGGCTTCCCCTTCCTGCCTAGTAGCCATGGAAGCTGAAGGAGGAAGGGGAGTGACTGACAAAACTTAGAAAGAAGGGGGAGAGTGAGTTATTTTAGAGAGAGAGAGCTCGTGACTCACACCCAATGATGTTATTATCTCTTGCGAGAACCTGAGGAGTACCTTAGAATTTTATTAGCCGTTAGCTGCCTAGTCCACATTTTTTCCTAGATGCTTGAGTGTGTCTTCTCATGTGTAGCTGCAATTGGGATCTCTCTGTTCAAAACCGTGTGTGCCTTATTTACACCCCTCCCCCTCCCCAGCTGAGGATTTCTATTTTTCTTAAGGTGGTTTCTAGGGATGGCATGCTCAAGCCTAGGTTTTCCTTAGAGTATGTGATTGCAAGCGTACGATGGTATCTTCATCCAAGGGCTACTGAGCTAGTAGTGTGCCTTGCTACAGGATCTTCTGCAAAATTCCTTATGTTCCTCCTATCCTTTGCAATCCCTGGTTTTTAATCGAGATGGTGTAACTATTTGACATTTACCTCCAATCTCTTCACCCCCTCCCTAAACCATCTGATTTTTAATACCCAACCCCTCTGACCCCACTTTGATGGCACTTGATTATTTATGTCTACACCCAATAATGATTCGTTATAAGAACGACCAAATGTTGTTTTCAATAGTGACCAGATGTGGAAAAAGCCCGTCATACCATGCAGGCTGAGTCTTATTTTTTCTATAAATAAGAACTTTGTCTCTCAACTACAAATTTCCATGCAGGAACTTCTTATGATTATGGTGTAGTATTGTAGGGATTTCTTTGCTAACCTTCTTGAAGATCATATTCCCTCTCTTTGGAGCATTAGGGATCTAGTCATAATTGTCAGAAGAGCTTATGAAACTCCTTGGTGGCCTTTGACAGAAGTGAAGAGCATGATTTCATCCTCGAAAATTCACCTCGAAAGTTAATGGAGCACTGCTTCTTGTTTGTGCCTGGCAAAATGAGAGTTGTTTGGAAGATTTTGTTCTACATTAATCCCTTTTTTTGGATCCAAATGCATGGAATCCTTAAGGATCGTAAGAAAATTTAGGTCTGGATATTGCAAATTTTGCAGGAAAAGTTATAGCCTTTAGTTGGGTTCTAGAAGACGAGAGATCACTAGGTTTCCTTCATGCTCGTGTTGAAATTAACCTTCTCATTGCACGTGTCTTTTTGAATCTCAAGAGCAATGGACAAACACGGATAGAGATTGCCTATGGGAGAGTGTCAAAGTGCTGCCATATGCGGGAAAATAATTGCATTAAGCAAAATTGCCCCTTTGATACCAATTTTGCTAAGCTATTGGTTCACGACACTATTGTGACAAATGTTAGAGAATTTGAGAAGTGTCAATTTGTCCATGACCTTAAGAGCCGAGCATGGATTGTGATATCCTTATGTACTTTCATTGGGCAAGAACTTGTAAAGTACAAAATGTGAAGCAGGACTTCAGGCTTAAGACCTATGAAGAATCATCTAACCTAAACAACCTTTTCTGACTCAGATGAGATCTTTCACCCCGGACTATGAGAGTAAGGAATGTAGGGAGTGAGAATGAGAATTTTTTTAATAGGAGTTCCATAAGGGAAATAGCAGAGGGAGACACAATACGAAGAGGCTCCCTTTCTTTTTCTCACAACTCTACCCAGCTTAAAAATCCACCCCTTCCCATTTCAAACCCAAGCCGACTTGTTTGTCATATTTTGGCCCTTGCTACGCTCTTAATCCTTCCAAATAAAGTCAGCAATGAATCCCTACCCCTAGAAAGAATATTGCAAATAACACCAATAGAATATGAGACTAGACCAAAGACTAAGAGTAGAGGATTTACCGAAAAGAGAGGAAAAGGACAGAGGGGATAAGGAACTCTACACTAGGCACTGTCATGGGGGAGTAGGTATTAGACTAATCGAAAATCCCAGCAGATGGGGATGAAGGGACGTGTTTCCCACTCTAGCTCAAAGAAAGGCAAAGGATCAGCCAAATCGACAAAAGCAGCGAGCCCAATAGTGAGGCCCCATTGGATTAGACCCCTCTTTTATTGAAGCCCATGTTTCTTCCCCGAGACAACCTATTTGACCTAACTCCACATTCTTGGACCCATCAACCTCTTATAAACCTGGACCTTTTACCTAGCCTGTGGACATATTCTCTAGCACTTCGGCACGAACCACCCCTCAATTGTCTCCATCATTTTTCATCTCAATCATAAACTGTGAAGATGATTTCTTAAAAGCCCTAACCTACTTAAGTATATGCCAGATGATGTTAATATACATCATCAACAACAAAAGAAACCATCCTTGCTCAAACTGATGAAGTCATTTCTAGGATTGAGAATGCAAATAATCATCTGTACTAATCCCATATTTCTCTGGTGTGAATTCCCAAACTTTTCATATTCGCATCATAAATGATCCAGCAAGTGGTCAGTCAAATGGAATGCAAAAGAAAATCCATTTCATCATATTGAGAGGAAGGGTCTGGAGACACTGGAGATAGTGTGAAGATCCTTGAGACTAGTGAAGAAGCTAATGACAATCAGAGCAACAGATCACTACATGTCGGCTAGGAAGAAAAGCCAAAAAAAAGGAGAAGAAGGAGATCATTTATACTAGTTTAGTCTTCTTTAGTTGAGGAACCTCAAGTCCGAGACCAAGCCCTTAAGACAAATATAATCTTCCTCTAATATGGTACAATACCTTGAGAAGAATTTTTATAAGACCGATTTGGAAAAAAAGGTGGATGCAGACTATATATGAGCAGAGAATTAAAAAGATGATTCAACGCGAAAACTCAGGTTCATCTTTCTTTTTCAGTTCATCAACTCTCTATAAGTATGCTTGCTTTTTCTTTCATGTTAATAATAGTAGAAATGATTGTACTCTTTTAGAATATTGGAGGATTAGGGAAGGCCTCGACCATAAGATTCTTGGTCCGCTTAGTGAAACAATATGCCCCATGTATCATTTCCATCTCTGAAACCAAGCGCAATAGTGAATGGGTGACTAGGAAACTAAGATTTCTAGGTTTTGATAATTCAATAGGAGTTAGCCTTATGGACCTTGTTAGCCTGGAAAAATGATCTAACCTTTGATCTTATAAAGTCGAACACAAACTTAATCCATGGAAAACTTACAGATTGTAGAAAAACTTATGGCTTCTCACCACTATCTATGCTACCCCGTCCCTATCCCCTACCCTTCCCCCCTCCCCCCGACCTTGAAATTTATAATAGAGAAGCAGTGGCGCTTTCTATCAAGAACTGGCCCAGATTGACCCTTGATTGTAGTCCCTTGCTTATCTCTGGGGACTTTAATCAAGTTCAATCTTCAAAAGATAAACTAATTTGTAACTTGAGGAGTACCCCAGAAGCAAATTGGATGGAAAACCGGATTCAGCAATGTTAGGTAATTGGCTTACACCCAAAGGAACAAAATACACCTGAATAAGCAATAAGAAAGATAATGCTAGAACATATGAGAGACTAGACAAAACTTTCTATAACCCCTACTGCATATGGATGTATGATAAGGCAACCTTATTTTACCTCCCAATTGCCATGTCAAACCATGGCCAATATTTAATGCATGTCTTCCATTAAAAAAAATTCTACAAGAGACCCCCTAGGTTTGAACTTCGTGGTTGTTTAATCCTCAGCAAACGAGATCGTGAAAAAAAAAAACCTGGAGCTATTTTGCTCTTGAGAAAAGGAAGAAAACTTCTTTACAAGACCAAAGATTGGAATAAGAAAAGATTTGAAAACTTGCAGCAGAAAATCAAGGTACAACTCAACTCATTAGAGTCCAACAAAATCTCACAACACCCCAAGCCTTAATCCAAGACTTAGAAATCATAAAAGAACTGGACAATCTCTTGAATCTAGAAGAAATCTATTGGGCACAAAAATCAAAAGGAACATGGCTTGCCCTTGGTGATAAGAACTCAAGGACTTTCACTCAGCCGCAAAAATTAGAAGAGCTCACAACAGAATATCATGTATCTCAAGTCAACAAAAGATTTTGAATTACTTACAGTTACAAGATTTTATAGATGGCTTTAGATTACTTCCAAGACTTCTATGGGCCAGTTAACTTTCCTAATAGAGAGGGCGAATCAAACTTTGCCTTACTAAAATCCTCTCACCTGCCAATAGGAAAAATATGGTAAACGGTTCACTCTACAGGAAATCCATGTGGTAGTCTCACAAATAACATCCTTCAGAGCCCCGAGACTTGATAGTCTACCAGTAGAATTTTATAAAACAAAAATGGGAGTTAGTTAGGAAACGTAGTTAACATATCAAATAGTCTATCCATTTTCTTAGTGAAATAGTACGTACTGCTACTGGTACTGTCTCGGATTTTTCATCAATCACATGCATATAAAATACTCATTCAATAGCGAACTAAAAATATAAGCATATATTTTTCCCTCATAACTCCTCTAGAATAAACTGTTTTTTCACAAATAGCATGAATAACCTCTTTTTTCACCTATGTTGTTTGTTCATGAATATGTTGTTTGTTCGTTACAGTGGAATTAGGAACAAATAGATTATTGTATTAAGTTATCTCCTCTAGGACTACCCCCTTTCAACTTGCGAGCGTTACCATGTTTGCGGGTGTTAAGGTATGGTGTGTGTAAAGCAGTGCATCATCTAGACGAACGAATCTGATGAAAGCTTCCAGTTATAAAGTGAATCAAACCTAAGAGAAAAAGTAAAATCAAACTAAAATTTGCAATGAAGATTGAAAACTTACGAGGGAAGATTTTGAAAACTATAATGCATATAGTGATGAGTGAGCTATAGAGGCTTTGATTGATATAATAGAATCTAGGGATTTTGTTTTCTCTATTATGTCTTTATATGGTCAATTTACTAAATATCCCAACAAAACTTGTGACTTTCCCATTTGGGATAATATCATCTATGTCCCTGAGGTTTGGGGATAATTACAGGTAAGGATAATAGTTTGGACAAATTACACTTGTGTCCATTGACTAAACAGAATACGAAAATACATAACGTTTGAACAAAAAGACATAATTGCCCTTGACTTTGGAAGGAAATACCATCCATCTTTATCCCTCTACCAAAAACATGCCTTATTTTCTGCTTTTTGAAGGAACATGAAGGATATCTTACAAACCCACGACCAAGGAACATGAAGGATATCCCTCTACCAGAACATGATGGCGGTGCAACCTGGAGGATAAGTATAAAGGACCCTTAAGATCTTTGGAGTCTTCTGAGTTTGATTTGTTGTCAATTATCTTAGTCACACAAAGAATAAGCAGAAAGGATAAGCAGAGCGGTTGGCTCGTTGTGCGATGGTGGGCCCGTTGTCATCAGCGGGGAGGAAGAGGGGCGGGCAGCAGGTGAGGGAGAGAGAGGGGTGGCAGCGTGGGTAGTGACAGATATAGGATTTGACCGACATATGTGGCTCACTGTGTGGCTGTGGCTATAGTGGAGCTGGCGAGGAGGGAGAGGGGGCGAGCTAGAGGAAGGGAGGGATAGGCAGCTGGGTAGGGGAAGGGAAGGGGGTGGGCAACGGGGTTGGGGGGAAGGGAGGGGGCATTCGGGTGGTGGGAAAGAGGCGCCGGGGGGTGAGGACAGGGAGGTGCAGGTGGAGTGAGGACAGGGAGGCACCGGCGGGTGAGGACAGGGATTACTTAGATTGAAAACCTAATTTCCAAATTAGGGTTTTGAAACCCCAATCTGGAAATTAGGGTTTTGGAAACCCCAATCTGGAAATAGGGTTCTAAATTCTATAAAGTCTTCATCAAAACCTTAATCTAAAAATTAGAGTTTTGGAAACCCAAATCTGAAAATAGGGTTTTAAATTATATAAAGTCTTGATCAAAACCTTAATTTGAAAATTAGGGTTTTGAAAATCCCAATCTGGAAATAGGGTTTTAAAATTGTATAATGTATATCGAGGCTAGTATTGGCATTTTAGAAATACATATCGATGACATCAGCCAAACCGTATGATTTTTTAACTGTTGTGGAACAGATGGACACGGCTTATGCAATTTCAAAGTTTTTGGTCACGTTTGTTACATTTTGAAACTCAGTGTCCTTGACTGTAATTACACCCTAACCTCAGGGACATAAGTGTAATTAGCCCTTCCCATTTTTATATAAACAGTACACAACACATGTTAATTATGTAGTTCTCGTCCAGTATCACCTATACCGACCGGTATAACCGGTACGAGCAGTATCTTGACTAGTACGAAATAGAAAGGTATACTTTACCAAGTGGTACGTACCAGACGGTAGTAGTACAAAATTGATAATTATTCTTAGAAATGGGAATCACGAATTTCTTATTGTCAGGCTCAATGCACCAAAATTTAATAATTGTGCTCATGCCTAAAAACTTCTACCCTAAAACCTTTGCTGACTATTGACCTATCAACCTATGCTATACCTAATGTCAACGGTCGTAGCCAAGAATGAAGCCTTTTCTCTCAATGCTAGTTAACTTTCGTCTCTTACTCCATTCATATAGCCATATAGATGATTTCCTCACTCTTACTTTTATGCCAAAATGTGGTCTAAGACAAGGAGACCCTGTCTCTCCCTATTTGTTCATTTTGTGTGCTGAGCAGCCAACTTTTGCCTAGCTGAGTCTCATAAGGAAATTGAAGGTATCAATGTAGCTAAAGATCCCCACTTTATTGGTCTTCTCTTCTTTGCACATGATTGTACGATTTACTTTAAAGCCTTTTTAGAGAGTTGCCATATAAAAAACTCTCCTCAAACTCTACAAAACTTGGTCTGGGCAAGTCATAAACCTAGACAATTCCTCCATTATAGTTAGCCCCAATACATCATCAAAAATAAACCAGGTGACTTTTTAAATTTCCATTCCAAAAAGTATGTGGTAAGTATCTAGTATCTCCCTTCCTGTTCGGATTACATCAGAAAAGAATTTCACTTTCCTTAAAACCAGCTTATAACTGGCCAGAATCAAGACCTGGAAGTACATACATTTGAGCCTGCGGGAAGGAACACATGTTAGATTTGTGCTTTCATCCATTCTAGTGTAAACCTTATTTGCTTTTAAAATTCCAACAGCTTTATTCACATAAATCGAGAGTGTCTTAACGAGCTTTTGATTGGGCCAAAAGTTATCTCACAAGAAAATACATCAACTAAGTAGGAGAATATTTTCAACCAAGAAGAGAAAGGGAATTAAGAATAAGAATACTTCAAGGATTTTAATCAAGCTTTATTGGCCAAACATGCATGGAGAATCATAACTCAACCACAATGCTTATTATTCAAAATCTTCACCCTAAAATATTCCGCTAGTAAAAACTTCAAAGAAGTCAAACCCTCAGCAAGAGCATCTCAGGCTTGGGTAAGCATACTCTTTGGCAAAGACTTGTTAATGAAGAGATTTGCGCGAGACTGTTGGTAATGGACAAAAACAAAAATTTGAAAGAAAGCTTAAATCAATGAAGGAAATTGAGGATTTCAAAACCAAAGCAAGAAGTCAATAGTGGAACTGGGATCAAAGATTTTGGCAACTCATGGACCAGGCACAAAGCAAAGCAATGGAAGACACGGTTATGGCGAACTACCTCAGAAAAAATCCCTTTGATGATTTTTATCGAAGTCGCCATCTTATTTAATTAGAGAAAAATAAGAAAAATCAAAAAATGACTCAAAGTGTCCAAAAGGACGACTAGTCTATCAAAACCAAGAAATGGGTTTGAAGACTAAGTTACGCAATGGGAATGTGTTAGGCACTCACCACGCCTTTTCAGTCTTTACTTCATTCTTATTGAATATTGGCTTGAAGAACACATAACATGGAAAATATGATAAAACTAACCCAAAGTTAATTTTGGCTTGCACTTTCGGGAGTCAAATTGCCTACATATCTGATAGGACTAATTGGAATTAAAACCACTATAGTTTGACTTTGGTCCTATGAAGAGTAATTTATATTTCGAACCTAGACTTTAGACAAAGATATATTTGTTATTTTTGAAATGAAATGTGATCAAGGGGAGAGATGATCTATATGATTTTTGAAAGTAAAAAAAATGATTAAAGATTACCTCTCGAAGTAGCTTGTCGTGACAACTCAGGAATGTTCTTCGTATGATCACAATGCAAAGAATACAATGGACTTTATAAGAGTGGATTTGGATAGCCTGGATCCTCAAGAGAGCAAGAATATCACTTTATGAAGAAATGATACACAAGCTCTAAAGAGAATAAGCTTTTGAATCCCTTGAAATGAAGGCCAAGAGCCCTATTTATAATTCTCAGGGTCACATAATTAAGGCTGAAGATAAGTCAGAATAATTGACAAAATCGCAGATTGACAAAAATCAGCTAACCAATCGATTAGTAAAAAATCAGCCGGTTCATCCCATTAATTTTTTAAATTTCGAGGCTTTATCTGACCCTAACTTTGGTAATTACCTCTAATATCATTAATAGGATGTACTAGATTTGGGATAATTCATTTTCTAATTAAAAAATAGATTGATTTTATCTTGGCATCGAGAATGATTCACAGATCATTTTCCAAATTATCTAGACCAGCTAAATCAATTATTTTGACTAACTCTAGACATTGGATTGGAATTGACAATATTGGAGTGGACCATTGGATTAGACATGCAATTGGGCTGGACCGAGGGACTAGACATCCAATTGGACTGGACTAATGGACTAGGCGTGCAAATAAACAAACTTAGATAATTGATATAAAGCTACAAAAGTTTGTAGCCAGCGAGAACAGTCAAAAACTATATCGATAAGTGAAGGGCTAGCAGGAGCATGGGACATATGAAGGGACTATGAGCAAATTAAACTCCATACAGACCGTTAAAATGCTGTGAAATTTTTTGGCTTTGGTTAAAGGATGTTGAAGCAGTTTGTATCCAATTCTATAGGCATAAAAATCTATGGTAGCAAATTTTGCTTTTGTAACATAAAATGGGTACCCAGATGGCAAATAGATAGGACACATATTTTGGTCGCGTAAACACTTGATGTAAGTTTGTCTTGAAGACTTGGTGTAATTTGCAAGTTAAACGAATTTCATTCTTGTGTCTTCAAGAAAAAATATGTAGTCTTGACTTCATGTTTCAGTCTAGCTTAAGGGGTGACTGTGTGTGCGACTGATAGTTCTTTTCTCTTTGTTTCTCTGGCTTTCTTCTTTATGTCTTAGAGTTACTGTAAGTGTTCTTCCTTGGCTCTCGTTGGTGAGGATTCATGCCAATCTCCAGTCTTGCATCCTCAAACCTTGATGAGGTTCCAATCCTTAAATGTTGTGAAAACGTTCTTGTGGATCAAGAACAGATTTCTTCTAAAAGTGTGAAATGGGCCAATACCTTGCTAGGTAAGTTTGTTGATCAACAAATGTTTACCCTTCATCTTGTGCAAAATGCCGTTAATCAATCATGAGTTTTTTGGTACGGTGGATGTAGAACTGGTTGAAGATTATTATGCTTCCCATTTTACTGATTCGATAGATTTAGAATGCTTATTAGCTGAGGGCCCTAGAACATCAATGGAGCTTTGTTGATTTTACATCGTTGGCAGCCATTTCAGAGTGTTTAGAACCTTAGTTCCTCTACTGTGAACCTTTGGGTTCATTTGAATGATGTACTTGTTGAACACTTCTCTTATGATTTTGACCTCAGAATTGGTGGTTACTTCGGTGATGTTTTAGTCGTGCATTGGTCCGAAACTCGACAAGTTCACAAAGACTATCTCTAGATTCTTGTTAAAATTTTTGTTGATGAACCTTTGGCTATGTTACATGGACACGGTACAAGTGTCCGGATCGGATATGTGTCCAAGTGTCGGACTCGTCTAATTTTGAAAACGCAAGACACGGGGACACAACAAAATGTTTATATTTGTTATTACTTTTTAGTTATTTCGAAGGTAAAAAGGTGTTTTATGCGATGTATTTGATTTTAATTGACAACTTGTCTCGTCTCAAAGTTATAACTAATTAAACAAAAGACTATATGATAGTATCATAATAGCATATCCTATGAGATATGTCAGACACGTATCCCATACCCATGTCTAAGTGTCAAGTGTCCGATACGGGTACTTTACGCAAACCGAGGAGTCCATGTAACATAGACCTTTGGAGCCAAAGTTTATGTTCCTGGGTTTGGCCAGCCTATGAAAAAGTCTTTAGGGTTGTTATATGTGTGAAGTAATTGGACATGTCAATCGGTTGTGTGATTTCTCTCTTGTGTATGCTAGACGACAAGTAGAAAGGGTTTTAAACCAATACTCTTGGCCTAAAATTGATTGATTGTATTCTCAGGTAAAAGTCGTTGTTTACATTTGGCCTAAGAGCGTTTGCAAACTGTAACTAGAATCGAAATAGTCGCATTGGTATTCAACTTGATCAGGAAGCTATAGCGGAGATCCGATTGGAACATAACTCTAACATTCCCAGCATCTTGACTCAAACCTTCAATGTATCTGTAATGCACTTTCTTCTCCGGCGAGTACGAGGTCATCGGGCTTCTCCATCGCGTCTAAAACTTGGCCGTCTAATACCTTCTTCTCACTGGAGGGTGATTCTGAGGAATAAAATATGCAGGTGCTGGAAAATTTGGCTTCGTCGACAACTGGCGATGGACTGGTCGAGGATACACTGGTGTTGGCTTTGCCTAATCCCACTTGTTCTATTCCTTACCACTCAGCTCAGCCTTTTTTGGCCACGCGGAAAGAATTTGGTGATATGGGCATCTCTTTGGACAGACATGTAGAATTGGATAAGGCGCATCTTATGGATAAAGGAAAGTCATGGGCGGATTTTATATTTGGCCAACGCGTGCCTTAGTCTAACTATGTGATTTCCATATGATGGTTCATTTTATTATAAAGAAAAAATGAAGACACAACGGGCCTTTACTGTTTCTTCAAGACCAACAGATGGATTGTCTGATTGGGCTAATATGCCATGGCAGGTGCCAGACTTAAGTAACTCAACTACTCCCGTTATGGACCAATATGTGTCCAATATATCTCAGATTAGGCCTGTTGCACACGACAATGAAGCTGGTCCATCATGACCAGACCTTGTCGCCATGGAAATTTCCTCATCTGCTGAGCCTAACCTTTTCCAACTGCACTCTTCTTCGTTGATGACTCTTGCTATGGTGGAGATGTTGCAGAACCTTCCCAATCTTGGATTTTGTGTAATAATGTCTTTTGAGTCTGAGCATTCTAAAATTGAAGAAGTATAAGATATTATTTTCTTACCATAGGTGCTTGCAGGAGTATTTTTCTGCACACATGCAGTTGGTTCACCTCTGCTTTTGATAGCCAACCTACCATTAATGCATATGAGTTTGTCAATGAGTTTATGGGCGTCTAGACTATATTAGCCTATCCTAGTGGTGGGTATTGTTCTTCTTCATCATCAGGTTCAAGGAAGCGAATCCGTGTCTCCACTAGTTCTATATAGAAGAGACCGTTGTGTTCTAAAAATTCAAAGCTGACTCTCCCCATGCTATTGCTCAGCCCCCACGTCTGTCCCTTCATTTTGATGAAGTTGCATGTTCTATTCTTTACTATGATACTATGCCTCTATTTACCTCATGCTTTTGGCTACTATTTGCAAATTCTACTGATAGTGGTTTGAGATCATTGAAGTTGGAAAAATATGGTGTTTGTCTTATGGGTATGGTTAGGAATGATTATGTGTTGCCTATACTTTTGAAGATATTACTAACCTAGATATTGCGACTGCGGTGGTTGGCCTCACCAACCACGGGGGTGTCCATGAAAACTCTAGGCTGGAAGTGTGGTGGACTGAGACAAACTACCATAATTCGAGCAGCACTGCATTAATTCCGTGAGCAAAGACCTGAGGTAATTTTCTTTATGAAAACTAAGATGGCTTTTGCTTAAGTTTCTGTCATTTTCTAAAATTTAGGGTTTGTGAACTTTGCTGGCATCGATTCTATTAATGAAGTGGTGGCCTTTGATTTGCCTACCGTTCTTTTGAATCTTTGTCGGTTATCTTAGCTACTCAACATCTTTTCCTCACCTCTACTCCTCTTTCTGATGGTGAACTAGTTTATTTTGGCTTTCTTATGGGCATTCTCAAGTTCCATTTAGACAAAGTACTTGGGATCAGCTAGCATCTTATCTTGCTTCTTATTCTAGGCCTTTTTGTGTATGCGGTGATTTTAATCAAGTCTTAACTTCTTCGGCAAAAACTGTTTGTCACTCAGGTTAAATTTTTGGGTCTCAATTCCTAAGTAATTTTTTAGAAACTTTTGGTCTATCCCACATACATTGGATTGGTCCACCTTTTACTTGGTTCAAAGTTCTCTGACTCTGGGTTTCGTGTTTGAAAAATTGACCTGAGTGGATTATACTCTTCTCAAATAATACCACTTTTAATCTACATATCCAATGATCTGACCATTCTCCCATACTGTGCGATACTTTGCCTTTTCATAAGCTTTTTTCCTAAGCCTTGTAGGTTTGAAGCTATGTGGTTGTCCAACCCTGAGTGCTTCCTTTTAATAGTTTTTTCTTGGGTATTGTTGTTCGTTGGTTCTCATTTGTTCATTTTAATGCATTAGTTCAAAACCTTACTTAAGGTTTTAACTACATGGGGTTTAGCTCATTTTGGTCAGTTGCCACGGCTTGCACGCGCTAATCAACAATTGTTACAATTCCTTCAGCAGAGGGTTGAACAAAGTCCTTTGAAATGCATTCTTGACTTCCATCTTCGTAGGTGCATATATTTTCTACTCAATTGTGAAGAGCTTTTTTGGGCTCAGCATGCTAAATTAAAGTGGTTAGAATATCTTAATAAAAAATTCTTTCATGCCTCTACGATCATTCGTCATAGACGTAACCAGATAGTGTCGATTAAAGATGATCGTGCTTTGCTGATTTTTTATGAGGATGCTATTCATCAGGCTATTGTGGCTTACTTTAAGGATATGTATACTCTGCTTTTAGCTCCTCTGCCTGTTGGTCACCCATCCTATGTGCTGTCTAAATTTTTTTCCAATTCGGCCTCTTCTACCTCAACATATTAAGCACCTTCATTAGGCCTTCAAGGCAAAAAAAAATTAAAGTGGCTACTTTTTAGGTAGGTGCTCTTAAAGCTCTAGGACGATATGAAAATATATCCACAGTCATTGAAAAATGTTGGGTTATCATGGGGCCTCCATCACTAAAGGAGTTCTTTTTTTTTTCTTAAATTTAGGCGAATGCTTCGTGAAGTTAATGCGACCTTCTTCTCTCTTGCACCCAAATTAGCCTCCCCTGACAGTAGCAGATTTCCGGCCTATTAGCTTTGTAATGTGATTCATAAAATCATTGCTCAGGTCATAGTTAATAGGCTGAAACCTCTTCTTAGTGACATTGTCTCTCTTTTCCAATATGCCTTCATTGATGCACAATGCCTTTTGGATAATGTAATTCTGGCTCAAGAGCTTATTGATTGTGTCCGACAGTGATCAAAATGATGTTTTATTATTTTGGCACTTAAATTGGACAAGAGCAAGGCCTTTGATTGATTGCACTGGGCCTTTGTCCAAGATGTCCTCCATGGAATTGGGTTTCCCTCTATTTGGGTACGATTGATAATGCAATATATTACTACTGTCTCATTCTCTATTTTAGTCAATTCGATTCCTCATTTTCTGCCTCCCTGTGGAATTTAACAAGGAGATCCCATCTCACCATTCCTTTTCATTCTATGTTCTAAGGTGCTATCAACTGCTTTAGGTCATGCAAAAAACCGTGGACACATTTCAAGAATTAAAGTCGGGGTGTCTTCCCCTTCAATCTGGCATTTGATGTATGTTGATGACATTTGTTCCTAAGTCTTAAAAAGAATTTCAATAATGAGGTTAAGAAGTTGCGTCGCGTTATAGACTTCTAGTGTAGTACATCATGTCAAACCATCAATTGGTCTAAGTCTAGCCTATCTGTCAATCTTAATGCCTCTGCTGCACATCGAGATCAAATTGAGAGGATCTTTCTTTTAAGATAAAAACTGAGTTTTTGAAAGTATCTAGGAATATAACTTGATGTGGTTGCTAACTCAGAAAGAAATTTTTACTGTTATCATCCATCGTGTTCAAGACAAATATGCTCACTGGATAGGTTTACTCTTACACAAAACTGGTAGACCACTCTCATACATTCAGTACTTTCCTCACTCCTTACTCATTATAGGTCTGTGCATAAATTCTCAATCTGGGTATGCCGGCAATTAGATCAAATACTTGAATGTTTTTAGTGGTCTAGTGTAGCATCTCATAAATCCATCCATTGGATAGCGTGGCTGACATAAAAATTTAGGGTTAATTACAAAATTGTCCCCTGAGATTTACACGTTTTTGTACTTTGCCCCCCGTGTTTACAACTTTTGCAATAGTGTCCCTTGAGGTTGACAAAACCGTTGCAAACGGCTCCAAAAGTGGAAGTCCATCCAAAAAACGTTAAGTCCACATGTGCAACGCACATGCCGTTTTGGCATGGGCAATTTTGTCATTTTCCGCAGCCCATCTTCTCTTTCTCCCTCTGTTCCTCTGCTTATTCTTTTCCTCTCTCTCTCTCTCTCTCTCAAACTACGCAGAACTCCCACAAGTATACGATAAATTCAGACCAGATTCCATCACTTTGAAATAACCCAGAACCTTTCCCCTTCAATACACAGAGCTCGCACGAGTATGTCTATGGGTTTACTTTAAAAAACCAAGCCACCACTCACCCTGCCACCATCATCATCGTCAAGTCTGTCGTCGTCACCACCATGCCAAACACCCGGCCCCCTTCAGATCTGCTCCATGACCGGCTCCTTCACCGTCCGAATTATTGTAAGTTAGAAATATTTACTATCATTCTCTTCCTCAATATAAAATAATGGTTCCATCATGATAATATTGAAGCCATATGATTCAGAAATTAGATTTGAAATTCTTTAGCGGCTCACCCAAACAAACTCAATGAAGGATTCCGCTTTAATGGTTGAGCTTGGAATGGTTGTTGAAAGTACAGACGATTTGTAGTTGAAAATACGGTAGATCATTAGGGTGGTTTGGTGGTGGTGGCGGTACTGATTGTAGTATAACAGTGGTGATGTTGGCGGTGTTGGCAACTGTGGGTTTTGATAGGTGAAGGGCAGTTGTCGTGGGGCTGTATGGAAATTTCAAAAAGCATGGGGCGAGGTAGATAAGGTTAGGGACGGTGGTGTTTGTGGGACTGCAGTAGGGTGGGGAATGGTGGTTTGCAACGCTGGTGTTGGGTTTACAATGGCGTTGTTTGTGTGGAACAGTAGCTGTGGGGGAATGGTGGTTTGCGGCAGAATGGTGGAATTTGTTGGGGTGTGGGATTAGATGTGCTAGAATGTGCTCTTTGCTTGTCAGAATTTAAAGACAGTGAGAAGGCCCGTTTGTGAATTCACAGACATCTACAGAATCTCGGGGGGAGAGAGAGAGGAAAAAGAAGAAGCAGGGGAACAGAGGGAGAAAGAGAAGATGGGATGCGAAAAAAAAAACAAAATTGCCCATGCCAAAACGGCATGTGCGTTGCACATGCGGACTTAACGTCCAAAATTGGACCAACGTCCAATTTTGGAGCCGTTTGCAACGGTTTTGTCAACCTCAGGGATACTATTGCAAAAGTTGTAAACATGGGGGGGCAAAGTGCAAAAACGTGTAAACCTCAGGGGACAGTTTTATAATTAACCCAAAAATTTAGGCCGACTGGGTTTTCGTAGTTTTCGTACTTTTAATGAAGCCCTGTTAGTTAAGCAAGCATGAAAAATCTGGTCCATGCCTAACAACTTAATTGCGCAAGTTTTTAAAGGAAGATATATTCAGAGACATAATTTTCTTTAGATTGGAGGTCCTAGGCCTAGTTCACGGGTATGGCGTAGCCTACTAGTTGGTCATAGAGTTCTGCGCGAGGAGTTTTATGGCATATTAGGGATGACCCACTCGATCTCAGTTTGGATGGATCAGTGGTTACCAAACATTCCACCTTCAGAGTTGATATATGCATTATATTAATAAAAAGAATGCATATTGGAAGGTCAGTGACCTGTTTCCCTGACACTCTCATACCTAGAATATGGCATGTATCCTTCAGTTGTTCCCTTCAATTATTGCTGCCCAAAATTTTAAACTTACCTTACTCCTTTCTAGTTCTATTGATGAAATTCATTGGGCATTTTCTAAAAATGCAAAATTTTCAGTGATGCTTATAATTTCATTCACGATAGTTCTACTGACTTGCACCTTCCATCTCATATTTTGCTTCCTTGCCTTTGGAAAAAACTATGGACTTTATCAACACCTGAGAAACTTAAATTTTTTCTTTGGTAATTGATGCATCAAAGATTACATATGCATTCTGAACTAGCTAAATGAAGTTGCCATGCTTTGGATATATGCCTATTATGCTCGTCGAATCTGGAACTCATCATCATCATTTCTTTGAATGTCACTGTATTAAGGATTTGTGGAATGTCATGTTGTTATACAAAAGACCAGATGTTGCTCATAGTCTTTCACTACCGTAGTGCATTGGCCACTAGCTGGCTTTGCCTCTTCATTCTCACGTGGAAGACTTGTTTTGAATTGTCTGGATTGTGATAGTGCTATGACTCATTTGGGAAGCTTCAAATGACTCTGTCTTCCGAAGTTTGCCATTTTCTTTAGTTTGGAGTTCATGTGCGTTCTACCTTTAATCAAATGCGAGCCATGAAACTGTTTAATCAAAGAGTGCCAAAAGTATTGAAATATAATCGTTTGGATGATTATGTGATTCATGTTGGGTTTAACCATTTTTCCTCCCCTATATCCTATTTATTTCTTTGACACGTGCACATGTCATTTACTTTCACCACCTATATTTTGTGACGTGTCTATGCATGAATCGGCGCTAGGTACGAGGTTGTCGTAGGTTTGGTCCTTTTTAAATCAAGTTGGATACCTTTTGCTGCTCGTATTGATATGATTGTTCGGGAGGATTTCTCAATGCGATGGCATCTGCTTTGCATTTAGCTTTTTGTTGGCTTAATAATCTTTGTTATTTACATGCTATATGTCTGCTACCTCACACTGATCTCCTGACACAGATGACTCGTCCAATCATGCATGATGTTAATAGTTCTAGACCTATCTCTTGTTTGTGACACAGATGTAGAATGTTTCTATTCTATCCATATTGGCCAAGGAAAATACAGTATTTTGGCTCTACCATTTACCCTAGTTTTTTTTGCCGCTCACATAGGTAGAGGTTCTCAGCAGGAGTTGGTAGATCTTGTACAGGATATTATTACGCTAGTCTTATCTAAGCTGGTGCATTTTGTGGGTTCCTCTGTGATATTTTACTACTATAGCACGTTGAGTTCTCATAATGTTCACTCCGGGATGGGCTAGTCATCCAGTTTTGTCTTTTACACATAATTTTGTAGTATGTGAGATGAGTCTGCCATTTACTTTAACTTCCTAGCTGTATATTGTATACTTTGTTTCCCTAGAATATATTTCTATTTACCACAACAAAAAAAAATTATATTTATGTCGCATTTGAAACGCATTGAAAATTCCACCAAAGGTAAAGAGAAAAACTTTGGGCCCAAAATCAATCAAATTATTTTTCCAGGTAAGCAAGCGTGTCAAAGCATGATCATCATCTATACAGCACTGTATAAAATGAGAAACCATCATCACACTCGGTATACAATGCGCAAAAGAAATCCCCAAAGAAGCTTGTAATCAACGTTCTGAGAGCATCACAGGCGAACCTCGCCGGAGCCGGGCATTCGCCGGAAAAAATGGACGAGTCACGGAGGATGCGGATGGGGCCAACAACGAGCACAAGAAAACAAAACCCGCCTCACCGGAGATCGACTGAAGACACCTCCCGCCGCAGCGCCATATCCGGCGTCTCCGCTACCCTCTGCCCGGAGGACTTCAACGACGTGTTTGGCGGGCCGCCACGCAGCGTCATGACCCACCGCTTCCCGGGTGGGACAGACGTCCCGGCGACCACCTTCTTCTACGAGGAGATATTCAGAAAGACGGAGGGCACGACTGCCGGAAGGAATGGAAGGAACTTGCCGGAGTTTAGAATTCCGGCAAGTGGAGGTGGTGGTGGTGGACGGAGAAGTGAGGAGTTTTACAGTGATATATTTGGGAAGGACGTGGAGGGTTTGAGAAGGTCGAGGTCGAGATCGAAGGCCAACTCGGTAGCCAAGTCGAGGTCGAACTCGTCGTCGGTGCTGAGTTCCGAGGAGTTCAGCCCATTCCGGCCGGCGGTGGCCGACGACGACCTTATGTTTGCTTCCTTTGCTTCCAAGCTCAGGTAGTGACCGTTTCCCCGAGTTTCCTCTTTTGAATTTTTATGAACTTAGTACCTAAAATGTAGCTTGAGTTAATTTATGATTATGATGACTCTTTGAGTTAAAGTTGGATGTTCCTAGAGAGAATTACTTAGGCTTGTGTTTCACAATTTCCAAGTCTTATGTTGAACCTCGTGGAGTGGACTTGTTGGTGACTGTTTCAGTAGTCTGCCTTCTAACTGCATATTGAAGCTTGTAATCCAGGAGAAGAAAGGAAATGATTATGAAGCCCTAGGAGTAGTATTAACAAGAGAATTTACGAGGTTTTAGTTACTAATGATATATCTAAACACTGCAAGTAAGCTTGCATTGAGGAATCAAGAAGGCTACATGTGTTCTCCTAGAAATGAGGAAGCCTGCTTTGCTTGAACTGAATTTACTGTGAATTTTACCAGGGAAGATTATGAATTTTTTTTTTGGGGCATTTACGCAACAGTACCTACCATGCAACACGCGAGTAATTTTGATAAAGATCAGCAATAACGCTTAATCCTTCAAAAGTAGGGGAGGGGGGAAGCTATCTTTGTACCTGCTGCAATTATTCAAAAGCTCTTTCCAGATACAAACAGCTGGAACATGATGTTCTTGTTTTAATTGATCGAATTATAGCTACACAATCATGCCTTCTTAACAAAAGTTGTGCTCTTTTTTGAAGGCCACTAAACTTTCCTAAATGGAACTCATCAACAATAGTGCACGAGGGACGACCAAGGAAGCAAGGAGTGGCAGATTTTTCGTGCAACTGTCCTTCCTTCGTCGATAGCCAAGAAAACGACTACGAGGACAATTTCAAAGGCTCAAGCTTTGGATTATCGAGACGCGTCTCCTCCCCAGAAACTATAAGTCATGAGCCCAATTCTTATGGCAGCATCAAAATATCTGTCGATGACATAGAACTCAATTCCCCTTCTTCCGCAGTGTCCTCAATTTGTCGGGACCAATATGACAAAGCCAACAAAGTTCAAAATGAAGGATTTCAGGAACAAAGCATGGAGGAAGAAGAAGATGAAGTTATGAGCTCCTACGTCATTGAGATCAATTCTAACCATAGAGTCGGGTCAAGTGAAGTGCTTGCCATTGATGATGCAATTGCATGGGCTAAAGAAAAGTGCCAGAGACAAAGTGCAGAGAGAGATTGGAGTAGGGGAAAACATGAGAAAGAGGAGTCTTCAGGTGATGTAGTAGCTTTGTCTGATTGTGAATTTCAAATTTGTGGAGTTCATGAGGTTACTAAATTCTTTCTTTACCATTTTCTGGGTACATTCTGCAGAAACGGCCAATCCACATGATTCTCCAGATGAGCAGACAGGCGGATATGGATCAATGCAATCACCTGAGGTAATGTGTTTTTCTTTCGACGGGGGAAGGGAGGCCGGAGGGGTGTAGGAACTGAAAGAATGGTACCAAATGCCAACGAATGGAAAATTGAATATAATAGTGATTCATTTCTATAAGATGCTCCTGCTTGAAGAACAATAGAACTGATGTAAATACTGCCTCTGACTTAAGAAATCAAAAGAAATTTAGGATAAGTGGTTACACCAGAATCGTTGACTCTAACCAATGTCGGGGTTGGGCCATGACACTGGTTCCCGTAGTCTGATATGGGAATAACCTCTTTCAATAACGCAATCCAGGGAGCGGTATATCATGTTGAAAAGTGTGATAAAGAGATTACAGAAGGCACTAGGCTTGCGTATCCAGTTTGTCTAGACCTTCGACCATCGAATTTGAAGTTCCTTTTGGATGGAAAGGAAATTGCATTGATTCTTCCTTTCCTACCGCAGGATAACAGCCCAAGCAAATGTGCAAGGGAAGAAGAAAATGAAGAGTTGAAAAGAGACGTAAGATCACTATTGCATTGCTTTACTAACCAAAACAAATATTTCTTCGCTTCTTTTCCTCATGCTGGAAAGGAATGCAGTTTCTGATGTACTTGGAGAGTATCAGATTCTACAGGCATTATTTCAGCGTAATGCCGCTAAGCGCTAACATTATATGCCTAAAGTCATGCAAACTACTCCTGTTGTTTGATTAACACAAAATAACATGAAAGTAGTTTTCTCGATCGCCTATTTTCCCGTGATAATATTTAGGATGAAGTACCAAATAGGATAAAGTTCTTGTATATATAGTTGGATTTCTAGATTTAAAAGAGTGATGTTTCTAATCCTTCCAATCATGATGTTAAGTCTTCAAGGGCAAAGAACCAAAGGCATGCCAATACTATAGTCTAGGAGAAGTAAATGGTGTCAATTTCTAAAGTACGTTTACCCTTGTGTTTTAAATATCTCAAAATTACCTTGCACTTAATCTTACCCGGCTTCATTTCTAGTCTGACCCAGTTGAGATAACAAGCAATATTTTGAGTAGAAATTCTTGCTTTATGTGAAGTACAGATCGAAATGGAATTATTGGATGAAGATGTAAAGCTGTGGTCAGATGGCCAGGAAGCAAACATCCAATTGCTGCTCTCAACACTACATCATGTATGATTATGCCCTACATGCAAAATAGATACGTGTAATTACGTGAAGTGACTGAAGCTTATAATTCTATGTTTGGTGTTGCTCTTAGATTCTATGGCCTAACAGTGGCTGGCGACCCATCCCTTTAACAAACCTCAAAGAAAGCCCACATGTGAAGAAGGCTTATCAGAAAGCACGACTGTGTCTGCACCCTGACAAATTGCAACAAAGAGGGGCGACTCGTCCACAAAAGTACGTTGCAGATAAGGCATTCCGAATCCTCCAGGTGAACTTTGGTTCTCCATGACAGTTTCTTATTTCAGAGAATAATTCCTAATCACAGTACCAGTTGTATCTGAACAGTGGTTGTTGCCAGTAGAAATTCTAATGGTAGAGATCGTTTGTGCGTTGTAGGACGCTTGGGCTGCATTTATCTCCGAGGACACGGTGCATCCTCAACTAAGGATATAGAACTGTCATTTCAGCTTTTGGAACTACAGAGAGACGGCATGGATTAGCGGATTGCCATAAGGAGCCGTCAAGGCAACGCGCGGATAAGCATCATAGATTTGTGATTAAAACAAGTAGTTAAAAGCTCATTCAAGTGTTCGGTCTCTTGAATTAGTCTGGTGTTTCGCTGTGATGTGGGAGTCAAACAGCTTACAAAATGTATCCAGGAATGCAAGTTTGTATCCTGAATTGAGTGACATCGTAGGGTGGAAATGGAGATGATGACAATTGGAGTGTTTAAGGTGGTGAAAATTATTGGTA
This sequence comes from Escallonia herrerae, assembly GCA_033070095.1. Lineage (NCBI taxonomy): Eukaryota > Viridiplantae > Streptophyta > Magnoliopsida > Escalloniales > Escalloniaceae > Escallonia > Escallonia herrerae. Next base: position 36,456 of record JAVXUP010000040.1, read on the forward strand.
TCTCTGAACAATAACAAAAACAAGGGGTAAAGATTGTTTTTGAAAAAAAAATTAAATTAAACTGGTTTTGGTTGTTTTTTTTTAAAAAATTGAAAACCAAAACCGAAAGTGTTGTTAAATGGAATGTAGATGTAGTTTTGGATAATTGGTTTCAACTATTTCAGTTTTTATTTTCAGTTTTTTATTTTGAGTGTTTGATTACTCAGTTTTTATCTTGAGTTTTTTCTTTGGTAGTGGTTTGCGGTGGTGGGGCGTGGCGGTAGCCGACGGTGACTGCTACCACCAGCTGTGGGGGTAGGTGATGGCTACCGATAGTGGGAGAATGGTGGTGGTGGTCTCAAAATAAAAATCAAAACTGAAAATCGAAACTCGTTTTTAGAGTTTTTAAAAACAGTCTTGATTTAAAAATTAGTTTTCAAACTGAAAAAAAAAATAAAAACTGATTGCCAAACGTGTTTATTTTTTTCAGTTTACAAAACTGAAAAAAAAATTAAAAAAAAATATCCTGTCAAACGGGCGTAAGGAAGCTCAGTTCTGCATTTCATCACAACAGGAACAGAGAGCATAAAAACATAAGCAATACATAATCTACCATTCCTCATTAAGTACAGAATGTCTGAATTTACACTGCATCGAAATGTTACAAATTATAAGAGAGGGGCTTTAAATGTTTATCCATCTCTCTGCCTTATCAAATCCCAGAACTCTTCATCAGTGGTCTTAAGCATCAGTGGTAAAGGAATCTTCACCCCGCTCTCCACAGCCTCCATATGCCTAGGCTTTATTCTCTTCTCCAAGCTAAAAGCAAAATACTGTGGGAATTCCTTCAGTTCTTCCATCTTACCCTGCATCTCCTTGTCAAAATACTCGAACTTGGGCTTGAAATTGTTCTCAACGCTAAATGTCAAGAGCCCTGGACATCTCAAAACCATTCCAACTGCATCACTTCTTGAATACCCCAAACTCATTATGTAATTCAGCTTAGGAATCAAAGTATTTTCCACACTGGAAACCAACAAAACACAGTCTTGGTAAGCCAGTGCCTCCAAGTCCCTAAACCCAAGTCTCTGGAGATAAAACAGAGCCGGTTTGAGCTGGTCTCTGACGCTGCAAGCAAGCAATCTTGGACATTTGTTGATAACCCTCCTGAAATTATGCTCCGGGACTCTCAGGTCATAGTAGAGGAACCTGAAAACTGGGCTCAGCTCAGATTTGATGTCAGAGGTCAGGATTTTGGGGCACATGCCAAAGATTCTGGGGAGGTCTTTCTGGTATATGCCTTTGGATTGAAGAAAGGTGATGATGGTTTGGATGGAGTCCAAGGTGGCGGTCTGGAGGGCGGGGTTGAGGGACAGTGCCTTGCCTGCATCAACACCCATTATTTCAAGGCACAGGATCTTCTCCTTGAACTGAAGAGATAGCTTTGTGTGGGCTGTTGAGTAGAGTGGGTGTGTTTGGAGGAGGGTTTTGGGTTTTGTTGTTAGAAGATTGTCTGGTTCTTGGAAGTTTGGTGATGGTGTATGTGGAGAAGAGCACAGGGAAGAACGGAATGCTGCTCGCATGGTTACTGGTGTGTGTGGGTGTGAAAAGAGGATGGCACTTCATCCCATTCTTATCTATCTTTTCTTTAAGTGACACCTGGCAATCTTCTTCTAATTCATTGGCCTAAATAAGATTTCATAGATTGGTAATGTTACACCTGACAAACGGGCCGGTACGGGCCGGATCCCGGCTTTTTTTTGGCAGAGTTTTTTTTTAGTGCCCCTACCTTACTAAGGAGGATCGGGTATTACTCGTGGATAATGAATTAATTTTTTAATTTTTTACTAACAGATATTTACTAAGCTATTATTTTCAGAGTATTTTTTCCTTCTTTTTTTTTTATTACTGCTACAGATCATCTCCATCCAAACACAATCATCTCAATCCAAACAAGCACAACATCATAACACAAACTCCAAAAAATTACCTACAAATTAATTTGTACGACAGAGTAGTAAAATACTATGTACATCAAAAAATAAAGACAAATAAAACAAACAGATCTGGAAAAAAAAATCTGGCAAAATAAAATAATAATCATTAACGGAGGAAAGCCTAACAAAGCTATCAAAGTCGATCGGAGACCACTTTGATCTTTGCTGTAACTTCTCTACGATCTCTCTAGATAAGAGACGTGGCGCCGGAGCTATGGCGGACCTGATCGAAGATACTGGAGGCCGATTTGCGGCAGATCTTGGTCGTCAATAGAGAGAGCGACGTCGTAAGAGAATCTGGCGTAGCTCGGTCATCAATGGAGAGAGCGCATCGTAAGAGAATTTAGCATAGCTTGGTCGTCGATGGAGAGAATTTGGCATAGCTTGGTCGACGATGGAGAGGGCGACGTAGATAGAGCAGCGCCGTCGTTCAGAGAGCAACATCGTCGTCGGAGAGAGTTGTTGTGCGTGTGTGTGTGTGTGTGTGTGAGAGAGAGAGAGATGTAGGAGCAACGAGAGAATAGGAGATAGAAGAAGGAGATTTGTAGGAGCGACGAGCGAAACCCAAACACGAAACCCTAACACGCACTTATATAATAAAAGACGCGAGTAGCCCGAGTAAACCGTATCCGACCAGGACTTACCCAGATATTACAGGTCGGTTCGAGAACGGGTCTGATTTGAACAGGTCTTCAAAATACATACCCGTACCCTGGGTTTTTGGCCTGGTACAGACCGACCCTCGGGTCCGAATACTTTTTTGTCATGTCTAGGTAAAGATATCCGTACTATTAATACTATTTAGGACAAAAAACAAGAAGTCACCTCATTAGTGTCGTAATCAAGATAAAGGAAAAGCAAAGTGTTCAGTAAATTGTTAGGAACAGATGAAAAGAAAGTGATATTTTTGCTGAAGCTATTTGATTTTGAAAGACAAGTCAAGTATCCAAAATTCTTGGCGTCTTTGAATTATAAAAAAAGCTGAACATGGTAAGATCGCCAACCTCGAGATACTATTATGATTCGTATATCTTTGTTAAGCTATCAGAAACATGTCATTCAATGGTGAAGCAGTCACTAAAAGCATCTCTCTCAACGGTCTAAAACATCTTTCACTGGTGTTAAACTATCAAAACATATTTCAACATGCTCAATTCTGCAACTTTTCTCACCATTGCCATGCTTTCAGCTGAACACTTCAGGTCCTTGGGTCATGAGATATATTTTCAATGAGGGAAGCAGGGCGCATGCGTCACAACATGCCCTGAGCTAGTCATTCAAAATAGAGGCTTTCAATGCCATGGTAGCACGTGTGAAAACTTCTTCAAACAAGGTACAAGATAAACCCTTTATATAACACCATCGTTTGATGATAACAATTTTGGCACATAATAACATCAATTAAAGTTAATTGTGGCAAATATTAGAACCGCCTTCTGAAAATCCAGAAAGCAGCCAGACAACATGGAGGTCTAAACGAATGATGCTGACATATCCTCCTTGGAGCCAGAAACCAATCAACACTAATGAATTTGCAATTCTACTTCACAATGTCAGAAAAAAAGAGAGAGAGAGAGAACCTGCAGCTACAAATGTTACCCGATACCTTAGAACAATCACGATACAATACAGCAAGCCTTATTATACATTTGGAACCACTGACGATTGGCAAAGTTTACACATCCACGGGCAAACTCCATAAAATCAAGATGACGCCATACCTGCACAAGTATGAGGAGAGTCAAAACAGTAAATTAACTGGACCTTGCTAACTTTGAAATAATTTGGTACATTAGAAAGATTGACTTATGGCAAAAACACACTGCCGTAACACGCTTTCTGTCTGAAAGCAACTTTCTTGCTGGTTCGAGTCATTCACATACAAAATTTATACCCTCACCTCACAAATTCTGGCAAAATGCTCAAAAGCTATGTTACATGGACTCGGTATGAGTGTCCGAGTCGGATACGTGTCCAAGTGTCGGACTCATCTATTTTTCAAAATCCAAGACACAGGGACACGGCAAAATATTCCCGCCTATTATTGTTTAGTTATTTCATAGTTTATACATGTTTTATGGTATGCATACCGTTTTAATTGAGAACTGAGATCATCTCAAAGCAATAATGAACTAAAAGAAACATTATAACATAGTGTTCCTAGTGGCATACCCTATGAGATATGTCGGACACATATCTCATACCCATATCCAAGTGTCAAGTGTCCAACACGGGTACTTCACGCATTTTAAAGAGTCCATGTAACATAGCTCAAAAGTATATTTCGAGTAGTAAGAATATGCAATCAGAGGAGGTTTAACAACGCCAAACACCCTCTTACAAAAAGCAGTTACAACCACACATGGACGTCTCAATATCTCAGACCTAATGCTTGCTGGTCAATTATTTCACTCTATAACCAGTGAAGCAACTAATGATCCATCAGTATCATTTGAGAACCATCACACAATGCTACATTGAATACCTAGCCAGCAAATATTTACCATTATTTTCTTTCGCTTCATCTCCTGTTTTCCACACGATATCTTTCAACCCAGTCGAGAGGTTCTTGTAGAACTGTGTAATCAGTATAAGACGCAAACTCGTAAATACGAGGTCAAAGAAAAGCTTATAAGCATAAACAGATGCACATTCACACAGAGAGAATGCGAGATATGACAAAGACTGTGATGCAAAGTGCTCCTTTGATCCGCCCCAAGCTAGTAACCAGGATGCACCATGTATATGTTCTCTCTGCAATATGAGCAGATTTCAACTCATGCACGGGCTAGCTGATCATAACCACTTTGGTTCAATATACCACTTACCTCAAACTTGTTTTGGTAATGTATAATGTGTGTAAGAGAACTGGACCAGAGGGGGTAACCATCCTCGGTGCGGCCACTATCTACTGCTCTGATAAGCCTAGAGCAAGTGTCTACCAAATATGATGAAACCACCTACCCCTTCCTTCCGCACCCCTGACCTCCCAAAAACTAGGTTTGTGAAGCGGTTTTACGAGTTGCAAAATGGAATAGGTTGTACAAGTGGTCCACGTGGAATACTGGTGGTCAAGAAAAATACCGTGCGAGGATAGTCATAAATCAGTGGATAATAGAAAATATGACATTGGGCTATGCTATTCCATTAAAAACTGAAAAAAAATTGATGTGGTTGTAACATGCCAAAGATTTAAGGACCATATATATGAGGAAGATTTATAATGCCCTTGTCAAATCATTATGGTCGGAAATTATGCAAAAAAGTTTCATAATCAGTTTTCCAATAACTGTACATAAATGTCACCACTGCAATAAAATTTAATGTCATACCTTGTGAAATTCTAAGGTATCGCCGCCAGCCTTGCGAAGCTCAACCATGTAAAGCGAGGGAGCCACCTCAAAAATCTGGTTCAGTAAATCATGTGGACGCAGTTGAAGAAATTATGCTCTAGATATTTCCAGATGCTTTTGTTACAAGGGGACTCCTGAAAATGCTTGAGTTTACGTACCTCTGTGGCAACAGATAGATGACCCTTACGCCCAGTCTTCTCCCCATGAAGCTTAAGCTGGATGCATTACAAATAGAACTGCGTTATAAGCTGATTAAGCTCCAGTCGAGCATGGTGGCATGCATACAGCAGATGAACTCAACATTTTCACAAAACTCTATCAAACATATACTCTTTCTGGCCACTTTCAGTGTCAAGCTTGGCAAAGCAGACTTCAAAAGTGCATCAAATACAATGCCAACGTCTATCGTTGAAACTTCCAACATTGCATAATCTTTAAGAAAGCACATCATATAAAATGTTTACTTCATGGGCGTTACAGGAAAGTCTCGTACTTGCGTACATGTGGTGGGCTGAGATTAGAAAACATGACATTGAAAAGGGACTCAGGAGTAGCAAGCAATTCTCGAACGACGAAAGGCGCTCTCAGATCAATATCTTCAATACAATCACGAATGAATAGATGTAGGAGTGCACCTTATAATTATTTTTCTTCACATCGAACCCTAAAGGTTGAGCAGCTTCCTCTATTTTTGAGATTATCTCGTTAGCAGGACATTTGGACGTAAATCTTGTTTCCCGTTTAACAAGCCCCTGGACATAAAAAAATGTCAGATATGATAAGCTTCATAATACGGAAGAAGCTTGAAAGCAAAGCAGATCGTAAGTCACACCAGTTGGTCATTTATGTTTTTACATGATTGAGTTTCACTAGCTGAATTTGACAAGTCGTAAACAGTATTCGCACGTATTGTTTGTGATCAGCAAAACTTCAAGTACAAGCAAACTAATAGCGTATTATAACCTATCTAAATAACTAAACCCACTTTGAAGGTACACATTATTTAAAGGTAGTTGAACAATCAGGATTGGAACACTTATCCTGATGAAACCCATAGAGATAATAGCTCTCCGATCCCACTTTCAAGTCTAATAACCAGAGCTTCTAAACATACCATCTGTTTTTCAAAAAGAGAGCTGAGGTTGAGACCCTGCGATGTAGATATAAGCTCGAAAGCATTCATTGTGACAGGCACTGGTGGCCGGTCTTCCCGCCTCTCCACCACAAGGTTTGGAGATTCCTGAATGCAAAGTAAATTAAAAAGATAGAAGTTCCATAGTGAGAAAATGCAGGAGAAAAGATAGTGCTTACCCCTGATTCATCAAAAATAGCATCCACATCATCCAGACTAACATCTTCGTGTTCAAACCTGGGTGGCTGGTATCCTTTCTTAAACCACTCATTTTCAATTACCTCAGCAATAGGGATTCGCTGCATAATTGTAAGAGAAACAATCAATATAAGTCAACCAAAAGAACCATATGTCTTTAACGAAAATGAACAAATTTGTGATAAAGCAAGTGTTAACATACTGTCAAGGGATTAGGGTCCAGGATTCTCTTGATCAGTTTCTTTGCACTTGATGAAAACCACGGAGGACAACTGAAGTCAGCCTTAAATATCTGCAACCATGTTTAGGCTTTATAGGGCTTTGATTTCAACCTTTAATGCAGACTTGGATAAGAGTAAATATGCATAAACTAATAACAATTCTATTACAAAAAAGTCACGAGGCCATTTTTGACAATATTGTCAAGGTAAACAAATAAGCATAATCGAAGTAAACCACTATGTAACTCTTTTTACAAAACGTAACCATCACTGCTAGAGCAAATTCAAGATGCTAGTTGCATCTAGCAGTTAACTTAAAGATAAGACAATTATTCCAATTTTGCATGTCAATTCTGTTAAATACTAGATTTACAACACTACAACAATAGCTTAAATGCACGTAGAATCCTACATCACTTCATCCTCTATAAGTGCTTCAAGTTCTGATGTTTGAGTGATCAAAGCACTTTGAAGTCTACATTTGAAGTCTACAGACAGCCAGCAGCAAAGTGGACTGCCACTGATTATATGATAGTAAAAAAAAGTTTATGTATATAGCAAAGAAACAGTACTTTAATATGTTTGATTCATGTCAAAGATACATAATGCTCAGTAAGTGATAGGTACGTGCACAACACATACTTTGTCAAAAGAACAGAAGAACCATATATAGTGTTCAGAAGAACAAAAAAGAAACAGCAAAGAATGCCGCCTCACCTTTTTGTATAATGCCATGAGGTTGGATTCTTCAAAAGGCAAATATCCTGCCATCAGGACAAAAAGGATTACACCGCACGACCACAGGTCTGCCTTAGCTCCATCATAACCTTTATTGTTGATCACCTATAAAGGAAACAACCACAAATGTGAAACAATACTGTTGATTCTGACGACGGTAGATTTAAATTTCACCAAGCTAAAAATGTACCTCAGGGGCAACATAATTTGGTGTTCCACAGGTGGTGTGTAGCAACCCATCTTCCTAAACAAAAAGGACTCAAAAACTCAGTTTGGAACTATTTCGCACAAAATAAATAGTGTAGAGTTGTCAAATAATGTGGATTGTACAAGCAGGAAAGTTAAGCAATGGAATGGCGTACTGGGGAGGACAATCACAGAGGCCTGATGCACACATCTCTTACTTGTGGATGTGGATGACGTAACCAATAAATACTTTGGAATAAGAGAAAGTAACAACCATACTCACTCGAACTTGTTGAGGTAGGGCGCTCAATCCAAAATCTGAAACTTTGAGAACTCCGCTAGCATCCAACAGAAGATTCTCCGGCTGTAAATTATGAACCATATTATTGGGGTCTATACCATACAATACACCATACTAATAGGAACCTTTCCTCTAAAATTAACACGCTATGACTACTGAAGAAACTGCCAGAACATTAGTGCAGGAATATTAAAAAAAAAAAGTTATCACCTTAAGATCCCTGTGGAAAACGCCACGACTATGGCAGTAATCCACTGCATTAATTAGCTGCTGAAAATACTTTCTTGCTTCATCTTCTTTCAGCCTACCTTTAGTAGCCTGTTACAAAATAATAGTATAACGTCCCACATTGCCTCTATTTACATAGAAGAAAATCGTCATGGCAAGTAAATGCGCAACAAAAGCAGCAACCAACATACAATTTTGTCAAAGAGTTCACCACCAGTAACAAATTCCAAAACAATGTATATCTTCGTCTTGCTTGCCATAACCTGTGCAGAAGGGCCTTGAGTTAGTCAAAAGGTCTACGGCATCTTATTAAGGCCATCAAATAAACGACGGAGACATAACAAACTATGTCTAAATTGCAGGTGAACCAGCTTAAATAGTCCAAACTAACCTCATACATACGGATGACGTTTGGGTGTCTGATTAATTTCATGGTTGAAATTTCACGTTTAATCTGCAAAAGCTCAAACACCATTCCTATATCACTCATGATATTGTGGAAGATAACAAAAAGCAAACCAATTTCTTATGCACGTAAAATAAAACCATCCGAAAGCATAAATGTTAGTATCAAGGATCTCAAAAATGATTTCATCATTGGCTCGAGGACATTATTATTAAACTATGCAAGTCTAAAATGCATTACTTGTCATGCCATTACTGATAACTGGCAACCAATCAAAGTGTTTTTAGCAAGCACTATGTTACAAATAGCAACCACATTCATGGGCTCATGTTCTTCCTCTATTTAATAGATCTACACAAGTGTAATCTGAAAAATGCTTTGGGTTCTTATAAAACTAGCAGCAACTTCAAAAACATTAAAAGGATTGAGCCAAAAGCAGATAGAAGGAAAGACTTTATTTAGCTATGAACAGTAAGAGACAAGTTATCCTTACCCTGGAATTGTTTTATATTAAAAGTGTTGATTTATTTGTACATGGTAGGCACTCATTTTACAGGTTTTAGCAAGTTTACAAAAGTCTGATTCTAATTGAATGCCATTGGAGTGATTCCTCATTTTCTAAGGCCAAGTGGTGTCTTGTTGTTTAACCTTTGATGTTTTTCCTCATTGAGGATTTGATGGATTTGTATGCAAAATATGGTGAATCGACAAAGGTGGAATGGTTGCATACCACCATCCTAACTTGTGAAACATAAAATGGTCATGAATGGGAGAGGTATATGAAAAGAATTTGTTTGTGATTTGCTGCCCTATGAAAATATGTGTTCTATAACCCCCCACAATTTCTTCACAATAGCTGAATTATATATCTAACAGACTTGTGATGTCATAAGTTCAATTACACGCTACGCTATGTAGTGGATCCTTTTTTCTAGTCAATAAACTGTCTGCTTATTAAAGTATTGTTCCACAGGCCCCTCCCACTCTTCCACAAAATGCCCACACAGGAACAGCGACAATGACCGACAAAGGACGGCGCAGTATCAACCCTCACCTTGTGAAAAGTTCTATGCTGTAAGTCATAATGGAGCACTAAAACTTAAAATGTATTTCCATTTTTTCGCTAGTTTCACTTGTCAAATAACACTTATCTGATTAATCTATAGTACTTAATAAGAGAATGGCCATTTTGGTGTTACATAACTACCTACCTAGGGTGACACTTGGCATTATGAGAAAACTCCTAAAAGATGACACAAACAAAAACATTAAATACTAATTAACTACCTCAAGGACATGTTTGGTCTTCACAATTTAACACACTTATATATCATGCTTCATATTTTATCAAATTTTAGTTTAACAAGTTTATTTTTGCACGCGCATCACGTGTGCCAATTAACACCCCCCCCCCACCCCCCAAACCCAACGTTTTCCTCGAAAAGTAAAACTCCCTAAATAAAACTACCTTCCTCCTCTTCTTTCAGGTTCCCGTGTGTGTCTGATGTAAGTCTGATGGTGGTTCCAGTTTGCTTGCTCATGAGAACATCAAATCTCTCATGGCTGATATTTCACAAAGGTAGATGTGAAATTTATTATCTCTTTATTATAGTATGTACTTTTATTCAATTACAATACTGCATGACGAGACGTACTGTAATCTTTCGAATCTTTCTGTTCTTTTCTTTATTTCTGTCCTTGGTCTATTTATTTTCTTTTATTTGCTCACGATGCTAGTCCCTACTATTTGAGTACAATTCCAAGTTCAGATGTTCGAATTCTATCCTAAAAACTCAAAAATGACAAAAATTACTGAAAGGAGAGAGTAACAGAGGGGGAAAGCATTGATCAGTTTTTCCTTTTACTTCCTTTTTTTTTCCTGGTGTGTAAGGCAGGAGGAGTTGGGGGGAGGACAAACTCTCTAAATGTTCGTACTTTTCATGATGACGCTAAAAGATTCCAAGGAAGCTTTAGATCTATTAATACGATAACTAGCCATGCAACTGCCTTTGCAAATAATTCTTCTACTAAACCTTCATATTCTCATTACTTTATATCCTTTCACAACATACATCTGTGCTGCAAGTTACACACAGATATTCAGAACATTTATAAGACAATGTTGTTGGCCAGTGGCCTATCCTTATCTTGGATTTATGATTTTTTAAAATGTGAGAAGGAAATGAGTTATCCCCAAACAATTAAACACAAATAAAATATAAGGCGACGCAAGTGTCCGAACTCATATGCCCTCCTAACTCGCCCGAGATACAGCGTGTCCACTTCACAAGCATCTCATAGACAACCATCAAGGGACCACGCTATTTTCCCCTTCTCATAGGGGGCACCCAAACAGAGACAAACAAAAATTCAACCATACACGAGAATAACCACATGAACATAGTCCATCTATACAACAGCAAGATTCTACTTTAACAAGAAGATCAAGATCAAACCCAAATAACACAAAAAAGAAACAGTTACAGAATCATGTACCTGACCAATCATCTTGTGCTTTAGAACCTTCTCTTTATCAAGAATCTTTATAGCCACATTCTCGCCCGTCTCCATGTTCCTGGCAAATTTAACCTTGGCAAATGAACCCTCCCCTAAAGTCCTCCCCAGCTCGTACCTCCCCACCCTAGTCCTCCCACTACTGCTCGATCTTGATGCCATCTCCCTCTCTATAAGTATACGTGTGTCTGTGTATCTATAACTTTCTCTCTCTAGAATACCCGTTTGTTTATACAGATACCATCCATTTTCAATCTGCAAAAAAATAGAAGGCAAAAATATACTAAGATCTCTTCTTTTTACAAGGCTGCCATACCTGAGACTTTGTCACACTCATCTTTCTCAAAAACGAAAGAAACAGATGAAAGGGAAATCTGGGTTTTTTCAGAGGAAAGTTTGAAAACAGGATCTGGGTACGAGGATTTCAGGGGAAAAGACGGAGGGATCGCAAGTCTTGGTGGGGAGGGGCGTGGAGGCCATTAATTCGTGTTGTGCGATCGAGAGCAAATAAAGAAGAAAAAAGATAGAGATTTTCGGTTTACATAGTGATTATATCGGATTGTTGTGGATGAAAAATGGGAATCCGGGGGAAGCTGAGTCCTAGGCGGAATGGGTGGAATTCAATTATTGCAAACGGCGGAGACTTCTTCCTAATATATACCACTGTGTATTATTGAGTCATCAATGGCGGATCGTGACGTACGAGGAAGGTCTTTCCTGGCGGGGCTGCTATCCAGTGGTGTGTCCGCGTAGAATATGGTCTATATTTTGGTTTATCACGAGGGGGTGGGGGGGCCCGAGAGAAACGGGTACCGGAACTTTTTCGGTTAGAATCCTAGTCGGAAGTGGTCGGTTAAAATCATGAAAATCAGGTTACGAAAATCAAGTTTAGATACTCTTGCTATCGATTATAAGATGGTCAAAACCGCTTATATTCATACTAGCTAAATCCCGTGTTATGGACAGAAAATGTGTTAGTTAAAATCTCGTGCTATCCACAGAAATGGTATTAATTAATTACGAAATAGAAGAATAGAGGTCATGGGATGGATCGTTAGAGTTCATAGTGTTGGAAGACAAAGAAGATGTCTATGGAATCCTATTATATATAGGTAGTATAGATTTTATTAATTGCATCTTAAGTATTATATGTACTCCCAAAACAAAACAAAAAAAAGTTTAGATCTCTTGTGATTGTTATAAGATGGTCATATATGATTAATAACCCTTACTCTTTTTGGGGCTTAAGTAATGACCTATATGCAACAGACTACCAGAGATGTACATACACATCCTCAAGAACTCGCCAAATTCGCTTACTTTTTAAAAGTTTTCTTATAGAGCTGCAATATCCCATTTTTATTTATGATATGTTATTACCTTAAAATGGATAAATAAATAAATAAGGTCATGGCCTTTTCGTAATATTAGAAAAGTTTTGGTGTGTTTTGAATAAATGACTTAAGTTCAGGGGTGATTGCGTAATTTGTCAATTAGGGTTTGATTTTTAGGGTCTTCTTTTTCTTCCAGCAGTCTCTCTCATTCTTCTTCATGTTCCTTTCTATTTTCCTCTTCATTTCAGCCCAAGACTCGTTTTTTTAGGGATATATCTCCTACAATTATGTAATTCACGTGGGAGATTTAGCATTTGCTGATTTACTTGTTTAAGGTAAGGGGTTTTTGTTCTTGTTATGGTAGGGGATTATGCACATTGTTTGTTCTTCGTTTCTGTTTTCTTGGCCATCGATGTGTTCAACCAATTTAAGGTTTTATTACCTTGTTCCAATTACCAATGGATTCACTTGATTGAAAAGATTTTTAGAACTGTGTATACCCTTTTTTTGTTGCCTATGCTTTGTATGTTAATTTTTGTTTTGCTCTTATCATGGTAGTTAGTCCTCTTTCATCTCTTCTATTTGCTTTTGGAGATACTTATATCTCTAATTTTCTTATTGATTTGCTCCTAGTGAAAGATTGGGTTTACAGATAAGCTACTGCTCCGCTGCTTCATTTTAGAGTAAACAAGCCTACTGCACTACTAGTAAGACCCCAACAGGAGAGAGCCTATTCAGCCTCGTTTTGTGGACTGAGACCATGGCGCCTGTTGAAATTAGAATACCGAGCTTCTGAGTCAAACAAACCATGTAGCATTTATATTATGTTCTTACTTGGCCTTAGTTTATCATGGCTAAGCTTCCATCCTCATTTGTTACTACATGGTTACAAGTTACAAGTCATAAATTACAGCCTGTGTCCACATAAAGTCCTTACCTTTCTTTGATATACAACCTGATATACGTAAAAATACCAGTCATTGGGAGCATCAAAATTGCCCCTTAAATCATGAAGAAGTGGGAATAGCATTACCCACACCCCCATTATTTCACCTCTCCATTATGGCTAGAAACCTGCCCACTAAATGATATTAACTACCCACTAAGTGGTAGTAACTTCTCACTCATCTGAGTAACCCACTCATAAGGAGGAAGTAACTAACTCATTAATGGAAGCCCTATATAAAGAAAGTGTAGGATTGGAAAGAGGGAAGTTGGACAATCTTAGAATACCTTCAGATTCTCCTTGAACCACTTTCTCACTTTAGCATCGGAGATTCTTCGCCGGAAACACTTCCGGTGTTGCTTGTGTTGTGCAGGTCTATTCACGAGCCAATCAAGGATCATCTGGGATTTCATCAACAAATTTTGGCGCTATCCGTGAGACCGATCTCGTGAATAGATCATGGCAGGAAATCCCAATCCTCATAAAGCAAACCAAGACTGTAGAATTGCCTCGAGCTCATCCTCAGTGTTAATATGTAACCTGGCTCACGGCGGTGCCACCTCCCAACAACCTCTTAATCGAGGTAAAAGAGTTGCCAATACCCTGATAGCCTCAAGGCGCCACCTTCGCCACCCGTGAACCTTGTCTCTCCAACTCCATTCCACCTCACTGGTCCATTCGAGCCTCCCATTACCCGGATCACTATCATTGATGCATCTTTTACAACACCAATCCCCATGCACTACAAAAAAAGGGTTTCGGCAACGCTTAATTTCTGACGCTTAGAAAAATGTCACAAATTAACTACAATTTACGATACTTCTATTATAACGTCAGATAATTTACGACACCATTTTTTATGTGCCATAAAGTTTTCGACGTTTTAGTACATGTCACTTATTAAACGTCGCTTTACTCCTTCGCGACACTAGTAAAACATCATTTACTAACGTATCGCTTATTAGCGATGCTTCAAAGAAATGCCCTAACTCTTAGACGTTAAACGTCATCATTTGACCATTTCTTCTCTTTTTCCATGCATGATTAAAATGTCGCAATCAAAAAGAATAGTGGAAAACCTGGAACCAATATTTTCGCCCGTTACTGTTTATCTTTTCTAGATATCCCGCGAGAATAAGCCTCATCTTTCAGTTGCACGATCTGCCAAACAGCCTTCCTCCCCAAAATTTCCCAAACGGTCTCTATCTCACGCCAACAATCGGTGCATGAAGACCAAAATTCAGCCTTCCTCAAGTACGTAAAGAAATTGGTCTCTCTCTCATTCTCTCTCTCAATCCCCCTCTCACTCTCAATTTCTTCATCTTGTAAACCCTAGTTATCCCAATTTGATGTTCTTGGATTTTAAAAACTAACATGTAAGGAGGGCAGGGTAAACACCCGTGAATACACACAAAATACTCTATCTTTTCTTCTTTGATTTCTTCCTCTTTCATTATATATTTTATTCCACACACAGTCATGGGTAATGGTACACACAGAGGCCTGGCGGGGCCTGTTGCCGGAGAGCAAACTTGATGATGCAAGATCGAATTTGAAGGATTTGATTGGGGCATTTAAGGAAAAGCTCGGGGAGATGAAGGGATCTCTTGCTCTGTTCCGGTGGTACGCACAGAGCTGGAATTGTGAGTTGTGGGTGATGGAGAGAGTGAAGTTATGTAATGGAGATGGCAATTCCCATGAACAACTCTATCATCACTGTACCCACTTTCTCTACAAACCCTAACAAACCCACTCAGAGGAGCTTTTCTTCATCTTCTCCTCATTTGACAACCCAGTTCTTAGGTGGCACCCTATCTTCTTCTTTGACCAACAAAGCCCAGTTCAGTTTAAGTAAAAGAAACCCAATTGGGATTGGGTCTTTTGTCAAATGTTCAATTCCTGAAGCCACCGAGACAGCTACTGGTAAGTTCGATTATCTTCATTCACCATCTGAGTTGCTTCCCTACTTGGTTTATATTTTGTAACAACTCTGTTCCATTGAATTTACTCATAATGTGACTCTTTTGAAATCCGTAAGATATATACAGTGTCATGTAAACATCGAATTGAACTCAAAAAATAGTCATAGAATAAATAAGTATAATTTGGAAAGTCAAAAAAGGATAAAAAAATGGTTGAACAATCTACAGTTGGTTCAAGAATTTGTAAAAAGTCAAATAGAATATATATCGAATAGAACTGAAGGAGTGATTCTAGTGTCATATTTTTGCTGGTGTTCTGTTCTTTGGGCATTTGTCAGCTCATATTATTGTATATCTTTGTGACCGCTCAAGTGAACATCAATTGATATTTCGTTTGCTCTTTGTGTGCGTGAGCCGCTTTGCAAATTTTAGAGTCATGCAGCAAGAGAGCTTATTTGGGCACACTTTGTTGGCTTCAAGCCTACACAATGAAGGATTTCAGGAGCTGAGTATTCAACCAAGTTGCTTCATGTTTGAGATTTGGGGAGAGAATTATGAAATTGAAGCATCAGAATCTCAATGATCTAAGTACATTTACTCATTGAAGTTTTTCTAATGTCTAAGTAGAATTAGCACTCATTTAATTCCTGATAATTGTTCAAAAAAAAATATGAATCTGTCTCGAATTAACAATTACTCATGCATCGTGTGTGTGTGTGTAGAGAGAGGGAGGGAACTAGGGAAAAAAATGGAAAGAACAGAGTGAAGTCATGCTTTATAAAATGCAGGACCATGGGTTTAATGTTGGTTGTACATTGCGTCGTATGTTCTGCAACCTCTTAACGGGTGGCAGAAGTATGAAGTTTAAGTCTTCTTGTGGAGTTCAATTTACTATTCATAATACAAAATTCGATGGGTGAAAGAGAAAAAGCAGAGGTGCATATATAGAACATTTTCCACTCTCACTTGTATGCATGTTGTCTGTGTGTCTGTGTGAGTTGTGCAGTGATCAAGAAAAAATTCTAGTGAAGTTGAAATGCGAGAGACTGAGGATTAGGGGGGGGGGAAGGCTGGCTATATGTGAATGTTCAAAGCCAAGAGTTGAACTATGTAAGACTAGATAACCAATACGCCAGTGTGATCATGTTTGTGGATAGCTTAGTTTCGTCCCTCCGATGAAGAAGTACATATTGGGGCAGTGAAAGGCAGGGCAGGAAAATGAATGAAGTGACTTGTATGCAACTAGAAGCATAAATAGTTACAAGAACAAGCTTGGTAACTCACTCTCACATTGGTTCTGATGTGAGGAATTAGTACTACTCTTTTTCTCGTATTTGGTGAATCTGTGTTAGTGACTATGGAAGGTGGAAATTTGTGGCATATGAAACGTATGATAATGTTATATTTATGTATATTTGAAGTGTATTTTGTTGTCCTATCAGTGTCATTTTGGCTTGGTCTTGTTTTTGGGGTCACGGTCGAGTTATCAGCAATTGAAAATCTGTATTGTATTATGCGAAAGCGAAATGCATGTGATCCCTAGTCTCAACTACAAACTTATTTGCTATTTTAAGATGTACTTTGTTTTCTTCTCCTTCCGTCTATTGACTATGAAAGTTACATATTTGTCGCATCTAAGATGCCCATTGATTGCGTTGTTGGCTTGAATGCCGAAACTAAGATGCAGGACGGAGAACATATTTATGACTAAGCATTCATATATACACCATTTCTATTCATTTTCCTCTGCTATATGTTTCATCAATATTGAGTTGCCTTTCTATTCTTTCCAGATTCTAGCATTTACTAGTTATGGCGTTATGCTCTAGCTGGGCTTGATGTTCTACACGTTTTCTCCTTTTGTTCTAAAGGTTAGTTTCTTCTCATTGACAGCTTCTACAATCTTGTTGAGGTTTTCGCATATCTAGCTTTTGTTGTTTAAGTTGAGCTTTGTGACATATCGGCATCCATACTTGTAGGTCGCAATACTCACTGGTTTAACATAATGGTGCAGAGAATTTAGATTTCTCATATTTGATATTCATCTTGGACGTGGGGGATTCCAATATACTAAGCTATCATATGAAGACAATACTTCATTGTCCATAAGATTATACACTCTGCATTAGCTCCGGTTTCTACAAATGTTTTAGACATACTCAAAAATGTCGAGAAAGTTAGGTCTTAAAAATGGTCAACGTACTAACATGGAAGTTATTTTCCGAGTGTTAGTGCTTCTTCAGAATCTTAGCATACATACATTGCCTTGTCTGACGATTGTGTGTGCTTCAAATGATTTCCTTAAAAAACTGCAAAATAGTACTAGTAAACTTCTTGTTATTTAATTCAGTACTTTCAATCGAATTTTTAAGAGCTATAAGACATTGAAATGAAGTAAAAAGATAAAGAATAGAATCTTCAAAATCAACTTGTTGTATATCATTTCCGCAGTCTTAGGAATTAGAAAGACTAAGAAAGCAAATGATTAAGTACATGGCTAATACCCAGATAAGAGTAACAGATATTTGTCTAAGTGAAAATCTAATGATGAGAAAGTTGATGAAAATACCCTGCTACCAGGTTCTCCAGGACCACAAACCTGGTTACTAGATGAAGATCCAACACTCTTGGTGACTCATATTTCCATAGATATAGTTCCATTAAAGGTCTGATTGTGATTCTAATACCATCACCATGCTCAATTGCTAACTATGTTTGTTGACAATTGTGCAAGCAAGCTACTCGGTCGGTGGTCAATTGATGAAGGAAGTCGAGAAGAACAAGTCCGACTTTTCCAGGATAGGGCTTGTGGGTAATTTTTATTTTTTTTAATCAGTTAAATACTGTTAGTCGAAACTTTTATGACGAGATACTCTACATCTTTCTCTACATCTCGCATTACTTGAAGATCTTTTAATGTTTTTACTTTGTTTTTGGAGTGCTGGTCTTTAATCTTCCCTTTATGGCAATCAATATCGCTGTAACCCTCTTTTGCATTAATTTAATTGTCTTAGTAAAGTAAGAGTTTAATTTGGCATCTATATTGTGCGTTGCAAGGGGAAATCTGGAGTTTTGTCGAGATTAGTGTTAGGTGTTGAAATATTATCCAATGAATCCACAAAATGTTAAGGGGAACAGAAGATATGAAAGGGAGGGAGTATTAGAATGTGAATCTTGTAACTAATTGTTCGTCTGATGTTGTGGTTTTCTGGGGTAAATTGCAGGTAAGTTGATTATAATTGCAAATGATTGGCCAGCACTGAGGGAATCTGAGATTAAATTCTATGTGCTGCTTGCCTAGGTTGGGGTTCACCACTACAGTGGAGGTAAGTGCAACGAGATTGGGTTGTTTTACTGACTTGACTTTATGAGCTTGTTGCTTGTTTTTATGTTCTATTATTGATCTAAAGAGTTTGATTGTGTACAGATTTTATCAATGGTATTAATAGTGAATAGTTGGCGATGTCATTCGTTCATGTGATGTATCTTTGATATTGAAAAGAAAGAGGATTAGTTGGCAATGACGTCTGTTCATGTGATATTCAAAAGAAAAAGAAATAGTTGGCGAAGGCGATTGTGTTTCTACAGTGCGGGCACAATAGCAATTAGGCTTGATTGCACATTCTTGTGCATAGTGTGTATGATTATGGTATCCAATCCATAGGCGCGTTTCGAGTCATTGCTTTATTCTGTATTTGGGTGAGAGTCAAATAATCATGAAAAAATATGATGTGTCTCAAAAGATTGGATGGCATATGGTAAAAAATAATCCCTAATAGGAGAATAACCTGAATCAATAAACAAATTTGATGGCATATGCGTGAGCGGCTGTTTGGGCAGCAGAGTTGTGAGTATGTATTTTCGCTGGTGCGGCTGTGTGATTTGTGCACGTAGTCTGCTGGTTGTCAGTATGGTGTATGTGTCTATGTACTATGGGTTTAGAAAGGAAGGGAGAACTAAGTTGACTGTACCCCTGGGTGTAGACATTGGAGATGAAGGAATAAAACACCTAACTTGCAATAAATTGGGGATGGTTTGAAATATGATTTTTGTGAAATTGGGGATGGACTTATCGGTTGTGTTTCTGTGACTTGAATTAAGCCTAATCTGTGGTTTTGTTGGAAGAAGAATCTTCAAACAATTATGCTTTTGTGCAGACTATGAATGACTTGAATTAAGCATATACACAATAAAAGGTTTAGCATTAAACATCATATATGAATGACGGGATTAAGCCGGAGCGAGACACGTTCCACTCGCTAATCATTAGCACGATGAAAGGTGCTCAGATGCAGGACACTTTATTCTTTCGCGACGAGATGAGGGCCATGGGCTTGGTTCCCGATGTATGTTGCCATTGCCACATTATCAATCTTTCTTTTGCTGCTAGTTGTTGTTCTCACAGTACAATTTAATGAAAAAGTATGTATAGTTAGGAGTTCCTTCTCTTATCAATTTTTTTTTTCGGGTTTTAGTTCAAGAATCGTATGTTGTTGTCTTTTAGCCTTATCTTGGGGTCACAAGAAGACTTACATGGTCATTACTTGCTTGATATCTGGCGCCTTTTTCCAATTGAATAGCCCTTTTCTATGATTACTCTTGCATTCACTTTGTCCTTATATAAGCATATTTATTAGGAGCTGATGTTAGAAGAAATGCAAATCCTAAAGTATTGTAATTCAGCTGTCTTTTAGAGATAGCATTGTAGGATGTAAGGTTTTCTTAATGTAGTGGCTGCCGTCCACCACCCAGAACTAGGAAAAGGAAAGTAAGAAAACCCTTGATTAAGAACTTACATTTTTTAGCTTGTCCTGATAAGTACAACATGCTCGCAAGTTGGGAGACTACGTGTACCAAGTCACCCCTTTTGTGTTAGTGGTATGAGAATTCAAGAAAAAAAATTTAAGAGTTGTGGATATCATAATTTTATTATGTACGTCAGAAAGATAGTTTATGCATGATGCATGTAGGAGTCTTTACGTTTCCTAATGCATTCTGTTTGTCGACTAGTTTTTCAATTTAATTCGACTTATGTTATACCGATTAAATTTATAACCTTCTTTCTTGACTTTTTTAATTTCTAGGTTCTTTTGACAGAAAAACACCAATGCTTTTGTTGGACTTAAAAGAATCGACATGCACTGTGATGACATTTTTGATGATATATATATATATATATATATATATATATATATATATATATATATATATATATATATATATATATATATATATATATATATATATATATTAGGTTGGTTCTTCAATGACATTATATTTTTATGTTTTTGAAATTGAGATCTTTTGGATGGTTATGTAATTATTATGTGAATGTTGGATATGATATGGTTGATGAATGACATTAGCTTGTTTCTAACGATAAGTTTATAAGCTCGATAGATCGACTTAGTTGTGCATTGTTCGTGTTGGATTGGAGTAGGATTATATAAAATATACTTCTCTTTTACGTCATTTTTGGAGAAATGTAGCTATTATCAGTGTTAGACCAATGTTCTTTTAACGGATTCCAGAATATGGTAGGCAAAAAATTAGTGACAATTGCTTAAAAGTGCCATAAATAAGAACGACATTTCTAAGATAATGCCACTAAACAAAGTTGACACTTGATGGAAGTGTCGCTATATTAACAATAGTTCAAAGATTGTGTCGCCAAATAAACACTGTCACTTCAAAGGAAGCGTTGCTAAATAATGCCGCTAAACAAAACTGACACTTAAAGGAAGGGTCGCTAATTTAATGACATTTCAAAGATAACGCTGCCAAATAAAAATGGCACTTTAGTGAAAACGTCACTAACTTAGCGACACTTCTTACGAAAGTGTCGCGTACCTGAGTTGACTAATGACCCCATAAGAGGCACTTGAAAATGTCGTACGTGGAACACCAACGTTTATAACAAGTGTCGGAAACTTTCCCGACTGACAAATTTGCGACACTTACAAAAAGCGTTGATAAAGTGTCGGAAAAGCACTTTGCGACACTTTTACTGTCATTGACGACACTTTTCTAGTGTTGCCAAAACCCTTTTTTTTTGTAGTGGTGGGCATTTGGGCTGATTTGCTAGCCATTATTCGAACGATGCAAAAGTTTATCGAGAGGTTGTAAACAACCATCGAACAATGGCCTGAGCCACAATCCACCCTAGCAGACCCTCCAAGGACTTTCAAAGCGAAGTATATTACTAACAGTTCATAACTGTATCATGTTCCTACAAGGATATGAAGGCTCAACTACACCCATACAGGAAGACTATAATCAACAGTTCATCCCAGTAAGGATGAACACTCGGATGATGCACGTTGCAACCCTCGACATAAGAGGCCAGATGGGAGCTATTATGAAGCCCACTCTACCATGGAAGATTTTCCTGCACGCTCTAAGGACCACAATACACCAATCCACCGGTTATTATTGGACACCCCTTTACGGAAGACATAGATTTCTTCCTTAATCCGGTGAATTTCAAAATGCCCCAATGCGACTCATACGATGGCACGGGGGACCCAATGGAGCATCTAGCTCGCTTCACCTCATGCATGAATTTACATCTCGTCCCAGATCAAATCATGTGCCGAGCATTTCTTGTGACACTAAAAGGAGCAACGTCATGCATGGTTTCAACACCTCGCACCACGCTCCATCTTCTGCTGGGCTCAGTTAGCCGAATCTTTCTGTGGCAATTTCCTGACGAGCCGAATACAAAGGAAGAACTCTTCGGCTCTTTTCCCAGAGTGCAAGGACCTAAAAAGTCCTTAAAATCCTATTATGCGTGTTTCAACGCAGAGAAGCTCCTTATTGATCATCTCGACTCAGGAGTGACCTTCACTGCCATGACTAGGGGTGTAAGGCCAGAAATGCCATTGTGTTTCTCGTTAAACAAACATCCCTAAGAGAATATAGCAAACCTCCTAGATAGGGTGAAAAAGTACCTTCGAGTATAAAAAGACTCAGCATACCCTCAGGAGGAGACAATCGCTGGCCAGAAGAGACGAGACCGCCCTGATGGTCGCGTCCCAGATAATGAACCAAAACGCTCGCAGGTACCATTACCTGGACCTTTTACTCCTCCCAACGCCTCTCATGAGCATATCCTTAATCAAATCAAGGGCCAAGACATTCTCAAGTGGCCTAAACCAATGAAGATGGAGGCTGAGAAGAGGGATACCCAGTTATACTGTCATTTTCATAAAGATCACGGCCATAATATTAAAGAATGTAAGGTCTTACAGCATGAAATTGAGAATCTTATTGCCAAGGGACACCTCAAGCAGTTTGTTGAAACAATCAATTGACAATAAGGAGGAAGAAGAGGAGGAAATAAAAAAAATAGGAGGAGGCATCTCCAAGGGATACCCTAGTAATCAACACCATCTCTAGAGGACCAAATGTGGGAGGGTTATCCAACTACTCCCGCAAGGCCTATGCTCGGCAAGTCAATCTGACTTAAGGCCCTACTAAACGAGCGAAAACCTCTGTCTCACTGAGCTTTGATGACTCTGATTTGGAAGGGGTAATGCTGCATCACGATGATGCAATCATCGTTATCCTACAAATTGATGCATACAATGTCCAACGCATTTTGGTCGACACCGGGAGCTTGGCCGACATCATTTTTGAAGGTGCCTTTTCACAGATGGGAATCCCAAAAAAGTGGATAACGTTGGTCTCTTCGCCTTTGTATGGTTTCACAGGGGCATCTACGCCAGTTGAAAAAATCATCACTCACAATTATTGCAGGAACTTCGCCCCTTCAAACTGCCCAGACACTCGACTTCCTCATAGTTAAGGTCAAGTCTTCATACAATGGAATTTTGGGGCGTGGCCATAATAAGTTACAAGTTGTTGCCTCAACTTACCATTTAACCATGAAGTTCCCCACGCCAAATAGAATCGGCATAGTCAGGGGAGACTAAGCATTGGCTCACAAATGTTTTATAACATCTTGTCGACCGGAGGAAGCACTCAATCAGCAAGACGAGCAAGTGATGAAGCATGTTGTACCTGTGGAAGCACTCATCTCCATACAATTGATAAGGAGACGAGGAACGTCAGCCTGCAAATTGGCACCACCTTAGAGCCTACTCTTCGCGATCTGTTGATCTCTTTCCTCCAATCCAATACAGATGTTTTTGCGTTGAGTGGAGCAGACATGCCCGAAATATACCTATCTATGATTGTCCATCAGCTCTCAATTGACCCCAACCATAAGCCGATTAAATAAAAGAAGTGACCTTTCGCACCTTAGTAGCAAGCAATCATCAAAAGAGAAGTAGACAAGCTCTTAGAAGCCAACTTCATCAAAGAAATATACTACCCTGAGTGGGTAGCCCATGTTGTCATGGTCCCTAAGTCAGGGACTGGCAAATAGAGGATATGCATTGACTACACAGACCTGAACAAGGCGTGCCCCAAAGATAGCTATCCTTTGCCGCATATTGATACATTGATTGATGCAACTTTGGGGCACTAAATGCTTAGCTTGATGGATGCTTTCTCTGACTATAATCAAATTCGGATGCATGTTGATGATGTGGCGAAGACGGCCTTCATAACAAACCAAGGCCTTTTCTGCATCAAAGCCATGCCCTTCGAACTTAATAATGCCAGAGCCGCCTACCAGAGGTTAGTTGATAATATTTTCAAACCTCTAGTAAGGAAGAATATGGAAGTCTATGTAGACGACATGCTCGTCAAAAGCCTCCATGCAGATGCCCATATTTCCGATCTTCAAGAATGTTATAATCTTCTCCGCAAGTATCGTATGTGCCTTAACCAGGCCAAATACGCTTTTGGGGTATCATCTGGCTAATTTTTAGGATTCATGGTTACACACAGGGGTATCCAAGCCAATCCTGAAAAGATCAAAGCTAGCCAAGACATGGTCACACCTAGAAGGATGAAGGAGATACAAGTTTAAGTTCTGACAGGCCAAATAGCCACTCTAAGTCAATTCCTTTCCAAATCGGCTGAACGTTGCCTTCTATTCTTTAAAGCCCTGAAGTATATAAAAAACTTTGAGTGGACGGCTGAGTGTCAAGCCTCATTTGACGCACTAAAAAATTATTTGGCATCACCTCCATTACTCTCCAAACCCATCACGGGAGAAGAACTTTTCCCTAGTTAGTTGTAGCCAAATATGCCGTCAGCGCTGTGCTCATTCGGGAACAAGATGGCAGACAACTTTTATCTATTATGTCAGCAAAGTCCTTCAAGGAGCCGAGTTACGATATCTGAATACAGAAAAACTCACTTTTTCTCTTTCAACCGTTGTGCGGAAGTTTCAATCGTACTTTCAGTCTCATACAATAACGGTGCTCACTGACAAGCCACTCTAGCAAATATTACATAAGCCCGATCTATCCGCCTGTGTTGGTACCATGGTTTATAAAACTAAGGGAGTTCGACATCCAATACAAGCCTTGCCTTTCTATCAAAGGTTAAGCATTGGTAGACTTTTATTATCGAATGCACTCTCCCAATTGGAGACGAGAAATCTCCTCTCTCAAGCCAAATAGAGGCACTTTTTACTTGGACACTTTTCGTAGATGGATCATCAAATGCAAATAGAAGCGGAGCATGCTTGATCCTCAATGGGCCAGACGGCCTCACTATAGAGTATGCCCTTTGTTTTGATTTTCCTGCTTCAAATAATGAAGCCAAGTTTGAAGCACTAATAGCGGGCATGCGTCTAGCTCATGCCATGTGAACAGAGTTCCTTTATGCTTACAGCGACTCCCAGCTTGTTGTAAACATCTCTCGAGAGAATACAAGGCACGCGATCCCAAAATGGCTTACTACCTCTACAAGGCAAAAGAACTTGCAACCACTTTTGCATGTTTCAAGATCACCCAAGTCAGTCAGGCGGACAATGTATCAGCTAACACTCTTTCACGGTTAGCCTTCCTCGATCCATCAGGATTCGGCCGCATAATCTACTTGGAGATCCTATACGAGCCAAGCATCACTAAGCACGAACTGATGTACATCACGCATGAGCCATTGTGGATTGCTTACCTTCAGGACAATACATTGCCTGCTGACCAGAAGTAAGCCAGGAGCATCGTCTCACGTTCGACTCGATATGCCATCATAGAGGATGTGCCTTACAAGCGTTTCTTTATGCTCTCAAATCTTCGATGTCTCACACCATTTGAAGCAAATTATGCCCTTCGAGAAGTCCATGAGGGCATTTGTGGTCAACACATAGGAGGACGAGTGTTAGGACACAAGGTTCTCCATTAGAGATACTACTGGCTGACCATGCAACGTGATGCCTTGGAATACACAAAGCGGTGTGATGTATGCCAACACTTTTCATCATTCCCCAAACAAGCACCAAGCCATTCATCGCTTTGAGCAGTCCTATACCTTTTGCAATGTGGGGAATGGACATCTTAGGCCCCTTCCCTTACTTCTGCTCAATGCAAATTCGTAATGGTGGCAATTGATTACTTCACCAAATGGGTAGAAGCAGAAGCTTTGGCCACAATTATGGAGAAGAAATGTGAAGATTTCTTCTGGTGTGCTGTTGTCTATCGATTTGGCATCCCATGCGTGCTCATCACTAACAATGGGAAGCAATTCGATAATCCCACCTTTCGTGCATTTTGTGCTAACTTGTCTATTGAACAATGCTTCACCTCAGTGGCACATCCGCAGACAAACGTGCAAACAGAAGTTACCAATCATACCCTTCTCCAATGGATTAAGAAAAAGCTTGATGGAGCGAAAGAACTTTGGGTAGACGAAATGCCTAAGATTCTTTGGGCATACCACACAACGACGAAGATCCCCACAGGTGAAACTCTCTTTCACTTGGCATTTGAAATAGAAGCAATCACTCATATTAAAGTTGGACTACCATCCCTTTGGCTGATAGCATATGACCCCCGCAAGAATGACGATGCCCTTTGAGAAAACTTAGATATTCTGGACTAATGACGTGAACAGGCCACGGTTCGTCTCGCCACCTACTAGCATAGAGTTGCTAGAATTTATGACCAAAGGGTTTGCCTTTGGGCTTTCCATGTGGGCGACCTTGTTCTCCGCCAAATGGAGGCATCAGCCCCACGAGAGGCCATAAAAATGTTAACACCCAATTGGGAAGGGCCGTATAGGGTGACCAAGTTGGGAGGTCTGGGATTCTATCACTTGGAAGAATTGGATGGCAAGGTAGTCCCACAAACATGGAATGTAGCCAATCTAAGGTGCTACTACTCATGAGCAAGACCAGTTCCCGCTCAAAACATCTTGCTCATACTCGCATTCACCTTAGACTCATCTCTAGTTTTATTGCTTGCTTATTTTACCTAGACCTTACGTGGCCTAGCACTATAAATACCTTTATGGAATAAATAAAATGCATTCTGACAAAAAGAAAAGGCCTTGATTTCATTGATATTGCAAAAATACACATGTGGGCTTCAAGGCCATAGACAAGACTTCAAAATCTAAAATAAGTCTATCCTATTCTGCAACCTCACGTGATGCCTCTAGTTCGGTGCTATGCGCGATCTTCCGACTTCTGTTTCCAATTGTTTAGGTTTCATCACTGCTCCGGCCGTGACACCAGAGGCCCCTACACTCTAACTAGCAGAAAGGCTTGGACTTGAAATTGCATGAGACCTAGTCAAGGCAACAACTTTACGAGCCTCAGCCTCCTCCTGTCGAGTGGCTTCCTCAGAGGCTATCTCATGAGAAAACTTATGCTCATAAATGTTGCAATATCCTTCTTACATTCATTATAGCCGAAGACGAAAGCTTTCCTATAGTCACAAAGTCGCTGGTCAATGTAAGTTTTCAACTTCTTAAAGTTTTGAATAGCAAATACTCTGGCTTTTACCTTGTCAGCCTCAGGCTATTCCACCCGTACTGCCAGACTAGCCTTGGAGAGCTCTAGTTGGCCCACTGACTTGGTTAAATCTTTAACCTTCTTCTCTGCCTCCCTACAAAAATTGTTCTCCACATGCACACTCTTTCTCTCCTCGTCCAACACCATCTCAGCAGCAATTAGCTTCTCCACCCCAATTCGTACATGTGCCAATGCTTGTAAAAGAAAAGACTTGAGAACTATTCATAGAAACTATTCACAAGGCCTGAAACTCTCTTAAATACATTTACTTGAGAGGTCACTTGAACCATCCCATTAGCCGTATGGCTGATATCACAGGTGGAGAGGATAATGCGATCCATAGGAATAATGGCCTTACTCGAACATTCCCATGCCCCGCTAGAACTCTTAAAAAATAGACTCTTCAATTGATAAGTTCCAATCAGGCCGATGAGAAGTATCAGACCGGGTGCCTCTTTCCCTTTGTCCTTGGTCACCAAACCAAGGACAAAATCTTTAGCCCTCGACTTTTTTGGTTGAGGTTTAGAAATCAAAGCATCAAAATTCAGGTCTTGGATCTCCTCATCAACACGATGAATAGAAGCCAATTCGTCAGGGATTATGTCCCCCAAAACTCCTTGGGCATTGAAGAGAGGAAGAGAGTCACCGCGGCCACCACTAGCACTTCCGTGAGTACCTCTAGACGACATGATTTCTGTAAGTCAAATAGTAAGATTATAGAAAAATAAGGACCAATAGAGACGCTGGTAAAAAAAAATTGCCAGTATTATTCTCGCCTTCGTCTTTTTCATTCGATTCTTCATCGAGGAAAAAATGATTCCACACCCGCAAAGCTGAGCATTACTTAAAGGGTACTTAGACTCTAAGGGCTCAGCCCCTTTGAGCCTTTTAATATGCTCAAGATCTGATTCAGTCAGATCCTTCTTTTTCAACATATTACAAGTCCTAGTATTACACTCGGGATGCCATACGTTGTTGACAATGAACCTTTAGGACTTGGGAAGTTTGACGAATAGAAATCTATCCTTCCAATTATGATTGAATAAAGGGGGATGAGGGAACAAGTTGGCATTGGCCTTAGAATGCCGAGTCAAAAAATACCAACCTACTTGTCTGGTTATCGAGCATATGGTGAAAAACCACCTAAACACCCTTACTCTGGGTCATAAACCAAGCCTATGACACTGATATATAAAGAAAGACATGAAACACCAACACATGAGGAGAAAACTGGTCGAGTGCCAGACCATATGCATTCAACTTCCTGAGGAAGAAAGGATGTATTGACACTCTAAAGCCATTGATAAACCTGTCATAATAAACTCCTATCTCATCTATAGTCATCATGTTAGCCGCCTCACCGTCATCAGGCAGCCTAAGTTTTATACTCGGCGGAATGTCACATCTATCCCTCAAAGTCTTGAGATCATAGCTGCTCAACCTACTCCTGAGAGTATGGGTGTCGAATGGTTTACGACTTTGAGCCTTCTCGGTCAAAACCTCCTTAACAAGAGCCCTCTTGGCTCCTGAAAAGGAACTAAAGGAACTCTTACTTCCCCAAATAAAGGATAAAAAGTACGCACTGCTCTAGCACTCCTAGCATCGTCACTTATTTCAGAAACATGTTCACTATCTTGGATATACATGATTCTAGATCAAAAGCAAGGAATTCAAAGAAATTGAAGAAGTTTGAAGCTTACTTGAAAAAAGGAGATGAACCTTCAAACTCAAGAACACCAACTTAAAAATCTCCTTCAACGAACTCTCAAAATACCAACTCTCTTTCTCTTGCTCAGAGTGAAGTGAAGTGAAATGAGTGAAAACTTCTCATTATATAGGCAATTGATCGAGATCTAATGGATGACATCTCCCGATGTTGAGATAACAAACACGTGGCACCCATCGGTTAACCAGTCAGGGAGACAAGTTTACCTTTGTACCCCTCGAAAGAAACTATGATAAAACTGAGTAAAAATAACACCTCACCAGCCCTCTACTTGCCCAGCCGAGTAGACGAGCTCCTCTCAAGGTGTAAGCCACTGCTTGCAAAGCTAAGCAGACAAACTCATTAGACCAATCAATGCCTGTACTAGCCCAGCTGAGTAGACGAGCTCCTCTTGAGGTCTAAGCCAATGCTTGCAAAGCCGAGCATATGAGCTCATTAGACCCATTAATGCCTCTTCTTGCCCAATGGAGTAGACGAGCTCCTATCAAGGTTTAAGCCTCTGCTCATAAAGTCGAGCAGACAAGCTCATTAGACCCATCAACGCCTCTATTCGCCCAGCCGAGTAGATGAACTCCTCTTGAGGTCTAAGCCTTCACTTGCAAAGCCAAGCAGATGAGCTCATTAAACCCATTAATGCCTCTACTCGCCCAGCCAAGTAGACGAGCTCATTAGACCCATCAACGCCTCTATTCGCCAGTCGAGTAGACGAGCTCCTTTCAAGGTCTAAGCCTCTACTCGCAAAGCCGAGCAGAAGATCATTAGACCCCTTGAGACCTTTCCCAGCCTAGTATGGAATTGGGGGGGGGGGGCAAATGATATGTTTAAAATACCACTCATGAGATGGTGACCCGTGTCACCATTAAAACTGTCCACTCAAATCATGAAGAAGTGGGAATAGCATTACCCACACCCCATTATCTCACCTCTCCATTATGGCTAGTAACCTCCCCACTAAATGATATTAACTACCCACTAAGTGGTAGTAACTTCCCACTCCTATGAGTAACCCACTCATTAAGGAGGAAGTAAATAACTTATTAATGGGAGCCCTATATAAAGAAAGTGCATGATTGGAAAGAGGGAAGTTGGACTGTAACGCCCCGAATTTATTTACGTAGCGTTAATGCCGAATACACAGAGATCAGATAAAATCCTATAATTATCATAAGATTTCAAAATGGTAATTCAGAAGATTCACTAATATTCCCAAAATACATCAACATTTAACACAGTGCCCCCAAGCCTTTATACAATTCAAGTACTCCATCACGGAGTTTCCCAAAATAAAACCTAAATAATAACAATCTGTCTTAATCATTACACTCAAAATATCAGTACTAACTTTGAAACAAAGGCAGCTAATTCTTGATCATTCAGCTAGCCCTTCGATCCCAAAGTCCCACCTACTGATCACCTAAAAGGAGAAATCATAAGGGAATGAGCCAAATGCCCAGTAAGGTCGCTGAAAGACCAATCAAACAGAAACAAAAATATCTGAGAAACGAAATTTCAGAAGCACAAAAGTTCAAACAGAACGAACATCGAACTAGATTTCGAATGTCAAATTCTAACTGAGTACGGAGACATACACTAGAGAGCCATTCAGAAAGTGGTCACATACGTCAATACTGACATATGATCGGTTCGAAAAGTAAGATCGCTATCTCTAGCTCAACTCCCATGAGCTAGCCAACATTTCAATCCACATGGGTAAGTCAGACATAAGTCACATATACTGTGACATGGCTCATAGAGTTATCAAAATAAATATTTCAATTCAACAAAATCAAATATCGGACATGTCAAACAATAAAGGAGTCTATGAAATAATGACAATCTCTAAAACGAATGATATCAACATCGCAAATTTTAAGATCAAACGAATTCGACAGAAATTGAAATTCACAAGTCATAGTATTGAGAACAAGTTATTCATAGTAAAGCTCAAAGCAAAGAGGAGGATAAGAATCACTTAACTCAATTCGAAGAAATTCGGACTTCAAAAAGAAACTAACACTAAAAGAAAAAAGGCTTTTAGAGACGGGAAAATCCGTCGCTAAAAGCCCAAATTCCGTCGCTAATCGTTTTAGCGACGGATATACCGTCGCTAAAAGTCTCTTGTATAAAAGTCCATTACTAATTGTTTGGCGACGGAATTTTTAAATCCGTCGTTTAATATTGGACTTTTTGTAACGGATTTATTTATTGATTAGCGATGGAATATCCGTCGCTAATTATATTTTACGTATTTTAATTTATTTTCTATTTTTTGAATTTAGCGACAAAATAATTTTTTGGCGACGGAATGTTCTGTCGCTAAATAAGAGTTTTGGCAACGAAATATTTCGTCGCTAAAAAGTTAATAGAAGAAACACTTTTGGCGACGGAATTAATCCGTCGCCAAAAGTCAATTTTTTTTTAAAATATATTTTTTATTTTTCTATTACCCAAACCTGTAATGAAAATTTTAATTCTCAACAACGCACAATAATCAATACACAATTCTCAACAACGCACAATAATTAATACACAAAGAAATATATACAAATCAATTATAAAAAATAGTCATGATGTACAAGCTGGGCGGGGGGAGGGGGACAAGCTGGGACCGGACGGGGGGAGGGGGGACAAGTTGCGACCTGGCGAGGGAGGGGGGACAAGTCGGGACCGGGCACAAGAAGGGGCTCATCAGGGGTTTCCGAGTCCCGGATCTGGATCCTGCTGATCCAGGGCCGGCTCGGCATGTCCGGTAGCGGTACCCTGCTGATCCTGCTCCTTGATCAGCCTCAACACCACCGTAGCAATGCACTGGATCTCCTCCTCGTCCAATGGATGCCGAGGAGTCGGTATCTGTGCAGGGGCAGCGGGGGGAGGGAGGACGCTCCTATCATGGCAAGAGCAGTCGTGCTAGGCAGGCCGCGTATGGCGGTGAAATTCTTATGTGCACTCTAACTGATGAAGATGAGCCCACTTTTATGGAAGAAGCCTTATCTTCACCTGCTAGTAATGAGTGGATGGCTGCAATGAAAGATGAGTTGAGCTCAATGGAGAAGAATCAGGTCTAGGAGTTGGTTGACCTTCCACCAGGGCACAAGACTGTTGGAAACAAGTGGGTTTTAAAAGTCAAGCGCAAGGCAGACGGGTCAATTGACAAGTATAAGGCACGTCTTGTGGCGAAAGGCTATACCCAACTGCGGGGTGTGGACTATGAAGACACTTTCTCCCCAGTGGTGAGATTTGCTTCAATTCGCCTGATCCTAGCTATTGTCGCCCAGTAGGAATTAGAACTTTTTCATATGGATGTTAAGACTGCGCTTCTCAATGGAGAACTAGACGAAGAGATTTATATGGCTCAACCTGAGGGTTTTGAAGTCAAGAGACATGAGCGCAAAGTTTGCCGGCTCAAACGTTCTATATATGGTCTCAAACAATCGTCTAGGCAGTGGTACTTTAGGTTTCATCATGCCATTACCTCTATAGGTTTTGAAATGATTGAACAAGACCATTGCGTTTACGTAAAACGATCCAAGAAAAATATTCTGATCCTTTCTTTATATGTTGATGACATTCTTTTAGCTGGGAATGACATGAGTTCCATTGTTGCCACTAAGCAGTGGTTGTCCTCAACTTTTGAGATGAAGGACATGGGAGAAGCTAATTATGTGCTCGGGGTTAAAATCATACGTGATCGTCCAAAGAGACTTCTCGGTTTGTCTCAAGAGACATATATCAAGTAGGTCATTGAACGATTCCGTATGCATAACTCAAAACCCATAGACACTCCAATGGACAAGGCGTGTACTTTAACAACAGATCAATGCC
Organism: Escallonia herrerae; assembly: GCA_033070095.1. NCBI lineage: Eukaryota > Viridiplantae > Streptophyta > Magnoliopsida > Escalloniales > Escalloniaceae > Escallonia > Escallonia herrerae. The sequence goes on from JAVXUP010000040.1 coordinate 69,331, forward strand.
TAAAGAATGATGAGGAAAAGAATCGGATGTCCAAAGTGCCTTACGCGGCTGCAGTTGGGAGTCTGATGTACGCTATGTTGTGTACGCGTCCAGACATTTGCTTTGCCGTTAGAATGGTGAGTCGTTATCAGAGTAATCCTGGACCCACTCATTGGAATGCGGTAAAGAGGATTCTTCGATACTTACGTGGAACCTCTGATCTCGTCCTGTGCTATCATGGTGGAGACTTGAGATTGAGAGTATACAGCGATGCTGATTGGTGCGCTGATAGAGATGAGCGCATATCCACTTCAGGTGGAGCTATCTCTTGGCACATCAAGAAAAAGTCTTGCATCGCCCTATCCACGATAGAGTCAGAGTATGTTGCTTGTTCAGCAGCAGTCCAGGAAACTGTTTGGTTGAGGTCATTCTTACAGGTTCTAGGGGTTACAGCTCATGCAGATGAGTCTGTCACTGTTCACTGTGTCAATACAGCTACCCTAGATTTTGTAACGGACCCCAAATATCAAACACATAGGCTTTCGTTATCACTTCATTAGAACTTTAGTTGCGCAAGGAGAGGTGACCATGAAGCATATACCTACTGGCAAAATGGTGGCTGATCCTTTGACCAAGCCTATTGCTAGAGATGTTTTCCTTTCTCATATTAGGAGTATGGGACTACGTAGGTTTTGATATGTTTATGGCATCTTATGTACTTGACATTATTTATTACATTAAATTTTTCGTTCCTTGATTTGAGTTTATTATGGAATGAATGAATAATCTTTGTGATTACATATACATCCTTATTGAGAGTGTCACCAGGCTCGAATTGACCCACTCACACGGGTAATTCACCTTGGCGCTAAGATAGCGAGCAAGATGAGACATAATTGTCTTAAGCGCCAAGTGGGCGAATAAGATGATACAGCTTATAAAGCAAACATGTCGCCTTAGTTGGAGCTAAGATGAGACCTAAAAATGTAGGTCGATCATAGAGTATCTCCACAACTCTATGTAGCCTGCTTACAGCCGAATGTGAGATTTCAGGCAGGCACTATGAGAGTGACTGGGCTGAAAAACTCAGGTTAGGCGCTTGTACATCGACTAGATTTAGATTCGTATGGCGTATTTTATTATACATTTATGTGACACGCCTTGCGGGTTACGCCATAGCATGCAAATCATACTGCATGTGCTAAATGCAGACCGACAGTGGGAGTGACGAATGAATCCCTGCTTCGTCATTGTGTGAGCCACTTGGATCGAAATTTTTGATCCTATATGGTACCCTTTTCACCTTAGACTATGTCATGAAGAGGATACTCAATGTCGCTACTTTAGCATGTACCCTTGGATCATGGATGATGCGGTCTCGCGGGGCATGTCTAGGAAAGCGGTTGGGTCTAATTGGAATGACATGAGGGCTTTGGGAAGAAAGTTCAATATTACATCATGTTGTGTGATTCATATCCCGGGCGACTTTGTCGATTTTCGTTTCGATATGAGTCATGAATACATAACATATAAGAGGTTTAACACTGCTCACTATGAGGGATTTGAGAGTGTTTAATCTGGTGTAGTTGAACTATCTGGGGTACATACGAGATTTTTTGAGAGTGATGTATTGTGTTAGTTTGGTGATAACTTAATACAATACTCCTCAACTGGACATCCTTTCTCGTAGGTCGCACGTTCCATTTCCTGTATGAGGAGATGAGTGGACGAGAGATAAAGAGGGACTGTACAATTTATTTGCCCTGTCTGTGGGCGAGTGGGAGCTGTTAATAAATTGGGTCAGTGGACCCATTATCCGCCCACTAACAGATAATGTGTATTTGTTAGTTTGGATAAATACAGTTATTTAGAGAATATTTCTCTTAAGTGTTTGAGATAAATACAATCTTTATCTCTTAAGAGTTGGAGATAAAATCAGTCTCTAATTGTATCTCTATATAAAGGCTAGAGATATCCCAATAAATCATAAGTCAATAGTAATAACCCTCTCTCTATAGCACTCTCTCTAGAGCAATCACCAAGCTTTAGGATTTGGTTCGTGGACGAAGAACTCGACTCTAGTAGCCGTTTTCGTACCTGCGAAAAAGATCAAGCGTGTTGGAGGCTCGTAACAATAAGGATCCTACGTCGGAATATTCAGAGACTTCATATGGTATGTTTCCGAACCCACTACGTGTTACGTGGTAGTGCAATAATTGTTGTAATCGTTTCAACACCTAGTTTAGTTTTGCAGTGTGTAGGAGGTAAATGCTGGCGTTCTGATGTTATATATGAATGTTGTCATGAGTGTCGGCGTATATTCAATTTGCTTGCTGTTTTTGGTCATAATTTACTCTGTGAGCTAGTATCTCTGCATAAATGTTCACTTCATCCCATTGGTCTTTGAGGCTTTCGATCTGAAGCAGTTTGCTATTCACTTTATTCTCGCCAGTGGTGCTTATACTTTACATTGCAAAAGGACGCCTTAATAAAAATGAGAAATGAGAAGAAAGGAGTGGTCATAGGAGATGCGTTGACATGATTGTGCATTCCAAATCTCTCATAACGTGTAATAGTTCATATTACAAGCGTCTTTGGTCGAGGCAAATCCCTGGATTAAACACACCCGTCCCAATTTTGCTGCATAATGAAGACACTCAAACGAGAAGTTAGTGAAATCTCTAGTACATACAGGATGAGTTGCTCGATTATACACTTCCATCACATACAACATAAGTGGCTAATTATGTTGGGTTTCATGACCAGTAGCCGTCTTCTAACCTTATGTATCTACATATCTTGCGTGTAATAAAAAGTTAGGTGGAGTGTCCCAGTGTATGACTTATCAAAATCAAGGGTCCCCAGTTTATGTTTTTTTTTTTTGCAATGACCTTTTATGTCATAAATGTATATGTATCCAAATGCTTACGTAATATATAAATTATCATAATTCAAAAATATCATGTATACAACCTTATGTTTCTTGAATAATGCAAGTGCGATAAGCATCATTGAAATAGAGATATTTTTGCTAGTTAGAGAGTAGCCGAATACAAGGCATAAATGTTTGTTTCCTTGACAGCAAATATGAAGCTAGAACCTTAGAGTAAATTCCTTTTTTTCCTCCTAGGTTTCCTAGACAAATCATGGATATGTAGTTAAACAAACGAGGCGAATGGGTCTCGCAAATATGAAAGAACAGTTTTCTTCCAGGTTAGTACCACGTTCCGGATCTATCAAAAAGAGTTGGGATACTAGCTATTCACAGCCTAAAATTTGGTTGAAAATTAGGGAAAGGGAAAATATAAAGTTAAGTCCATCGAGTGTGTGCACTATGCTAAATCTGTTGAGAAAATCCCATCAAAGCTGCCGGTGTAGCACGTTACATCAAGAAGGTATAATCACATCATCTTTCTGTGGTTCTATGCATCAAGCAGGACGAGGTTAAGTAGCCGAGAAGTTTTACTTTGATAAGTTGTTTGAGAGAATGGAGATGATGTAGGAGTAAAATTTCGATGATTCTACTATTAGGAGGTTTTTTTTCCCTGCAATGAAACATCCGAGGCAAAAGAAGGGAATGAAAGGATGAAAAAGAGAAAAACTCTATGCTTGGGAAATGTGGTCCAGCAATTGTATACGATTAGGAATTTGGGCAACTAAGAAATAACACGCTCAAAGTGTGGCTGAAATTCGTATAGGTAGGTTGATGGCTACAGAAGGAAAGATAGCACCAACTGAGGAGAAGATGGGGGAGCATTGTTTGAGATGAATGAACATATGCAGTATAGGCCTTCAGATCCCTAGCGAGGAAGTAACTTGTACCAAGTTGATATAAGAAGAGGTTGGGTAGGAGTCCATCACGAATAACAATGCTAGAACTTAGTATGTTAGGAGTGACTTTGTAGATAGAAATATTTTAGTCACATCTAACTTCTAGCAAAAGCTTTTGGGTGTACTTGAACTATCCTACCACATTTGCATAACAATACTGCAATGAATATGAGACATGTAAAATGTTTCCTTCTGAATGGTATTGAACTTGCTTATGTCGCCTGGTAGATTCATGATTGACATACGCTTTTCATGATACGTGCGTGCATGCCAACTTTTTTGAATTGCTCTTATCCGTCTAATTGAGCCTTTACTTGATGAGTTGGTTTTTTGAAGCGAGGTTCGCATATACATGTGAATACATCATTTGTACAAGTTGCTAAGCAGAGAAACAAGAACTGTTTTATAGAGCTTACAGATGCAACAGAGAAAGTTGAATATAAAACTATGTTTCTCATACTATTGCTTACTACTCCTTATCATATAATTTCCATGCAGTCTCGGCAATTGCTGGATTTCAACCAAGGTTCACGGACTCAACAAGCCAGAATAACGAAAAGTTTCGTTTAGTGGATTGACCATGTCCCAAAAGTTGGGATTCACTTGCGAAATGCAGAAAGGGTTATTTGGATCTCTTTGAGTAAGTAGTTGCTGTTAGTTGCATTCGAGGATGAAGCACCTGAAGACAACGATGACAACATACTCTTTGGAGCCAAAGCAAGTGAATCGTTTGCGCTGCATTCCCTTTCTTCTTCATTGATTGTGTCTAGCATTTGCGTTGCACGGTATCTCATCAGGCTTATGAATTGTGGTGGTGCAACCTCGGTGATAAACCTTGCAAAACGAGAATTCGCCATATTATATCTTTCTGTACCGAGACTAAATGGCATGGAAGAAAAGACTGAATTAGTACCAAACTAGAGAAAGAAGAGGGTATAGTCTGTTTTGAATGCGAAGGTTATAGATCAACAAAAACTGGGTATGCTATTTATAGTGGTTGCTTTAGGTTACCATACTGGGAGGAGGAGGCTCAGATTGACTTGCTGGTCGTAATCTAATCGTCTTTGTATCATTTTTAGCTGTTAGTGCCGCCTCCTACTTTTGGTATTAATAGCATAATGTTCGTGGTTGTTCCCTTGATCACATCAAAAAGGGGGCAACAGGGCCTGGTCTGGCTATGGTGACTGAACTTCCTTTGGGGGGACCTTATGGTGGTTTGTGGGAAGCCATGTGTAGGTGATCTGAGATCAATCAAAGATATGTTTCTTGTTGGCATCGAAAGCTCTCGTTATGCACTTTTGAGAATGCAGCCAGGTAAAATGCACTAGTCATTTGGAACTTATTTTGAGTGAAACTGGTTACAGTAGGTTTTTTTCCCCTATAATTAAACTGCAATTTATATGGCCCGCGGATTTAGGAATTGGAACTGCGCACTAGGTTAAACTTCGTTGTATTGGCCAACACTTTTATGGCTGCCAAATTTGAGAAGATAATAATGTTGTTCTTATTTCAGTTGTTTCTTTGCTTTTGAAAATCCATGATCTAATTTTGCTTGATAATTTGCACAAAATTTGGCAAAAGATACTGAGTATATGATTCTCTTCTTTGCTTATACTTCTTTCTTATATTGAAATTTACTCTGATTTGAAGCCTAGTGTTAAGCTCGCACTACCATTCTCACCCTGATACAACCGATTTTATCTAAATGAGACCCTCAGGCCCTTTTCTCAATAGACACCTCCAGTGTCTGGGATTATGTTAAGGTTGGTGCAAAGTCCAAGCATTAGGCCGTGCCATTACATGCCCCTTTTTTTTTTTTGTATAATTCAACGCCTATATTTTCATGCGCACCCCTACGCTAGGCATTCACACAATGAATATTTGAGATTAGATTTCTCAAGCCTATGATTATATGGTTTATGATATGAGTGCCAGCTTGCCACCATCCTCCCATCCAAAACAACATAATTGCAATAGTCGGTGGGTTCATTCTTGTTTTGATACTCCAATCTTGCGTTGAAATTGTCAAAAAGTTGGGAAGGGCTTGCAATGCTGTGATTGATGCTGTCCTTGAATTCATAAAGTTCAAAAATATGGATCTTTTTCTTAGGTAATTGCAATTTTCAAGTTTCTCCCTTTTTGATCAAACGAGAATATTGAGAAGACTCATATCGGATAAATAAAGAGGTAAAAGAAATGGTGCGACTATAATGCTAAGAGGAAAATGTATAACTGGAATGTGATTTGTGCTTTGATCATTGTGTCTGAAAGTCTGTATTTACACTAAACTATGTATTCACACCTAATTTGTAACCACAAAATGAGGCATGGAAAGTAGATAAAGGTATCGATTTAGACATTCCCATGATAGGAGGTTTTTGTCAGATTAACTTTACGCGGTATAGTCTGGAAAACTTGTATATGTATGATACGGTAGCAGTGACGATATTGGAATAAGAAGGGGAAAGATTAGGCATTAGAAAAAATAATTTGGATAATTAAACTCAAAATTCTTAAATTTATAATTTTTAATTATTGAACTTGTAAATAATACCCAAAGAGTTAACAAGTTGAAAAATAAACTCATTGTGTTTGCTTATCATCCCAAACCGTTTGGAATTCAAATGCCGTGGAAGGCAAGTTCTAATTGACAAATAGTTAATAGGTCGGGATTCAATATTTGACCATTACGGGTATATGCCATCAGTCTAATCCATATTTGACCCACTATATACTTATAGTCTCCTTCTTTCACATGCGCGAGTTCACATGCACATACACAAACTAGCAGTTGACCTCTCATCCAGGGCATGAACAGTTACCTCATCAGAGCTCAGTCCCAGATCAAGTAAAGCTCAACATTGCGGTTTCTTCCTTTTTCCTTTCATCATCTCTTGAATTCACATACGATTTATAGGAAGGTGGATCACTATGAAATGCAGAGGCTATGAAATGCGAAGTCCTTGTCTGTACGTGCCACCATATTAAAGAAATCTTACTTGCGCCTCCATCCCCACCGCGACCACCTGATCTTCCGAGCTGCCGCCATATTAGGCCTTGTGTGTCAAGGCATGCCGTATTCACAAGGCTACTAATTAAAGCAAAAAGTGTAAGGCATGCCCTATTCACAAGGCTACTAATTAAACCAAAGAGTATGTCTAGTTGCTTGTCAAGCATATGCTTAAATGCCAAAAGTTACAAAAACATATGGACTTGTTTTTGTCAGTCGGACTTTCTTTTGGTTACCAACTGGCGTACAAAGGAAACGAGAGGTGGAAAGGTTAGCTATGAAAGCGCCTGAGAGAGACTCAAGACATAAGTCAACAAATCGCATTAAATTCATAAAGTGTAGCCTATCCACTGTATATAAATGACACTGGACACCCACTACCTTTGTTAGCGGGTTTAGCTGATTTTATTTAGCTCATATGAAACATGCATCTGAAGCATGTGCCAGTTTTGTCTAATTATGTAAAGTTAGCAGTCAAGTTCGTGTAGCATCAAGTTTGGCCATCGTTAAAGGCACAGCCGCGCCTAAAGCGCAAAAGATCTCTAGAGTCTAGATGCAATTCATTTTCTAAGCGAGGCACCAAAAAAAGAAAGAAATAGATATTGGTGTGTTAAAGTAATAAAGTCACGAAATTTTTTTTAAGAACATGACAATTTAATAAATTTCCAACAATATAAAAGTTTCAAATTCAGTGAGAAATAGTTGATCGTAGGTGAACCTGACACTGTTATCCTCATTGTCAGTGGAGGCGAAAATAGCAATAGTTTCTTCAACGAGAATTACAGGCTTCAAGTCCGGTAGAGATTCTTCCTCAAATTGATCTTTTTATCTACAAGTTGAACTAAAGGAGCAACAGTCACTGACGGGACACTGCCACAGTGAACAACAACAAGATAATCGATTGGGACTTAGATTTTTTTAGTTTAATATTGATTGATTATGGTATGGAATAAACAATTAAAAATAACGAACTATTGAGATCATGCCATGATCGCAAAAATCAAATGCTCGATTTTTTGTACTTTTATTTACGCCTCCACCCTTGCCTTGTGCCTGGGCTTCTAGGCGTGCACCTCTTTGAAGGGGTTGTGCCTAGCCTTAGGCGAGGAGCACACCTTAGGCGTTGTGCCTAGACACATATTTTAATAACACTTCTTTTGATATTTCATCGAAACTCATTCAGGTGATGACGTAGATTTTCTTTGTATCTTACCATTGTTTTTAACCACTATGGCACAATAATGTCAAATTCGCTAAACATCACTATGTCACTCTAAAAAAGCCGTTCCTACACCTACTTAAATCTCATGACCTCTGAGTTGAGTCGACTTTTCCTTAGATGCAATCGTGAGTCAAATAGTAAGGTAGCATTTGCCATTGTCTTTATTTTTAGTTTTTAATTCAGTTCTGTAAAAGTGACATTTGATAGATAGTTTTGGTTATTTTTTTTCCCTTAGTTCTTTAACTGATTGTAACGAATTGAAAATCCGGAGCATGAACACCCCGAACTTCTGGAGCGTGAAGATGCTCATTTGCTCAATCAATCATTTAATGACATAAAAATGTTGATTCAACACAAACTTTGAATATATATCAAAGCTTCCAATTCGTACAATATCTCAATTTCTTTAAAATAAATGGTCATAAACAAAAAGTCTTAAGCTCACTATAGAACAAGCTAAATAGTGTCTACCCATACAGGGTTCCTACTAAATAAAACAATGATAGGTAATCCAGTTTTTTACTTAGGCTCTACACAAGTAATCTACTGGTGATCATTACCTGTAGAAGGGTATCAAATGAGAGTGAGTTTTTGAGAGTTCAGTAAGGTCGATCAAAGTCCAAACAGTACGAATCGAGTGATTATATATATGAAGTCAAATGACAGTTTAAAAAATAATTTTTTTAAAATAAAATCACATCATTTCGATATAGATACAGGGAAGAGTATTAACTCAATCCCTCAAGTCAGTAGACACTTCAAAACATTTCAGATAAAGTATAACAGAAGCAGATGATATTGAACATGAGCAGTACAGTATAGCAAAGTCACCCCAACAGTGCTCAGATATAGATATAGATACAGGCTACATATGCATATGTATAAAACTAGCCTACTCAGGTACTATTTGTAACCCGAATAGAACAGACTAACCTTGTAGCACTCACAGAATATACCAACTTTATGGCCCTTAGAATTACTATCTCATTTCAATACTAAGAAGAAAAACACATAATTCAACATGCTCTATAATGCTCGAAAAAAAAACATATGAGCATTAATGAAAATTTCAAATGATCTCTTTAAGGTTCAAGATAGGGTTTCATGGGCAAATTAAAACACTTTTGTGACAATTAACAAAAATATCGGAGCTCAATGAAATTCAATAACAAATCAGAATAAAACATATGAGGTTAATATGATGAAAAAGGGTTTCAGATAGAATTCTTTACCTTGATCCAAGCTATGCAAAGCTAAACAACTTCGATCAAAAATCATTTGAATTAACCTAGATTGGACAAATTATTTTTCAAAACACAATCTACGCTACAGTGCTATAAACCTAATATTAACTACCCAAATAATATTTACTTCTAACCCCACCATGACGCTAACTAAACCAGATCCTACACACGACCAACCTAGCCAAAGAACTCGACACACTTTTCAAGGCTTACTAACAACCCAAAAATTCTCCGAAAATATTTTTATGACTTAAAACAGCATATGAAATAAAAATATAAAATATTCTTAATTTTTTAATATTTTCAACTCAAAAATAATATCTTTAAATGCAATAAAAGCTCATAAATATTCATAATTATTTTTATCTAAAAATGAAGTCCCATAACTTTTATACAACTTTACAATATATATAAAAATTAAAGAAATTGAAATCCAAATTTAAAAGACATTAAAACTATTTTTTAATTATTCATTTTACTAAATTCTAATGTGATACGATTATTGATAGCTGATCAAATCTAAAATTTATCAAACCTAAATTGGGACTTTTTTATACTATAAAGATATTAATATAATTTTTTTCAGAATTTATCATGAATTTTAAACTACTCAAAATGAATTTTATAAATCTAAATCTTCAGAAAATATTAAAAATAAAAACTACCTCAGAAAATTATAAAATTTTGCAAGAAATTCTAATATAGTCTAAGGTACCAATTATAAAATTTTACATGCTAATAATCATCGTGTACTGCCTAATGCACGTACCGAACATAACACAAACTCGTGGTACACCTTTGCTAGCATAGGGTATCACCAACTGCACAGACCCACAAAAACCCACTTTATCTTCATCTTACCCTTCTCTGCACCCTTGTACCCACGATCACCCAACACACACACACCCACACACACACACACACTGTACACCCACACACACACATGGTACACCCACACATACACACACACGTACACATACATAGCACTCTTAGTCACACATGCTGCCATCTCGGCAGCCTATGCACACACTCATATTACACACAAACATACACTCATGCATACAGTAAAACACACCATACACATACATGCAACCCGAAACCCACACAACAGACACACATATTCACACATATGAGCCAACACATAACACACAAAATACATACAAATATACCGCCTTACGGTAGTACCCTCTTTGATGTCCCTTACACACACTCACACTCACACTCACACACACACACACACGTACACACACACAAGAAAAACACAATCATCAACTCATGGGTCTCGACAGTCCTCCCTCTCCTCACACACACACACACACGCATGCACAGATTTTTTGCCCCACAATAGAGCCCCCTTCCCCCTCTTTCCTTAGATGCACACAATAAACACACGCACGGCTGTCTCTCGACAGCCATAGCAGTAACCCTATTACCCAAAAAGTGCCTCATGCATAAGCTCATTCTCATGGCCATAAACCCACGCCCCTACACTACTTTCATGAGCACACAGTCATGGCCACCATGGCTGTGACCTGCTTGAATGACACCACTATTACCCTCACGGTAGCCATCATGTCCACCAGTAAAAACTTGACAATATCACACAAGACACACACTCTTTGCACAGCAGGCACATCCCACTTCTCACAGCTCCCTCACGCAACACAATACACACATCACTACCTCAAGGCGTCGTGGCTGCTCACGCAAAATTTTTAGCCCTTACACAATATAAAATAATGAATTCACTTGAAGAAGAAAGGTAGAAGTTTTACTAGAAAACCCACTCGATCGAGGAAAAAAATTTTCTTCACCCTTTCTTTCTCTACCGTGTCGCAGAAGGAAAAGAAGAGAAAAGTAAAGAATGTCTGATCCCATAACCATCTATATATACATTGGAGCTGATCCGTGCTGGCGCAGGCAACATAAGGTAAGTTGCTAGCGTCATCTGACCGTCCATCCATTGCGGTTGGACGGGCCAGATCTATTCTTTTAGTGAAACGAACGGTTTTAAAAAGTATTTTGATATTTTTTAAATCCTATTTTAGATTTCGTAGTTTCCTTATATAAGCTATTTTTAAAAATTATAGGACTTTGGTTTGATTTAGAAATATTAATGACAATTTTTGGGCTTTTCTGGTATTTACGAAAACTATTTTTTATACAAAATATTTAAAAATGCAAAAAATTCATATTGTAACTTGTTATGCTGCTTTAAGCCAGAAAATTATTTTATAAGAATTTATTTTGGAATGTTGTGTCATTAACAAGTTTCGAGGTATGCGTGGGGTTCCTAACTAGGTTTGGCCGTGCAAGTTACTATTTTGATTTGTGTTATATTGTGAGTGTTAGGGTGAGCAACATTTAAGAAACATTGGGTTCACAGTGCTACGAGGTTAGATTTTATTTGATAAATAATTTGCCCATTTAGGTTAATTTAAGAATTTTGAACAAGGTTGATTAGCAGTGCAACTCTGGTATTAAGGTAAGGAATTTGTATCTAAAACTTAATTCCTCAAATTTGATCTCGTATAATTTTATTTTGCTTAAAGCCTTAAACGTTCATTGAAAATTATTATCGAAGTTCATTATTTATTACTCATTGAGCATCAATTTATATGTTGAATTAGCAATTACTAAATTCTATATATTGATATGAGATAGTGTATTGAGGCGTTATAAGAATGGTCTGTATTAGGGGGTGATCTAATGATGGTCCGTTTATTACGAGGGGCATATCCTAGTACTTTAATGGACTAGCTAGTGTACATATACATATGTAATTAAATTGTTATTGAGCATTGCCTATGTGGCTTTGCTAAGTGTTACCATGCACTACTTGTGTGGCTTTGCAATTACTCATGTTTAATACTATCCGCATTATTACAGTGTATTTGAAAGTGTTTCTTATTGATATTAGATTTAGGAAATTGAGTTGAATCTCTTTCCCATATTGCTATCGTGTTGAATTTGTAAATGTTTTGTATCACTCCATTGATACTTGTGTGACCTTACAGAGCTCTCAAAAAATTACCCTATTACGTTCCCTTCTACAAGTATTAATCATCAGTAGGATACTTGGGAGTAATCAGAGCCTGGATAATAAGTGGACGTAGATTTATAGTTTTGTTTGCTTAAGTCCCTATGAGGAAGCATTATGTAAACTTACCGTATCGAGCACGTTAATTTAGTCTTTTCATCTCAAAACCAATAGACTGAGAATTGAAGTTAATGTAGAAGCTCTGATATACATTGGACCTTTCTTATTGAATTGAGGTTTTCGGATAATTAAGTATTGATTGAATGATTGTTTTAACGCTCTAAAAATTTCGGGGTGTTATAGTTGGTATCAGAGCTTAGGCTTATAATTTTGTAGGCTTTAGAAGCATATACTAGGATTCTTACATGATTGACGGATGTACTAGGGAGAAACCTTAGTATTCTTTTAGTTAGACAATAGGGTAACTTAGATATATGAGGTCGTTTCAACGATGGTATACTTGATGATGTTTGCATCTTTGTTGTTGTAGGATATGGCGAGGGTACATAATGATGTTTTTTTTTTGTGCAAAGGTACATAGTGATGTGCAACTTGGTTTAGGAGGATGGATTAAAGATGATATGCTTGATGAGGAATCCTTTGAAGAAGATCTTAAAGAAGATCCCAAAGAGGATTTTTAGGAAGACTTTGAGGAGGAGGACCTAGATGAGGAGGAAGGCTAAGAAGAAGGTCCTTTTCAGATTAACCTAGATGGGGCCATTGAGGAAGAGGATGAAGTCGAGCATTTCTATCGTGTAGACCTCAAACCGAATTAATGGTAGCAAAAGTACTTTTATATGACTAGTGAGAAAGATGAGCTGATACATTAGATGACGTCTTTGAAGGTTGATACAATCGAGCCATGGAGGAAAAGGAATAGCTAAAAGCACAACTGAAGAATATAAAAAGTAGCTACGGTTTCTTTTGGGAGCAAAGGTAATATGAGTATAATTATTACTTTGGAAAAAAGATCATGGAGTTACAGGATCAATTGAGTAATGCAAGCTCGGTAACCTTCTCTCGGGCTCAAGTAGAGCAATGGATTCACAAACGTGAGGGTTATATCCAGTAGAGAGAAGGGTAGGACGAAGAAGGGAGATAGGTAGTTATAAAAAGAAAGCAGATCGACATCTTTTGTAACCAGTAGGAATGGAGTGGACTAATTTCTCTGATGCTAAATTAATGTTATTTATGATTGGTAATTTTAAATTGCATCTTTCTTTTGTAATATATTTCTACAACTCTCATAGTAGTTTATTTATTATAGTATGGCTAGCAGTAATTTTAAATTGGGTCTTTCTTCTGAAATATATTTGCACAACTTTGATAGTAGTTTATTTATTATAGTATGGTACACACTCGTAGAAATAGAACCAGGGGTCGCGCAGGCCAAGTCAGATGCCGAGGAGGCTGTACTAGAGGCTATACTAAAAATAGTAGTGGAGGTCGTACTGGAGACCAAGAGGCCCCAGTTAGGGAGGTGCCCCGTGTAGAAGAACAATAGCAGAACCTAGAGCCTATGACTGCGGTATCTGAACATCATGAACCATATTCTAACTCTAATGACTCAAAATTTGGCCAACTAATCACAAGAAGTACAACACCCAATCTACCACACCCACAACCTCATGAGGGGAGTACCCTGAGTGAATTCAACAAGCAGAATGCGGCGAACTTCAATGGATAAGTGGACCCTAAGGTGATAGAGGGTTGGATTGCAGAGTTTGAGAAGATTTTTGGGCCATTAAATGCATGAAAAAGTAGAAGGTTGAATTTGCGGTGTATAAGCTGAGAGGAGAGGCCGACCAATGGTGAAAGATGGTACATGCTAGCAAGACTCCTCAGCAGCGGGCTAAGATGACTTGGGAGTTGTTCAATAACCAAGAACTGGGTAGGATGAAGAAGGGAGAGAGGTAGTTATTAAAAAAAAGTAGATCGCCATCTTTTGTAACCAGTAGGAGTGGACAATTTTCTTTAATGCTAAATTAATGTTATTTATGATTGGTAATTTTAAATTGCATCTTTCTTCTGAAATATACTTGTACAACTCTGATAGTAGTTTATTTATTATAGCATGGCACGTAGGAATTTTAAATTGCATCTTTCTTATTTACTATAACATGGCACGCAGTAATTTTAAATTGCATCTTTCTTCTGAAATATATTTGTACAACTCTTATAGTAATTTATTTATTGTACTATGGCACACACTCTTAGAGATAGAACTAGGGGTCACGCAAGCCAAGTCAGGGGCCGAGGAGGCCGTACTAGAGGCTATACCGAAAATAGTACTGTAGGTCGTACTGGAGACCAAGAGGTCCCAGTTAGGGAGGTGCCTCATGTAGAAGAACAACAGTAGAAACCAGAGCCTATGACTGTGGCATCTGAACACGATAAACCATTTTTAGACTCTGATGACCCAGAATTTGGCAATCAACCACAGGAAGTATAGCACCCCATCACAGCCACAACTTCATGAGGGGAGTGCTCTAAGTGAATTGAACAAGCAGAGCAAATTTGAATAGATAAATGGACCCTACAGAGGCAGATGGTTGGATTCTAGGGTTAGAGAAGATTTTCTAGGCCATTAAATGCATGAAAAAGCAGAAGGTTGAATTTGTGGTGTACAAGCTGAAAGGAGAGGTTGAGCAATGGTAGAAGATGGTAGAGGCTAGCAAGACTCCTCAGCAGCAGGCTGAGATGACTTGGGAGCTGTTCAATAATTGGTATATCTCTGTGATTTACCACGATTAGAAGCTTAGAAGGTTTGCTAATGTGATTCAGGTGGATCAGGCAATATAGATGAGTTTGAGATGAGCTTTTTGTGGCTAGCGAGATTTATGGATAAGATGATACCAATAGAGGTCGACAGATGCAGTAAATTTGAGATGGGACTCAAGCCTAGTTTGAAAGATAGGGTGATCTCTACTCGGTCATTGAGCTATGTAGAGTGTGTAGATCTGGCGCATGCTTTGGAGGAATCCAGGCCAAAAAAAAGGATAGACAAGAGGGTAGAACCTCAGAGCGTGACAAGTGTCAACAACTCTCGTTTGCACCGTAATAGGGTGCTCATAGTTAGCTGATGGGGCAGAATCAGAGGTTAAGGCCCACTTTATCTCAGGGATATTTACTTGGGAAAAATTCTTGGGGTCGACCAGGGCAGAATATGGGTTTTAGATGTGCGCAGAGTGCAGGAACTAGATTGGTGCAGAGTGTTGAGTCCAGACCGCTACAGGGCTTAGGGCATTGATTTACATAGAGTGCAGGTCACGACATCAGATTAGTTTCTCAAGACACTTATTGTGCTACGTGCGGGAAGAGTTATGCTGGTAAACCATGCAACAAACTTACTGAAGTTTGTTATAAGTGTGGTAGTATGGAACATTAGCTTTGAGACTGCCCATCAGCTAGAGAGAATCAGCCAGATTTTTACCCCGGACTTAGAGGTAGTGCAGCAGCAAGTAGTACACCTCATCTGATGGGAGGCCAGTTCCAGTAGGGAGTCTACAGGGCCAGACTCAGCAAGGGTAGAGGCCCAATACCTAAGCCAAAATCTTCGCTATGTCGGCTTAGGAATGTTGTGACATCTAATGATGTGGTGTTAGGTACACTTTCGATTAATTTCTTAGATGCTTGCATATTATTTGATTCTGGAGCATCATACTCATTTTCTATCGCTTAGCTGTGCATGAAGACTGAAAGCAAAAACCCATTACATTGTGATAGGCACTCTAATGGGGGAGTCATTAGTAGTTTCTTTTGCCCTCAATAATTGTATAATTCGTATGCGGGATACAAACCTTCTTATCGATTTTATCCCAATACCCATGCCGAATTTTGCTATTATTTGGGTATGGATTAGTTGTCTTACAACCATTCATTTATTGAATGTCACGGGGAGTTAGTAAGAATTGCTGTTCCGGGACAGTCTGAGTTTGTGTATCGTGGGTCTACACTAAGTAGGTTCGTAAATATTATTTCTGCTATCGGAGCATTGCGATTGCTCTATCGGGGTTATCAGGGTTATATTGCTCACATAACTGATACTCGTCAGGATGGCCATGAGTTGTCATCTATCCCTGTCTGTAGTAGATCAATATACAGATGTTTTTCTTGAGGAGTCGAAAGGGCCTATCGATTGTGAGATTGATTTTGTGCTTGATCTTGCTCCTGGTACGGAGCCCATTTTTAAAACTTCATATCATATGGCTCTAACGAGATGAAGGAGCTGAAGGAGCAGTTATAGAAGTTGCTTGACTAGGGATTCATACGTCCTAGCATATCCCAGTGGGGTGCCCAGTCCTTTTTCGTGAAAAAGAATGATGGCACAATGCGACTCTATATTGATTACAGAGAGCTAATCAAGATCACAATCCGTAATAAGTACCCATTGTCCCGCATCGAGGATTTGTTTGATCAACTTTAAGGTGCTAGTTGGTATTTGAAGATCGACCTGAGATCTAGGTATGATCAGTTGAAGGTGAGAAAGGAGGCTATATCAAGACAACATTCCGGACATGCTATGGGCATTACAAGTTCCTTGTCATGCTTTCTAGTTTGACGAACGCCCCTGTAGCGTTCATGGGGTTAATGAACATGGTGTTTAAGGATGATTTGGACTAGTTTGTCATCATATTCATCGATGATATATTGGTATACTCTAAGTCTGACGAGGAACATAGGGAGCATTTAAGACTGGTATTATAGCGGTTGAGATATCACAAGATGTATGCAAAGCTCTCAAAGTGTGAGCTTTGGCTTTAGCAGGTCGTGTTTGTTACGACCCAAAAATCTGGAGCTCTATCGCTCCAAACTCTAGGAGCGTTAACTTACCACATCACATTAAATTCTATTCACTGACGCATACTTCAGAGCATCTAACTAGACATCAACTCAATTCGATTTTTTCAAAATATACATTCTAAAAGAAAACTTTAACTTAAGCTAGTTTTGCAACTTAAAACTTCCAAAACTCAAATTTAGGTTCTTTACAAAGCAACTAACAGTATCGACCCATGCAGGGGTTTTACTACATAGTGGTGGTGGGTTTCCTGGAATCTCACCCAGACTCTAAACTCATCGCTGAGCGTTCTATAGCTGATCATTATGTGCAGAAGGGAATCAAACGAAGGGTGAGCTTTTGAGAGTTCAGTAAGGTAGTTCAAGGAAGAAACAAAGGAATTAAAAAATGATTCAGAAGTCTGTACGATGGTAATTTTCCAAACATTGCAAATAATAATAAACAGTCATAAACAGATACCAAGACGATTATTTGAATATCATTTTTAAAGTCATCATTTCAAAATGCAATGACGATTTTTCAAAGGGTTTCTACACAAATACAGATACTTCAAACGCAATAAGGAAAAGGGTTTCAGATAATCACAAACAGTTTTGATCACTATATGGGGAAAAGTTTCAACTTAATCCCCTTCCATTAGATATCGAGACAATCACTTCCAATAATTTCCAAAACAATCATTGTAAGACACAATGTAAGAAAATTTAAAAGATATTGATCCTGGGCAGGGGCAATGCTGTTTAGGCAATGCTCACATAGTAGACATGCATGATTTACAATAACTAGCCCTTTTCATTGATCAAGGAACTAGCCCAGCATAATTATGCAGGTTTAGACCATCCTTATAACGCATCCCTCTGAATAGACCCCTAGGTCAACACATAAGACAATCGTAGAATCAATAAGAAATTCAATGCTTGACATGCAATTAATTCGGGCATCAACATGAATTCAAATAACCGATATCAATTAGGGTTTCAATGACAAATAAACATGCTGATATCAATTCATCACTCAGACTTTACGAATAGCCACAAACAAATAGTAAGAACAAATATGAATAGTTGTCGAATTTAGGCACAACAATTTAGAAGAAGGAATACAAATAGTTATAAAATTTGCTCAGCATGAATAACAGGCGAGCATCGATAATGTTGGAGTTTTCTTGGCAATAACATGCTGATATCAATGCATATCTCAGTGTTTGACAAAAGCCATAAATGAATTGAAAAGATACTTACGAACACAAGTTAACGAAATTAGGTTTCGGACATAAATCCTTACCCAGGGTTCAAATAGAAACCCGGCCTTTAGGTTGATTCGAAGCTAAATTAGCCTAATCGAAAAGTCTTTTGATTTAACCTAAAAGGAACAATCAGATGATCATAATGCAGTCTACATTAAGATATCATAAAGACAATAATGACTCATGCATACTTCCAGAACAGACCCCTCATCAGGTATTTAAAATTTTAAATGCTCCTTATGTGTAAAATTACCAGAAGCACCCCTCATACTTAAATTTCCAAAACATCCTTCCCATAAGTAAAATCACTAAAATATCTCTACCAAATGTGAAGTTACCTAAAAATACCTTTTATAAGTAAAATTACCAAAATACCCCTCTAGGTGGTAAATTATCAAAATACCCCTGAGGATTCCCGCACAAGAAAATTCACAAAAACACATTAAAATAGCCTTTTAAGCATCCTGAAGTCATTTTTGGGCTAATAACTAATTTAAAAAATTCTCGCCTGAAAATTTCAAACTGGTGTCCGGACCGAGTGCTGAGAAGCCGATTCTGTTTAAAATGGCTATCGACCTTGAAATGGCATAATTTTTTTTTAAATAAAACATATCAGTAATATAAGGTTTCTCTAAAATTTTTAGATTAGAATAACTTGATTTGCTATGTCAAATAATTCGAGAATTCTTTTTAATCGATACCCTAATTTAGCGTCCTTCGCAGACACAGAAAAACCCCAAATTTTTTACAGTATACGTCTCCTATGAGGGTCACCATTTCGAGCTTTGTCAGATTCTTGTCCAAACTATTTTTAAAATTTTGCATAAAATTGTTTAACCTAACGCCCTTTTTTAGTGACAATTACAATCATTATTAAATTCAAGACCCACACTAATTCACCTAAATTACACATAGCCCATCTTCTACCGCTTCACTGCCATGATACACCCATATTAACACGCACACTTCCATTGCTACCCACTGAAACACACCCTAAAATCCTTAAAATACACATTACTAAATGCCGAATCTCGTCTCAATCATCATTTGTCAGGACTTATAACATTAATACACACAATTACACACACACACAACCTTACCCGAAACACACATCCACAATAACACACACTCTGCACACACAGTAAAACACACACACACACCCCACGATTATACACTGAAACACAAATTCCCCTACTGTTACCCCTTTCCCCTAGCCCTGTACACACACAATCACACGCACAAACAGCCCACTTCTGCTCCCCTTCCCTTGCCTTACTCGCTTGCGCGTGCGTGCGCACACACAACACAACACAACACACACACACACAGCGAGAGAATAGTGCAACACTATTTTCCCCTTCCCTTTTCACCCCTTTCACGCACACAAAATCTCTCACACACTCACAAACACACAAACCACAATTGCCCATACATCCATGCCTGAACACGCAAATATGTATACACAACAACACACACAATACCCGAAATGCACACACATTGCACGGTGAAATTACGCACACACTTGCATACTAAAATTACACACTAAGGGATAATTACCCTCTGAGAATTGGTCCAAATCTCTCTGTTCTTCTTCTCCCCCAAAACTCTATTTTCTCTTTGTTTTCTCTGTTTCTCTTTTAGTTACTTATTTCTTTCTTTTTTCCATCCCAAATTTCCTTTCTATTTTCTATCTTTTACTTTTCATTTTAATTTTTCTTAGTTTAATATTAAATTGCATCAGTCACCAAATACACAAGTAGAAGGTGGCACTCCCAAGACAAATTTTCTCTAAAGTTTGACACCTTAATGCATACTTTTCAATTGCAAATTAGCCCTCAAAGTTTTTCAAAATTACAAAATGACCCCTAAAGTTTTCAAAATTATATTTTGATCCCAAAATTATTTTAAGCTTTCATACTCTCCTAATACCCGAGCATTACTCAAAATTATTGCCCATTTATTTTTTGAGTCACATATAATTACTTTAAATAGCTCAAAAAGTACGGGATGTTATAGTGTTCCTTAGACATGTTATGTCTATGGATGAAATTTTTGTAGACCCAGCAAAAATTAAGACAGTGATTGAATGGCAGTGACCTAGTACAGTGAAATTGGTTCATAGTTTTCTGAGTCTAGTAAGTTACTGTAGACGGCTCGTGGAGGGGTTCTCTAAGTTTGCAGGTTCATTGACCCAATTGACACATAAAATTGTGCGGTTCATCTTGACTGATGATTATGAGTCCAGTTTTCAAGAGTTTAAACATAGACTAGTAATTGCACCAATTCTGACACTGCCGTCAGGCTCAGAAGGGTATGTAATTTACAGCGATGCCTCTAGGACATGGCTTGGCTGTGTTTTGGTGCAGCATGGGAAGGTCATTGTGTATGCCTCGAGGCATTTGAAGACTCATGAGCAAAATTACCCGACACACGACTTGGAATTAGCAGTAGTGACATTTGCTTGAAGCTCTAGAGGCACTATTAGTACTGCAAGACTTGTGGGATATACACAGATCATAAGAGTCTCAAATATATGTTTATTTAGAAAGATCTTAACATGATACAATGGAGCTGGTTAGATCTTTTGAAGAATCACTATTGCTCAATTCATTACCATCCCGGTAAGGTTAATGTAGTGGCGATACTCTTAGTAGGAAGAGCACTGAGAATTTGGCGGTATTAATTATTGTATAGCCTATGTTATTGGAGTAAATAAGGAAATTAGACTTAGAAATTAGAAAAATAGGATATGATGCAGTGTTAGTATCTATGCAGGTGAACCCTCATTGATCAGTAGGATCAAGACTGCACAAGCGAGCGACCCTGAGATCGATAAAATTGTTGAGAAGATGAAGAGTGGGAAAAGACTGAGTTCATGATTGACTCTAAGGTAATAGTATGGTTAGGGAGCCTTTTATGTGTTCCAATGATGAGGAGTTGAGACGATTGTTGTTCTCTAAGGCTCACAATTCACATTTTTTATGCATCCTGGAGGCACCAAAATGTACCATGAACTTCGAGAGCATTCTGGTGGATAAAATAAAGAAGAATATAGCAGAGTATGTTTTCGGTGTTTGGTGTGTCAGTAGATCAAGGTTGAACACCAAAAGCCAACAGGTGTAGTGCAGTCCCTAAGGATTCATGAGTAGAAATGGGAGCATGTTAGACTTTGTGCGAGGTTTACCCTGGATGGTTAAAGGATTTGATATGATTTGGGTTGTGGTGGATTGACTTACTAAATCGGCACACTTTTTGCCTAATCGAACCAATTTCACTATGCAACAGTTGGCTCAGTTGTATGCAGATACGATTATGAGATTTCATAGAGTACCTGTGTCAATTGTATACGATAGAAATCTGCAATTTACCACGAGGCTTTGGGGGAGTATGGGGACTGACTTGAGGTTTAATAAAACTTTTCATCCATAGGTAGATGGCAAGTCAGAGCAGATTGGAGGACATGTTAAGAGCTTGCACTATATATTTTCAGGGTAGTTGGGATACCCATTTGCCGTTAGTTGAGTTTGCATACAACAACAACTACAGCTAGTATTCAACACCACCACTATTGTCGCCACCACTACTACCACCACCACTGTCGTCGCCATCGTCACCAGTACTGCCACCACTATCACCTCCGGCACCACAACTGCCCTATGCCTCCACCACCACCACCACCGTTGTCGCCGCCACTACTGCCACCGCCACCACTACCACCACCGTCGCCATTACTATCACTGCTGCCACCACTACTGCCACCGGCGTCACTATTGCGTCACTTGACCACCAGTTATACCTCGTTACACCTCAATACTACCACCATCACCATTATTACCATCACTTGACCACCCCACCACTTCTACCGTCACGACCACCATCATGTGGTGGCACTAACACACTCAAAATCACTTACCGTGGTTCGTTTTTTATTGTAAGTCAAGGATAATAATTGTTTAAAAATTTATTACCTTTCTATTAAATTTGTTCTCTAGACACGAAATAAGAATTCTGTGATTTGAATTCCCTTTTGTTCCAAACAAAAAAAAAGATGAATTGAATTTCAAACCTAATTTTCAATTTAAAATTCAAATCCTAAAAGAATTGGTTACAAACATACTGTAATGGACTCGGAGTAGGGAATTTGAGTTCTTTCTTACCACCACGGAAACCCAACAACTATCTTTAAGAACTGCTCCCAACTTGCCAAGTCTTTCGATCGTATCCAAGAGCCATAAATGTTAACCCTCAGATCCCTAGCGAAGAAGTAATTTGTGCCAAGTTGATGTAAGGATGAGCTAGGTTAAGAGTCCACCTCTTGAATAGCAACTTTAGAACTTCTACAGTTAGGACTGACTTCATTGATTGAAATATTTTGGTGGCCTGTAACTTCTAGCGAAAGCTTTTGGGAGTACTGGAACTATGAACTATCCTACTTGTTCCTACGGAATGGTACGACCAAATTTGGATAACAAGACTGGAATGAGTACGAGACATGTAAAATGTTTCCTTCTGAACGGTGTTCGACTTGTTAGATCACCTGGTAGATTCATGATTGACGTGCACTTTTAAGATACATGCGTGCATGCAAACTGTTTTTGAATTGCTGTTATCCATCTAAGTGAGCCGCTGCTTCATGAGTTGGTCGTTTGAAGCGACGTTCGCATATACATGTGAAAGCCATCATTTGTACAAGTTGCTTAGTAGACAAACAAGAGCTGCTTTATATGCAACAGAGAAAATAGAATATAGAACTATGTTTCTCATACTATTGCTTACTATACATATAATTTCTATACAGTCTCAGAAAATCATGGATTCCACCCAAGGTTAGTAGTGGACTCAACAAGCCAGAATGACGAAAAGGTCCGTGTGGTGGTTTGAGCATGTCCTAAAAGTCTTTGACCATGTTTTAAAAGTTTTGATTCACTTGCCAAATACAGAAAGGGTTATTTGGATCTCTTTGAGGAAGTGCTTTCTGTTGGTGGCATTCGAGGAAGCAGCAGCTGAGGACAACGATGACAACGTACTCTTTGGAGCCAAAGCAAAAGCAAGTGAATCGTTTGCACTGCATCCCCTTTCTTCTTCATTGATTGTGTCTAGCATTTTTGTTGCACGGTATCTCATCGTGCTCACGAATTGTGGTGGTGCAACCTCGGTGATAAACCTAACACGAGAATTCGCCATATTATATCTTTCTGTCGCGAGACTAAATGGTGTGAAGAAAAGACTTAATTAGCGCCGAATTAGAGGAACAAGAGGGACTAGTCTGTTTGAAGGGGAAGGTTGTAGATCAACAAAAACTGGGTATACTATTTATAGGGGTGGCTTTAGCTAACCATATGGGGAGGGTTAGGACCAGATTTTCTTGCTGGTCTTAATCGAAGTGTCTTTGTTCATTTTTAGCTGTTAGTGCCGCCCCCTACTTTTGGTATTAATTATAGCACATTCCTGGATGTTCCCTTTATCACATCAAGGAAGGGGCACAGGGCCTTGTGTGGTTATGGTTATGGTGCTTTGTGGCAATCCATTGAGTAGATAACATGAGATCAATCAAAAATACGTTTTTTGTTGGCATCGAAAGCTCTCGTTTTTGCACTTTTCAGAATGCAGCCAGGTAAAATCTACTAGTCATTTGCTTATTTTGAGTGAAACTGGTTGCAGTAAGTATTATTTATTTTTATTTTTTTTTTGGCTAAGGGAGATCGATATGGCCCATGCATATGAGAATTGAAACCAACGCATTAGGGTAAACTTGGTTATCGGCCAATACTTTTTGGCTGCCAATTTTGAGAAGACGATAATGTTGTTTTTATTTTATTTGTTTTTTTGTCCTTGGATTTTGCACACAGGTAATTGACGTTGCATTTATAGGATTTTTCTTTTTCTCTTTTACTTATTTTCTTCTTAGAAGTTTACTTGGGTTTCAAGCCTAGTGTTATGGATCTAGAACGTTTTCAGAGAGATACAACTAATTATAACTAAATGAGGCCCTTAGAACCTTCTCTCAAGAGGTTCAGTGTTCGTGCAATGTTAGAGTAGGTGCAAAGCTCATTGCATTGGGTCGTGTGAAACTAAGCTTCCCTTGTGTTCGCTATGATGCCAATTGAATGAATCTATGAAACTAGGCTTCCTTGTCACAAATATCCCATCCCTTTGATTATAGTATGATTTATGATATGGGTGCCAGCTTCTCACCATTTTCCATGACAGACCAATATAACTGCAAAACTGGATGAGTTGATTCTTATTTTGATAATGTTTTACACGAGATTCCCCATCTTGCGTTGAGAGTGTAAAAAAATTGGAAATGGCTTTCAATGCTGTGATTGATGCTGTCATTGAATTGATGAAGTTTAGAAAATATGGATCTTCTTCTTAGATAATTGCGACTGTTAAGCTTCTCCCTTTTTGATCATACAAGAATATTGGGAAGACTCATACTGGGAATAAAGAAATGGCGCAACGGAAATGGTAGCAGAAAAAAGTATAATGGGCAATGTGATTTGTGATTTTTATCATTGCGTGTGACATTCTGAATTTACCATACATAATGATTTGTCACACTTGATTTGTAACAATAAAATAAAGCGTGGACTACTAGATAAAAGTATCGATTTAGACATTCTCATGATAGGAGCTTTTTGTGAGGAAAAATTCTACGCGACAAAAGTTCGAAAAAACTTGTATATGTGTGTTATGGTGATGATATTGGAAGAGATGGGAAATATTAGATTTCGGAAAGGATAATTCAGAATAATCAAGCCCAAAGTAAGTGAAATAATCCAACTCAAAAGCAAGTGAATGAGTTTTTTTTTTTTTTTGTCAAAAGGTCCTTTGTATTCATTACGCACAAATCAATTACAACTTTATCAAACTATTCACACTTGCTTTTAGTGTCTACACTACTGGGATACATTATTGTATCAACACTCTCTGTCTATCCAACTCTCATGCTTGGCAAAGCTCCTGATTTTGAGTTGTTGCAAGACTCCCAATTCAATGTTCTGTAGTAGATCCACTGAGTTATCACTTGCATATATACACGCAGCCTCTTCAGCTTGCTTGTGTTCAAATATTTTTGCATTTCTTTCTAGCCAAATCCCATAGATCACCACTGCTACTAGAAGTTTACACAGTCTAGCTTTTAGGCAAAACCCTCTAAACTGTTTGGTTGCATAGTCAAGAAATTGCTGCCAGGAGACTAAGGGTATGTTCATCTTCATTTTACTAAAAGCTGCCTTCCACATTCCTTGTGCAAAAGAGCATTGCACAAATAGGTGACTTTCAGTTTCAGGGCATCTCATGCATAGCACACATTGCTCTTCTGGTATTACATTCCAAGCTTTAAATTGACCTTTGCCTTAGTTATTGAATGAGAAATTTTAGTTATTGAACTTGTGAATAATACCCAAGAAGTTAACAAACTTGAAAAATAAATTTAATGTATTTGAACAATCACTCCAAACCATTTGGAGTTAAAATGGTTTGAAGTTAAAACGCGGTGAAAGGCGAGTTCAATTGACAAATATTTAATGTGTCGAGATTCGATTGACCAAGACATGGTTTAACCGATCATTATTTAATATTTAATAATGATCACGGTTTAAGCTATCATTAAGGGTAAATGTCAAGAGTCTAATTCATCTTTAACCCACAATATATTTGTAGTCTCCTCCTTTTACGCGCGCGAGCTGACACACATGCAAACAAGCGGTTGCCTCTCATCCGGGGCATGAACAGTTATCTCAGACCTCAGGCCAAGGTCAAGTAAAGCTCTATATTCTCGTTTCTTCCCTTTTCCTTTCATTATTATCTTTATATAGGAAGGTGGATCACCATGAAATGCAGAGACAATGGAATGCAAAGTCCTTGCTGGTGGTCAATCTTGAAAATAAGAGCCACCATATGTGCATGTGCCTCCACTGGCACCGCCACCACCCTATCTTCATTCCGAGCTGCCACCATATTTTGGCCGTGTGTCAAGGCATGCCGTATTCAGAACCCCACTAATTATTATTAAACCATAAAGTGTGTTCTTGTTGCTTGTCAAGCATATAAACTTTAATGCCAAAAGTTCCAAAAATAAAAGGACTTGGTTTTGTGTTACCATCTGATAAAGCGCCTGAGAAGACTGTAGACATAAGTCAACAATTCATAAAGTGTAGCTTATCCATGAGCAGTCGGTGTCAGTTTTATCTATTTATCTATTTTCTGCATAACGTTTACAGCCAAGCTCGTGTATTGCCAAGTTTGGTCATTGTTCTTAAAGGGGTAGCCGTACCTAAAGCGCAAAAGATCTCTGTAATCTAGACGCAAGGCATGGTTGCATATCTTTTTGAAGTGAGACACAAAATAAAAATAAATAGATATTAATCCATTTATAAGCTAACTAGTGATGATTACGTGTTTTGCACGATATATAGTGATTTGAAATAAGAATATTTTAAATCTTAGTTAAGAAATAATTAAAATTAATCAATACGACTATTAAAATTAAATGATAATAACAAATCAGTTGTTAACTATTAATTAAATACTCAAAATATGAAAAGTTTATTATCCAAAACATGATCTTACTTTCAAACCTGAATTTTTCATGTTAATTATCACCAATATTTTTTTACTATTTATCATACTTATTTTTTTGTCACATCAAGTTGTCGCTAAACAGAACTCTGACTGTTCTATATTATATCTTATTATCTAAGGTACACATGCATTGCAATTAGTCTCAAACATCTCTCACAAATATCTAACTCTAGGGAGACACCACAAGTTTGATTGTACAACAATAAAAGTGAAGAAAGTTTTTAGAGATAATTAATATCAAGTGTATATATTGGAGTATTGACACTTTTTCCTACAAGCATCACTACTAAAGTTCAAAATATCATCACTTATGATTTTCAGTATCATTCATTACGTATCATGTTTCTTTCTACCCAGTTATGTTTATTTCTTATAGTGATGATTATTGGGAGTCAAAATATTCCCTGCAGTTTATTTGCTTTTGATAATGATCTATTCAATAGCTCCCTCAATCTAAAAAAAAATTGAATTTTTTTGGACTGTCCTAAAAAAATTGATCAGTTTTCAAATTAAAAAAGATTTTGTAGTTGTTTTTACATGTTTACCCATTGTAGATTTTTTTTATTCTACTTCTCTCTTCACATTTAGTGATTCACCAACCAATTTTTCTCTACTGAATCAATTTGGTCCTGCCCCTCTTTCTCTTGGGATAGAATAAAAAATGCATAAAACAAGACTTATATCTTAAACAAACGTGCGTCAAATATGATCAAATAATTTGGGACGAAAGGAATATATGTTTCATGTATGTCTTATTTTGGGATTAAATTACAAAGCAAGTTTTTTTTATTTTTTTTCTATCTTTAAGTTCCAGCGTTCAAGTATATAATTTGTCTAAAGCGACGCTTAATCTTAATTATACTTTCTTTTTTCTACTTTTCAATTAACAAAATCTATAATGTAGTCTAAGTTTCTCTTGATAGTGTACTCTAAAGCTCTCTTTTATATTTGTCTAGCATGATCTCGTTCATGGTAGTAGTAGAATAAAGCTATTAATTTAGTTGTAGTTTTAATTTAACATATATTTGTCCTAAGATTTTTATTTTTAACACAGATTTTGCCTACTCATCTAAAAAGTATATATACATGTGTCTGTATGTGTCGTTTTGAAATTTATACTACAAAATGTATGTGCGAAATTGATATCAGATAGTGATAATGAGCTAAGTAACTTCAATAATGTTCACAAACCTATGTTTTTGCCCTATATTTATATATACTCATTACAATTTTAATATAGATACAAATTCAACAAAAATTAGAATAATTTGTAGCCCAGATCATTCAATAAATAAAGACCTGTATCATCAAAATGAAAAGAAAAAAAAATATATTACTTATGGCATTAGGTTTTGAGAGTTAAGATAGGGTTAATTACATCCATGACCTTGAGGTTAGGGTAAAATTACAAGTATGCCCATTGATTGGAACAAATAACACTTATGTCTGTTGATCGAATGAAAAATACTAAAAGGATGTAAAGATCAAAATGCCCGTCACTTAGGAATGTAATTCTTCAAATGTCATTCCTCATCCCTTCATCTCACCCATACAGCCCCACCACCACCATTATCCATTTCGATTTTTGAGCTCCAACACACACAAAGACAACATACACATGCATCCACACACACGAGTGCACCCATCCACATGCATAGACGATATGCACACATACCCACACACACATACACAAGCCCCTCCCCCCTCAACCAACCACAACCACAATTACATCCCACCATCATTATGTTCTTTAGGTTTTTCACTTTTCTATAGCCTTCTTACCCCAATCAACTATCACGGCCAGTGTTATTAAAGTCACAGGCGCACCTAAGGCGTAAAGGTCCCTAGAGCCTAGGCCCAAGGCAAAAGGTGCAGGCGCGCGCCTTTTCGAAGCAAGGCGCAATATTAAAATATTTTTAAAGGTGTTTGTTTTTTTGTAATGAGGGAGCAAGGGTGCTACATGGCTGCCATATCAAGTGTAGTGTGTGTGTGTGTGTAATGGGTATTGATGTGTGTGTGCAGTGTGTATATGTGTAAATGATGGGTATTGAGTATGTAGTGAGAAGGGGAAGGGGTGCCAAACATGTTTTTGTGTGTGCTTAGTGTGCATATGAAGTGTGTGCACTGTGATGTGGGTGCGTGAACAGTAATGAAGCAGTATAGTGTGTCACCATAAGAAAAAGGACCTTTTGCGACGGAATTTCCCGTTGCTAAAAGTCCTATATCTGTCGCCAAAGACTTTTGGCGATGGACTTACCGTCACTAAAAGTTCGTTGCCTACAACCCCATCTTTAAAAGTTTTGTGACGAAATTTTAAAATATCGCCTAAAGTCGACCTTGGATGACTGACGTACAAATACAATTAGCGACGAATATTCCGTCGCTAAATTTATTTTTTGTATTTTAATTTATTTTTTCTAAAATAATTTATTACGTAAAATATTTAGCGACGAAATAATGCATCATCAAAGGTTTTGACGATAGATATTTAGCAGCGGATTATCCGTCGCGAAAAATTTTCTGATTTAGCGACGGAAAATCCGTCGCTAAAAGTCTGTCACTAAAAACTTCCTTCCGTCGCTAAAGAATAATTTATTATAGTGAGACATTTTAACGACGGAAGAATATTCGTCGCTAAAAGTCAAACTAATTTTTAAATTTTTTTTTATTTCTTAACATCCCAGACTTATAATTACAAATTCTCAATGCACATTAGGGTTAAATAATTGGTGATCCATCAACAATTTTAACCTTAAAGCAGACACAATACATATGTATAAAGAATGAATTATATATCAATCGAATAATAAAATTTATAAAAAGTTCAGGAGGGCACGAGAGCAGGAGACAATAGAGTTGGGGAGGGGAGTACAAGTCGCACGCGGGGGGGAGCACGGGAGCGGGAAACAAACAGCTAGGAGGTTGGAGAAGGGCTGATCAAGGGTTGGCGAATCCTAGATCTGGAGCCTGCTGATCATTCTTGTCCACTACAAGAAAAGACGTCTTTTGCGACGGAGTTTTAGCGACGACATAGATTCCATCGCTAAAATGAGTTTTACCGACGGAAACCTCCGTCAGTAAAACTCCGTCGTAAAATATTATTTAAGCGATGGATTTATTCCATCGCAAAAAACTTCGTCGGTGAAAAGGCGTTTTACTGACGGAAACCTCCGTCGGTAACACTCCTCCGTGAAATATTATTTAAGCGACGGATTTATTCCGTCGCAAAAAACTCCGTCGGTACAAATAGGTCTTCACCGACGGACGTTTAGCGACGGAATAAATCCGTCGCTAAAAGTCTATTTAATTCACAGATCTGGTTTGAACTGTCACTACTTCTCTCTTCGAAAATCCAAAAACCCAACTTCCCTCTACCCTGGCGGCGACCTCCCTCGACACCGGCGGTGACTCCCCTCGACCTCGGCGGTGACCTCCCTCGACAACGATGACCACCTACAACTCCGGCGACCACGGGCCCTCACCTCCGGCAGATCTGTGAAGAGGAGAGAGACTGAGAAAGAGAGAGAGAGAGAGAGAGAGTAGCGTCGACCACCGGGACCACCGAAGACGACGGTTTCTCACCTCCGGCAGTATTTCTCGTGAGGTAAAGGTCTTGTCTTCCTCTCTATTTGCTCTACGCTATACCTTATGTCTTCCTCTTATACATGTAAATTGCTGTGAAAAGTTAAAGACATTGGAGATTGAGTGGGCTGGATTTGCTCTCCGCGCTTTCAATATTGAAACGGTGAGAGCAATGGATGTTGCTTCTGATCAGAAAATAGGCCATATGCGACTACTTTGGTGGCAGGAAGCCATAGACGAGATCGAGTTAAGTGGCGTTGGATCTAGATGGGATGGGACAGGACGGAACTGGGCAATGTACATTAAAATTAAGATGACGCAAACCCAAAACCCAAAACCCAAAACCCTAAACCCCAATTGAATCGAACCCTCAATTAAACTAATTGAACCCCTAATTAAATCCTAAATTGATTGCCCCAATCTAACCGAAAGCTAATTGAACCCTAAATTGATTGCCCTAATCCAACCGAACCTTAAATTGAACTAATTGAACCCTAAATTGAATGCCTCAAATCAACCGAACCCTAAATTGAATCAATAGAGCCCCCTAATTGAACTCTAAATTGAAGTAATTAAATCCTAAATTGAATGCCCTAATTGAATCGAACCCTAAATTAAACTAATTGAACCCCTAATTAAACCCTAAATTGATTGCCCCAATCTAACCGAACCCTAATTGAACCCTAAATTGAATGCCTCAAATCAACCGAACCCTAAATTGAATCAATAGAAACCCCCTAATTGAACCCTAAATTGAAGTAATTGAACCCTAAATTGAATGCCCTAATTGAATCGAACCCTAAATTAAACTAATTGAACCCCTAATTAAACCCTAAATTGATTGCCCCAATCTAACCGAACCCTAATTGAACCCTAAATTGAATGCCTCAAATCAACCGAACCCTAAATTGAATCAATAGAACCCCCTAATTGAACCCTAAATTGAATACCCTAATTGAATCGAACCCTAAATTAAACTAATTGAACCCCCAATTAAATCCTAAATTGATTGCCCCAATCTAACCGAACCCTAATTGAACCCTAAATTGAATGCCCTAATCCAACGAAACCTTAAATTGAACTAATTGAACCCTAAATTGAATGCCTCAAATCAACCGAACCCTAAATTGAATCAATAGAACCCCCTAATTGAACCCTAAATTGAAGTAATTGAACCCTAAATTGAATGCCCTAATTGAATCGAATCCTAAATTAAACTAATTGAACCCCTAATTAAACCCTAAATTGATTGCCCCAATCTAACCGAACCCTAATTGAACCCCAAATTGAATGCCATAATCCAACCGAACCCTAAATTGAACTAATTGAACCCTAAATTGAATGCCTCAAATGAACTGAACCCTAAATTGAATTAATAGAACCCCTAATTGAACCCTAAATTGAAGTAATTGAACCCTAAATTGAATGCCCTAATCGAACCGAACCCTAAATGAAACTAATTGAACCCTAAATTGAATGCCCTAATACAATCAAACCCTAAATTGAAATAATTCAAGCGCATCGGATATGTGAATTTTGAACATTTTTTTCCCATTTGAACATTGATCATTTGTTTGATAATTTTAGGTTGTTAATTGTGCGTTTTAGAATTGTGATTATTGATCGATAATTTTAGGTTATTAGCTGTGCATTTGAAGTAATTGCAATTATTAATTGATGATTTTAGGTTGTTAATTGATGATTTTAGATTGTTAATTGTGCATTTGAGATATTGAGATTATTGATGGAGGATGGGACCCAATTGGATTGAATGTGTGATTTTTGTTAATTTTTATTGCATTAAGCATTTGAGAATTGAGAATTGAGATTGTTGACGGAGGATGGAACCCAATTGGATTGAGATACCTGTTAGTTAGCGCAGACACGGACACCACGTCTGATCGACGGTGTCCGACATTTAAAAAACAAATTAACATATGCCAATGTGTCTGGAGGTGCGTGTCGGTGGGAGTCGGACACGTGTCCGGAGGCGTCGGACATGTGTCGGTATGTGTCGGACACGTGTCCGGAGGTGTCAGACACGTATCGGACACCATATCGACACCCTATATGAGGTGTCGGAATTGAGGTTGTTGAATGTGCATTAAATTTAGGTTAGTTAGGTTAATGCGACATTTTTAGCATGCACCCCCTGGAATCTAATCGTGGCTCCAGTGCTGGCTATAATTAGTCCTGATTAATAATATTTTAGTAAATCAATTAACCCTAATTAGCTCTAACGAGCCTAATTAGTTTTAATTAACCCTAAGAACCTGATGAAATTCAAATTAGCTGTAATTACCCCAAATTAGCCCAAATGAACCCAATTATGCGCATATTGATTATAGTTAGCCTAATTAGTCATAATTTGCACTAACATAACCCAATTACGCCTAATTAGCGCTAGTTAGGACTAATCAACACTACTCGGCACCATCAAAACCCTAATTAGGACTAAATAACCCTAATTAGTCCTAATCAACCCTAATTAGCTATAATTATCCGAAACTAGCCCTCATTAACATTAATTAGCCCTAACATAACCCAATTAAGCCTAATTAGCCCTAATTAGGACTAATCAGCACTACTCGGCACAATTAAACCCTAATTAGGACTACATAACTCTAATTAGTCCTAATCAACCCTAGTCAGCTATAATTATCCGAAACTATCCCTCATTAACATTAATTAGCCCTAACATAACCCAATTAAGCCCAATTAGCCCTAATTAGGACTAATCATCACTACTCGGCACAATTAAACCCTAATTAGGACTAAATAACCCTAATTAGTCCTAATCAACCCTAATCAGCTATAATTAATAATCGTAATTAACCCTAATAACCCAGTTAGCCCTAATTAGCCCTTGTACATCCCATAATTACTCCATGTTGCCCAGAGATGGTTCAATTACTCGTTGTTTACAAACCCTGCCTTCTTTATATTAATTGTTGTTTTGAGAAGTCCATTGGCAACGAGATGGTTCAACTCGTTGCCAACGAGTTCTATTTAATGTGGAATTGGTAACATATGCAACGATCATTCTGTAGTTTTGATATTTCGGAAAGATTCTTGCATATCTTATCAATTTCTGAACACATGCATGCATAGAAACCCTTAGTTCCCGTTCAAAGGTACTCATTACAAAGTAATGCCTTGTAATGAGCCTTTGGATGTCCAGTTTGGACAGTTTGGAAAAGCTAATTGTTTATAAAACAGTATTTTGACTCATGCTTTATGTTCTATGTCGTGGATATTTGGTACACGTTCTCGTGTGTTTCTCCGGGTGCATACAGATCTGGTGTTCTAACATCCGTCAAACCTTCCTGAGCAAGGTTAGATGAATGTTAGAACACCTAATCGATGTGGTGTACTTGGAGAAATGCGGGGAGGTGCTGCCGAATTTTCCACAGACATCGGACTAAGCATGAGTTATTCACTGTTTTATAAACATGTGCTTTTCTGAATGGGATAGGACCACTACCTGTTCAAGAGTGGAGGGGAAATATGTAGACATGTTGTAACATTCATGCATTGATATTTACATCGACAATGCCTAATCACTGGTCATTATTGAAGGTGGTATACAGTACGATAATTCAGTCGTCATGTCAGTCGATCGAAGTTGGATGAAAAGGAAGAATGCTGAAGATTTTGAGTGTCGCGTTGACGAATTTCTCGACTTCGCTTATGCGCATCCTGCACATGTTGACCTTGATAAGATAAGGTGTCCGTGCGGTAGATGTGAGTTGTTGCACTGGAGAAAAAGAATTGAAGTAAAATGGCATCTTCGTCGGTACGGTTTTATGGGTGGATACACAAGGTGGACGCAGCACGGGGAAACGATAGTATTGTCGTCCAACCTGGCTAGTCAAACTGAAGTTAGGGAGGAGGCACGATATGATTTTCGAGATATGATTATGGATGCTGGGCATGCTAATGTTGACTGGGGTAACGACAGTCCACAACCGCCGAACGAGGGGGCTCATCAGTTTTATGAGTTGTTGAGAGCTGCGGAAGAGCCGCTGTGGGATGGAGCTCCGAAACACACACGGCTGTCTGCGGTTAGTAGGTTATTACAGTTGAAATCAGACCACGGGCTGAGTGAGAAAGGTTTTAACGAGTTTGTTACCTTCATCAAAGAAATACTGCCCGAAAGTGAAAAGCTACCGCCGTCGTACTATGACGCGAAGAAGATGATGAGGAAACTTGGGTTGAGCTATGACCGGATAGATGCGTGCAATAACGATTGTGTATTATTCTGGAAAGAGAATAAGGATTTGTCATTATGTCCAGTATGTGATCATTCGAGGTACAAACCGGACAAAGGGAAGAAGAAAAACATTGCATGGAAGATATTGCGATATTTCCCGGTCACACCACGGCTTCAGAGAATGTACTACTCCTCCAGTACAGCTGAACATATGAGGGCTCACCGTGAGACTCGCAGCAACGATGCCGATGTGCTGACACACCCAGCTGATGGAGAGGCGTGGAAGGAGTTTGACCGCAGGCATCCAGTCTTTGCTCAGGAAGTTCAGAATGTTAGACTTGGTCTGGCAACCGATGGGTTCAACCCTTTCGGTCAGTCTACCACGCCTTACTCCTGTTGGCCTGTTATTATTGTCCCTTACAACCTTCCACCAGGCATGTGCATGAAGAAGCCGTATATGTTCTTGTCGTTGCTTATTCCGGGGCCGAAGAGTCCCGGTAAGGACATAGATGTGTATTTAAGGCCGTTGATTGATGAGTTAAAACAATTATGGAATCATGGAGTCGAAACATATGATGCATCCCTTAAACAAAATTTTCAGATGAGGGCTGCTTTGATGTGGACTATACATGATTTCCCCGCATTGGGAATGACGTGTGGCTGGAGCACACATGGGAAGCTAGCATGCCCTGCTTGTATGGGCGTGAACCCCGGTCATACGTTAAAGCACGGCGGAAAGGCCTCGTGGTTCGGATGTCACCGTAAGCTTTTGCCACCGGGCCATCAGTTTCGTAGGCAGAAGGATAAATTTGACGGGACAATCGAGCGTGAGGTTGTCACACTGGACTACCCATCTGGTGAAGAAGTACTCTCACACCTGGAGGCACTTGATACTGACATACCACACGGTAAGGGTGTGCCGGATCGGAAGATTGCAGGGTTCGGGAAAGAGCACAACTGGAGAAAATTTTGTATCTTCTGGGAGTTAGCCTACTGGAGGACGCTCGTTATCCGAAACAACATGGATGTGATGCATATTGAGAAGAACGTTTTTGATAATGTGTTCAACACAGTGATGAATGTCAAGGGCAAATCGAAAGATCACCTTAAAGCGAGAAGGGATCTACAACAGTTGGGTGTACGCCGTGAATTGCATCCTCGGACAGTCAGTGGGAGGACCATACTTCCGAAAGCACCTTACTGTCTAGACAAGAAACAAGTGGAGAAGGTCTGTCAGTGGGTTAAGAATTTGAAGCTTCCGGATGGGTTTGCGTCCAACATATCTCGTTGTTGCAATGTATCGGAATGCAAGTTCCAAGGGATGAAGAGTCACGACTGCCACGTATTCATGGAGAGATTCATTCCTATTGCCTTCCGGGGACTGTTGCCACGGGTTGTTTGCGAGACTTTGACTGAATTATCTCATTTCTTTCGAGATATATGCTCTTCTACGATCCGGGTGAGTAACATGGAAGTGCTTGAGAAGAACATTGTGGTGACGATTTGCAAGCTGGAGAAAATCTTCCCACCTTCGTTCTTTGATTCAATGGAGCATCTGCCTGTTCACTTGGCATATGAAGCTAAGATGGGTGGACCCGTGCAATATCGGTGGATGTATCCCTTCGAGAGGTAATCCTTAAATTGTTATAGTTGTTCGTTTACACTTAATGCGACATCTGTTATCATTGATATTCCACCTAACTCGATTCGCTAAACTTCTAGGTTCATGTTCCATTTAAAGAAAAAAGTCCGTAATAAGGCTCGGGTTGAAGGCTCAATTGCGGAGGCTTACGTAACGGAAGAACTTGTAAACTTTTGTAGTCAATATTTCGGGCCTAATGTTGGTACGAGGTTAAATCAACTAGGCCGAAATGATCCCGGAGCAAGCACAAATTTGGAAGGGCAATTGTCAATATTCAAGCAGTCAAGTAGTCCGTTCGGCCGAACGTATACTCGATGGCTAACAGATGAAGAGTACAGTGCTGCAACAATATATGCCCTTCTAAATTGCGATGAAGTTTCGGCATTCGTTGAGTAAGTTAAAGTCTTAATTCACTTACATTGCTGTACATAATTGAAAGTGTGTGTTAAGCGAGTTAAATGCATATTGGTTTGCAGTGAGTTCGATGCGGAATCTTTAATCACTGATCCCGCTGGACTTGAATCTCATCGGAAATCACAATTTGTACAGTGGTTCAAAATCCGTGTAAGATTATTTAACGAAATTATATTATGTGTTATATACAGTTCTGTGGCCAATTAGTATACTGATTTATCCTTAATTTTTACCGTCATCTACAATAGGTTCAGTCAATGGATAGACCAGTGGCCTCATGCTTGAAATTACTAGCCGAAGGCCCTAACAAACAAACATCCTGTTACGGAGGCTATATCATCAACGGGTTTAGGTTTAACGTAAAAGATGATGACCGAACAAAACAAACCCAAAACAGTGGAGTCTTGGTCAACGGCGACTGTTATGCCGAGAATTGCATGGATTTTTACGGAGAGCTAGATGAGATTGTTGAGCTAACATATCTGGGTTCCCAAAACCGCCTGGTAATGTTCAAGTGTACGTGGTTCGATGTCACATGCAGTAGAGGAATCCGTGTTAGCTCTCAAGGGATTGTAGATGTCAATGTCAAGTCAAGACTTGCATCAGACGAGCCCTTTGTGTTTGCTAGTCAAGCTGTACAAGTCTTTTACGCGGAGGACGTCGCCAATCCCAAATCTCATTGGTATACAACTATCAAGTCCAAGAAATTGCCCGTGACATATGACAGTGAGCTAGACTCCTTTCAAGCCGACCAACCACGTGTCTTGTTCCCTGTTGAGGTCAACAACGAGGAGGACGATCTTCCTCTTCCAACAACACTTCTTGTGGGAGAAGAAGTCGTAGATGATGACGCGGAAGATGTTGAAAGTGTTGGAGATGATGTGACCGAGTCTACTGATGAAGAGGATGAATTAGAAGATGAAGAGGACGACGAGTCCCACGAAGAAGAGGGCGACGAGGAAAGTGATGAAGATGATTCGCAAACTGAAAATGATTGACTTGTAATGTTGTAACATCACGGGAAAAATGTAGTAACATTTTAGAACTTGGTGTTTATTGATGTGTTTTTGCACATCCGTTCATATATATATATATATATATATATAGTGCCGATGATGATTTATGCCTAAATTATTGTTTTTCACGTGTTAATGTCTTTGTATATAATCTATATGAAGTCAGATATGGATAGGATACGGGCTGGACGCCGAGCTGCTTCCTCCCCGGTTAGTCCCACCTCGTCATTGCCTACTGATGACGAGGCACAGAGTGATCGCGGACAGCCATCGGGGCCCAGCCCAACCGTCGCCGTCACCGTCGCCCCAGCCCCAGCCATCGTCGTCGCCCCAGCCCAGCTCGAGCCGTCGCCCCAGCCCAGCTCGAGCCGTCGCCCCAGCCCGACGCAGATTCATCCCACACGCGCGTGCATTCTCCATCTTCCGTGGGTTCTACCTCAGGTATAGTTGATAACGGTGTTTCGTACATTTTCGCTAGCCTTATATTTGAACTGTATTAATGTCTGTGTTTTGTAGGATCTCGACGAGGCCGTGGTCCGACACGCGGGGTACGCATCGACCCCCAGCGTAAACAGAGAGTTACGCTCACGCAGGAGGGCCTGTAAGTACTAAAAATATCACCTCATGCCTTATGTTTAAAATTTTGGGGTGTTAATTTATATTTGAACTGTATTAATTAATTTAATTACTTCTTTGGCAGGATCCTGGAGAATATGGCGAGGACGAAGATCGGCGTTCTTGTGAAGGGCCGATTCTTCGAGCCACGCCTGTACTGGAAGGACTGGGATGCCGCTGCGAGGGAGGCCCTATGGGAGGAGTGGCTGGTACGGTGAAGTATTTTTTTCAGCGTTAGTAAATGTTAAATTACAGTTTGTTTTATGTTGTTAATTTGTGTTATTGAATGCCTTACAGGAGGGGTTCACGTTTGACACGCCTCAGCAGCAGGTACTGGGGCAGCAGGCTTTCTTTGCCTACATCGGCAAGAATTACCGCCGATGGCTCCACGATGCACGGGACCGGGCGAAGAAGGCGCTGCCCGCGGGTGCCCCGATGACGGACATGGCGAGATATCCCCCACATTGGATATCTCACCGTGTATGGGGGGAGATGATAGATCGGTGGGCTGCGGATCCAGGTTGGGACGCCAAGAGTAAGAGCGGGGCTGAGAACAGACAGAACAGAGATCCGACGCACACGGGGGGGTCGGTGCCACACGACATCGTCCGACACATGAACGCGGTCGAGCACCCGGATCTGGAGGAGGATGAGGTCATAGCTCTGACGTATAATCAGACGCACGTGCGGAAGAAGGACAAGGACGAGACGCACCGGGCGGGCGACTATATTTCAGATATTGCCCGGCGGATCGATGTGAGTCAATTTATTTAAGTTAATGTTTTTTCTTTCTATCCTCAATGTCTGTTTCGTTAATTAATGCCCTAACATATCGTTAAACCACTATTTTTGCAGGCCTCGTATGAACAGCTAAGGGGGTCCGAGCAGCAGTCCGGACAGCCATCAGCGTCCACTAGTACGGCTGCGAGTACTGGGGGGTTGAAGCGATGGCTGGATACGCCGGAGGTCGTGAATCGGCCGAAAGGCCGCATACGCGGCCTGCCTAGCACGACTGCTCGTGCCGTGATAGGAGCGTCCTCACCCCCTGCTGCCCCTCCACAGACACCGGCTCCTCGGCCTCAGTTGGACGACGAGGAGATCCAGCGCATTGCTACAGTGGTGTGCCGGATGATCAGGGAGCAGGGCACTGCTGGACAGGCCGCCCCGGCCCCGGATCAGCAGGATCCAGATCCGGGACTCGGGAACCCCTGATGAGCCCCTTCCCGTGCCCGTTCCTAGCTTCCCCCCCCGTGCCCGGCTTGTACTCTTCTCCCCTCTCCTAACCGGCTATATCCGGTTCCCGGCTTGTACATATATGAATTTTTTTTATTATAAATATTTTTTATAATTGATTATATATATTTCTTTCTGTATTGATTATTGCGCGTTGTTGTTGAGATTTGAAAATTGTATTACAGGTCTGGGTAATTGAAAAATAAAAAAAAATTTCAAAAAAAAATTTGACTTTTGGCGACGGATTAATTCCGTCGCTAAAGTATTCCTACAATCAGTTATTTAGCGACGGAATATTCCGTCGCTAAATAAGTTTTTTAGCGACGGAATATTCCGTCTCGAAAATATAAATCCGTCGCTAAAAAATATAATTCGCGACGGAATATCCGTCGCTAATTAAAAATAAATCCGTCGGTAAAAATGACATATTTAGCGACGGATTTAAAAATTCCGTCGCTAAACTATTAGTGACGGGCTTTTATACGAGGGATATTTAGCGACGGTGAATCCGTCGCTAATTCTTTTAGCGACGGATTTTTGGCTTTTAGCGACGGATTACCCCGTCGCTAAAACCCTGTTTTCTTGCACTGAGATGTGGATCTGGCTCGGCATGTCCAGCAGCATTTTCTTACACGTAAAGGCACGGACGTATTAATCTCGATAGCAATCGTATAAAGTGTTTACTTAACATATATTGTGGTTGTACCTGATTATTCGCTGTGATCATCCTATACACCTCCATAGTAATGCCACAAATCTCGTCCTTTTGTAACGACGGTCACCCCTTGGTCAGTGTCTGCATCTGTGGAGGGGCAGCAAGATGTGGGAAGACTCCTATCAAGGCATGTGCAGTCATACCAGAGAGGTCGTGAACATGCTTTGGGCCTATTGACGACCCCCGATGTATCCATTCATCGCTTCAATCCCCCAGTACTCATGCTCGTAATCGTGCCCGTACTCGTTGGGGCTGATGGTTGTCCGGATTGCTGCCCAGACCCCCTGATTTGTTCATACGAGGCTTGCAAAAAAGTGATTTGACATTCAAAACATTAAGCTGACAAACATCAAATACAAAGGAAAAAATTTAACAAACTAAACAAATTAATTCGTAACTTACATTGATCTGCCGGGAAATATCTGAAATAAAGTCCCCCGCCTAGTATTGATCATCCTTATCCTTCTTCCTCACATGCGTCTAAGTGTACGTCAGAGCACATACCTCATCCGACGCTAGGTTCAGGTGCTTAATTGTATTCTTGTGTCGGAGGACGTCGTGAGCCACCGAGCCCCCCCCCCCCCTCCCGTGTGTGCGTGGGATATTTGTCATGACTATTCTTGCTCCCACTCTTACTCTTGGCCTCCCGAGATGTATCAGTCCTCCACTTATCAACCATCGCTCCCCATACAGCTAGAGATATCCAATGAGGGAGAAATTTCTTCCATTCTTCCATCAGGGCACCCTCGGGCGTCATCTTCCCCTCCAGCTCCCGTGCGTCTTGCAGCCATCTCCGATAATTTTATCTAATGTCGGCAAAAAAAAGCCTGCCGCCCCAATGCTTGCAACTCAGGCCACTCAAAATTGAACTCCTCCTGCAAGGCATCCAATTATACAATTAATTTAAAATTATGTTCTCATTAAATAAAGAATGACTGACACAAAAGGCTAAAAACCATACCAGCCACTCCTCCCACAAGGACTTCCTCGTCGTGGCATCACAGTCCTTTCAGTATAGTCGTGGCTCAAAGAATGGGCCCATCACAAGGATGCCAATCTTCGTATTCGTTGGAGTCTCTAAGATCCTGATAAAGAAACAACCACCGAATACATTAAACAAGTGGACAATAATAAATATCGGAATTGAAGATTGAAAGTACTGTATTATGTAATTTTGTTTTTTACTTATTGGCCCTCCTAGGTGAGAGTAACTCTATGTTTATGCTGAGGGTCAATACGCACCCCGCGTGTCAGTCCACAGCCTCGTCAATATCCTACAGAACACCAACAGTAATACAGATAAAATATAATTTAAATACTAGTCTAGCATTATGACCAAACACCGTTATCAAATATACCTGAGGTAGAACCCACAGAAAAAGGAGAACCAGCGGGCGTGTGGGAGAGGCTGGGACTGGGGCTGGGGAAGCGGCTACGACTGTAGCTAGGGTTGGGGCTACGTCCGCAGCTAGAACTAGGACTGGGGCCCCGCTTGTTGGATGTGGGCATTATGTGCCTCATCATCAGTAGGCAATGACGAGGCAAGAGCCATCGGGGTTAACACAGCTCGGCGTCCACCATGACCACGGATGGCCCGTAATCTATCCATGTCTTACTTTTTGTACGACAAGTCCAAATTAAAGAAATTAACGCATAAAAAACAATGTATAGTCCACATTATGTTACAACACTATATAAATGAACCGAGTATAAAAACACTCTATGAACCGAGTACTAAAAGGATGCATATTACAACAGCACAAGTCAACCATCTTCATTTTAGGAATCATTGCCATCACCATCTTCAGACTCGTCATCCTCTTCTTCCTGATACTCATCATCCTCTTCATCGAGTAATTCTTCCTCTTCCTCAGTAGACTCAGCCTCATCATCTTCAACACTTTCTACGTCTTCTACGTCATCATCTATGACTTTTTCT
Organism: Escallonia herrerae; assembly: GCA_033070095.1. NCBI lineage: Eukaryota > Viridiplantae > Streptophyta > Magnoliopsida > Escalloniales > Escalloniaceae > Escallonia > Escallonia herrerae. Next base: position 111,662 of record JAVXUP010000040.1, read on the forward strand.
CCTACATCAATTATTGGTTGAAGAGGGAGATCATCCTCCTCGTTGTCCACCTCAACAGATACTGAGACAGGTGCTTGGTCAGCTTGAAAGGTGTCTACTTCACTCTCATATGCCACGAACAATTTCTTGGAATTGATAACTATATACCAATGAGATTTGCGACATTCTACGGTAAAAAACTTGTGCAGCTTGACTAAAAAACACAAACGGCTCGTCTGATGCAAGTCTTGACTTAACATTGACATCTACAATCCCCTGCGAGCTAACACAGATTCTTCTACTGCATGTGACATCGAACCATGTACACTTGAACATTACCAAGAGGTTTTGGGAATCCAGATATGTGAGCTCAACAATGTCATCTAGCTCTCCATTAAAGTCCATGCAATTCTTGTCATAACTGTCGCCGTTGACCAAGACTCCACTGTTTTGCATTTTTTTCGTCCGGTCATCATCTTTTATGTTAAAACTAAATCCATTGATGATGTATCCTCCATGATAGGCTGCCTGTTTACTAGGACCTTGAGCTCGTAATTTCAACAAGGTGGCTACTAGAGCATCGACCGACTGAACCTATTATATAAGACTGTGAAAGTTAATAAACCACATATGGAGTGGCATATGAAACATAGTATATTTTGGTTAAAGACTTACACGTCTTCTGAACAACTCTACAAAATGCAATTTTCAATGAGAGTCAAGTCCCACGGAATCAGTGATTAAAGATTCTGCATTGAATTCACTGCAAGTCGAGAGAGTTAACCCACTGATCACACATTTTCAATTATGTACAGTAATTATCTTAAGCCAGAAACTTACTCAACGAATGCTAAAATTTCATCACAATTTAGCCACCGAGTATAGGTTCGTTCGAACGGACTACTTGAATATTGACAATTGTCCTTCCAAATGTATGCTGGCTCCGGGCTCATTTCGGCCTAGTTGATTTAACCTTGCATCAACATTAGGCCCAAAATATTGGCTACAAAAGTTTACAAGCTCTTCCATTACATAAGTCTCAGCAATTGAGCCCTCAACACGAGCTTTATTACGGACTTTCTTCTTCAAATGGAACATGAACTTAGAAGTTTAACGAATAGAGTTAGGTGGAATATCAATGAATCTGTGTGTGCATTACTTATAAATGAAGAACATAAAGTTAAAGCAATACCTCTCGAATGGATATATCCATCGATATTACATAAACTCACCCATCTTACCTTCATACGCCAAGTGAACGGGCAAATGCTCCATTGAATCAAAGAATGACGGTGGAAAGATTTTCTCGAGCTTGTAAATTGTCAACACAATGTTCTTCTAAAGTACCTCTATGTTACTCACCCGGATTATAGAAGAACAGATATCCTAAAAAATATGAGATAATTCAGTTAATGTCTCGTATACAACCTTTGGCAATAGTCCCCGGAAGACAATAGAAATGAATCTTCCCATAAATACGTGACAGTCGTGACTCTTCATCCCTTGGAACTTGCATTCCGATACATTGTAGCAACGAGATATATTGGACGCATACCCATCTGGAAGCTTCAAATTCTTAACCCGTTGACAGACCTTCTTTACTTGTTTCTTATCTAGACAGTAAGGTGCTTTCGGAAGCAGCGTCCTGCCGCTGACTATCCGAGGATACAGTTCATGGTGTACTCCCAACTGTTGTAGATCCTTTCTTGCTTTAAGGTGATCTTTTAATTTTTCCTTAAAATTCATCACTGTGTTGAACACATTATCCAAAACATTCTTCTCGATGTACATCACATCCATGTTGTTTCGGATAATGAGTGTCCTCCGGTAAGCTAACTCCCTGAAAATACATTGTTTCCTCCACTTGTGCTCTTTTCCATATCCTAGAATCTTCTTATCCGGCAGAACCTTGCCGTATGGTATGTTAGTATCAAGTGCCTCCAGGTGCGAGCACTTCTTCACCAGATGGGTAGTCTAGTGTGACAACCTCACGCTCGATTGTCCCATCGAATTTATCATTCTGCCTATAAAACTGATGGTCTGGTGGTAAAAGCTTTCGGTGACATCCGAACCACAAGGACTTCCCACGATGCTTTAACGTATGACCGGGACTCATGCCCATACAAGCAGGGCACGCTAACTTTCCATGTGTCCTCCACTGATACATCATTCCCAAAGCGAGAAATTCATGTATAGTCCATATCAAAGAAGCCCTCATATGAAAGTTCTATTTGAGGGATGCATCATAAGTTTCGACGCCATGATCCTATAGCTGTTTGAGCTCATCAATCAACGGCCTTAAATATGCATCTATGTCCTTATCGGGACTCTTTGGCCTAGAAATAAGCAACGACAAAAATATATACAGCTTCTTCATGCACATGCCAGGTAAAAAGTGGTATGGGACAATAATAACAGGCCATATGGAGTAAGACGTGCTAGACTGCCCAAAAGGGTTGAACCTATCTGTAATATCCCACATCAGATGTGGAGTAGTATGAGATGACTCTTATAAGACCTTGCCAAGGAACTCATAAGTACCTACTTGGATAGCCCTTTTGAGGGAGGCAATGCCCTGTGGTGGGGTCGTGGACCGGGTCGTTACAGATGGTATCAGAGCCGACTCTCAAAAACTCAGGATGGGCTATCCAGTCGGGTTGCCGATGGTTGGGGAAACGAAAGCAAGCCCAGGTATATCCCACATCTAGAGGATGGTTGGGGCAACGAAGGGTGAGCCCGGTATATCCCACATTGGCTAGATAGGAAAATTTTGGGCTATGTGTGATTGAGCCTTAGCGAGGACGCTAAGGTATAAGGAGGGGATATTGTAATATCCCACATCGGATGTGGAGTAGTATGAGATGACTCTTATAAGACCTTGCCAAGGAACTCATAAGTACCTACTTGGCTAGCCCTTTTGAGGGAGGCAATGCCCTGTGGTGGGGTCGTGGACCAGGTCGTTACACCATCGGTTGCCAAACTAAGTCTAACATTCCAAACTTCCTGAGGAAAGCTTGGATGCCTGCGGTCAAACTCCTTCCACGCCTCTCCATCAACTGGGTCTATCAGCACATCGGTATCATTGCTACAAGTCTCACAGTGAGCCCTTATATGTTCAGCCGTATTGGAGGAGTAGTGCATCCTCTGAAGCCTTGGGATAACGAGAAAATACCCCAGTTTCTTCCACGTAAGGTTTTCCTTCTTCCTTTTGTCCGGATTATATCTGGAATGATCACATACTGGACACCGTGTCAAGTCCTTATTCTCTTTCTAGAATAATACACGGTCGTTATTGCATGCATCTATCGGCTCGTAGCTCAATCCAAGTTTCCTCATCATCTTATTGGCATCATAGTACGGGGGGGCAGCTTTTCACTTTTGGGCAAAATTTATTTGATAAAAGTAACAAACTCGTTAAATAATTTCTCACTTAGCCCATGGTTCGATTTCAACTGTAATAACCAATTAACCGCAGATGGCCGTGTGTGTTTCCAGATTACATCCCGCAATGGCTCATCCGCGTCCTCAACAAATCATAAAACTGATTAGCCCTATCGTTCAGCTGGTGGGGACTATCATCGCTGCGGTAGTCACCTCATTCAACATTAGCATGCTCAGCATCCATAATCATATTGTGCCTCCTCCCTAACGTCAGCTTGACTAGCTAGGTTGGATGACAATACTATTGTTTTCTCGTGCTGTGTCCACCTTGTGTATCCACCCATAAAACCATGTCAGAGAAGATGTCATTTTATCACCATTCTCCTTCTCAAATGCAACAACTCACATTTACTGTATGGACACCTTATTGTCTCAGAGTCAACATATACAGGATGCGCATAAGCAAACTCGAGAAATTCATCGACGCGATCCTCAAAATCATCATCATTCTTCCTTTTCATCCAACTTCGATCGACCGACATGACGACTGAGATTACGTATTATATACCACCTTAAAATTAAGACATCTAATTAGGCAGGGTCGATGTGAAAATGAATGCATGCATGTGACAACATGTCTATATATACCCCCTCTGTTCTCTAATAAGTAGTGGTCTTATCCCATTTAGAAAAGCACATGTTTATAAAACAGTTACCAACTCATGCTTAGTCATATGTCTGCAGAAAATTCAGCAGCACCTCCCCGTATTTCTCTAAGTACACGACATCGATTAGGTGTTCTACCATCCGTCTAATCTTGCTCTTGCAAGAATTAACGGATGTTAGAACACCATATTTGTATGCACCCAGAGAAAAACTGGAGAACGTGTACCAAATGTCCACGACATAGAACACAGAGCATGAGTCGATACACTATTTTTTAAACACTTAGCTTTTCCAAATTGTCCAAACTGAACATCCAAAGGCTCATGACGAAGCATTATTTTGTAATGAGTACCTTTGAACGGGAACTAAGGGCTTTTATGCATGCATGCGTTTGAAAATTGGTAACATATGCAACCATCTATCTGAAATTTTAAAATTTTGAAAAAATGGAATCAACATGTCATAACCAAAATGATTCACTTTCAAATTCAATGACAACGAGTTGTAATTAACTCGTTGTCAATGGACACCACAAAATAACAACAAATATTCCTAATGTGGGCAGCCGACTCACGTTTCTCAATAGAATATGGAGTTCATTCGCAGAGTTAATATCGTGTCACATGTGATTGTGATGGGGTTTATGGTTTAGTTAGGGTTATAGTTATATTTAGGCTTATCAGGGTTAATTAGGGTTAACTAGTGTTTAATCAAGACCTATGATTGTGATATTGTGTTACCTGTAATTAGGGGTTTAAATAGATTAATTAGGTTTAATTAGGGTTACTTCAAGATGTGTTAGGGGTTAAACTAGGGTTGACTAGGGTTAATTAGGAGTTCCTTAGGGTTAATTAGAGTTACTTTAAGACATTTTAGAAATTAATTAGTCTTAGGGGTTAATTCCTTAGGGCTAATTAGGTTACTTAGGGCTAAGTACGGGTAATTAGGCTAATCACGATTAATCAGGTTTAAGTAGGGTTAATTAGTATTAATTAAGGTTTAATTAATTTGGAGTTAATTAGGTTTAATTAGGATTTATCGGGGCTAATTAGGGTTAATCAGGTTCAATTAAGGTTAATTAGTATTAATTAGGACTAATTACTGTTAATTTGGGTTTATCGTGTTTAGTTAGTTAGGGTTTATCGGGTTTAATTAGGGTAGTTAGGCCGTTAGGGCTAATTGAGTTCTTTAGAGTTAATTGAGTTTTTAAGCTTTAATTAGGATTTAATTAAGAGTTATCTAGGATCAATTAAAGTTAATTAGGGTTAGTTTGAGTTTAGTTAATGTTAATTAAAGTTACAACATGCAACAATGTACAAGCAGAGTAAAATTACATTATACATTATAATAAATTAACTTCAATTGACCACAATTAGGGTAAAATTAAATTCAAACTCAAACTCATATACAACAAATTAACTTCATAAGCTCAGACTCAAAATAATTAACCACATTATATTAAATTCAAACTCACATGCATTAAACCACATACATTAAACAACAATTAGGGTAAGATAGACATATCGGCAGGGGAGGTGGTGTGGGGGTGATGGTGGCGCGACAGTGGAGGGCCACATGAGCTATAGAGGGGCACGGCGTCGTGGGGGCAATCGCTAGGGGGGAGGGGGGACGTCGCCGAGGGAGGAGGGTTACCGGGGGAAGGAACTGCCGATGAGTGAGAAAGAAAAACGGGGAGACAGAAAAGAAAGGAAAATGGGTATTTATATCAGGACTTTTAGCAATGGAAAAAATTACGTCACTTAAAGTTAAGATTTTTAGCGACGAATACTTTAGCAACGGTATATTTCTTCCTGAAAGGCTAGTTTTAAAATCTTTTAATGATGGAATACCCGTCACTAAAACCCTGTTGGTGGGAATCTGTTGGGAAAGATTTTTACCGACAGTTTGTGTTGTTGGTAAAAGTTTTTAGCGACAGACTTTTATCGACGGTTACTTTCGTCGCTGAAACGGCCTTTTAGCGATAGATTTGTCTCGGTCGCTAAAAATTCATCACTAAAAGTCTTTTTTTCTTGTAGTGTGTGTGTGTGTGTGTGTGTGTGTTTAGTGTATGACTGACTAGGTGTGTTAATGAATGTATGTGTGTAGGTTTTTTTGTGTTTGGGTGTGTGTAATGGAGGAGGAAGTAGCTGCATCGTGACTAAGTGTGTGCTATGTACTGGGCAAAGGGCTAAGAATGGAGAGCAAGATGATGAAAGTGAGTAAGTGGGTTTATGCACTGGAGTGGTACTCTGCTTGCATAGTTGTACCACATGGCTGTTGGGCATCACATGGTTGTCTAAAAATGTTGAAACTTTACAAGAAGGATTGCAGGGCAATATTTGAATTACTGTTAAAATTTCATATTTTTTTGATATCGTATGTGTTTTTAATATTTTCTACAAGTTTAGACTTGTAACATCTTTTGAAACCTTTAAAACTCCTAAAAAAGTTCTACAAAAATTAAAATAATATTTTTATAGTATAAAAAAGTTTCAGTATATGTTTGGAGATATTTAGAGTTGATTTGCTTTCATTTATGCAACTCATGTTTTAATGCCTTTTAAATTATGATTAAAATTTTTATAATTTTCATACATATATTAAAGTTCTTACAAAAATTGTGGGACTTTATTTTCAACTACAAACAATTTTGGCTATATATGGGTTTTTGTTGCATTTAAAGAAATTATTTTAATTAAAAAAATATTCAAAAATTCCAAAAATTCATATTTTGACTTTTATTAATGTTTTAAGCTATAAGAGTGTTTTATTGTAATTAATAATAAATTTAGAGTATTGTTAAGCATTAAAGAATGTGCGAGATTTTCGATTAGGTTAGTCTTGTGAGGGACTCGCTTTGGGTTGCGTCGTTCCAGGTTAGGAATGAGTACGTTTTGGGTAGTCGATATTAAGTTTATAGTGTAACAGTATAGATTGTTTTCTGATACATGAATTGCCAAGTATAGATCTGCTAAGAGAATTTTGATCGACGTCGATTAGCACCGCTTAACTTGGATCGAGGTTAGGGATTTCTATCCGAAACCTAATTTTATCTATTTGTCCTTGTAAATACTTTTCTTAATTGCTATAAAATTTTCTTTGAACTCTGTTCTAGTTAGAATGTACATCGTTGGCCTTTAATGCCCTATTTTTTTAGCCTTACACGTTTATTGGAAATCATATTCGATGTTGTGTTTTTATTTCTCGTTGTATATCGATTTAATCAATGTATAATCGTTAGTTGTCATTCTGTTAATTGACATGAGATTCTACATTGGTGTATTTTGGCAAGAGTTGGTCTATATTGGAGGATTTGGTGTGGGTTAGTACATACCTTGACGGACTAGCCGGTGTATTGATGTGGGCTAGTACCTTCACGGACTAGCCGATGTATTGATGTACCTTCATGGACTAGCCGATGTATTGGTGTAGGCTAGTACCTTGATGGACTAGTCAGTATATCTGTGATTGTTTGCATCGTATCTGAAAATTTTATTGATATTTGATCGAACCAGTTATGATTCTTTTGAAACTCTTGAAAAATTATCATTGAATTGTATCTGTGAATTATTTCGTAATTTCTTCGTTTGAGCAACCTTACTGAGCTCTCAAAAGCTCACTCCCATTTGACTTCCTTTTTGCAGGTGATAATCAACAATAGATTGTATTGGGCGTGGATTAGATCCTAGCCGAGCGAGGGAAAGAGAATTTAAGTTTTAGTCCTAGTCATTAGAACCCTGCGTGGGGTTATTATTGTTATTTAGAATTGTTAACTTAGACTTGATGTTTGAACTATGATAGTACGCTATGAGTATTATTTTACTCAATGGTTTAGTTGCTCTTACTGGCTGATGGTTCTAAAATAGTTGAGTTTGAGGATTTTATTACCTTAGTGTAAATGATTGAGCGAGTGCTAAGGTTCCGAAAATCCCGGGATGTTACATATGATTTTGTAGACTTTAAAAGTGTTTGATGGAACGCCTAATTTTTCAACGAGAGGAGTAGAAAAAGAATTTCGATAACTTGGCTAAACTAGGGTAATAGTTGAGATATGCAGGCTGGGGTTGGCTAAGGCAAATATATTATGACCTAGCGTTCCTGCTATTGCTGTAAGAAATGGAAGAGAAACTGGTTGACTTAGATTTGGAAGGGTGGTTTAATGATGGCAAGTTTGTGGTGTCGGATCTGAAAATGACCCTGACAAGGATGTAAATGAGATGGAATTAAAGTTAAAAAGAACCAGATGAAGGTCCGGTAAGAAGTAAATTAGAAGGACTTATGGGGAAGATGGACGAGGTTGAGCAACCAAATCCAAGTCTTTGATTTTCCACCCAAATCCAAGTCTTTGATTCTCGAGACTGAACAACCAAATCTTGGTTACAATCTCTTTTAAGGATGAAAGACATACAACAAGTTCCTCTTAATAAGGAGAATGTTCACAAATCGACACAATTAATTAAGAGATAAGAGAAAAGAAAATTTAGAGCTTGCTCCCTGTTGGTAAACAAAGATCACGATTGAATGCTCTCGACGAGAAAATTCAACAAGCATCCGAGCTACTCCGTTCACTTGTTTGCTACTAAATTGAAAAGATGAATCGTCAAAATGCCCATATCTCCTAAATAATGCCTCCACTCTGAAAAGAGTATAGGTTAATCTTTGTGAAAGAATCCTGCTCAAATACGAGACGTTTATATCTTAACTCTGCAAACATAACAAGCCCTTTCTCTTTTCATCACTGCCTCAGCAAGTGTGTTTAGAACCATGTAACTGATGGAATTTCATTTCAAATACTCAAATCCTGTTGTTTGGTACATTAAAAAAAAGAATTGGAATTGGTTTTCATGGGATTTGACTGTATTTGTTTTCAATAATGCGAAATCCGATGAAAAATGGTCGAATTTTATGAAATTTAAATTTACTTGAATTAAAAGTAATTATTTACTTATCATCTCTTTTCCTAGATCTTTTCAACAATGAACTCACAACCACCGTCTTCATTACCGCTACAGCTAAACTTCTTTTACTACCACCACCAACACCACTACTGTCACCACCACCGGGGCCACCAATACTGCTACCACCACCACACCACCACTGTCACCGTCGCCACCATTACTACAACATCGCTACCGTTGTCGCCACCACTATTGCCACAGCCGCTTCTGGCACGATCACTACTGTCGCCACCACCACGAACATTGGCACCACTAATGCCACCACCACCGCCGCCACTACATTGTCGGCACCACTGCAGCCACCACCACCGCCACCACCACTACCATTGTCGGCACCACTACAGCCACCACCACCGCCACCACCACCACTACCACTACTGTCACCACTGCCACCGTCGCCACCACCACCACTACTGTGGCTGCCAGCACCACTACTGCCTGTGGCTGCCAGCACCACCATCGCCGCCACCACTGCCAACACCACCACACTACTGCCGCCACCACCACCTCCTCCTCCACCACCATCACCATCACAGCCACCGTCACCATTACCATTACCGCCGCCACCACTACTGCTACCCTTGTCAGTATTGGCGTCACTTGACCACTACCATTAACACCTCAATACTACCACCATCACCATCATTACCATCACTTGACCACCCCACCACTTCCACTGCTGATGTCGCTAGCCTGTGTGGTGCAGTCACCACCACCACCATGTGGTTACACTAGCACACTTGAAACCATTTACCCTATTTTGTTTTTCATCTAAATCAAGGATATAATTGCCAAAAATTTATTACCTTTTCAGTTCAGTTGTTCTCCAAACACAGAATAGGAATTCTATGATTTGAATTCCTTTCCATTTCAAACAAAAAAAAAGTGAATTAAATATCAAATTCAATTTGAAATTCAAATTCTAAAAGAATTGGTTCTAAACATACTATAATGGACTTAGAGCATAGAGTTTGAGCTCTTTCTTACCGCCACGAAAACCCAGCAACTATATTTAAGAATTGCTCTCAACTTGCCAAAGTCTTTCTATCGTATCCAAGAGCCATAAATGTTAACCTTTAGATCCCTAGCGAAGAACTAATTAGTGCCTAGTTGATATAAGGATGAGCTAGGGTAGGAGTCCACCTCTCGAATAACAACGTTAGAACTTCTGTAGTTAGGAGCGACTTCATTGACAGAAATATTTTAGTGACCGGTAACTTCTAGCGAAAGCTTTTGGGAGTACCGGAACTATGAACTATCCTACCTGTTCCTACGGAATGGTACAACCAAATTTGGATAACAATACTGGAATGAATACGAGACATCTAAAATGTTTCCTTCTGAATGGTGTCCAACTTGCTTAAATCACCTGGTAGATTCATGATTGACGTGCACTTTTAAGATACATGCGTGCATGCCAACTGTTTTTGAATCGCTCTTATCCATCTAAGCGAGCCGCTGCTTTATGAGTTGGTTGTTTGAAGCGACGTTCGCATATACATGTGAAAGCATCATTTGTATAAGTTGTTCAGTAGACAAACAAGAACTGCTTTATATGCAACAGAGAAAGTTGAATATAGAACTATGTTTCTCATACTATTGCTTACTAAACATATAATTTCTGTACAGTCTCAGAAAATCTTGGATTTCACCCAATGTTCTTGTACTCAACAAGCCAGAATAACGAAAAGTCCCGTGTAGTGGTTTGACCATGTCCCAAAAGTTTGGATTCACTTGCCAAATGCAGAAAGGGTTATTTGGATCTCTTTGAGCAAGTACTTGCTGTTAGTGGCATTCGAGGAAGCAGCACCTGAGGACAACGATGACAACGTACTCTTAGGAGCCAAAGGAAAAGCAAGTGAATCGTTTGCGCTGCATCCCCTTTCTTCTTCATAGATTGTGTCTAGCATTTTTGTTGCACGGTATCTCATCACGCTCACGAATTGTGGTGGTGCAACCTCGGTGATAAACCTTGCAACACGAGAATTTGCCATATTATATCTTTCTGTCGCGAGACTAAATGGTGTGGAAGAAAAGACTTAGCACCAAATTAGAGGAAAAGGAGGGAATAGTCTGTTATGAAGGGGAAGGTTGTAGATCAACAAAAACTGGGTATTCTATTTATAGTGGTTGCTTTATCTTACCCTATGGGGAGGATTAGAACCAGATTTACTTGCTGGTCTTAATCGAAGTGTTTTTGTTCATTTTTAGCTGTTAGTGCCGCCCCCTACTTTTGGTATTAATAGCACATTCCTGGATGTTCCCTTGATCACATCAAGAAAGGGGCACACGGCCTTGTGTGGTTATGGTTATGGTGCTTTGTGGCAATCCACGGGGTAGATGATACGAGATCAATCAAAAATACGTTTCTTGTTGGCATCCAAAGCTCTTGTTTTGCACTTTTCAGAATGCAGCCAAGTAAAATCTACTTGTCATTTGCTTATTTTGAGTGAAACCGGTTGCAGACTTGCAGTAAGTATTATTATTATTTATTTTTTGGGCTAAAAGAGAAATGTAATTTATATCGCCCGTAGATATGAGTATTGAAACCAATGCACTAGATTAAACTTGGTTACGGGCCAATACTTTTATGGCTGCCAATTTTGAGAAGACGATAATGTTGTTTTTATTTAAGTTGTTTCTTTGTCCTTGGATTTTGCGTACAGGTAAATGGCGCTGCATATATAGGATTTTTCTTTTTCTCTTATACTTCTTTTCTTCTTAGAAGTTTACTTGGGTTTGAAGCCTAGTGTTACTGACCTAAATGTTTTCATAATGGGTTTTGCACCAACCGATTGGTGCAAAGCCCAGTGCATTGGGTCGTGTGAAACTAGGCTTCCCTTGTCACGTATCTCATCCCTTTGATTATATGATTTATGATATGGGTGTCAGCTTCTTACCATTTTCCAATACAGACCAATATAACTGCAAAACTGGATGAGTTGATTATTATTTTGGTAATGTTTTACACGAGACTCCCCATCTTGCGTTGACAGTGTAAAAAAATTGGGAATGGCTTGCAATTCTGTGATTGATGCTGTCCTTGAATTGATGAAGTTCAGAAAATATGGATCTTCTTCTTAGATAATTGCAACTGTCAAGCTTCCTCCTTTTTTTTTCATACAAGAATATTGAGAAGACTCATAATGGGAATAAAGAAATGGAGCAACGGAAATGCTAGGAGAAAAAAGTATAATTGGCTATGTGATTTATGCTTTTTATCATTGCGTGACATTCTAGATTTACGATAGATAATGATTTTTCACACTGGATTTGTAACGATAGAATAAAGCATGGACAAGTAGATAAAAGTCTCGATTTAGACATTCTCATGATAGGAGCTTTTTGTAAGAAAAAAAAATTTATGCACCAAAAGTTCAAAAAAAAAACTTGTATATTTGTGATATCGTGATGACATTCGAAGAGATGGGGAAGATTTGGTTTTCGAAAGTATAATTTAGAATAATCAAACCCAAAGTAAGTGAAATAATCAAACTCAAAAGCAAGTGAATTAGAAATTTTAGTTAATGAACTTGTAAATAATACCCAAGAAGTTAACAAACTTGAAAAATAAATTTAATGTATTTGAACAATCACTCCAAACCATTGGGTTAAAACGCGGTGGAAGGCAAGTTCAACTGACAAATATTTAATAGATCAAGATTCGATTGACCAAGACACTATGATCACAGCTTAAGCGATCATTGCGGGTAAATGCCAAGAGTCAATTTCATCTTTGACCCACCATATATTTATAGTCTCCTCCTTTTACAGGCGCACGAGCTCACACACCTGCAAACTAGAAGATGACCTCTTATCCGGGGCATGAACAGTTACCTCAGAGCTCAGGCAAGGTCAAGTAAAGCTCAACATTCTGGTTTCTTCCTTTTTCCTTTCATTATCTTTATATAGGAAGGTGGATCACCATGAAATGCAGAGACAATGAAATGCAAAGTCCTTGTCTGGTGGTCAATCTTGAAAATAAGTGCCACCACAAGTGCATAATTAGAGGTATCTTATTTGTGCCTCCACTGCCACCGCACCTACGAGCCGCCACCACATTAGGCCGTGTGTCAAGGCAAGCCGTATTCAGAAGGCTACTAATTATCAAACCAAAGTGTGTTCTTGTTGCTTGTCAAGCATATATACTTTACTGCGAAAAGTTACAAAAATATATGGACTTAGTATTGTGTTACCATCTGATGTACAAACGACAGAGAGCTGGAAAGGTAGCTACCAAAGCGCCTGAGAGAGACGCAAGGCATAAGTCAACAAATCGCATTAAATTCATAAAGTGTAGCTTATCCATAGGCTGTGAATGACAACCAGGCGTTTTGCGTGCTGTCTTTCACCACCTTTGTTAGCAGGTTTAGCTAATTTCATTTAGCGCATCTGAAGCGCCTATTAGATAGGCCATTTCACATCTCTGATCTCGTGTGTCCCAGCTAATTTTGATAAATTGCATCTGAAGCACCTATTAGATTGGCCATTTCACATCTTTGTTAGCAAATAATGATTTAGGCTTTTGAATCGCCTAAATCGAATATTGAATGAGAAAGTTAGGCCTAGTCGAAAAACTAGACAGACAATCTGTTCAATTTTGAAAAAAAAAACATTATTTTGGATTTGAAGATGAAATCCACTTCTACAAATTGTAACTCTTGAAACAATACGTGATTTGGGCTTTTAAATCGCCTAAATTGGATATTGAATGTGTGCATTACGGCTTGTTAAAGTTTAGGTGTATGCTCAATATCAACATTCGGGATTTTTGATTTTTTTTAATTGATAGGTACCTTTCTCCTAGGGGTTTTACATAAAAAAAAAAAAATGAGAAGAACACACATGGGACAGCTGATTCTATAAGTCACATTACATATATCTGCCCTAAAAGAAAATTTACTAAAAACCCTCCAAACTTTAGTTATTTTTTCCTAGTTCACCCGAAACTCTTTAATATTATGAAAATTCCCTAAAACTAATTAGGTCAAGGTTAAAACAAAATTTTTCAAAATAAAAAAGTTTGGGGTGTTATAGGAAATGCCTAATATGTGTCCTACAATATCTCCCTCAGTATAGCTTGCATACCCAATGTTTCAAATATATCAATTCATTAATTAAGGTAGCGTTTGACAATGTTCTTTTCTTTCAGTTTTAAAAACCAGTTCCTAAGACAGGGCTGTTTTTTAAAACTCCATTTTGGAGTTTGGATTTCCAATTCTGATTTTTGTTTTGCGATCCAAATTTTAAACTTTGTTAGAAGCAAAAAAAATGAGTATCATTTTAAGAAAACTCACTCACACACAGAGCTCCCCCACCAGCGCCACCAATATGCACTTCCTTCCATTAGCCAAATCTTCCTCGTCGTCACCCTATCACCGTCGTGACCCACGAATCTGCCCCTATCACCATTGTCACCTTATCGTCGTTGACAACCACAGGTCAGTTACATCAATGCCACACTCTCGCCACTGCCACTCACAGATATGCCCTAACACCGCCACCCTACCATCAGTCCCACCCACGGATCTGGCCCCTTGTCGCCAACCCACGCCTTCGACAACCATGCATTTGCCACACCACCCCATATTCTCGCCACTGTTACCCACAGATCTGCCCCAGCACCGCCACCCTACCATCATTACCACCCACGGATCTGGCCCCTTATTGCCAACCCACACTTTTAACAATGAATCGGACCTCAACCAACCATCTCCACCCTACTGCCATGGACAATCAATGTGACCTCAAGTAATTCCGCCACCTCAGCATCATCGCACAAACCAAAATTTGCCCTATCGTCACCACCCCACCACTATCGCATTTGATTATGATGGTGGTGGTGCTCTTCAATAGATTTTGTGGAAGATTTAGTTAGAAATGATGTAAGAGATGTTGTTGGTTTGTAGGCGAGATTGCTGGGCTATTTAACATCTTAGGCCGTAGATTATATGCTTTCTCTACTGTCTCAGTGTGCTCTCCAATAGGTGGTTCAACTTTCATGGCCTGGTTATTTCCCTCAGAGTCTTCCCGTTGAAAATTTTGCATTATTGCTTACATCTGTGTGCTTTTCAGATGCATTCAACTTCTCTAGTTTTGTTGCCTCTGTTTTTGAATCAGACATCTCATATCATGTCTCTATGTGTGTGTTTGTTTCTTTCTTTTTGATTGCGTGTGTGCATATGTGTGTGTTTCTTTCTGATTACGTGTGTGTTGTGTGTTTTTTTTGTGTGTGGGTGTGGGTATCTAGATATGTTGTGCACGCGCGCACATGTTGGTGGAGACGAGCCCTTCTCTTTTTCTTCTTGATTCTTGTCAAGTCAAAATCTTCACTTCAAGTCAGTTGGCTTACTTAAAAACCTAGTGTGTGTCGTGTGGATATTTTTTTGTTCGCGTGATTAGTATAGCTATTTAAGATGTGAGAAGAGGCTCGAGTTTGGTGGCGGTGGCTATTGGTGACTGCAGTGGTGATGACGACGCAACGTAGATCTGATGGTGGGGCGGCGATTGTAAACATGAGACGCGTAAAATCATTTTGACATCGAGTGAGAAATTAACTATAGAAAGCCAGTCAAGTTTTGTATAACAAATTCAATAGCACGTTTGAAGAGAGTAATCCACGTGCCAATCATGCTGCATCTAACATCCCGCACAAAGACAAGGCTTCATACAGATTCACGCAGATCCGTGAGAGCTAAACTACTCCTGATAAAGCTACTACTCGCCCACTCCCCTTCGCTTGAAAAGATGTCCATCGAACAAAGTGGGGTGGTCGATGCTTATCAAGGGTTCAAAGTCTCGAGGGAATTCGATTAAAACCTTCAGAAATTAATTTTACACAATTTAAATACTTTTTAGTCGACCGAAACACTTTTAATCGACTAAACTCCTGTTCCTTTGCTTTCTCTTCTGTAAGCTTGCTCATATAAACCCTGTGATTCTGTGTTTGGATGAGTTTCTTGAGAGAATGCCTAATGATTCAAAGTTAGATAAGTAACGAATAGTTCAAGAGTGCAAGCCCCTTTTGAATCATCCGAGGGCGCGCTTGTGCGTGTGTGAAGAAAGAGAAGACAGAAAGAGGGTGGAGAGAGCAGCTTTTATAATAATTTTTTTTCAAAATGACGGTCTTATCCCTAGACTTTTTAACAGTATCCCTAATTCGCTAGCCATCGGACTTATTTAGTTCAATTTTGAGTATCATTTTAAGAAAATCCATCACACACAGAGCTCCCCCACCACTAGACATTTCCTTCTATTGGCCAAATCTTCCTTGTCGTCACCCTATCGCTGTCGTGACCCACGAATCTGCCCCTATCACCATCATCACCTTATCACCGTCGAAAACCATGGGTCTGCTACACTAACGCCACACTTTCGCCACTGCCACTCATAGATCTACCCTAGCATTACCACAATATCGTCATTGCGACCCATAGATCTGCCCCTATCGCCAACCCACGCCTTCGACAACCACGGGTCTGCCACACCATCGCCACTCTCTCACCACTGTCACCCATAGATCTGTCTCAACACCATCACCCTACCATCATAACACCCACAAATCTGGTCCTCCGTCGCCAACCCACACCTTTAACAATGAATCCAACCTCAACCCACCATCTCCACCCCACTGCCATGGACAATCAATGGGACCTCAAGCAATGCCACCACCGCAGCATCGTCGCATAAACCATAATTTGCCCTACCGTTAACACCCTACAACTATCGTACTTGATTCTGGTAGTGGTGTTGTGATTGATTCTGGTGGTGGTGTTGTGAATTGGATGGTGGTGGTGCCACCCGTCGATGGTGATGCTTTGGGGAGTTATGGGAATTTGTTAGAGAAAAATGGTTGGCGGGGGTGATGGTGCGACCACAGCTGTGGATGGGATCAATTTTGTGCTAATGCTAAAGATTTATTTGGAAATGCTGTAAGAGATGTTGTTGGTTTGTAGGCGAGATTCATCCCGATCTGGGCTATTTAACATCTTAGGTCGTAGATTCTATGCTTTCTCCACTGTCTCATTGTTCTCTTCAATAGGTGGTTCAACTTTCATGGCCTGGTTATTTCCCTCAGAATTTTCACTTCCCATTGGAAATTTTGCATTATTGCTTGCTTCTGTGTGCTTTTCAGATGCATTCAATTTCTCTAGTTTTGTTGCCTCTGTTTTTGAATTAGACATCTCATAATGTCTATATGTGTGTGTGTGTGTGTGCGCGCGTGTGTGTGTGCGTGTGTGTGTTTCTTTCTTTTTGTGATTGTGATTGTGTGTGTGGGTGTGGGTATCTAGATATGTTGTGCATGCGCGCGCCTGTTGGGGAGATAAGCCCTTCTCTTCTTGTTCTTGATTCTTGTCAAGTCAAAATCTTCACTTCAAGTCTGTCGGCTTACTTACGAACCTAGTGTGTGTCTGTGTGTATATGTGTGTGTTGTGTGGATATTCTTTTGTGCGTGTGATTGGTATAGCTATTTGAGATGTGAGAAGAGGCTTAGGTTTGGTGGTGGTGGCTATTGGTGACTGTGGTTGTGATGATGATGCAGTGTAGATCTGATGGTGTGGCGGGGATAGTAAATCGGAGATGTGTGTGTGCGTAGATCTGATGGTGGGGTGGCGATAGTAAATCAGAGATGTGTGTGTGTGTGTGTGTGTGTGTGTGTGTGAAGAAATAGAAGAAAGAAAAGGGGTGGAAAGAGCAGCTTTTATAACCTTTTTTTTTTCAAAATGACGATCTTATCCCTGGACTTTTTAACAGCATTCTTGATTCACTAGCCATCGGACTTATTTGGTTCAGTTTTGAGAACTTAGGAATTGATTTGATACTTTTGAAACATTGTGTACTTAAGTTAAATTAGGATAACACTTTAGCGCAAAGATTTAACATTTGCCATAGGATTTGACAAAGTTGAACCCTAGGTTTGAGACTTGATCTCGAACAAGGACCACATTGGTCTCTAAATTTTTTGCTCTAAAGTAAGCAATTTATATTTTCTCTTAAAGCTCTAACTTTTTCCCTTAAACATTTTTGATGAATCGAGGATCTTATTTATTGATGCGCTTAATCCACGAACCTTTTTATACTTTTGAGAAGTTCGTAAAGTTTTGATGTCATTCTTGCTATTTGCGTTCAACTTTGATTGGCAATATCTATATCGCCATTCATTTGTTTTTCATGTTTCGAAAAACATTATAATGTCCACTTCCACTGACTACTTCTGATTATTCCTAAAATCTTGCCTTTTCACAATGAAAAATGACTTTAAAGTTATTGTCCCGTAAAATATACGTTATCATATAGTTTTGGATGATATTAACGGTATGAAAACTTTGACAAGTCTTCTTTGACACCTATGTCTTGGGTTTTCTCCAAATTTGTTTGTTTCATAGCTGAGATCGCCTTTGAATAAAATTAGTCGATGTGAAACTATTCAAGTAAAGATTGATTTTGTTGGCATTATCGCTTTTGTTTCTTATTGTCGGCTTCGTTCGCTTTCCTTTCTTATCCAGATTTTCTGAGCCTAGAATTTTGCTATTTTCATTTTTTCCACTTTGATTTGCTATGGAATCTCTGTTACTTATCAGTTTTTTGTGATTCTTATCTTTATGAAACCTTCAAGAAGCTATTTAGCCTTGGGTTTTCAAACATATCTCTTATTTCTTCTTCAAAATACCCTTGTGCTTTGGGGTTGTTACAAAAAAGCCCCTGTAATTACAAAAAATACAAAGAGACTCTTGAAGTTGTTAATGTATTGGATCAGACGATTCCCGTAATTGAACAATGGAAAAATCTAAATTGCCCATGTATATAAGGTTGGCTCCTCTATAGAAACCTCGTTGTAGATCTAGGTTTCGTTTTTTTTTTCCTGAATGGTCTAGCTATTTGATAACAGAGCTAATGGAAAGGCTGGGGACGGTGCAGGTGGCTGGGGCTGATGGTGGCAGTGCATGTGGTTCAGAAGATGACGGGAGGGCTTAGTTCAGGATAGGTTGATCAGGTTACGGCAGCGGCACAAGTGGCTAGGGCTGATGCAAGTGGTTCTGGTGATGATGGGAAGGCTTAGATTGGGGTGGGTGTACTAGGCTGTGGCTCGGGCTGATGGAAGGGCTCGTAGCGGCGCAAGTGGCTAGGGCTGATGCAAGTGGTTCTGGTGATGATGGGAAGTGGCTAGGGCTGATGGCGGGGTTGGCGACGATGCAAGTTTTTCTGCTAATGACGGGTCTAACGATGCAGAGTTCGCGGTGGGTGGTGGCAGTGGCGTACTTGGCTTGGGTTGATGAAGGGCTGGCAATGGTGGTACACGGTCATGGTGGGTGGTTGGGGCTGGTTGGCCGTAAAAATTTGGGATGGTGGTGGTGGATGGGGCTCTATGAGGCGTTAGGGTTTAGTTATCATGAGGTTGGCAACTTGGTTTTTGGTTGAGCTGTGGTGGCTAGGGTTTTGGTTGGTGAGGGTTGCGGCTAGGGTTAAAGTTAAGGTTTGGTTGGATTGGAGTAGAAACTGGGACTTGAGTGGGAGAGAAAAAAATTAAGGGAGGGTATTTTAGTCTTTTTAATGTATTAAAATCTACCAAATGCACTTCTTAAGAGAATGAAGATTGCGCTTCGTCAACTTGAACGATTTCTTTAACGATTGCGACAAAATTGGCACCTCAGGTGTCTATTTGTAATTTTTATAACTTTAGGGGTCTTTTGCAACAAATCCAAACCACAATATTCTTTTTTTTTTGTTACAATTTTTCCTTTATCATAATCATTTTATTTTTTGTTTGAATTGACTTTGAATAATTTCTTCAGTATAGAAATTTGCAATTTTGGATTGCATATCACCTCACTTCGAAGTAGTGTGAAATATTCATTAATCAATTAGTTTTTGGTTATCTTAACACTACGAAAACTTTGACAGGTTCTCTTTGACTCTCATGTTTTTTCTCAGAATTTGTTTGTTTCATGGTCGAAATTGCCTTAGAATGAAATTGGTCGATATGAAACTATTCAAGTAAGGATCTATTTTGTTGGTTTTTTCGCTTTCCTTTCTTATATGGATTTTGTGAGCCTAACCATTTTTAGAGGCCTTGATCTTTAATTTTGGCCCTATTAGTGCTATAAATTTATTCAGTATTACTGTTGCATCCAATATTGTTAATTCGGTTCGATTCTTGAACTAGCATCACTTATATAATGTAGCTTTTTCACTCCAAAACTCGGTATATTAAATCCTTACAGACAAAGTTGAGTTTGACTAAACTGTCATGTCTACCTGTAGATCTTAGTCCATTTTCAATTGTGACTCAAACTTTTGACACTTTTTCTATAATCAATGAGAATTTTTTTGCCTAGTATGTCATATTTGAATTAAGAAAGTCCTCTTGAGTAGAGTAATTTATATGTGTTGCTCCATAAGCAACATCTGACGTGGTTAAGAACCATGATATCTGACTTGGTAAAACACTATTATATATACTCAATATGGACACACACTAACATTTTCCAAACACTACAACAAAAGGAGTTTTACCGACAGATTTTAGCGACGGCAAAAAATTCGTCACTAAAAGGCAGATTTACTGACGGATAATTATGTCGGTAACAATCCATCACTACAAACTTTTACCAACGGGTCTACCGTCGGTAAATATTTTTACCGGCGGCTTTTTACCAACAATGTTTTAGCGACGAATTTTCTGTCGCTAAAGGTTTTTAAAAAGTTCCTATTTTCCGTCACTTTTCTTTAAAATTTTGTAGAAACTGTCGCTAAAACTCCCAAAGGTAGCCATTCGCGACGGAATATTCCGTAGCTAAAAATTCCGTCTCTTGACTTAAGCAACGGATTTTTAATGACAGTGTATATCTGTCGCTAAAAGTTCTGTTATAAAAACCCTTCATTTCTCTCTCCCCGTCTTTCTCTCTCTTTTTTGGTTCTCACTCACCCCTAATTTCTTTCCTCGGCAACCCCCCCTACACCACCCCCACGAATCACGATAGCCCCCCACGACGTCGTGCAAAGCTATAGCTCCTATGGGCCTCCACTGTCCCGCTGCCGCCGCCTCCTCACCACCTCCACCGCCGTTATGTCCATTTTACCTTAATTGTGGTTAAATGTATGTGTTTAACTCTGTGTGTGTGTGTGTGTGTATTTTGGATGTGACAGTTAGAAAAAATTTAATGAATTCAATATAGTTTTTGTTACATGTTAAATTTTGTTATTTATCACTATAACTGTTATAGTTGTTGTAATTGTTATAATGTATATTCTATTGGCTGTTAGAAAAAATTAACACTGGCTCACCCTAATTAAACTTAATTAACCTTGATTAACTACAATTAGCCTCGATTAATCATAATTAACCTTGATTAACCCTAATTAACCCTAATTAAATTTTAATTAACCCCGATTAACCCCTAACATATCCCTAGGTGACCTTAATTAACTATAATTAATTCTAATTTACCCTGAGTCACCCTAATTAAATCTAGTTAACCCCAATCATTCCTAATTAACTCCCAATTAACTCTGATTAAACCTAATTTACCCTGATTAACTGTAATTAATCCTGATTTACCCTAATTAACCCCGTTCAACCTTAATTAATCTTAATTAATTTTGATTAATCCTAATTAACATGATTCACCCTAATTAAATGTAATTAACTATTATTTAATCTAATTAACCTTGATTCACCCTAATTAAACATAATTCATCTCGATTAACCCTAATTAACCCTGATCAACCCTAATTAACACTAACTAACCCTAATATATTCCTAATTATCCTAAATACAATCTAACCCTAACTATATACTTAAACCCTGAACTCAATTACAGGTGACACAATATCAACTCCACGAATAAACTCAGCGAATTCTAAAGTGAATTAATTCTAATTAACACATTAACTCTAATTAACCTTAATTAGCTCTTACTTAAACTCTAGTTAAAAGTAATTAAGTCTAATTAAACCCAATACCTATTTAGCTCGAATTAGCCCTCGTTAGCATTAAACTCATTTAGCTCGAATTAGCCCTCATTAGCATTAACCCCTTCTAGCTCAAATTAGCCCTAATTAAAACTGATTAACCCTAATTAACATTGGTTAATCCCAATTTATTATTAATTTAATCTCTAATTAGCCCTAATTAACGTAATTAAACCCTGATCGTCCTGATAAATCGTAGACAAAACCTAATTAAACCCAATTAACTACAATATGCTCTAATTTGCCCTAATTCACCCTACATAACACTAATTGAGTCTAATTAAATGCAATTCACTATAATTAACCCTAAATAACTCAAATTAGCCTTAATTGTCCCGAATTAACACATTAACTTGGCATCTTCACCTTAATTAGCTCTTAATTAAATCCTAATTAACAGTAATTAAGTCTAGTTAAACCCAATTAACTCTAATTGACCCTATTTAGCTCTCTCTCGTGTTGCAGTACCTTGTTTTCGTGATTTTAGGGAGAGAAATTGGAGTTCCCTTCATGGTTCGTCCAACCATCGAGTGAAGTTGGAAGATTCAGAGGTACAAGGATGCTTAATGTTAAAGAGCCCAAATGTTTCGCTTTTATACATGACCCAATACTGTGTCTCTAGTTGGAAATTAGCCCAAAATATCCATAAACTCCCTTTACTTGCCACAGATTTGCAGTTGCTTTTATCTACGTAGGTTCTGTACAAAATCATTTGGTTATAGTGAACTTGAGCTGAGAAAATTATCATTCATAAATCCTTTAACAGCTAACAATCCACCAAATCAGGATTCTCAAGTAAATCAGATGCTTTTGGTTGGTAAGTTATGGACTAAAAAAAATTTCATACTCTTATGTGGAGATAAATTATTCCCAATATCCCTCTCGCATATATGATGTTTAACACATTAACTTGGCATAGGTAATTATAGTGAAGCAATTTGTGTTTTGAATTCGACCTTTTAGTCTTTGGCTTTTAAAGTTCCACCACAGAAGTCTTATTTGGTACAAAATCATTTATGTTTCATACTCTTATGTGGAGATAAATTATTCCCAATATCCCTCTCGCATTATGGTTTAACAAGATATCATTGATGTTGTGATTCGTGTCACCTTTCTTATGTTAATCGTACTCTTAGAATTTTTCCTTTGAATTTGAAACTAGTTATTTCATTAACCAATTCATTGGCCCTTTTAATAGCTCATGTTGTGTATTACTCCCTCCATTCCGAAATCATTGCCCAGTTTTCCTTTTACGGTTCCCAATGTAGCTACTATTGTCCAAACGAAGAAAGCTTTTAGGTTTGATTTTATCTATTTGCCATTTTGTCTATGTTCTTATTCTCTTTTTCTCCCTCACTTACTTTATTCTCTCTCTACTCATTTTAGTTCTTTCTCCTCTCTGCTTTTCCTTTTTCTCTTTTCTCATAAAACACAGCTCCACCCCTATAAAGGACTACCACCCATCTATTTAACCACCACTGCCTTGTCTCCAATCAACCATTACAATTGTCTCTATCAACCACTACCATTAGGAATCACGATCAATGCATAACAGTGGCTTAACACCTAGGGAATGGAGTAGTCTTATCTGGGGGTTAGCACGGTTTAGTCACTTTGGTTTGGAGGCTAAGTATCAAATCAAACCAACCAACCTCAAATTGAGAAAGAAAAAGGAAAAAAAATGCACCGTAATTGAATGGTTCAATTTGAACAGATTAGATGGATCGAATGATTCAGTTTGAATGAATTAATCAATTTAGACTAGACTGTATTTTACACCCAAAAAAGTTGAATTTTCTAGCAAGAACTTAAGAAGTAACTAAGCAAGCATAATTACAAAATTCTAATTATATCACATAATATTCAAAAGAGAACTAGTCATTACACACCATCAATACACAGAACATCTTGAAAACTATCATCATTAACTTATGTAAAGAAAAAACAATTCCTAAGGATGTTTAAAACAAAAAAGGTCACGAAACAGACTTCGACATCTTCAAAACCTTCATCATGAGCCTTCAACTAGCATAGGCGATTGTCCACAATAATGACAAATAATAATGACAATGAATCACATTCATAAGATATGTTATTTTAGTAAACAAGAAAAATTCATGAAAAGGATAATTTAAGTGACAAACCTTATTCTCATGAAATAAATAAATGGAAATAGGTAGTGAGTAGTCGCAAAGCCACGACTGCATATGAGTTAGATTACTTAAGGGCATAAATTTTATTGATAGCATTAATTTTATCAATAATCGAGTATCAAAAATAAAAATGAGGGGGCTAGTTTGACTTTGGGGCCAAAATATAATTTTCTAAAAGTTATGGGGTCAAAGACAATTATGAAAAGTTGATGGGCTAAATTATAATTTTGAAAATTTTTGATTAGTGATAATAGATGGTGTCGTGAAGGAGAGGAAAAATAGTAAGAAATTAGCACTTTTTACTTAAGATGAGGTGACTCATTTAACTAAAGAATAAAATATGGGTTATATGGGATTAAAACAAAAGGGAAAAAGGAAGGGAAAAAAAGAAAAGAAAGAGAACCGACTTCGGCCAAGGAGAAAAGCAGAGGAAGAAGGAAGAAGGAAGAAGGAAGAAAGAAAAGAAAAAGAGGAAGAAAAATTCAACAAGCCCTAGGGTAATCTCTCTGTAATTAAGGATTTAATTGAATTAAAACTATGTTGTGTTCATGGGATTTTGGTATCCAGCAATGAATGAGTGTGTGTGTGTGTGTGTGTGTGTGTGTGTGTGTGTGTGTTATGTGGTGTTGGTGTGTGTGTGTGTGTGTGTGTGTGTGTGTGTATTTTTTTGTGTTGGAAAAATATGGCTTTGTGTATACTTGAGTAGAAATCAACTAAGTACGAAAATACTGAAATGTAGTTTACTAAACAGAACAAACAGTATTAGCAAGAACAATTAAAATTAACTCACAGCAAAATCAGACAAACAGCAATGGAGAACCGAGGCGTGAATTTGATTCACTATCCTTAAGACTTATTCGTCCCGCAACGGTGCTGACGGTTCTTGACGACAGTCTCCCAGGATACAACGGTAATACGTCTGAAATAGGAGCACTCCAAATCGCAGACTCGGCAAACCAAAAACAATGGCACAGAACTCTTTCGGACACAGGAAATTCGGAAACAGACAGAATATTACAGAAAAATAGTTTCGGGATTCGGTTCTATTTTTAACTTCTGTAACTGACTCGTTTTTATACACAGTGTATTCACTGGGGGTGCAACTCTTCACAGAAAAAACTGCTAGCTGGAAAGGTCACAACTTTCTAAAAAGAAAATAAATAAATAAATATTTATTTATTTAAATGTTTTTGTCCCCAAAAAGAATAAAGCCTGATGGGCCCAAGCCCAAGCCACGGACCGGGACGGGGCGGGCGGCGCACGTGTGTGGTGGACCTTGGGTCAACCTAGGTCCTTCCTCCTTACAAAACATGGGTACCCCCAGGGGCCCAACCCTTAGCTCAAGGCTAAGCCTTATAAGGAGATAACTTGGCTTTATCTCTTCAATGTGGGATACTCTTTTCCCTTCAAGGTGAACCACCAACTTTAACTTTAATTTTCTCATTCACCTCTCATTTGTTTTAAACATGTGAATATACCATGATCATCTATTCCAATAGAGGATCATGAATCAATTTGTTCCTAACCAAAATATGGTTTGGAACCAATTTGAAAATTGAGTCAAAGTTGCTTCTTTACAATGGGTTTAAAACCCAATTCCAACAATCCCCCACATGAATAGAAAATTGACTGGACTCTATACACAAAGAAACACTGACACAAGAAAGAGTTCTTTAGAACAACACTGCATCGAGATATGTAGCCAATGGCCTTGAACCTTCCCTAGTGAGAACTATTGGATTTACTGGTTAACCAGTGAACATGATGTCTTGAACTGTTCAACCTTTAGTGTAAACCAAGACAATAGAACTTCACACAGTATCGCTCAAATATTATTTTGAAGTTCTCATTGTTGTGTTCATTTTGGCCCTGAACAACTCCTGGTTTTCATGAGTACTCTTAGAGAATTCAGCCTTACAATTCTCATAGAAGCTGCCCACTTCTTACTCACATAGGTGACTTCTTATTAAGAGGTTCCTACTATACCCCCACTTGGATTTTCAAGATATAAGAGTCATTAAAAGCATAGCTTAACCTAACCTTTTGTAGGTGCCACTGTCTTCTCATCATAGGAATGGATATGAGGGTTTGAACCCCCCAAAGTGCTCTGTCTGAGTCGCATTTACATAATTCGGTTTTCCATTTGAACCTTGATCTTGGGATCTCCAGTCAGCTAGGTAGGGTTTCCATTATGGCAACTCTTTAGTTCATAGGCTTAAGACCCATTCCCCTCGATGATGTATTTACTTTCTCTCTAGTTAAAGCTTTTGTTAACGGATCCGCAATATTATCCTTTGACTTCACGTAGTCAATAGAGATAATTCCACTAAAAAGTAATTCTTTAACGGTATTATGTCTGCGACGTATGTGTCTAGACTTGCCGTTATACATACTGCTTTGTGCTCTTCCAATTGCAGATTGACTATCACAATGTATGCAAATTGGTGGCACAGGTTTATGCCAATTTGGAATATCCTCCAAGAAATTACGAAGTCACTCCGCTTCTTCTCCTGCTTTATCTAAAGCAATGAATTCAGATTCCATAGTGGATCTGGCAATACATGTCTGTTTAGAGGATTTCCAAGAAATAGATGCTCCTCCTAACGTAAATACATATCCACTTGTGGATTTTGTTTCATTAGAATCTAATATCCAGTTGGCATCACTGTATCCTTCTAATACAGCTGGATATCTAGAATAATGCAGACCAAAGTTTAAGGTATATTTTAAGTACCTTAAAACTCTTACAATAGCTATCCAGTGATTCTTCCCCGGATTGCTAGTATATCTGCTCAATTTACTGACAGCATATGCTATATCGGGTCTCGTGCAATTCATGATATACATTAAGCTACCAATTATACGCGAATACTCTAATTGAGATATTCCTTCACCAGTATTCTTTGTTAGATGTAAATTTACATCTAGTGGTGTCTTAACTGGACTATCATCGTAACTTTTAAATTTGTCTAGCACTTTCTCAATATAGTGAGATTGTGACAAAACTAGTCCATTTGATGTTTTGGTAATTTTCATACCAAGTATAACATCAGCCACACCCATATCTTTCATCTCAAACTTACTGGTCAACATTTTCTTTGTAGCCTTAATGAATTCATTATTGCTCCCGATAATGAGCATGTCATCCACATAAAGGCAAACAATGACATATCCTTTTTTCGTGCCTTTAACATAGACACATTTATCACATTCGTTGATTCTAAAGCCATTTTCAATCATGACTTTATCAAACTTTTCATGCCATTGTTTCGGAGCCTGTTTTAGTCCATAAAGTGACTTGACAAGCTTGCACACCTTCCTCTTATGATTAGGAGCTACAAACCCCTCGGGTTGCTCTATATAGATCTCTTCATTTAGATCTCCATTTAGGAAGGCTGTTTTCACATCCATTTGGTGTATCTCAAGATTATTAATAGCTATAATAGCTATCAATATTCGAATGGATGTTATTCTTGTAACTGGTGAATATGTATCAAAATAATCAAGCCCTTCCTTTTGTCTATATCCCTTGACAACCAATCGGGCCTTGTATTTTTCGATCGTTTCATCGGCTTTCATCTTTCTCTTGAAAATCCATTTACACCCTAATGGTTTATTTCCAGGAGGAAGATCCACCAGTTCCCACGTATGATTTTGCATGATGGATTCAATTTCACCGTTAACAGCCTCTTTCCAATGAGGAGCTTCGGGACTCGACATTGCTTCACTGTAAGTATGAGGCTCATTTTCTAATAAAAATGTTAAAAAATCAGGACCAAATGATGTAGACGTTCTAGCTCTCTTGCTACGTCTTGGCTCATCTTCCTCTTGTGAGGGATCTTGGTCCATACTAGTTCTTTCTAAAGAGCTCCGTTCTTGTGCAACTTTATAAGGAAACACATCTTCGAAGAAATGTGCATTCCTTGTTTCCATTATGGTGTTGACGTGTATATCGTCAACTTCAGATTTATGCACTAAGAACCGATATGCCGAGCTATGGCTTGCATATCCAATGAAAATTCCATCAACCGTTTTAGGTCCTATTTTGACCATTTTAGGTGGTGGGATAGCTACCTTTGCTAGACACCCCCACACTTTAAGATATTTGAAGGAAGGAGGACGACCTTTCCATAGCTCATAAGGTGTCTTTTGTAGCTTCTTGTGAGGTACTTTATTAAGTATATGATTTGCGGTTAAGACCGCTTCCCCCACAAGTTATCCGGTAGTCCAGAATTTATCAACAAAGCATTCATCATTTCCTTTAAAGTACGATTTTTTCGCTCAGCAATTCCATTTGACTGAGGCGCATACGGTGCCGTGGTTTCATGAATGATACCGTGATCGGCACAAAATTTTGCAAGAGGGAAAACATATTCTCCACCTCTATCACTTCTTAGTACTTTGACTTTCTTGCTAAGTTGATTTTCAACCTCAATTTTGTATTGCATAAATGCTTCCAAGGCTTCATCCTTGCTTCTAAGCAAATATACATAACAAAATCTCGTACAATCATCAATAAAAGTAATAAAATACTTTTTTCATCCTCTAGATTGTACCACCTTTAAGTCACATATGTCACTATGAATTAGACTTAAAGGTTCCGTACTTCTTTCAATTGACTTGAAAGACGTTCTTGCCATTTTAGCTTCAACACAAATTTCACATGCATTATATGAGTCAAAATTCATTTTAGGCAAAAAAATCCATTTTTCACTAGCTTTTGTAAGGAGCCATAGTTCACATGACCTAATCTACGATGCCATAAATTAGGAGATTCCAACAAGTAAGCAGAAGAAATAGTTTTATTAATATCGGAATTAGGTACAGCTTTAGGCACGATGGTCATTACATTTAACTTAAAAAGACCATCACATAAGTACCCTTTTCCTACAAACATCCCACCTTTAGTGAGTACAAATTTATCACTCTCAAACGCTAGCTTGAAACCATTCTTACTCAACAATGAGCCTGACACTAGATTCTTCCAAATGTCTGGCACATGAAGCACATTGTTGAGACTCAATTCCTTGCCGGATGTCATCTTTAAGACCACCTTGCCCATTCCTAGCCCCTTTGAAGAAGAAGAGTTTCCCATGAACAGATTCTCGTTGTTGGCGCTCTCATATGTAGTGAACATACTTCGCTCGGAGCACACATGTCGAGTAGCGCCCGTGTCTACCCACCACTGTTTGGGATTTCCAACCAAGTTGACTTCGGATACCACCGCAGATAAATTCAAATTTGTCACGTCCTCGGTGATTTTGGTAACTTCGGTCACGTTGGCTTGAGAATTCTTTCCTTTCTTAAAGTTTCCTTTGTTTTTGCGACAATCCTTAGCACGATGGCCAGCTTTGCCACACACATAGCAGTTCCCTTTGAACTTCTTCTTCTCACCGCCTTTGAAGTTTGAGCCGCTTGCTCTGCTTGGACCATCGGAATCAAAATTTTTCCTCTTCTTTGATGGACCTTGCTCAACCACACTTGCCTTGGCCTCTTGATGATAATTACCGGCCTTCTTCTCGGACTGGTGATTATCTTCCTCGATCCTCAATCTCACAATCAAATCCTCGAGCTTCATCTCCTTGCGTTTATGCTTCAACTAGTTCTTGAAATCTTTCCAAATGGGTGGCAATTTTTCAATCAAAGCAGCCACTTGAAATGACTCTCCAAGTACCATTCCTTCCGCATGAATATCATGCAAAATTAGCTGAAACTCTTGGACTTGACTGATCACAGTCTTGGAATCCACCATCTTGAAATCAAGGAATTTGTCGACTACAAATTTCTTTGAGCCGGTATCTTCCGTTTTGTATTTCCTTTCCAAGGATTCCCACAATGCTTTCGCATTGACCATTGGACTATATACGTTATACAACGCATTGTCCAATCCATTGAGGATGTAGTTCTTGCACAAGAAATCTGAATGCTTCCAAGCATCCATAGCAGCCACTGTTTGCCGGTCAGGATTTTCACCAAGATCTGGTGCATCCTCTTGCAAGAACCTTGCCAAATTCAAGGTGGTAAGATAAAACAACATTTTATGTTGCCATCTCTTAAAATCTTTTCCGTTGAACTTTTTCGGTCTTTCACCAAGTCCAACGGAACCATGAGCAGATGCCACATTAGGCGTCGCATACACAGTCCCACCACTGTGCTGCACGTTGGGATTAACCGGTCCACTTTCCGGATTGGTTTCACTAATAGCCATTGTTGTATAACTAGAACAGAATATAACAACAATTAATAAACAGTCCAGTATAACACAAAAGAATAACGAAAACAGAGTATAGTAATCACTTAAATTAAATTCAGAAACTGAAAATAATTTTAGTATATGCCGGACAGAATCAATTATGAAAACGAAATTGAAAACACTGTTTTGGAAATACTGTTTCTACACATGCAACACAAAGTGCAGATTACTATTTCTACACATGCAACACAAAGTACGAATTACTATTTCTACACATGCAACACAAAGTGCGGAATAAGTCTTAAGATTATTGGAAAAATATGGCTTTGTGTATACTTGTGCAGAAATCAACTAAGTACGAAAATACTGAAATGTAGTTTACTAAACAGTATTAGCAAGAACAATTAAAATTAACTCACAGCAAAATCAGACAAACAGCAATGGAGAACCTAGGCGTGAATTTGATTCACTGTCCTTAAGACTTATTCGTCCCGCAACGGTGCTGACGGTTCTTGACGACAGTCTCCCAGGATACAACGGCAATACGTCTGAAATAGGAGCACTCCAAATCGCAGACCCGGCGAACCAAAACAATGGCACAGAACTCTTTTGGACACAGGAAATTCGAAGACAGACAGAATATTACAAAAAAATAGTTTCGGGATTCAGTTCTATTTTTAACTTCTATAACTGACTCGTTTTTATACACAGTGTATTCACTGGGGGGTGCAACTCTTCACAGAAAAAACTGCTAGCTGGAAAGGTCACAACTTTCGAAAAATAAAATAAATAAATAAATAAAATTTATTTATTTAAATGTTTTTGTCCCCAAAAAGAATAAAGCCTGATGGGCCCAAGCCCAAGCCACGGCCACGGACCGGGACGGGCGGCGCGCGTGTGGTGGACCTTGGGTCAACCTAGGTCCTTCCTCCTTACAAAACATGGGTACCCCCAAGGGTCCAACCCTTAGCTCAAGGCTAAGCCTTGTAAGGAGATAACTTGGCTTTATCTCTTCAATGTGAGATACTATTTTCCCTTCAAGGTGAACCACCAACTTTAACTTTAATTTTCTCATTTGTTTTAAACATGTGAATATACCATGATCATCTATTCTGATAGAGGATCATGAATCAATTTGTTCCTAACCAAAATATGGTTTGGAACCAATTTGAAAATTGAGTCAAAGTTGCTTCTCTACAATGGGTTTAAAACCCAATTCCAACATTTTGTGTGTGGGAGGATGCAAGGGCGGGGAAGGGAAGCTATGGGGGCTACCAAAGGGGGGTCGGGTGTTTGTGTGTGAGGGGTGTGTGTGTTAAACGTGATGATTGTGTGTTATGTGCTGGCTGTGTGCGTGGATACGCACACTGCTACTATGTGAGCAATGTTGCTTTGTCGAGTGTGTGTGATTTGTTGGTGGAAAGATGTGTGTGGGTGGGTTATGAGGAAAAAAATCTGTAGCGGGAAAGGGTAGGGGTTATGTGCAAGGTATGTGTGAGAGGAGGGAGGGTGTACGTGAGAAAAGGTGAAGGGTAATGGGGGCAGCAGTTGCAGGGGCTGTTGCTGTGTTTGTTTATGCATGGGTGTGTGTGTTTGTGAAGTGTAAGTGTATGGTGCATATACAAAGACATGTACATGTATAGGTGGTTAATGTGTAATACGTGTGTGTGTGTTGTTATGGGTTTAGTGGAGGATCTGTGATTATGGGGGTATGAGGCTTGGCACTGAGAGAAAGAAGAAGATGTATGTGCATAAAGTGAAGTGTTGTGTGGGTTTAATTCACATGGTATTGAGCATAACTGTAAATGTTGCTAAAGGGGGGCTAGGGTTTAGGCAGTCCATTGTGCAAAATTTTAAAAATAGTTCAAGACATATTTGTACAAAGTGAAAAAAAATAGAACTCTAGCTTGATTCTTGTTCATTTCATATGACTTAGATGATCAGCTGGTTTCTAAAGCGTACGTCAACGACATGGTCATCTAGGAAAAGTTTTTTGGGGACTTGTTCACGTGTCATATTGATTTCGCGTCCTCTCTTTTGTCATTTCATTTTGGATAAAATTGCTATACATTTTTTTATGTATCAATTACACATCAAAGTAGACCATTCGCTCTTGGCATATATTGAATCCGTACATTTGTTGGTGTTGATTTGAAACTTATGTTGACTATGTTTGAACAACTCTTAAATTGAGAGGGTTCTTTGGACACACGTTTGTTTATGCTGGTGATCAGTGGTCGCCTAGCACGCTACCGGTAGCACATGTTTGATGTTTGTACGTTTCGTTCAACGTTTGGGTCGTATGACCAACATAGTCACATCATATATTTGTGTTGTGTGGCGTTCCCAGCATATTATATATATGTTTAGGGTTAATGCTTAATCACGTTTGTT
Source organism: Escallonia herrerae (assembly GCA_033070095.1). NCBI lineage: Eukaryota > Viridiplantae > Streptophyta > Magnoliopsida > Escalloniales > Escalloniaceae > Escallonia > Escallonia herrerae. The sequence goes on from JAVXUP010000040.1 coordinate 144,358, forward strand.
TTGGTGTTTGATATAAGAATTTAGTTTGCCCATTTCTACCAAGTATTTTCGTTTGACTCTGTTAGTTTTTGCTTTGACATCTTGTCGTTTTTGTACCTTACTGAGTTTGAGCTCACCCTTTCGCTCTACCTTGCCTCTTGCCACAGGTCAAGAGAGTGACTAAGGATCCGTGTGACGGCATTGAAGTTTTTGAGAGTTTTGTTATAGTTAATTAAACTTTGTATTTTTAGTTTGAGAACTTTACCCAGATGTGGGTAATTTGATTGAATTGACTCGGTATAATTTATTTTAACTGCTGAGTTTTGCAGATTGTTTTGTAAGGGATTATTAAGAGAATGAATTATATTATATTGTTATTATATGGAGATATTTTATTTAAAGGATTTAGTTGCTCCGATTATACCGTTGTCACCAGAATTATAGCGATATTTCAAAAAATTTGATCGCGGTCACAACTTTTGTTTTGAGGCGTGACACCCTATCTTCATTCCAAGCTGCCACCATATTAGGCAGTGTGTCAAGGCATGCCGTATTCAGAAGGCTACTAATAATTAAACCAAAAAAGTGTGTTCTTGTTTCTTGTCAAGCATATATACTTTAATGCCAAAAGTTACAAAAATAAGTGGACTTGGTTTTGTGTTACCATCTGATGTACAAACGACACAGAGCCGGAAAGGTGGCTACCGAAGCGCCTGACACCCATGGGCTGTGAATGACACCCAATCGTTTTCATGCTGTTATTCACCACCTGTGTTAGCAGGTTTACCAAATTTCAGTTAGCTCATCTGAAGCACCTATTAGATAGGCCATTCCACATCTCTGATCTCGTGTGCCCCAGCTGGTTTTGATAAATTGCATTTGTTTTTGGAGTGATGAGAAGTCAGCGCAAGTGTTATCTATTTATCTGTGCTTTGCGTAATGTTTACAGCCAATTTCGTGTAATGTCAGGTTTGGTCATTGTTCTTAAAGGGATAGTCGTAACTAAAGCACAAAAGATCTCTGAAGTCTAAACGCAGACGCGGTTGTATGCCTTTTCTAAGCGAGACACAAAATAAAAATAAATAAATATTAGTGCATTTATAAGCTAATAAATCACATAGAAGAATTCAAGAACATGATAATTTAAGAAACTTCCAACGCTAGAAAAGTTTCAAATTCAATGAGAAAATAGTTGATCTTTAGTGCACATGACAACATCATCGCCATCGTCAGTGAAGCCAAGGATACAATACTTTCTTCAAAGGAAATTGTAGACTTTAAGTTTGGTAGAGAGTCCTCTCCAATTTCATCTTCTTTATTTGTAAGGTAAATTGAAGGAGTAGATTTATTTGAAAAAAGGCAGCAGTCACCGACAGGATACTGCCACAGTAAACAATACCAAGAGAAACGATTGGGATTTGAGTTTTAGGTTTTTTTAGTTAATTATTGATTTACTATGGTATGGAAGAAGCAATTAAAATAACGAACGGTTGAGACGATGCCACAATCGCAAAAATCAAGACTTGGTTTTTGTGCTTTTATTTGCACTTCCACGCCTGCTTTGTGCCTGGGCTCCAGGCGCATGCCTCTTTGAAGGGTTTGCGCCTAGCCCTAGTCGAGGCGCTCTCCTTAAGCGTTGTGCCTTGGTGCGCTTTGGATAACACTTGTGTTAGCCCTATGGTTGGATAACCTAGGTTTATGTCTTGTTTTGATGATAACTATACATTGATTATGTTCTAATGTGTGCTTTGAGTGTATTTTTAGTAGGTATATACATGCACACTCATGAACACACATTTGAGAAGTTGGATAGATGGATTAAAGCCAAAAAAGCTTCAAGTTATAATGAAGATGCTATAGAAGCTTCATCAAATCTAATGTCGAAGAGTAACAAAGAATGCATTGGTTAAGTTACTATCGATTATAATTGATCTTTACTATTATGTATCTAGTCTTGGTTTGATGCTTGGATTGATGACTATGACCTAAAAAGACATTAGGACACCTTGTGCATTGCATGTTGCTTGGCTTGATTAAGTTTCATGATTGTGCTTAGTTTAAGTTCCCCGTTAATTTTCAAACACCCTATTCACCCCCCTTTAAGGTTGTTTTATTGGTTTCAACTTGTTTTGATATTCCACTGAAACTCATTCAAGTGATGACGCTCATCCACTTCTTATTTGATTTTTGTTTCTATCCACTTCAGCACAATAATGTGAAATTCGCTAAACATCACCGTGTCTTGCCAAAATGGTCCTACACCTACTTAAATATCATAACTTCTGGCATTATACAGCCATGAGTTGACTCTTTCCTTAAATTTCATCGTGACTCAAATAGTCAGGTATCGTTAGTCAGGGGTCCTTCTTTTTCATTTTTCTTCTTCAGTTTTGTAAGCTGGAAAAAAAATTCAATGTTTGACAGAATATCGTCATTCTCTAGCCTTCAATATTCTCAAGTCTGTTCAATGGTCCACCTATTGTGGGATCTTTGACTAGAATATTGAGTTCTAAGATCATATCTACTCCAGAGACCTTGCAAATCTCTAAGTCAACCTCCCACGCGCACCTACTACTATAAAGGCTGCAGAAGGACCCCACCATTAAATTCTGAACAGCATTTAGATGCCCCGGAGTGATCGAGACATTTAAATGGATAATGATGCCCTTTGACCTAAAGAGTGCTGGGGCCACCTAACAAACGGCAATGAATTTAATCTTTCACGATATGATTGGTAAGTTTCTAGAAGTATATATTGATGATGTGGTTGTTAAGTCAAATGATCATTAGGAACATATACAGCATTTAGAAGAGGCCTCCATAAGAATGAGAAAACATGCTTTGGAGTTTCTACAGGGAACTTCTTAGGATTTTTGGTCCATCAAAAAGGAATTAAAATCGATAGAAATAAATTAAAGGCTATTATAAACGCTAAACCTCCTTCAAACAAAAAAGAACGTCAGCATTTTTTAGGCCAAGTCAATTTCTTACGTCGATTCATTGTTAACCTAGCAGGAAAAACAAAAGCCTTCTCAACACTATTGGGATTAAAAGGGGATATCGAATATTACTGGGAAGCAGAATAGCAAAAAGCCTTTCAGGTGATAAAGGAATACTTTTTAAGCCCCCAGTCTTGATGCCATCGAGAATTGGAAAGCCACTGAAGTTGTATGTATCAGTCATGGAGTCTTCGCTTGGCAGTTTGCTGGCTCAAGAAAATAATCAAGGCTTCGATCAGGCGATTTACTATTTTAGTTGAGGCTTAAATGAAACTAAACAAAAATTTCTACAATCGAAAAACTATATTTAACTTCTTATTCTACTGCAGTTAAACTTTGACACTATATGTTGCCTTTTGATGTGTTAATAGTAGCACAAACTAATTTGATAAAGTATATGCTATTGAGAATGGTCTTACGAGGGAAGATGGGAAGATGGGTACTAGCTCTGATAGAGTATAGTATAACCTACATTCCTCATAAAACCATGAAAGGACAAGCATTGGCTGGTTTGTTGGCAGATCATCCAATATGATGTCGAGAGAAGTGATTTACGTCGGCATTGTTCCTTGGAGAATGATGTGATGGGTCAAAAATCGATAATGGAGTTGGAGCTAGGGTAGTATTAATTTCACCCATAGGGAACATTCATCAATTTTCTTTTCAAATTAAGAAAGATTGCTCCAATAATCAAGCCGAGTATGAAGCTTTGATTATCGGTATGGAAATATTGTTGGATATGCGTATAACAAAAGTTCAAATATTTGGAGATTTTCAGCTAGTTATAAAACAATTAGCCGAAGAATTCAGGTGTAATGCTCCTGGTTTGGAAATGTATTTCATTATTGCTAAAAAATTCGGAGATGTAACTAGAACTCATATTCCCTAGATTAAGCAATGGGGACACCAATGTCATGGCTCATTTAGCTTCGGGATTGAGAATTTTGGATGGAGTAAACGAATAATGGGTAAAAGTGTCAAAATACTTGTCATCAAATGGTGATAGATATAAACAGGTAGCGATGATTAATCCAATTTTATAACCCATGATAATTGGTGAACTCCCATCATTCAATTTTTACAGAATCCTCAATCAAAAGTGAAAATAAAAATACAGTTAAAAGCAATTAAGTACTTTATTCTAAATAATGATTTTTCGAAAGAACACCAGAAGGTTTGAGGTTGAGATGCTTAGGGCAACAAGAAGCCATGCAAGTAATGGCTGAAGTACACGAGAGTACTTGTGGTGCCCATCAGACAGGTGTCAAGATGAGATGGCTGATTAGATGGCATGACCATTATTGGCCAACCATAATGAAAGGCTGCATCAAATATGCAAAGGGATGCCAAGTTTGCCAAAAACATGGTGCGATTCATTGAGCACCATGTATAAATTTACAATTGATAATAAAACCATGGCCTTTTCGGTGGACTAAAGTTAATCCAATGAAGACGGTCACACAATATGACGTCACCATGTTCATCAAAGAGAATATAATCTATCGATTTGGATTACCTCAGACTATTACAGCTGATAGAGGTATTATTTCCACCGAGGTAAATACTTGAGTTTGCTAAGGAATATAAATTCAAAATATTAAATTCTACTCCAAAATACACACAAGCAAACGGCCAAGCCAAAGCTACAAACAAATTGATAAAGCACATCATGGAAAGGGCAATCGAAGATACCCATAGTGATTGGTATCGATTGCTATCTGAAGTTCTATGGGCATTTTGAACCTCTCCATAGTCTAGTACAGGAGTAACTCTGTATGTGGATAAGCTCGTAAATACCTTGTTGTCTCCATTGATCGACATAAGAAGCCGACAAATGATAAGCCCAATCGACAAGAATAATGGATGGCCAAGACCTAATCGACAATCCAGATTCATGCTAATCCGTCCAATCTAAGTAAGGTGGCATTAATAGTAGCTTTTCTGATTCATCAATTAGGTAACTTTCTAGAAATTATGATTTGCTTCTGAAAGAGGGACCCAAAATATGAGAACTGATGAATATTAGGTGTTTCTTGGATGGGATTAGAATATGTATGTCGATGGGTGCGATATGGGCCATAAGGGCACCAACACCCTATCGTCAGTTAGGTGGACAAGTAACTCCATCTCCTTTGTTTCCTCTAGGGATTGGTTTCTTCTTTCCCATGATTCTTCAGAGTTACAACAAAGAACAAGTGAGGTTGTCAAGTTATGGAAGAAGCAGGAGTAAAGTCTTGAAAGTAAAACAAATTCTATTTAAGCTGAGCAAGCTGAACAGTTAGACTTGGACTTAACTTTGTAGAAATGGTTTAGCAATAAAGGAAACCACTAAAAGTTGAGTTGGATCAAGAATAAACTTGCACGATTATACACGTCGCACGATTCAAGGAGGCAATGTTGGCTACATAAATATTTTTTCTACCATGGCCAATAGAAGCACAGATACGTGAATTACTAAGAATCGCACAAGAAAAGATACTTGGGGAGATACGCATTTATTGGGAAAGTGGGCATAACTATTACGGTTATTAAGATGCCGCCAGTTGTCAATAGTGATATGATAGAATCAAGCAGTTTGATGTGAATTACGCGGGAAACAAAATTTGAATAAATTGTACGAAGAAGACAGTTGTCAATAAGAACAAGACAATCGACAGACATGGGTGCATGAAGCAAGACTGTTGTCAACCAAAAAAAAAAAGACAAACAGCAGCACAGTTGATAAATGGTTCTCACAAATACACAAGGGTGGACGGTTGTCAACACGAACAGAGCGATTGATGAAAGTGGTCAATAAATAGACCGCATAAAAAGTACAGCTATTGACAGGAGTTAGGCGGCCAATTATAACGGTTCATAAACGCTCTTAGCAAAATATAGGGATAGATGGTAATAGAAAATTGAAGAACGGCTGCAGACAAGTGAGTATAAAAGGAAGAGAAGGGCAACGGAGGAAGGGGTCGTCAAATTCACAAACCAAGCTTGACTTGGAAAAGACAAGTCTGGAATGCACTTATGTTTTCTTTTATCTTTGTCAAGTTTTTTCCCTGATATGCCTTGTATTGATAGAAAATCATGTACGCTATCGTACTTGTATTCGTTGTGTTGTAAGGATAATCTTTGTTTTAGTGGGCACATCATTTATAGATTTGTTTAATATCCTTTTTCTAGTATTTTTCGTTTTCAGTGGAGTTCTCAGGCTCTAGAAGCAAAAAAGATCCCACAGTATTAATCAATTGTACAGTGGGATCGATTGTACGGTGGGTGTACGGATCGATTGTACGGTGGGTGTACAAATCGATTGTGAGTTTACCCAGTACTGCAAACACCTAACCTGCCTTTTCTTGGTTTGACTTGCAGCCTGTACGGATTTGTGGTGGTGCTGTCGGTATGGTGGTGGACCAGGGGTGTTAAGTTTTAGATGAAAGAAACATGAAAAGGTTGATGAGAAAACAACAAAACAAAAACTCATAACCAAACACATGGGTGTTTTTGTAACCAAAAGTGAGTTTAGTTTTCAATATTTTGAAAACTAAAAACTAAGCCCTTAAGGGTTTCAAACACACCTCACTTTTCATTTTCCCATACTATTTTACAGATATACTTTTAGGTTGACATCCCATCCTTGAATTTCTACTTCTTTTGCAACCAACAAAATCGGTTAATATAATGCAAGTTCCATATATGGAAAAGCATCTTATATTTCCTTGGAATAGTTGTGAAACATAAGGGGGAGAAAACCCAAAATAGACACTCTTAGAGTTTCAAGCACTAAGATATGATCCTGTTGTGACCTTTTATTTGCATTATGATTATAGGTCTATGAATAGCGCTCAAATTACCTTAATGAGATTTAATTTGGAAAATTAGCCTTTTTAAGTATTAAGATTTTGATAAAAGTTGAACCTTAGGATTGAGACTTGATTGCGAACAAGGACAACATCGTTCTCTAAATTTGTTGCTCTTGAGTAAGCAATTTGTTCATGCTCTTAATGTCTAAACTTTTCCCTTAAACATGCCAATAAATCGGGGTTTTTATTCATTGATACGCTTAATCGTCGATCTTGTTCATAGTTTTTAAGGGTTCCTAAAGTAATGATGTTATTCTTGATATTTTTTCGTTCAACTTTGGTTGCCAATATCTTTATCGCTCTTCATCCTTTTTGTATGTATTGAAAAACCTTATAATGTCCACTTCCACTCATTGCCTCTAAGTATTCTTGAAAGCTTGCCTTTTCATGATGGAAAATGACTTTAAAGTTAAAGCCCCGTAAAATATACGTCATAAATTAGTTTTTGATGATATTAACAATATGAGAACTTTGACAAGTCTTTTTTGACTTTCATGTTTTGAGTTTTCACAAAATTTATTTGTTTCATGGTTGAGATCGCCTTTGAATGAAATTGGTCGACATCAAAGTATTCAAGTAAAGATTGATTTTGTCGGCTTTGTCCGCTTTCCTTTCTTATCATCAGCTTTTTTTGCTTTCCTTTCTTATCGTCAGCTTTTTTTGCTTTCCTTTCTTTCGGTTTTTGTGAGCCTAGAATTTTCACACTCCGATTATCCATTTTCTCTACGCAAAATTCCCTTGATTAATTCTTTTTCTGTCGTTCTAATTATTTAATGTAATGCAATGATAGTTTTCATGGTCCAATCATTGATCCCGAAAATTTCTACAATAAATTGAGGTATAGTGTTTTGATCTAAGATTTCACTTCTTCAAGTCAGATACCTTTGAGAAAAATATATACTAAATTTCACACCAAAAAATAAAGAAAAGAGTAAAAAATAATAATAAAAATAAAGGCATATAAGACACAAGATTTACGTGGTTCGGCTAAAGCCTATTCCACGGTGTAGCAGTAATTGTACAATGTCTGTCAATGGAGATTACAGATCTCTATCTCTTTCAATAAACCCTTACAAAAAAACGGCTCTTCTATCTTGTCCTTAAAACACAATACATGACAACTTGTATATACTTAGAGATAAGTAGTGACCTTCTCTGAATAACCAATGTGGGACAAGATGACTTATATACTTAGGGCCAAGTCGCGACCTGCTTTGAATAATCGATATGGGATACCCACATATTAACCAATTTTCTGGTAGCTCAAGCCATAAATGACTTTTATTCTAGACAAATTATAACAAATCTCCACCTTGGCTTGGATAAAACAAGCCACAAACAACCTGAAAATACCATTTGTTGCTAGGATTGTACACAAACCGAGTTCGAGGCGAACAGAGGTATGTTCAAACTCGTTTGTTTAGTTTCAGGTCATGTTCGTGTTCGCGTTCGTTTAATCTTAAAAATTTTGTTTGAACTCGTTCGCGGTTCATTTCACAAAACTCGTGTTCGGCTCGAGTGAGTTCGTTTATTTATATATACCAAACTCGAACTTAAAAACTCATGTTCTCATTCAAAGCAATTATTTCCGAACCAGAACTAGACCTTATTTAATCCAATTGTCTAACTGATTTTAGGACTTTCAAGTTTAAATCAATTTATACTATAATTAAGTTATATGACTTTTGAATTTCGAACATATTATAATTAAGTTATTATCCAGACGAGCTGTTCACGAACACATTCATGAACACTTTGCAATGTTCATGCTCAGCTCGTTTAATAAACGAGCTCTAATATTTTGTTCATGTTCAGTTCGTATATTATACAAACAAACATGAACGAGTTCTTTAGGGAACAAACCACGCGCAGTTCATGAACAACTTGGTTAATTTACAGCCCTGTCTGCTGCTATCACATCTGCCCTCTAAGGTTGTACCTCAAATACCGCTGATACTAATCAAATCTAAACAATGCTTAAACTTGATCTCTAGAATATTCTTTGTCATCATGTCAACTAGATTTTTAACTGCAGAAATCTTCTCTTCCATAATAGTGCCCTAAGAAACCACATCCTGAATAGAAGGAAACCTGACATCAATGTGCTTAATCCACTCATGGAACATCTGATGATCAGATGTATGGCATTTTGGCTGTTACAATAACAGTGTTAGACCCCTGCTTCAACCCCAAATCATCAACCAAGATCTTTAACAAAATGGCTTCCTTCACTGCTTCAATCGCCGCTATGTACTCAGGTTCTGTAGTAAATAAGGCAAGAATCTATAGAGTAACCTTTCAACTGATCACGTAACTCAAAAAAGTGAAGACGTAACATGTCAAAGATCTTCTCCTATCCAATCTCTAGCGTAGTCTGAATCTACATATCAAACAACTCTACCATTCGCATCACTGCCCCAATAATAGACCAAACTAGTATTGGCAGTACCTTTCAGGTATCGAAGTATCCACTTCACTCCCTGCCAATGAGCTTTTCCAGGATTACCCATGTACCTGCTAACCACACTTGCTGCATGAGAAATATCATCTCATACAAACCATAGCATACATGAGATTGCCCACTGGACTAGCATATGGAACACATGTCATGTGCTCCACCTTCTCCTGGGTCTCTGGGGAATCAGCTGCTAAAAGCTTGAATTGTGCCACCAAAGAAATAGTCACAGGTTTGGAGTTTTTTATACCAAAGCGCTGCAGTAATCGCTCAATGCACTTTTTGTAGGACAATTACAAAATTCCTGCAAGTTTATCCCTCTGAATCTCCATCCCTAATAACCTCTTTGCTGCACCTAAGTCTTTCATCACAAATCCCCTTTTCAACTGCTCTTTCAAACAATTCATATTTGACATTGTTTTTGCAATAATTAATAAGAACATACAATAACAAGTAAACATGAGAATCATTTTTGAGCCTCTGGTGATATATACAACTGTCATAGGCACTCTTGGTGTAACCTCTCTCTGCCATGAAAGTGTCAAACCACTTATACCACTATTTTGGAGATTTCTTTAATCCATGCAAGGATTTCTTCAACAAGCAAACATGATCTTCCTTATCCTAGATCATGAACCTCTCTGGGTAATGCATGAATATCTACTCTTCCAACTCACCGAGTAGAAAAACTATCATGACATCCAATTATTCTAACTCTAAATCGAACAGAGCAACTTTAGCAAGCAACACTCTTATTGAAATATATTTTACTACAGAAGAAAATATTTCATTGTAATTAATATATTCTTTCTAAATAAAACCCATAGCTACCAGGTGTGTTTTATAGCTTGCATCATCTATTCCAGGAATTCCCTCCTTCCTTTTGTAGACCTATTTACAACTAACAATCTTCTGACCCATAGGCTGTTTTACCAATTCCCACGTTTGATTCTTGTAAAGAGATTTCATATCCTCATTCATAATAACTATCCACTACACGGATTATGTGCTCTTGACGACCTCTTTATATGTAACAAGCTCTTTAACCTCAACACCCTCTGCCACACTAAGAGCATAAGCAACCATATTCACATATCCATACTTCTGAGAAGTTCAAACCTCTTTTCTCGATCTATTTCTGGCAATGCTATACTGCTATTCCTGAGGTTCTTCATTCTCTTTGATAGAATGAGAACCATCTTCCTCATCTATAGGGATTATAGGCAAATCATCTGGAGCATGAACCTCCAGCTCCACCTTTTCCCTGACACTGTGGTCTTTCCCTGCATTAATTAACTCCTCCAACTTTGAAAGCATTAAAGACTCGTCAAAGGTCACAACTATACTAATTAGGAAATTGAATAACTTAGAATCAAGGCACCATAACCTGTAGCCTTTTATCCTACTTGGATAGCCTAAGAAAATACACTTTTTCGCTCTCGGCTCAAGTTTACCATCATTAACATGAGTATAAGCAGGACAGCCAAATATCCTCAAATTTTCATAATTAGCATGCTTATCAGACAAAACTTCTTCAGGAGTCTCGCAATCAATTGCATTCGATGAAGACCAATTTACCAAATATGCAGCTGTGTTAACAGTTTCTATCCAAAATTCCTTTGATAACCCGGCATTTGAAAGCATACACCAAGCCCTCTAAAAAAGAATCCTATAAATCTATTTTGCAACCCCATTCTGCTGTAGCATTTTTTTAACAATTTGATGCCTCACTATGCCTTCATTCCTGCAGAACTCAGTAAACTTATCCAAACAGAATTCCATGTCATTGTCAGTCCTCACACATTTAATTTCTTTGACGGTCTGCTTTTCAATCATCACCTTAAACTGCTTCCACTAAACAAAGACATCACTCTTCTTTTCAAAATGTACACCCACACCTTTCTTGAAAAGTCATCAATAAAGGTCAATATATATCTGCCACTACCCTTAGAAGGAACCATGGAAGGACCCCGAAGATATGAATGGATATAATCCACTGTACCTTTGGTCGTATGAACAGCCCGATTGAATTTTACCGTGCACTACTTTCCATAGACACAATGCTCACAAAAATCCAACGTTTATATTTTGTTGCTTCCCAAAATACCTTGTTTGCTCAGCACATCCATACCCCTCTCATTCATATACCCAAGATGCATATGCCAAAGCTTGGTAGTGTTAGAATCTATATCAAAAGATGAAGCTGCAGCTGCTGCTCTGTAATTGTGCTACCTTGCAACAAATAGAAACTATTTTGTTTCAATCGTTTCATTATCCTCATAACTCCACCTCTAGCTCAGAGCTACAACCATTAGAGTTAAGTGTACCCAGAGAAATCAAATTTTTCCTCAGCTTTGAAACATGCCTGACATTAGTCAAAGTTCTCACAATACCATCATGCATCCTAATATAAATTGAACCTATCCAAACCATCTTATAGGTGACATCATTTTCCATAAGAACTTTATCACCATCAAATAAGAAATAAGTGGCAAACCATTCCCTATTGGGACACATATGATAGGAGCAACCCATGTCAAAAATTCACCCTGCATTCGAGGAACTGATAGCAACTGAAAGAACATCCGCACCTCCAGCAACATCTATCGTTTAGAATTATCCTTTTTCTTCTCTTTGACTGAGACCTCGATCTTCCTTTATTTTTAGACCCAACATGGTGAGTGTTTCAGCCTCGAGCCATCAGACGATCACTATGTTCTTCTCTCCTATTTTTTTGTAACTTTCTTCCTTAATTCCTAAGAATTTATCATAGCCTGAATCTCCTCCGTAAAGATATTGTCATTCCTATACAATAGGGTAGTAATAAGATGTTCATATGACAAGGTAAAGAACACAGTAACAGGAAAGCTTGATCCTCATCTTCTATCTTGATATCAATATTTTGTAGATCTAATATCACTTTATTATATTCATCAAGATGATCATTAATCGATATACCTTCTTTCATCCGAAGAGTATACAGCCCTACTTCAAATATAGGCAATTTGTCAGAGATTTCGTCATGTACAAGCTCTCTAATTTTAGCTGCAATCCAGCCGCAGTCATTTTCTGAGAAACATTTTCACAACACGTTGTTCGCTAAACACAAAAATAGGGCACTATGGGCTCTCTACAACATGTCTTCTTTTTCATCAGTAGACATCGTCTCAGAAGCCCTTGATTCCCCTTTAACGCTTGCAACAACCCTTGTTGAATGAGTACAACATGCATCTTCATCCTCTATAAACTAAAATCGTTCGATCTATCAAACTTCTTCAAATCATATTTCATCGAAGTATTTGGCGTCATCGCAAGATGCTTTCAGTCTACTGTAAACCTCAGCTTTAATACTACTTGTGAATATATATATACTAGATTTTGCACCAAGCAATAAGAAAAAAAATTAAAAATAATTATAGAAAATAAAGGCACACAAGACACTAGATTTACGTGGTTCGATGAAAGTTTACTCCACTGTATAGTAGCAATTTCACTTTGTTTATCAATGGAGATTACAGATCTATGTCGCTCTCAACAAACCCTCTAAAATAATAGCTCCTCTCTCTTGTCCTTAAAATAACTTATATATATTTAGAGATAAGTATTGACATTCTCTAAATAACCCATGTGAGACAAGATGATTTATATTCTTAGGGTCAAGTCACGACCCACTCTGAATAACCACTATGGGATACCCACACATTAACCAATTTTCTAGTCGTTGAAGTCGTAAACGGATATTTTCAGTTCTCTTAAAATTTGTTTGTTTCATGGTTGGGATTGCCTTTGAATAAAATTGGTCGATATAAAATTGTCTAAGTAAAAATTAATTTCGTTGGCTTTGTATCCGGTTTTTGTGATCCTAGCCATTAGGCCTTGATCTTTAACGTTGGCCCTATTAATGCTATAAATTTATTCACTATTGTTGCATCATGTTCTATTGATTCGGTTCAATTCTTGAACTATTGTCACTTATTTAGTTAAGCTTGCTCACTTCAAAAGTCGGTGTATTGAATATGTATGGACAACGTTGAGTTTGACTCAACAGTTATATTTACCAATTAGATTTTAGTCCATTTTCAATTGTGACCAAAACTTTTGCGATTTTTTCTGTAATTGATGACAACTTTTTGCCCACCGTGTCATGTTTGAATTTAAAAAGTTGCCTTGAGTAATTTATATGTGTTGCTCTAGATGCAACTTATGACGTGGGTCGAAAACTATTTTGGCCTGGTAGAACACCATTATATGTACTTCGAATGGACACACACTACAACATTTTTGAATATGTATGGAGTGCTTATATTGCAATCACACCATTAAATTTGGTTATGTATTTGGTAGTTAAGCAATTTGCGTTTTGAATTTGACCTTTTACTCTTTGGCTTTTAAAGTTCCACCATAAAAGTCTTATTTTGATACAAAATTGTTTATGGTTAAATTGTTATCTCCATTCAGACTCTGTTTGTTCATACTCTCATGTGGTGATAAATCATTCCCAATATGCTTTCCCTCTCACATTATGGAATATTTAAATTGACAAGTTATCTTTGATGTTGCAATTGGTCCGCCCTTTGTTATGATTATTGCACTCTTTGAATTTTTCCTTTGAATTTGAAGTAGTTATTTCATTAAACACTTCATTGGCCCTGTTAATAGCTCATATTGTGCATTACTCTCCCTCCGTTCTAAAATTATTGCACAACTTTCCTTTTATGACTATCCCAAAATAATAATTTCTATGTTTCAAATTGAAGAGAGTTTTTGTGTTTGATTTATTAGTTTGCCCTTTTCTCTCTCCTCACTTATTATAATCTCTCTCTACTCATCTTAATTCTTTCTCCTCTCAGCTTATCTCTTTATTTTCATAAATATCAATCCACCTCCATCAATGATCACCGCCCTTCTATTTAACCACCACAGCCTCATCTCCTGTCAAGCATTGAATTCATCTCTATCAACCACTTCCATTATAATACACATCAATTTAGTCTTTCATATTCCAACTTATCTCACTTTTTAACTCTGCAACTTCCACCGCCACTGCTGCTACCCACTTTTATCACCACTACCAATTTGCTACCGTCGTCACCTATGACTCAATAACCCATTCCTTTTCTTTTCGTCAGAACAAGCCACTTCCAAGCCACGTGGCAACCACCTGATACCAAAAACTCAATGGATCAGCCGAACAACCCATGAATACACAACGTTAACTCAATACCTAGGTAGGGGTGAGTATTTAAACAGTTAAAACCGATCTAATCGTAAAAATCAAATCAACCAATCCGTCTATTTTCAAACCAATTTAAAAATCAACCGGTTTGGATTTTTTTTCTTCCAAACATACATTCGATTCGGGTTGGTTTGATTCAAATTTTTTCTGAAACCGCATAAACTGAACCAACCGGATATGATATAACATATCTATATTTTTACGTAATCTTAATTATTTTTTACTAACTCTAGTTATCTAGCCACTCATATAAAGTGGGATAAACCCTAAATCCCTTAATGTAATACATTTTATACTCGTCGCCTATATCTCACTAAGTTTTATTAATTATGATAAAAAAAACTCCATTTTTTCGAAACTTATTAGCATGTATAAGTAATTAATTTTTGGGCCTAAACTTGTCCAAAATTGACTTTAACCCAAATCGATTAAAGCGTTCAATTTGTTAAACCAGCGAAAACCAAATCGTTCAACCACAGTTCGTTCTTTTTTTTTTTCAAACCGAGGTTGGTCGGTTCGGTTTGGTATTTTGTAATAAAAATTCAAAAACTAAGCATAAGTACAAAATTTTAGATATATTACACACGTTCAAAGAGAACTAGTCATTACACAGCATAATTACACAACATCTTGAAAATCATCGACATTAAATTTTAAAAAAAGTTCAAAGGATCTTTAGAACCAAAAAGACCACAAAAAGGACTTTGATATTCAAAACCTTCATCATCAACGTTCAACCAGCATAAACCAAAGTCCATATATCTGAAAAATGATAATGGCAACGAATGAGGTTCATAAAATTTGTAATTTACTCCATTCGTACCACAAAAATTGCTCCATTTTGACTTGGCAAACATATTAAGGATTTAAGTCATATATTGTGCGCTTTTCACTCTACCTTTTAGAGAAATGAGGGAAAGAAAGTAGGTATGGAGAGAGAAAATGGATTAGTAGAGTGTTGAATGTGGAGAGAGGAATAGAATAAAAAGGTGTAAGAAAGTTGGTCATGAGATAGAAAATGAGTTGATGAAGATTTAAATGTGGAGAGAGGAATAGAATAAAAAGGTGTAAGAAAGTTGGTCATGAATAGAATAAAAAGGTGTAAGAAAGTTGGTCATGAGATAGAAAATGAGTTGATGAAGATTTAAATGTGGAGAGAGGAATAGAATAAAAAGGTGTAAGAAAGTTGGTCATGAGATAGAAAATGAGTTGATGAAGATTTAAATGTGGAGAGAGGAATAGAATAAAAAAGTGTAAGAAGGGTAAATATGTAAAAATACCTACATAATCTTTCTTATTTTGGAAATTGAGCATTCTTTCTAGGATGATCCAAAAAAGAAATTTAATCAATTTTTGTGGGACGGAATGAGTAATAAACAAGAAAAACTGTAATAAAAAAGTAATTTAAGTGACAAAACTTGTTCTCACGAGAAAAAATTTGCAATAGGTAGTCAATAGTCACAAAGCCACAGTTGTACGTGGGATCTAAAGATTTTAAATAATATTAATTTTGTATTTCACTTGATTCTAAACTCGAAACTCCTAGCTTGTTGCCAATGCTCAAAAATCCCTCCTTTTTATCAGTGTTTGGCAAAATCTTCAAGTGGTTTTATTAGGAATTTAGCGCGATCACTGTGGAGAAGAAACAGAAGAGAAAGGAGAAGAAGAAATAAAAGACAATGAAACAGAAGAAAAGAGCAAGATCGTTCTTACTGGGATTTGAGATGTGGAGGGGGCGACAAGAGAACGTGAGACTGATGGAGGCACAGCCGTGGAGCAATCGACAGATGTGGAGGTGGAGGTGGAGGTGGAGACGCAGCCATGGAGCAATCGACTGATGTGGAGGTGGAGTGGAGGCTCAGTGGTACAGAGTTATGGGCGGTAAGTAAAAGATACGGGTTAGGATTAGAGGAATTCATGATTACTTCTTTTTCCCAAGAATGGGTTAAATACAACTAAGGTAGTTAGTAAACGTAACCAGGGTTAGATGAAAATATTAATTGGTTCGGTTTATATCGATTTCAAAAAAATCCGACCCAAATGGCTAAACCGACCTAACAAAATATGCGGTTTGCCAAAAAAAAAAAAACAACAAGCCGATTGTTCTTAAGTTTGGTTTAGAATTAGTCGGATTGATCGGTATGGTTTCACGGTAGGATCATTTGCAACAGTTTAAACACTCACCACTAGGCTTATCTGAGTGGCAACTAGACGTCCAGGCATTGATGGCATTGTTCGACTAGGTATGACTAAGGCTTCAATGAGTCGTTCAATGAGGTGCCACAAGACGTTACATATCCACTCGATGAGGCATGATTAAGGTGATGAGGCACGACTGAGGTGCAAGGTGAGACTGGGTTTGAGTGAGGCAATGTAGATTTACTATAAACTAAGAAGTTTTCCACTGAGTTGCACTAGTTCTCTTTAATGTTTCAAATTCATTGAAGTTTTGTGGTAGTTCAATTCAACAAAAAATCATTTTAGTTTGTATTTACATGATTTGAGATGGAAATGCTTTGATTTTGAGGAAAAACTAAAACTTGAAGAGAAGGAAATGGTAATGTCATTATAGCTTGGGGTGGAACCTAGGTTGGGAAACCAGTGGGCATCCCATGCTAGCCCTAGAGATATAGGTGTTGGTTCACTTTTATGGAAACTGTAGTAAATATGGGCACAAAAGTTTGAGCCCGTCAAAACTATGGGTTGGGCATGGGCAATGGTTGTTAAAAACCCTTCGAGCCTGTCTAACTTTCAAATAATTAACTTTGCGTGCGCGCGCACATACACATATATATATATATAGGAGCACCAGATCTGACTTTTTTTTCAAATAAAAAAAACAAGTCGTCTACTACATGATGTGGGAGACAGGGAATTTGACCTAAGTGCTTTCAAGGATTATATGATCGGAAGGATCTGCAGGTAAAAGTTTTTTTTTTTTGAGGGGGGGGGGGGGGAGGGAAGGGGAGGACGATATTGTAAACTTTACTATCCGCTACATAATGTAAGACACATTACTTTAAAAAGAAAGACTTGGTTCATCCGAATTTCATGGATGGATGGCCAAATCGTATGGCAACTTAGCTTACATTGTGTGTGTGTTCGCGCGCGCGCAAGCTTGTGTTTTTCTTTTTCTTTAGTCTTTATATTTCTCTTATCATATAGGTTTTGAGACCTCAGAATACCTCATTTTTTTTTTAGCTTTATTTCTTATTGTAGGATTATTATAGGATTAAACTTTAAATAAGATCTTTCGAAACTCTTGTATTTTTCTTTTGCTTCTAGTTTGATCTTAAACTTTGTTTCCATGCTTATATTTATATCGATTTTGAGACTTCACCATACAAATCTTCATCATCATGACTCATTATTAGACTTGGATGAAAACTTGATATACTTAAAAGTTAAGTAAATAAAAAATAATTTGTAATTATGGACACTCCGTGAGCAACCTATGTCTAACTTGTGCCCCAAAATTTTTATGGGCTGGGAGTGGACAGATACTATTCAGCATGTAGATGTGTTGGGCTAGGCATGCGGACGAGTTTTTGAGAGTGGACTAACCATATTTTCACCTTTGGACCCGTCCAGCCCGCATAAGTTGCAGCCCTAATAATAGCGAAGCTCCCATTGATTCAACCTCATTGAGCCTTACACTTTTTTAGCCATGGTAGTCTTCAGCAGGAGCACTCGATTACACTCGGTGTTAGTAAAATAAAAACAAAAGAAGAAAGGAAAATGGAAAATGGAAAATGGAAAATGGAAAAGAAAAGAAAAAAAAGATGAAAATAAAAAGGATGGTAGGTATGATGGTAAAAGTAGTACCTAAAAGTGAGGGCATTTTGAAAAAATCAACCTACTAGCTTGGAATCTCTTTGTGCCGGTCAATCTTGATCATTTTTTTGTGAAACGAAGGGAGTAGTATTTTTATGTGCAGGTAAGTTCCTTCGAGCGAAATCGGTGCTCACCTATTTTATTTCCTTTTAGTTTTTCCTCTCAGGCCATGATTAGCGTGAAGGATCTGATTTTAGTAGAGATGTATAAATTACTTTCATATTCATAGTCTTGTTCAAATGAACTGTTAGTCAAGCCTATTAACTAGGAAAAATTGCGTAAAATATTCTGTGGTTTGGGGTAGTTGCGAAAAGACCCCTCCTGTTACAAAAATTGCAAGAAGACACCAAAAATTGCAGAAGAAATCCTCCGGTGGCAGAGATTAAAGTTAGGGCCGGCTGCAAAAGCTCACCCGGCGATAATCACAGCTGCCTGGCGAGCTTCCCGCAGTGGCAAAGTCGATCTATTGTCGACAAGGCGAGATATCCTCTGCCGGAACCCTTGAACGTCATCAGTGATGGCCTATCGGTGGTGGCGGCGCATTCGCATGTGGATGGGGTTGATGGCTTGTTGTTTTGCAGATCTAGGTTTGTTTTTTGAAAGATCTAGTTTTATTTTTTGAATTGTAAATCTAGGCTTGTGGTTTGTGAATTAGGATGGCGGAGGCGGTGCAATAGGCTTGTGGTTGGTGATGTACGTGGAGTTCACGGTGGGTGGAAGGCAACGGTGGGGGCGGTGCACTTGGCTTGGGTTGATGAAGGGGTTAGCGGCGGCGAAATAGGGGTCTCTGTGGGTGGTTGGGGCTAAGGTTTCAGAGGTAGACAGGGCTGGACAATGGTGGCAGAAGCGGGCGGTGGCAGAAAGGGTTGGTGGTGGTCGATGGGGCCTGATGAGGGTGGTGGCTGGGTTTTGGGCTTGAGGGGGCTGCGGCTGCCGCGATTTGTGGGAGCAGATGGCTGCGGCGACGGCGATCATACTGAGGCAGCAGTGGTGGTTAGGGCTTAGGATTTGGGGAAGGAAGAAGACAGAAAGGGCATTTTTGTCATTTATTATATTAATCTGTACCAAATGCACTCTTCAGGAGCGTGAACATCACATGCCTTTAGTTTGAATGATTTTTTTTACGGTTGCAATACTTTTGCAATTTTCGATGTCTTCTTTGCAATTTTTGTAACAGGAGGGATCTTTTTGTAACATCCCAAATCACAGGGATATTTTACGTAATTTTCCCTATTAACTATTGAAATTTGACTCAGATTGATTATATAAGAGACTTATAATATTTTCATGAATTTTCTTGGAGTTAAGCATTTGAGTTTTTGATGATTATGGAAAAAACTTTACATCCACTACTATTAGCTTGACAATTTAAAGACATATCTATGTGTTGATCTAGTGGTATTTCCGGACCCCTCAAATTTTGGGTGTTACAACTGCTCTTAAGCATATTTTTGCCCTTCCAGAAAGTTCCTTGAAGCGTGCTAGAGTTGAGCAGCACTGGCATTCCTGTAAGTGCGTACCAAACTAATTACAATAGCTTACGTGACAATTGGTGTGGTCTCCACCCATATCCAAGTCTTTGATTCTCCAACAACCAAATCTTGGTTACATAATGAAATCTTGATTAAAATCTCTTTTAAGGATGAAAGATGTACAACATATTCATTCCCCTTAATAAGGAGAGCATATACAAATAAGCTACAACACAATAAAAAGATGAGAGAACAGATGATTTAGAGCTGAGCTTGCTCCCCCTCAGTAAACAAAGCTAATGACTCGATGATGGAAATCAATATTCTTTTCGCCAAGTCAAAAGAAAGAGATTACAAATAACATACACATACCAGAATCCTCCCTAGCAGGGTCAATAAACTACCCAATGTTTCAACAGAACCTCCCGGCGAGAAAATTCAACAATTATCCGAGCTACTCCGTCCGTTCACTTGTTTGCCACTAAACTCAACAGAGAAATGGTCAAAATGCCCACGTCTGCTAGATGATGCCTCCTTTAGGTCGTTGTATGATATTTGAGATAATAGGTTGATTGTCATGAAAGAATCTCACTCAAATACGAGACGTTTACATCTCAACTCTGCAACCATAACAAGTCCTTCTCTTGTCATCATTGCCTCAGCAACTAATGGGGGCTCACTGTTTGGAATTTGAGCCCTTTTTTACCGCCACGAAAACCCTAGAACTATCTTTAAGAACTACTCCCACCTTGCCAAAGTCTTTCGATGGTATCCAAGAGCCATAAATGTTAACCTTCAGATCCCAAGCGTGGAAGTAAAGTGTGCCGAATTGATATAAGAAGAGCTAGGAAGAAGGCCACCTCGAATAACCCGTTAATTAGAACTTAGTAGTTAAGAGCGACTTTATTATAGAAACATTTTAGTAGCCTGTAACTTCTAGCAAATTAAAAGCTTTTCCTATCTGTTCCTATAGAATTGTAAGACCAAATCTGGATAACAAGACTGGAATGGGAGACAATTAAAATTTTCCCTTCTGAATAGTATTCAACTGGCTTATCACCTGGTAGATTCAAGATTGGCATGCATTTTTCAAGATACATGCGTGTATGCCAACATTTTTTAATTGCTCTTACCCGTCTAAGTGAGCGTGTGCTTGATGAGTTGGTTATTCGAAGCCAGCGTTAGCATATACATGTAAAAACATCATTTGTATAAGTTGCTCCGTAGATTAACAAGAACTGCTTATAGAGCTTGCAGATGCAACAGAAAAAGTTGCATACTATTGGTTACTGTACATATAAGTTCCATGCAGTCTCAGCAGATCTTGGATTTCAACCAAGGTTCTCGGACTCAACAAAACTATGTTCCTCATACTACTGCTTACTATACATATAATTTCCATGCAGTCTCAGCAGATCTTGGATTTCAACCAAGGTTCTCGGACTCAACACGCCAGAATGACGAAAAGTTTACTGTAGTGGTTTGACCATGTCCCAAGCTGTTGGGATTCACTTGCCAAATGCAGAAAGGGTTATCTGGATCTCTTTGAACAAGTTCTTGCTGTTAGTTGCATTTGAGGATGAAGTAGCTGAAGACAACGACGACACCGTACTCTTTGGAGCCAAAGCAAATGAATCGTTTGCGCTGCATTCCCTTTCTTCTTCATTGATTGTGTCTAGCATTTTTGTTGCACGACACCTCATCACGCTAACAAATTGTGGTGGTGCAACCTCGGTTATGAACCTTGCAACACGAGAATTCGCCATAGTATATCTTTCTGTCACTCTGACTAAATGGTGTGGAAGAAAAGACTACCAAACTAGAGGAAGAGGAGGGCATAGTCTGTTTTGAATGGGAATGTTGTAGATCAACAAGAACTGGGTATACTATTTATAGTGGTTGCTTTAGCTTACCACATCGGGAGGGTTAGGCCCATATTGACTTGGTGGTCGTAATCCAAGTGTTTCTATCAGTTTTAGCTGTTAGTGCCGGCTTCTACTTTTGGTATTAACAGCACATTCCTGGATGTTCCCTTGATCACATCAAGAAAGGGGTACAGGGCCTTGTATGGTTATGGTTACGGTGCTCTGGCGCAATCCATGGGTAGATGATATGAGATCAATCAAAGATGCGTTTCTTGTTGGCATCGAAAGCTCTCGTCTTGAACTTTTTAGAATGCAGCAAGGAAAAATCCCCTTGTCATTTGGAACTTATTTTGAGTGATACAGGTTGCACTAGTATTTTTCCTTCTATAATTAGAACTACAGTTTATATGACTCGTGGATTTGAAAATTGGAACTAGCGCACTAGGATAAACTTGGTTGTATTGGCCAAGACTTTGCTGCCAAGAAGACGATAATGTTGTTCTTCTTTCGGTTGTTTCTTTGTTTTCGAAAATCCATGCTTTATTTTTGCTTGATAATTTGCACAAAAAATAGGTAAATGACGATGTATTGATGTGGTTTTCTTTTTATCTTATATATATACTTCTTTCTTCGTTGAAGTTTACTCCGGTTTGAAACCTAATGTTACGAACCGGCAGATATTCTCATCCTAATACAACCGGCTATATCTAAATGAGACCCTCAGGCCCTTTTCTAACCTCCCCCCCCCCCCCCCCCCCCCCCGTCCCTCCTCCTCCTCAATATTGAGAAGACTCGTACTCGGACTACAGAAATGGCGCAATTGAAATGATAGCTAGGAGGATAATGTGTAATGGGCAAAGTGATGTGTGCTTCTTATCATTGTATGTGAGAGTCTAGATTTCACACTATATTAGTTTCTTCACGTTACTTTGTAACAACTAACAATAAAATGAGGCATGGACAAGTAGATACATGTATAGATTCAGACATTTTAAGGAGTTTTCTCTGAGAACAAATTTATGCAGTAAAAGTTTGGAAAAACTTGTATACGTGTAATACAATAGCAGTGATGATACTAGAAGAGAAGAGGGAAGATTAAGTTTTAGAAGGGATAATTAGGAATAATTAAACTCAAAAGTAACAGAATTTAGAAACTTTAGCTATTGAACTTGTAAAATGACACCAAAAAGATGACAAAGTTGGAAAGTTGACTTAGGGGCCGTTTGATAGGGTTTTTTTTTGCTCTTTTTTTTTTCAGTTTTGAAAATTGGAAAAAATAGGAGTGTTTGGTACCACTTTTTTTTTCAATTTAAAAAGTGGCTTTTTAAATTATAGAGTAAAAAAGAGGAAAAAGCTCTTTTCGTTTTCACTTTAATTTTTTTTTGAGACCTCCATCACAACTCACTCACCGCCGGTAGCCACCGACAGCCACCTCTGGCCTCCGGCAGCCACCACCGGACGGCGGTGGGCGGTGGCAACCGCCGCCGCCCAACAGCCACCTCCGGCCGCCGGCAACCACCACCGGGCGGCTGGTGGCCTCCGGCCACCACCGCCGGCCACCACCACCGTCGACCACCGCTACGCCCCACCATCACCACCGCAAAAAAAAGGGCTAATTACACTCATGTCCCTGAGGTTAGGGGGTAATTACAGTCAAGGACACAAAGTTTCAAAATGTAACATTCCGTGACCAAAAGCGTTTCAAATGTATCACCCGTGTCCATCCGTTAGGGTTCCGTCCAAAAAATATACTTTTTTAATGATGTCATCAATACGTATTTTTAAAATGACGATACTACCCCTTGTACTGTATGTACTGAATATTTTTAAAAATTTTATATTAAGATTTTAAGCCTTAATTTATAGATTAGGGTTTTAAAACCTTGATTTGTTCTCTATCTTTGCAAATTAGGCTTTGAAAACCCTAATTTGCGAATTTTGATCAACCCACCCATATCGGCCGATTGAGAGAGAACAGAAAGGGACGGCGGGCGATGAAGTCTCGGATGGTCGGCGACGAGTTGATCTGTTTTTTCCGGCGAAGAACAGAAGGGGACGGGGCGATGGAATCTCGGATGGTCGCGACATGTGGATCTGTTTTTTCTGGCTAAGAACAGAAAGGGAAGGGGGGCGATCGGCGACGGGTGGATATGTTTTTTTCGGCGAAGAACAGAAGGGGATGGGGGCGATGAAGTCTCGGATGGTCGCGATAGGTGGATCTGTTTTTCCGGCGAAGAACAGAAAGGGATGGGGGGCGATGGAGTCTCGGATGGTCGCGACAGGTGGATCTATTTTTTCGGCGAAGAACAGAAAGGGACGGGGGGCGATGGAGTCTCGGATGGTTGGCGACTGGTGGATCTGTTTGCGACGATGGGGGGCTGCGGTGGAATTGCTTTGTTCGGGGAAGAACAGAAGGGACTGCCGGTGGAGAAGGGGGCTGCCGGGGTGAGGGAAGGGGCTGTCGGCGGGGAAGGGGACTGCCAGCGGTGAGGGAAGGGGTTGCCGGGAAGGGGCTGCAGGGCTGCAGGGCTGCAGGGGCAATAAAGTCTTTTTGTCAAAACTGTTAGGTATTTTTGTATTCCGTTTGTCAATGGACATAAGTGTTACATTTTGAAACTTTGTGTCCTCGGGTGTAATTACCCCCAAACCTGAGGGACATGGGTGTAATTAGCCCAAAAAAAAAGTCAAAATAAAAAGGGTTACCAAACACTCAAAAAAAAAAACTAAAAAAAAAGGGTTATCAAACACCCACTTGTTTTTGTAAAAAAAATAAAATTAAGCTGCTCTTTAAAAACTGAAGACCAAAAAAAAAAGCTCTGTCAAACAGAGCCTTAATATTTGCACTCTCTCCAAACTTGTTCGGAGTTAAAATGGCGTAGACGGCAGGATCCAACTAATAAAATTTTAATACGTTATGATTCAATTAACCAAAACATTATGACCATGATTCAAGCGATCAGTTTGGGAAGGTCAAGAGCGTGGCCGATACTTGATCCACTATGTTCTCATAGTCTCGTTCTCTCACACATTTGCGAGCACACATACGCGAACTACCAGTTGACCTCTCATCCAGGGCATTTACAGTTACCTTAGAGCTCAGGCCAAGGTCAAATAAAGTTCAACATCCTTGTTCCTTCCTTTTTCCATCACCATGAAATGCAGAGACTATGAAATGCAAAGTCCTTGTCTGGTGGGCAATCCTAGAGTTGTCAATGGGCCGGGCTTGGGCCGGCCCGGCCCAGGCCCAGCGGGCCTCCAATGAAATCGGGCCAGGGCCGGGCCTCACAAATGAAAAATGGGCCGGGCCTAAAACCTGGGATATATGGGCCCAGTCCAAGCCCAGGCCCTAGGCCCAATATTTAGGGCCGGGCTTGAGCCGGGCCCCGGCCCAATCCAAATTTTTTTTTTCCTTTCTTTCCAACTTTTTATTATAAAGACTTCTTCTTCAACAAAGGGCAAAGTTTTTGTAAACGGACCACTGAGTATACAATCACTTTTTCACGAATTAACCCCCTTTCGAAAAGGCAAATTGATGTTGATTGACCATTAATCACGAATTAAGTACAAAAACTAGTTGTTCTAGCCCATACATACTGATTCTAAGTGTAAAATTCAATCTCTTTTGTAATATGGTGTAAAACCTGTAAATGTCAAAGCAAAATAGAGTAGATCAAACAAAAATAATAACGAGATCGATGAAGATAAAATAACATCTTTTCTTGTTACATTCAAATTCTTTGGTCATTTAAAGAAACATGAGATTATTCTTCAAGGCTCTTTAACACGTCACCCACTTCATGAAATTAAATTTAGAATTCAATTCACCTCTTTTGGTTTGAAACAAAAAGAATACATAATTTTTATTTATGTTTAGAATACATGATAATTGTTTTTATAATTATTCACTTAGCTTGTGATGTAGAACACAAAGCAAATTCTGTAAAATACATTAAATGAAAGCCCACTCAGAAATCATGAAAAACACGTCACAGTCACCACACACCCATACTTATCTGCGTATGTTAAAGAAAATACTGATCATATGAATTCAATAATACCTCAAAAACTATTAATTTAATTAAAAAGATCCAAAATATCAAAAAAAATAATAATGTAATAAAATAGACTTAAAAAAATAGAAAAGAAAAAAAATTAGGGGTGGGGGGCTAACGGGGCCGGGCCGGGCCAAACCCGGGCCATTTTAGGGCCGGGCCAAAAAAGGGCCGTTTTAGGGCCGGGCCGGACCCGGGCTCGTTTCTCAAAGAATTCGGCCTGGCCCTAAGGGTTAGGGCCAGCCCGGACCCAAAAACGGGCCGGGCTAGGCCAGCCCGCGGGCCACCCGGCCCATTTGACATCTCTAGGCAATCCTCAAAGTAATTGCCACCATATCAGAGGTATCTTACTTACCCCTCGACTGCCACCACCACCACCCGATCTTCCGAGCTACCACCATATGAGGCCGCGTGTCAAGGCTTGCCGTATTCACAAGGCTACTAATAAAAACCAAAGAGTGTAAGGCATGCCACGTTCAGAAGGCTACTAATTAAACCAAAAAGTGTCTTGTTGCTTGTCAAGCAAATACTTAATGCCAAAAGTTACAAAAGTAAACGGACATGGTTTTGTCAGTCGGACCGGACCTTCTTGGTTACCGCCTGATGTAAAAAGGAAAGAGATGTGGAAAGGTTAGCTATGAAAGCGCCTGAGAGACACTCAAACACAAGTCAACCGAATCTATATTTCTATCTATTTATTTATTTATATATAAAGCGCTTAAGCTTTCGTTCAAAATTACGACAAGTAAAATTTTTAAACTTTCATAATTGCAGCAAGTAGGATTTACGGATCTTCCTCTACACGATAAATCAACCTTTAACTTTCTTCATGAGTCTTCCGACTTAAATAGACTCTCTAAAGTTCTACATCGAAAGGCTAAAAGCCTCTAGCTGAATTGAACTCTTCAACTACTAATTATAGACAAAAATCATATGATATGAACTTTTACAGTTGTAGACATCTTGAACCTCACAAAGACTACAACTATACAACCTTCAAGATTTTTCTAGCTGTGTTTGTTTCAATAGGGAACTGTCTCTTCCTATTCGGACATTGAAGATAGTAACTCCGACACAAACCCTCCCGTTTCATTGGATCATGAAGCTCATCATGTGTGTTTTACGAGTACATACTTGTACAAGGTTCACATGTTAAATAGGTCCTAATGCAATGACAGCTTTGGGATATTGGTTTATCGCCAACACGACTGTTGAAACGATTACAACAATTATTGCGCTACCACGTAACACGTAGTGGGTTCGGAAACATACCGTATGAAGTCTCCGAATATTCCGACGTAGGATCCTTATTGTTATGAGCCTCCAACACGCTTGATCTTTTTCGCAGGTACGAAAACGGCTACTAGAGTCTAGTTCTTCGTCCACAATTCAAATCCTAGAGCTTGATGATTGCTCTAGAGAGAGTGCTATAGAGAGAGGGTTATTACTATTGACTTGTGATTTATTGGGATATCTCTAACCTTTATATAGAAATACAATTAGAGACTGGTTTTACCTCCAACTCTTAGGAGATAAAGATTGTATTTATCTCAAACACTTAAGAGATAAATATTCTCTAAATAACTGTATTTATCCAAACTAACAAATACACATTATCTGTTAGTGGGCGGATAATGGGTCCACTGACCCAATTTATTAACAGCTCCCACTCGCCCACACACAGGGCAAATAAATCGTACAGTCCCTCTTTATCTCTCGTCCACTCATCTCCTCATACAGGAAATGGAACGTGCGACCTACGAGAAAGGATGTCCAGTTGAGGAGTATTGTATTAAGTTATCACCAAACTAACACAATACATCACTCTCAAAAAATCTCGTATGTACCCCAGATAGTTCAACTACACCAGATTAAACACTCTCAAATCCCTCATAATGAGCAGTGTTAAACCTCTCATATGTTATGTATTCATGACTCATATCGAAACGAAAATCGACAAAGTCGCCCGGGCTATGAATCACACAACATGATGTAATATTGAACTTTCTTCCCAAAGCCCTCATGTCATTCCAATTAGACCCAACCGCTTTCCTAGACATGCCCCGCGAGACCGCATCATCCATGATCCAAGGGTACATGCTAAAGTAGCGACATTGAGTATCCTCTTCATGACATAGTCTAAGGTGAAAAGGGTACCATATAGGATCAAAAATTTCGATCCAAGTGGCTCACACAGTGACGAAGCAGGGATTCATTCGTCACTCCCACTGTCGGTCTGCATTTAGCACATGCAGTATGATTTGCATGCTATGGCGTAACCCGCAAGGGCGTGTCACATAAATGTATAATAAAATACGCCATACGAATCTAAGTCTAGTCGCTGTACAAGCGCCTAACCTGAGTTTTTCAGCCCAGTCACTCTCATAGTGCCTGCCTGAAATCTCACATTCGGCTGTAAACAGGCTACATAGAGTTGTGGAGATACTCTATGATCGACCTACATTTTTTAGGTCTCATCTTAGCTCCAACTAAGGCGACATGTTTGCTTTATAAGCTGTATCATCTTATTCGCCCACTTGGCGCTTAAGACAATTATGTCTCATCTTGCTCGCTATCTTAGCGCCAAGGTGAATTACCCGTGTGAGTGGGTCAATTCGAGCCTGGTGACACTCTCAATAAGGATGTATATGTAATCACAAAGATTATCCATTCATTCCATAATAAACTCAAATCAAGGAATGAAAATTTAATGTAATAAATAATGTCAAGTACATAAGATGCCATAAACATATCAAAACCTACGTAGTCCCATACTCCTAATGTGAGAAAGGAAAACATCTCTAGCAATAGGCTTGGTCAAAGGATCAGCCACCATTCTGCCAGTAGGTATATGCTTCATGGTCACCTCTCCTTGCGCAACTAAAGTTCTAATGAAGTGATAACGAAGGCCTATGTGTTTGGCCTTCCCATGATATTTATTGGGATATGGTTGGTGGCCTACTACTTTACAATGCTATATCCCGTGACGTAATATTATGAGCCTGAGACTCATGATTGTATGACTTTACATTGTTCAACGAAACCTTAGTATAGGCCGCATAATGCATTGTCTATTTTATGTCATTATTGCTAGGTTCTTGTACAAGAGGAATGAGAAAGATGAAAGGTACAAAGCAAGATGTTCAGTACATTTTGTGGCTTTTTTCTTTGCCAATAGCAATATATAGTTTTAAGAACTGATTTGGGGGTACTGGAGTTCATAAACAAGGAAAAGACAAATATCACATTCCCGGACAAAAGGTTTTTTCCAGTGCTACAGTCTTGTGCCTATTTTGAGCTGAATGTGATAACATTACACAACCTCCTACAGGGCATCCTAAGATGCCTAACATGCCCTAGATAATGAAGTATCTGGTCAAATGATTCTTTTTGACTAACATCCTGTACTTTTTATGCGTAACAAACTGTTTTGGCTTATGATCATGTTTTGCACCGTGGCTTTGCCAGGAAGAGCTTGATTGGGTTGAGGGGTTAATAAAGAGATACAGAGGGAGAGAGGTAAATGGATTGATGTTTTCCTTTAATTGTTTAATTTCAAGGGATTAACATAAGCGTGAGTTGAAACAGCGGGACTGTGTGATACATATCTTGGGGGTACTGTACTGTTGCAGGTAAATTCATGGCTTGGGTCCTTAAAACACTGAATTAGCCGGGGCCACTGACCATAGTAGAGCCGTCTTCAGGTTTTGTTATGCTCAGTCTCCTGAAGGACCATAGTTGCACCAATGGGATTATTTGTGCTGTCTTCCTTGCATAAGAGAGACGGATCCTGAATGCAACATTGGTTGGGAGGAGTGGGGAAGGGGAGAAAAGAAAAAGAGGGAGGGGCATGGATGTGAGTGATAAAGAACCTGTATGACCAATGTTTATAATAGGTCAAATTGCGAATGCTTCTTAACATGGTTTTGGTCTTTGATAGGCCCTATGGCTTTATCGTCGCTTCCTCTCCGTGTGTTGGATAAAGCATTTTGCAAATCGTGATGTATCCTGCTACTCTGATCACCAAAGTAGCAGTGTTTATGGTCTGGATATCTTTATGGATAATGAACTACGGCTCCTCCGCTCCTGCACAACTGTTCCCAGTTTTGAGTTTGAAGATTATCAAGCAGATGCAAAGTTCTCTTCTATGTACATCCTGTGGTTGACAAAGGTAAAGTTATTTCTTTGATATAAATTGAAAGTTTTTACTGTTTTAATACCCAAGACTGCCATTTTTTAAGCTTCTTTCTGTTTCTTTTTTGTATGAATAGCATATGCCCGAATCCCATCGGATCAAGTTCCAAAAGAAGCTAAAATCAGGAGAACTGGAGACGCTGCTAAGTAATGTCTGCCCAGAAAAGATCTTCCTCTGGGATTATTTGAGGACTCAATGTGAAGGCTTAAAAGTATTGTACTGAGGAAAATTCTGGTGATAACTGTGGCTGCATGATTGTTGGTATTCCCTTCACCTACTTTAGTTGCTGATTGTATATATGATACCTCTCTTGGCTCCATTTCTCCAAGATATGAACCTGCAGTCTTAAGGTAGTTTTCCATATGTTGAAATTGAACGAGCTGTGTGGTGAAAAAACTTTACACTTCTGGAAATAGAAGCCTTTGAGGTAATTAAATTTGAGTAGCTTTAATGCAACACAAACCTTAACATCTCCAACTTTTGCAATTCTGGTCATAATCTTTCAAAGGCAGCACTTTAGTATAGATGAAGCAACTCCAGATTGAGAATCTTGAAGATTCCTTTTTTGGCAATTTAAACCATTAAGTTTCCAATTTATTCTCAATGTAGAACCCAACATTTCTGATTACCGTCATAGATTTGGGATTTTTGTACCCAAAATGATTTGTCGATATTAAATTGTGAAAAAGTGGAAAGTAGGGTTTAAATTGCAATTAGTCCGTTGGATTAAGCTCCCAGTAAATGGTAATTGTTTCTTCCCCCTGCTTGCTTGATGGGGTGGCATGGCCTCCCGGCGGTGGCTCGCTTCCTCTATTCTAAAGTTGGAAACCAACGGCTTATTGAGCTGAAGTAGCATGAGTATGTGGCTTTGTTCGTATATTCTGCCTCCCGTTATCCACTCCATGCTGACATCCCTGCTGAGTTGTTTGACTTGTTCTCTCGCTAGAAATTTGTCGTGATGATCTAAAACTGGTAAATACTAGGCTTCTGCCCAAGCAATATCATCTTTGAAGAAATTGTTCTAATGTATTGATGTAAGTTAGCCTTTGGAATTGATATTAGCGTGGTGAGATTTCTCTAAATGACCTTGTGGGTGTACAACTTTGAGACATAGCCTCTAAGACGAGGTTAAATCTTACAATATTTTCCGTTAATAAGTTATATATTTTCGGACACCAAACTAACAGTAGATCTTTGAGGCCCACACCTAGTTGACTTGTTTTTAGATTAACGGACAACATCTATTATGGAAATGATCTTTTTAGCTACCACTAGCCTAAACGCATGTGGTATAAATCTTTTGAAGTTTCGGCACTGCTAGTTTTTATGTTTTGAAGCTGTTCATGCATAGGAATAAAGTTACTCTCTCAATTTTTGGGGGTTATTGTTGTTGACATGGTTAGAAACCAAGTTTAAATTCCGGATAACAATGAAAAGATTGGCTTTTGAGGATTATTTGTCTTTTGGATTGTGTGTGTGGTTGAGGGGGGGGGGGGGGGGGGGGGGGTTTCCGGTATTTGCGGTTGAGAACTTGGGAGTTTTATGTTTTGAACTTAAGTGCATGATACGCATGTTGGACTCATTTATATAGTGTTAAGTACACGTCCACATTACGTTGAATAGATATCTTTACTACGAAACAACCTTTGTGTTACTTGTTAGCACTCGTTTGTAGCGATATGTTGAACCTTTGCCAAGGGTAATCGGAAGCCTATAATTGAGTCTATTCAAAGGCAAGATTGAGATGCTTTTTAGGCTTTGACTGGAATATGTCCAAGAGAATTTTAACACCACCCACCTGGCCTAATACTTACCATTAGCCTTAAAACTAAATCTCATCCTATGATTCTTCCTATTTTTTCTCGTAGAACACCTATATATAGTGCAACTACTGCTCTTGTTTCTAGCCCATACCCATAAGATCTATAAGCTTTCCCTTTGAAAAAGCCATTTTAAATCCCTTTTCTCCCCAGTAATTTGACCCATACTTTGCTTGTTTTTCTAATCATAGATCGAGATGGCAAAAGGAATGAGCTACATGCATGATTGGTTTGAGGTTGCACCAGCACCTCTCATATCTCCCCAGAAGCCTTCAAATGCTCCAAAGTTGGAGACCATTGTTGAAGAAGGATGCGAGAGGCTCGGCGTTCTACAAAAGAGGCTGTTGTGTTTGCTTCCTGTGGTTGTTTCCTTTGCTTCTTATTTATACATCAACGGCTATGCCATTGCTTGATATTCGGTAGTTTCCTGAAGATCCCTTGACAAAACCTTCACATTCCTCCCACAAACAAGCCCACAGCTCTCTCAAACGCATCTCCCTTTCTCTCTCTTGAAAATACCGTTGAGCCCTATACTTAGTGACCTCTTTGTGGTTTGGCCCTGTAACCAAAATGGAATTGGCCTGTGTCAAAGCAATAGCCATAGTTTGGGTGCACGCGTGAAATACTTTTTCCAGCTTTGTCGTTGAAGGTGCATTAATGAAAACGTTTTGGCTTTTTAGCACCAACAAGAGTGCGAAATAGCCTCACGAGAGAAGACGAGCTGAGAATTGAGATTGTACATGCTTATCGGGTGCAAATTCTTAAAAGGCCATTCTTGTCTCTTGAAGAAGGATTGACGGAACTTTGCTGTCTGTTATTTCTATTTTAATTGGAGGCCATCATAGAAGAGGAGGGAGGGAGGGGCGGGGGGGGGGGGTCTTTTGATACTTGTATATTAATGCAGAAAGGGGATGGAAGATGCGACTTGTGCGTGGGTACTTGGTGAACCTTATGATGGGAAAGCTTGATTTCTATCTGTAACCAATGGAGACTTTTTTTTCCCTTTTTTTTTTTTTCTGAAAATGCTTATATTCAGGTATATAAAATCTTGTGTTTATAAGTTGAAATGACCAGGATTTAATTTCATTGCTACTCTGGATGTAATTGGGTTCGTAGCAAGGAGATTGTCTTGCAATAACAGAATCTTTTGGGGTATTTTTCAAAAAGGTTCCATAATGTCTGGGCCTAATTTTTCAAGATCTCTAGAGTTTGACTTGTTTTGTTCGGATCTATTATCTAATCTTCTATTTCGTAGTTGGTTCTAAACTCCCCAAAGTTTAAAACTCCATTAGTTTTAGAGGGGCAAACCTAGAAGATCAATGATCGATGAAGATGGTGTCTTTGACGGTGGTGTATTGACCAAGGTGGAAACAACAAACTCTCAGCCACTGCGTGGGTGAGGGATGGGGCAATGACAAACTCCCACTGCACACGGGCACCTTCACCCAGCTTCGGTATTTATACTAGTTTTGATCCAGTGTGAATTGCACATAGGACTATAAATACTGTTTGTTCTGAAATTCGTTCACATTTGTTAGTGTAACATGTGAAGAGAACATGAACACGATTTTAGAGTTTGTTTAGTGAACGCCACGCCACCATTTCACTTTTTATTTAAGTAAAAAAAATTATTTTATTTCGATCAATCCATCGAAATCCAAAAAAAAAACCTACTAAAACCTAACTCAACCAAATTTATTCAACCTTTTTTTTTTTTAGGTTAAAGCGTGTTGGGCTTTTAAACACATCGATTTTTTTGGGTTGGATAAAAAATCAATCCAACCCACTCAAGTTGCAGCGCTAGTTCATCAATGGCCACACAAGCTTTTTTAATTTTTAAAAGTTAACATTCAAAAATTAAAAAAAAAATGCAAGAATTTTAAAGAAAGAGTTTTATGTTTTTGCAATTGATTAACATAGCTCTGGTACCTTAGATTACACCCTAGAAAGAGTTCTTTCACTCATCTTAACCATATAATCAAGACCTTTAATATATTGCAATAGCATAATCATGAGAACATAGACTTTCGAACTTTCCAGATTGAAGGAAATCATAGATTATCAAAAACTTGATAACGAAAGAACGCAAAACGCGGAAGCGAGCGTGTCCCTTTTAGTATTGATTTTCACCGGTCTTCTGTATATGGAATAGAATTGTGTATTTTTTTATTAGTCTAGGAGGTAAAAATGTAGCAAGAAATTATGATGCCCTAATTTTCAAAAAAAAGAAATATTTATTTAGAGATAGTAGTGGGATCAACCCTATACTAGACAAATCTCAATGATCCATCAAAGTTAAGAGATTAGAGTTTATAAACCTGTTTTACGCCAATGTGATTAGCGTATTAGTTGTTAAATTAGAGAGACTCAATGTTATTTAACCAATTTCATTATGTATTGGACGTTAAAACTAGAGACTCATAATGTTATTTAACTAATTTAATTAATTAATATCTAAGTCAAATAAATCGTCAATATTAGTATGATTCATTAAACTAGGTAATTAGATTGGACCGGTCAAATCTAACAATAGAAAGATTTTCTGAAGCAAGCCTCCATCACAGGAAGAACTACCAAGAACTTTCAAAGACTTGGTCCCTTTGCTTCATTGGAGAGACGTTCCCAAGAAGCTATGAACATTGAAGTGGTCATTCACAATTACAGTTCACTGTGAAGTAAGCTTTCAGTTTGTGAACTTATGGTTTAGAAATATGAGTTCCGTCGTCTTTTGTATGCGAAATGTGTCTTAACACTTCATTATTGGTTTCTTAACCATAGGTTCGATGCTGAGTACCTATCAATACAAAGTTAAATTATATAAACCCATTACTAGGTCTGGCTAGTTTTTCAATACAGTTTTATTGCACTAATTAGACCCTCACATGCTACACGTATGAGTATCACAACGCTATTATTCATGCAAAAGCTGAAGTAAGAAAGTTACACGTTCTAATATTCGTGGATTGAATTCTAACCTCTCTTGCACACCATGCTGGTTATATTGGTGTAACGTGAGCATTGAGACACATACTTTGGCCTCGAGTTCATATAAACTAAACATATCGAGCAAAAAATGAATGATTGCATTCTTGATCCCAAGATATATTTCTCACGAAATCAATACAAACAAAATATCAACGTCAATATATATTCAGCATAATAAATGTTTCATTTTGCAAGTCAAGTTAAGATAGAACAACGAACAAAATCAACATCACATGTATTAAATCTATTTTGAGAAAGTCAAGTGGGATTAGTTCGATAAAATTAAACAAAGGCAGAGAATGTCACTAAAGTGAAATAAACTCAAAATTTGGTTTGAGAACCTTGGACGAATGGTGTAACCAAACGTGTGCAGTATATTACATGAAATCAGCATATTTTACTCCTTTTATTGACATCGATAAACAAAGGAGGGAGAGAAAAAAGTAAACCCACATGTAAGATTGCCTGAATGACTCCAATCAAGAACTCCCATCAGGCACACAATAGGCCCAGAGCGGTAGATATAGCTGAAACAGTACCAATCGCCAGTTCGGGAGCTAAAATCCTCAAGACGGTTAGTAAAATAGCTATAATCACAACGGCAGCCACCAATACAATAACGATGACCCTTTTGGTTTTCCCAGCAGAAGATGGCCGTGTTCCGGCTCCTGCAGCAACCTTGTGACTGCATTACCAACAACAAAGAATGCAATGAGACACACAACAAGTCTCCTCTTGGATTAAATATGAAACATGTTTACCCAAGGACAGCAAGATTGCGGACATGATGTCTTCCTTCTTGTTAATTAGCTTGACTTTGAACATTTTTGGCTACAAATTAAAATTTTCATTGATCTCGATGCTCAGCTTCTACAGCTCCCGACTCCATTTTTCTCTTGGAAAATTCAAACTTATGTCATTCAAAACTAGGACATTTCAGATTTAGAATGAAATTTATCCCTAAACTAACAAATACGCAGAACAGGATTAAGTTTGGACGAGACTTACTCGGTGGACATAGAAGGATGGGGACAAAAGGTGATGTGGTAGTCAGCCAAGGAGCAAGCAAAGGCCCTGTTCTTCTCCTTCCCATCCTCATCCTCATAGCGGGAGGCCCAAGGACACCTGCTTCCGAAATACGAAGAATAATAGCTTGGCTTGCAAGTACCAGGCGGCGCGTACGCCCCGCTACAGCAATTCTCGGGATCACCAAACGCAAAGCAAGTGGTGGTGCACGCGCCGCCTGTTTGGGAAGGGCCGTCGGGAGCGTCGACGCAGGCTGTGGCCATACAATTCCCCTCGTCATCGCCCCGAGGCACCACCAAGATTGCCAAATTGTAACCGCGCGCCGCACTCACGCCGTAGAAGTCCAGTCCGCCATTGCCGCTCATGTTGAACATGGCTACCGTCACCGACGGCACGGTCTGCACCGAGGCGCATTCTTCGGACCCGGTTCCACAATCGCCGGTGAGGCAGTTGAACCGGCCGGTGAAGTCGTAGGAGCAGAGAGTGCGAGCCCAGAGCTGACCGGACCACGAGGCAGGGATCAAAATGGAAGCTGACTCGCCCGTTTCAAGGGTGAAAATGGTGGTGGTGAGGGGCGGCATCCCGTGGCCCGAAACCAGCCCTGGCCAAACAGTGTAGGTGCACTCGTTTGCCAGCTTCAAACTGGTTGAGTATACGCCTGCTGCACAAAGACAGAAAGATGGGTTATAAAACTCAATTGAGACAAAGCGATCATGGCAGAGAAGGCGAACTGCATGGTTTCATCAGATTCACATATACTCATGTGTGCATATTATGGTACAGAAAGATGGGCTGATTAGAACTAGAAAAGGAAATTAAACATAGTCATGATCGCGACTCCAATCATGGAAGTGCATCCCAACCTTGTGTGTGTGTGTGTGTTTCAGTGAAATGATGGTGCTACTAATTGAGGTCCATCACCTGCTGAGAAAAGAATGACGGTTCCGAAGAGGAGGACCAGAGAGAGGGTTTGTGCCATTTGTATGGCGGCAGGTAGAGGTTCAGTCCACCACACCTCAGAAGCAGGTTCTGCGTTTGTATGGGGTTTATTCAGGGGGTTTTAACTTTTAAGGGGGAGAAAATTTGCTGCACAACAAGGTGCGGCGGTCCAAAAATCTGGTACCCTCCACGTGGCAGCATGTTATTAGTCCAGCAAACTAGCCATCAGACGTAGCGTTTTTCAAACAAACTAGCCATCAGACGTAGGGTTTTTCAAACCCAACGTCTGATGGAATATTTATTCCTATTTTAATTGGCCACCCCTTTATATATAATG
Organism: Escallonia herrerae; assembly: GCA_033070095.1. Taxonomy (NCBI): domain Eukaryota; kingdom Viridiplantae; phylum Streptophyta; class Magnoliopsida; order Escalloniales; family Escalloniaceae; genus Escallonia; species Escallonia herrerae. Next base: position 181,403 of record JAVXUP010000040.1, read on the forward strand.
CGCAATTGAGCATACAGCTTAGCCGCTTAGGAAACAGTTCTCTTCCCTTTAGGGTTAATTGGCCACGGGTTAATTGGCCACCCCTTTATATATAATGCGCAATTGAGCATACAGCTTAGCCGCTTAGGAAACAGTTCTCTTCCCTTTAGGGTTAATTGGCCACCCCTTTATTATATATATATATATATATATATATATATATATATATATATATATATATATATGGATCGCAATTGAGCATACGGATTAACATTATATAGCGGACGGTGCTAGCGCTGCTAGCGCTAGCACACGGTCCATATATATATATATATATATATATATATATATATATATATATATATATATATATATATATATATATATATATATATATATATATATATAATGAGCAATTGAGCATACGGATTAACCGCTTAGGAAACAGTTCTCTGTCCCTTTGAATTCGGGGCAGATTTAGAATGTCTGTGACCAGGAGATCAAAAAAATGATATAAAAAATCAATAGCTAGAATAAAAAAATTTCGAAAGTTTAAATTTACATAAAATATGATTTATTTAGTTGTCTATGTCATTATTCATAGTGATTAATTTAACTTGATAAAGTTAGTTAACAATAAATTATTAATATTTTAAGAAAGAAGCTTATATGTACTTGTATGTATATATGTATTGCTATTGTGATTATTAGTTATATGAGGAGAATAGTACGTGTATAAGTTAATATACTATAAGACTTTAAAAAAAAAAGAACTAACCTGGATGTTTTCATATTTCTTGTAATCTGAAAGTGAAATTTAGAAAAATGAAGATGGAGGAAGAAAAAGATAAAGAAAAAAATACGACGGCCAGTATTACTAGAAGTTAAAAACACAACAAAAACAAACAAGAATACATTAACGTTACAAATATAGTGATATTTTTATAAATATTTTCAAATAATTTTTCAACACTTTAAGAACTAAAGAAAATTCCCAAAATTTGGGAGGTGGCCGTGGCCCCCCCCCCCCCCCCCTCCCTCCCGGTCATGTGGCTAGTCCCTTACTACTACTCGAGTTTATTCCTATTCGAGTTGAAGGAATCTTCTTCCTACCCTCCTGTATAACGACAATTATGATCGTTAAATGTTTATATTGACTTTATTTAGTGATGCTAAAAAAATACTGTTAAGAATTATCGCTGAAAGTATTAGCAAAAAAGTCATTAGAAATGTTTAGCGACTATTAATTATTACTATATACGGAATTGGATGAAGATTCTTACAACCTGGATAGCATTCAAAATTTGTTCGTTTATGCCGAGCTAGTTAAAATTTTCTTTTATAAATTATTCTGCTAGGGGCAAAGAAGCTTTCGTCTTCTACTATCTCCTATCATTACATGTCCACCTCTGTTCCCCATCCTTTCCAAATATCTTAACTACCATGAGATTTCAATGTGTATTTTTGAGCCAAAAAGAACACCGCATTCGCCATTTTTTCCCCCTTTCATTCGCACGGTCTTCAGACTACGGGAAAAAAATGTCTTCTCAAAAGAAAATAAAGCATATTTATGAACTTGTTTAGATTTGCAAAAACCGAAATAACAAAACACCTACAATATCTTGTTTGAAAATTACTTTACAACACATCAAGCAAACTTAGTAGAATGAAATCTAATTAACACAAACAGTAGTATTCTTGGACTTATAAATAACAAATGTAAAAAAGATGGTGAGAAAATGAGGCTTGTGGTGTGGAAAACATTTTTGAAATACTAACCATTTTTGGAGTTTACGATGTCAAATCCACAATCAAGTTATAGCCGCTCAACTTTGGCCGTGGCAAAACATAAAGGTGCACCCGTTCGCTCCTCCGAGAGAGGCGAAAAAGGTGAAAACATCTCTTCCTCTGCCAAACCTCTCCCTCCCTCTCTCAAAATTTCGTTACCCTCACCACCTCCGGATGTTCCGGTGGGTGGTGACGTGGTCACTAGACTAGATCTGTTTTGATTTAGGGTTTTTTTGTTGGGATCTCGGTGGGTTTGGTGCGCTGGACAGCCGTCAATGTCACGCCGGTTATAATCGTTCCGATGTGGTTTTTGCGGTTCTCGGCGTTGATGATTGGCTGGTGCTTTGTTGCAGGGCTTGTTGTCTGAGTCCTCGAGGATGATGTTGCCGGGCTAGTTATAGTGGTTGCCGACGTTGGGGTTGCTGGGTGAAGTGCGGCCGTGGGTTGGTGCAGGTTTGGCGAGTCTAGATCAAGGTTTTTTTCCATCAAAGATTGATTTCTCCCCCTCCCCCTTGATCTAGAAAGGTTTTGTGGTCGTAATGCCCCGAACCCGAGGGTCCGAACACGTTCTTAAACCAAAATCCACACATCAGTGACATAACTATTATAAAGGCAGAGCAGAGCATCTAGGATACCACAAACACAATTATCTAAATCTCAAATATTTAACTCCAAAAATAATCCAACACTTATATACAATCCCTTCAAACACTTAATTCCAAAATACTTCAAAACTTTGTTACAAGTCTCTTTAGACTGAATATCTGAATCCAAAAGAATATAAATTAACTAACCAATATTTCGTCTGAAGAAATCATAAGCTATATTCTCAACATCAGAAACCAGAGTAATTTTCACCGCTGCACTAATATCTCTCCCTTCGTGCTACTTTTGGCCTGAAAGGGGAAGAAAACGAAAAACAAAGGGGTGAGCACGAATTGCCCAATAAAAGATCTTACACACAGAGAGCCAAAAACGAATACGAAACTAGAGTTATCAAATAGAGCCAATAAATATGAATTTAGATAACTCAATCAAATTTCACAAACAAATGATTAAGGTGACCAAAAGAGAGTTACCAAAAACAAATAACAAATTTGAGTTTATCGAACATAACCAATAGATAGGAATTGATAACTCAACCAAATTTCACAACGAATAACAAATCGATCCAAAAAGGGGTTACGTAACCAATAAGTCAAATATCGATTCACAAACGAATAACAAATCGATCCAAAAAGGGGTTAGATAACCAATAAGTCGAATATCAAAATATACTTATCAAATCTTGTGAGTGTCACATACACAATTGCTTATTATTAATCATTACAAATCATGGTTATACCATGTCGAATATCGCAGCCGACGCGTCACAAATAAGTCACGATAATTAAAAGTGACTTTCAAACACAAATATCACCCACAAAGTAGTTTGATAAATATGAAAAATATTTATTCGAAGTCCAAAAATAGTCATTGTAGACTCGAATCGAAGGGAAATAAAATACGAATTTAACGAAATAAAAATTAGCTCAATCGGAGATCAGATGAATGAGATATCGTCAAAAGAAATTTTTTTTGGGTAAAAACTTAATGAAACGTAAACCAAGAGAATGAAAGAAAACCATCAATAACCAACGGGCCAGCATAAACGTGACACGTGGCGAAAAGAGTACATGGTTGAAACGAGGCCAGTTACGGTAGAATTATAAACTAATGCCAAGAACCAGCAGAAAGTCGACACGTGGCAATTGAAGCTTAGAAAGCTGCCTTCTTGGCCGTGAAAGAGAATGGAACGCTCAAATAATTATGAATAATGTGTAAGGACCAACAAAAATGTGACATGTGGCCTTGAACTTTGAAAAGTAACCTTTTTAGACGTGAACAGGGAACGGTGCGGAGCGCTAAAATAATTGCGAATGACTTTTCACAATACAAAGAATACGAAGAAATTTATAAATCATGAGAACTGTCTTTAACGCAAGTTTTAAGACAGTGAAACAAGATCATTGATGACGCTACAAAAGGCGTAATGATCAATAATAGGCTGAGAAGCAAATTCAATTTTGAAATCAAACGAAGACGTAAAAATTCTCGTGTAAGAAACGAAAAGACGGTGTAAGAACTCTTACCTCAAAGTAACAAATATCATGTCAATAATTTCCTCTTTATCTTAAATCTTTACTTCAAAGTAACAATATCATGTCAAAAATCTCCTATTTATCTTGGATCTTTACTTCAAAGTGACAATATTATGTCAAAAATCCCCTCTTTATCTTGGATCAATCACCACCTTTTTGCTTGAAAATTTCCAAAAGAATGCACTTGACTCTTTATCTTAGATCAATCACTACTTTTTTGCTTGAATACCCAAAAGAATGCAATTGACTATTTTCTCTTTCCTCTCCTTTATCTCTAAAAAATATGAAGACTCTTATGTTTTCTTCCCCCTTATATAGTTTGTTAATCTAATTCTAATATGACTTGAAGTCCCAATTTTTAGTATAATTATAACACAACTAAAATTCCTTATTGCTAGTGTAATTACTATACAAGTAAAGTCCTTATTGCTAATATAATTATAACACATCTTAAAGTCTTCGTTACTAATTTAATCACAATATGACTTGAAATCCTAATCCAAGTCGAAATCTCTTCTTCTTTTAAATAATACTTAATCTAATCAACTAACTTAATCACAATGTGACTTAAAATCCTAATCCAAGTCGAAATGTCTTCTTCTTCTTCTTTGTTTAAATAATATTTAATCTAATCACATTAGTCACTAAGACCATTAAATATTAATTTCGTCATTAAAAGGACTCCAAGAAAATTCTCTATGGTCCATTACTTAATTCAAATCAGTATAATTTTTTAACTTATTACCTACATAAGTAGCCGAAAATTCGGGATATTACAGTGGTAGTGACTGAAGTTTGTTAGGTTTCTGTTCTACTGTTTGTTTTTTTGTTTTAGGTTGATTTTGTCAGAGAAGGGCAGATGGGTTTAGGTCACTGGCTGAATAGTCGTCCGCAGGGGTCTTCGGTAGGGTTGCTTCCGATGGTGGTTGATCCGTCGGCGAAGGAGTATTGCCCAGCGATGATTTGGATGTGAGGGTCTCGGGTAAAGATCTGCGTTGGTGTTCTGGTGAGATTCCGTTGGTGATCTGTCCTCTGGGGCTCGGCAGCTGTGGGATGGCCGGTGAAGGTGGTTTTTCTGGCCCCGGCGTGAAGCACGGGAATCGAGACAACGTGGCAGTGACGGTGACAGGTGTCTAGTGTTGCTTTTTGATTGGTTTGATTTAGACTCTATCTTAGTTTTAGTCGTTTTTAGTTCATATCTATCCTGCTTTAGTTAGTTTGATTTTGTTTTTACCTTGTTTTAGAATATATATATATATATATATATATATATATATATATATATATATATATATATATATATATATATATATATATGTTGTAGTTTCCTAGTTACTATATTTTAATTTGTCTCTTTTGTTATATGCTTTTTTTTATTGTTATATTTTTATCAGATGGAGCTGTCCGTATGTCGTTTTACTTGCCTATTTAGGAATGTTTTGTAACTCTTGTTATTTTAGTATATATTTCTACTCTTCAAAAAAAAAAAAAAAGGGCCTTTGGCAGTGGCCGAGCAATATATAAAATCAAGCGACAGATGAGTTGGTCAAAAGTAAATCTTTTAAATGGGTGTAGAGTAACATATATAAGGAGGAATAAGATTGATTATGTCAGACATGTAAGATTTAGGGAGATTAACCTTATAAGAGTATGTCAAGATTTTATATGTACGTATTACCTAACTATTTTTAGAGAAACATTGTCTGAAGCAGTGAACTAGACTGTTACATCTATCTATAAATAAAAAAGAAAGATCTGTGATAGAGATAAAGGTGACATCAATTAAAAGTACGAGAAGGGAACATTTGTTGTATGGTTGTAAGAAGTGATCTGTACCTAGCGGTGATACTTCCTCAAGCACCTGAATTCCACCTTCGAGTAACATACCATGGCCATCAGAAAGTCTTGATTTCGATTTTTTGGTCATTTGGCCGTCTTTGAAGTTCCTTGAGTTGAACTTTTGCACCTTCATTAGATATGAACTAGTTTGCACTCTCATTTGAAGATTGCCACATCTTGGCTGCCACGGCCGCCAAGGTGCACTTTTAGGGTCTTTGAAAGTTTGGCTTTCACACCTGAATTGGTGCCACACTGCATGAAATCAGATCTATAGTGACTACAATTAGTGATCGCAGTAACACGATATACCTAAATTATTTATTAATGACCACTTTTGCAACCGCTGCATGAAAACAGCAGAACTAGGCCACCATGTGTCTGGTTCCACTGTACATGTTTTCAACAAAAATCATCCACGAACGGATCCTTTGGTGGGCCTTGAAGGCGATGTAATTGGCAAACTAAAGTAATGAGTTGCAATATAGGAGAAGAAGGATGGAAAAGTCTGGTGGTGATTATGCTGGCTAACGAGGCTCTAACCTCAAGAACTGTTTTGAGAAATTCTTATTTTGTAAAAGGAACTTTTTGTGACGAACAAAGTTTACGAGTAAACTTAATAATTTTTTTAACTAGTAATTTTTAGTCCTCCAAATCATTACTTATAAGAAAGTCGAAAGCAAATTCAAATTGCTAACATACATGTGGAATGGTTTTTCCTAACTTGGACACTTCTTCACCTAACAAGTAACTCAGCAACTTCCCTGCATGAACACATAGACGTTCTGCCTATCTTACTGTAAAGGCCAAACTCATAACTATAGCACATAGACGTTCTGCCTATCTATAAACTGGTTATAGATTTGCCATGGTTATGCAAACATCGTAATATTTTCAAGTGAAATTTCAAATCAAAGTGATTTACCAAGGGGTGGGGAAAGAATCTGCACTAGCAGAGTGAAGATCAATTGTAAGGAACGAGGAGATTCATGCATCTTGGTAGATTAGGACAGGCTTTAGTCAATTTCGGTTTGATTGATCAGAAAGAGATTTGTTGCTAAGTATGGGAGTGACCAAATTTCTGAATTGGAACAGAATTAACGTTTGAGTAAAGTTCTTTTTGTGCTAACTGATGTAGTTAATTTGTCCCATTTTTCACTATAAGGGGAGCCAGACTTTCTGTTTGATGAAAAGTATGCAAGAGCAAAAGTTGAACTGTTTCTCTCCGTTATGATCATAATTTCGCGCTTCGTCACGGGAGCAAATTGTATGGGATATTGCAGAAGCTTTACTTACTTCTATGCTTGAAGAAGTAAGATATTATTGTAAGGTTCGAGATTTTGAAGATGTTCTGTAAATGCTTGCAGTAGTGTTACATTTTTACATACAAGTTGTGTTAATTAGTTAATAATTGCTTTTTGAAATAAATGGAATCCATCTCCATTTTGCCTGTGCGTTGTTGTGATGATTTTCTTTTCGTCGAAGTTCTCTTCACACTGCTTGATTGGTGGTACTACATATGCAATCACTACAGATTAGGAAGAAGACTTAACGTTCAGATTGGTGCCATGAAAATGTCACTGTGGTGTCATATAGGATTCTCCGTTAAATCTGCAGAAAGGAATGAACAGATACTTTGCTTGTTTCTTTTCTCATAGATTGAGATGGCAAAGGGAGTGAGCTACATGCATGATTGGTTTGAGGTTGCACCAGCACCTCTCGTATCTCCTCAGAAGCCTTCAAATGCACCTAAGTTGGAGACCATTGTTGAAGAAGGATGCGAGAGGCTCGACGTTCTACTAAAGAGGCTGTTGTGTTTGCTTCCTGTGGTTATTTCCTTGCTTCTTATTTATACATCAATGGATATGCCATTGCTTGATATTCAGTAGTTTCCTAAACAACCTTCGACCATACCTTCACGTTCCTCCCGCAACACAAGCCCACAGCTCTCTCAAACGCTTCTCCCTCTCCGTCTCTTGAAAACACTGTTGAGCCCTATATTTAGTGGCCTCTCTGTGGTTTGGACCTTATAACCAAAATGGAATTGGCTCGTGTCAAAGCAATAGCCATAGTTTGGGTGCACAAATGCTTTTTCAGCTTTGTCGTTGAAGGTGCATTAGTAACAACGTGCGAAAATAGCCTCACGTGAGAAAGGGGATGGAAATGCGACTTGTACGTGGGTACTTTGTCAAAGCAAACTGCTTTTTTTCCTTTTTTTTTTTTGGTTTTCTGTTCTCTGAAACTGCATATATTCATGTATATAAAATTCTGTGTTTATAAGTTAAAATGACGAGGATTTAATTTCATTGCTACTCTGGATGTAATTGGGTTCGTACCAAAGGAGATTTAAATCATGATAATACGAACCAAAAAAAATGATAATGAACTTCATAGACTTTCCCAACACGTACAGGTATGCCAATTATTCAGACAAACTCTTGTACCATATTCTGACACTTACAGATATATGGCAAGTGACTGGACAAACTCAAGAACATCAATGGGTCGATTTATTTTTCCATTGGAAACCGGATCTCTGAGCGAGTTGGAGAAGAATGTTGTTGCACGTTGGGAGCCCAGCAGCGGCACGGCCCAACAAAGTCGTTGAACGACGCCGTTGGTCGCGCCCTTAAACCTTATTACAGGCTTCGATTAGTGGTAATTAATTGATTAAAGATTGAAGCTAAGCCAGGACGACATCATATCATATTCATTTTTTATTGTAAAATTCCGTGATTTTTTGAACCCTAATCCGTTGTAAGAATCTCAGGCGAACCACATCGTCAACCCCTTGACCTGTTACAAGGCTCCACCGCTTTCTCTCTTATACCAATCTTACCGTTTCTCTCTGACTTCACATCTACACATGCATACCACTCTCCTCTGTAGACAGCTGAGCCCTTTTATGGAGATTGGACACAACCCATTTCAATTCGACCAGCAAAAACCCCAATCCGCAATCTTCGACGCCTAATGGCCACCGAAGCCACACCCAAATTCCAAAACCCGACCTCATCCCGGTCCCACACTCGCCCGACTTCCACGCTGATATCGACGCCTCACCGGCCCACTTCCGGCCTCCACTTCCGGCCTCCACTTCCGGCCTCCACTTCTGGCAGTTCATGATCGCCGGCTTGATCGCCGGCATGGTCGAGCACATGGCCATGTTCCCAGTCGACCTCATCAAAACCCGTATGCAAGCCCTCGGGTCCTGCCCGATGAAGACCGCGGGCATCCGGCAGGCCGTCGGGTCTAGTTTGAGGTCCGAGGGGCCTGCTGGTCTATACCACGGGATAGGGGCGATGGGCCTGAGCGCAGGCCCCGCCCACGCGGTCTACTTCTCCATTTATGAGGTTTGCAATAAGGCCTTCTTCGGCGGGAAGCCGAACAACGCGGTGGCGCATGCCGGGGCGGGGGTGTGTGCCACGGTGGCGAGCGATGCGGTTTTCACGCGCGATGGACGTGGTGAAGCAGCGACTGCAGCTGAGCAGCAGTCCGTACAAGGGGGTGGCGGATTGTTTGAAGACGGTGTTGAAGGAGGAAGGGATTGAGGCGTTTTATACCTCGTACAAGACGACGGTTTTGATGACATTTTGCTACGTACGAGGCGGCAAAGAGGGCGTTGATAGAGGTGTCTCCAGACAGAGCTAGCGAGGAGAGGGTTATTGTTCACGCCACGACCGGGGCAGCAGCTGGCGCGTCGGCTGCGGCCATGACCACGCCGCTTGATGTTGTGAAGACGCAGTTACAGTGTCAGGTAAATTGTTTACTCTGCTTGCTAGTTTACAAACGTAACTTGATAGTAGAGTAGTGGATTGCCAGTTGCTGTTGGACTTTAACAAGAATTCTCTTCAAGCAATATCTTTTAACATTATAATTGATGAGAATATTCAGGCGAGGTTATGTGGTGTATGTTATTTGCGAATGATTTGGTGTTAATTGACGAGACTAGAAGCGGACTAGATTCAGGTTATCGTTTTAATGGTGGAGCAAATGTTGGATATCTGAATGTACCTTAGATCACTAATGCTGAGTAATGCTCAAGTAGGGAGATATTGATATAAATCACATGAGAAGAGCAGGTTGGTTACGATGGTGATAGTCCTATCAAGCTTAAGGAAAACTATTATAGTATGACGGTGAGGCCAACCGCCAATGTCATGCATGTTGCAGAATGATTCTCAACCCAAACAAACTCAAGTGCAACTAAAATTGTTAAATCTTGTCTTTTATTTTATAATAAAATGATTCTGAAGTCGTTTCATTATTTAGAGACTAACATGACTTGCATTTGACTTATATGATTACTTTATTTTTGATAACATAGAGATCAAATATTAAAGACAAATAATCAACTCCATTATAATAAAAAAATAATATAATCTTCCTTAAACTAACAAGATAAATAAATATCAGTATGTGTAGAGGGAAAAAAACAAACAATAAGCTATGGCTACCGGCAGAAGAAGAACCAAAGGAAGAAAAACACAAGGCAACAACAAAAGAAAGAAAAAGAAGTCCGAAGAGAAAACATAAGAAACTAAGACAGAAGGAGACAAAAGGGTCTTGAAAACAAAATAAAAGCAAAAGAGAACGAAGGCAGGTGGTGCAAAGAAGAGAAAAGAAGACGGCGGCAGAAGAATTTGAGCATGGGCATCTTTGCAAAGGGCGAAGGCACTCCGGCAACTGCCTCGGAGAACACCGAAAGGCGATGCCGGCCAACCCGTGCTACCGCCGGCAAATGGGTAAATCAGATCTGAAGGCAGCCATGGCCACTGGCAGCTACGACGTATCCCGGCGACAAGTGAATGACGACGCCGATCTTGATTTGGGGTACATTCAAACGTCGCCAAAATCTGCCTAGGAAAAAAAATATGTTTCCACATGGTTGCGTTGGTGTTTGTGAGAAGTATGGGAGCACATGGATGTCTTTGGGTACGGTTGCGTTGCGAGTTGTCGATGGTCAATCATACCACTGTTGGGAAGGTGAAAATGACGAGACCACTGTCTTCACTGGAGAAGGAGCGGACTGTCGAGGAACCCTACAAAATGATTTGGGCAAAATTGGCTACGCCGACTGTCGATGAAGGAGAGAAATCAGAGAATGAAGGGGGATGCGGACTGTCGGGGAACCCTACAAAATGATTTGGGCAAAATTGGCTACGCCTCTACCGACTGTCGAGGAAGGAGAGAACTCAGAGAATGAAAGGGGATTCGTTGACTTGGTTTTTTCTTTGGATTAAATACACATATGTCCCTGATGTTAGGGTATAATTACAGGTAAGGACAATAGTTTGGACAAATTACTCTTATGTCCGTTGATCAAATTGAATCTAAAAACCCCTAACGGTTTTAGCGAAAAGACTTTATTGCCCCTAATTGAAATTAAATTTCATTTTTCTTTTTATCTTTTTTTGTTCTTTCTCCTTTCTCTCTCCAATTCAATCTCTCAGATTCAATCCCACGGCTCCCCTGCACCCACACCCCACCTCACCTCGAGCCCCGCCTTCTCTCCTCTCCCCACCCTGCTGTCTCACCCCAATGTTCCCCCCACGCTGCCCCCGTCCCCGTCCCTGCCCCCGCTCTTCCCCCTCCAAGCCGTCGTTGTCCCTCCTTCCCCACCATGCCCAAGACCCCTCTCTGACCCACCGCGAATCGCCCATCTCTCTCTCTCTCATGCCATAACTTGAAATCACGGTAGGTTTTTTTTATAGGGTTGTTGAATTGATGGTGAATTTTGATTTGGGAAGAAAGAAGTGGGTTATGGTGGTGGTGCGGTGTGGGGGTAATGGCGGTGATGCTGAGTAGTTGGGTCACGGTCACGGAGGTTGGGATGGTGGTTGGCAGTGGTGTCTAGGTATGGTGGGGGCGGCTACAGGGTGGGGGAGGGTAGGGCAGGGAGGGATGAGGGGATGGAGCTGCCGGCCATGAAAGCGGATTTCAAATTAGGGTTTTGAAACCCTAATATGCAGATTGAGACCCTAGGTTTTGACGCAGATTGAGAAATTTTGATGAAATAGATTGTAGTATGGCAGATTTGCGGTAAGGGACAATAGAAATTTTGATGAAATCTGATGAAATTTTGATGAAATAGACATGTAAGAGCAAACAAGTTTGATGAAATAGACATATAAGAGCAAACAAGTTTTGATGCAGATTGAGAAATCTTGAAATCTTAATTGAAAATTTTTAAAAATATTCAGTATATATAGTACAAGGGGTAGAATTGTCATTTTTAAAATACGTATTAATGACGTCATAAAAAATACACTTTTTGAACGGAACTCTGACGGATGGACACGGCTGATACATTTTTAAAGTATTTGGTCACGGTTTGTTACATTTTAAAACTTAATATCCTTGACTTTAATTATACCCTAACCTTAGTGACATATGTATAATTAGCCCTTTTTCTTTTTTGGGTTAGGATGGGTTAGCTGGTTTTAATGGGTTTGACCCAATTTAATTCATATAAACATTAACCCAGCTCAGACCAACCCACTTTTAAATTAGTTGGGTTTGATGGGTTAAAACCTGTCCACATATGAGCTGGGTTGGTTAAAGCCCATTCTAACCCAGCCCAAATTGCACCCCTACCTTTAACCCCATATATAGTCATAATTAATAGTCTCTAAATGTATTTAATAATTTTTCAACTAATACTTTTAACCTTAATTCGTCATTAAATAAAAGTTATTAAGAATATTTAATGACACCTCGCTAAAAAGTCACTGACGGTTAATGACCGGTGGTTATAATGGGATTTGCACATACACTCATTATATAGATTTTTTTATTTTTTATGGAAGAGTAGAAATATATACCAAAAAAATAGAAGGAGATACAAAACATGTCCAAAAGGCAAGTAAAAGAGTTACGGATGATAACCCCATCCGATAGGAAGTGCAATAAAAATAAAACTGGATAACATTAGTGATAGTGATAGATTTTTTTTCCTAATATACAAAATAACTAACTACTAGAAAATAAATAACTAAAAATAAGAAAACTTCTAACTAAATAGCAAACTAAAATAAGATAAATACAACTAAGAAAATACGATAACTATTAACTAAACAAGCCAATCAAAAGACGCTAGCCAACTGTCAGCCACTAGCCCAGCCAACTATCAGCCACTAGCCCAGACACAGGATACGTGCCCTGTCACTGCAACCTGCCTCCCTCCGATGCCAGAAAACACTTCCTTCTCCTGCCAATGCTCTGCTGTCAATTCCCAGAGGACCCCAAATCAACCACATCAGAAGCTCCAAATCCGAGCATGAGGCAAACACCACCACCACCCCGACCTCACAGCCACTGACCAAAAAACTAACAGTCATCATCGACCAACCGTCAAGGGAAGCTCCAACCCTACCCGCAGGAACCCACAGCCTAACACCACCATTGACAATCGGAGAAGGAATAACCTGTATTGGAAATAACTCTCGGCCGCAGTGACCCCTCACAAACTGAAACAAATTAGACCCAATAGCTACCACACCAACCTAAACACACAAACAACAAAACCTTTCTAGGGCAAATGGGGAGGGGAAACAACTGGCGGGGGGGGGGGGGGGGATTAACCATAGAAGAAAAACCTAGCCCTAGACTCACTTACCCATCTCCCACCTGAGGCAGCACCAAAAATGTCGGCGGTGAAAACTGACCTCTACCTGAGACCCACCACAAACCACACGTAAAGCACCCTGAAGGATCATGATAGCTTAACGCATACCTTTCGCCGGCACCAGAAAGGAGACCCGACCGAACACAATCTATCGAAAAACGACGACAGCCGTCCCGCGCTTCAAATCTGACCAGGTTTCACCACTCAAACCCTAAACTAAAGAAATCTAACTACCCCATCACCACCCGCTGAGAGAACCGGCGGTGGTGATGGAGTCGAAAAAGAGGGAAAGAAGAATTTTTTAGAGGGCGTAGGTATCGTACTTATCGCCTATCTCAGAGGCAGGGCGAACAATATTTAGATTTATATAGAGTTTGAGTGAATATTTATGGTACACAAAGATGGGCTAATTGTGGAAAAGGAGATTAAACATAATCTTGACACATGACAAGACACCCTTCTTTGGTGGCGCTTCCTTTGATTTCGGGTGTTTTAAGCGTATTAGGACACTTGAAAGAGGAAATAGCCGCCATCATCGCCCACTGCCAATTATGACCCCACATCTTATTTGAATATAGTTAATTATTCTTCTTTTAACTGAGCTTATGTTGGTGATGTGTATGCAGAAACTGCCAGCCTTACAAATGATGAATCCCTCAAGTGAAGATGATCCATAATCATGCGTGAATTCATATTCTTTGTTACCAGACAATTAAAATTAAAGAAATGAGTGTACACGTCATCTACACTACTCTTTTGGTCTCACATAAATTGATCATATTTTTTTTATACAAAAATTAAGAATTTAATGTATTTTTTATTCTACCCTTTAAAGAGAGGCGTGAAAAAAAAATGGCCCATAACAGAGAAAATGAAATTATAGAGTTTGTGTCCCTATTTATGATCACAAGGAAATTAAAAGGAAATCATCGATCTCAACTAGCGGGAGCAGCGGCCATTATCAGGGATCACAAGGATAGTTGGATAGGTGGTTGCTCTAGACAATTGCGAACTACTAACAATCAAACAGCGGAATGGTGGGCGATTAGGGATGAGCTACAACTTGCTTGGGACAAAGGACTCAAATATATATTTATGGAGTTTGACAATAAACGTGTAGCCACGTTAAACTTGGATAAACCCCCATCTCCAAATATAAAAAATTTAGTTCTTGATTGCAGGTCACTCCTTAAACGTGCGTTACAGGTGGAGACAACTCATGTGTATAGAGAAACCAACTTTTGGACGAATTTCATGGCGAAACGGGCGAAAAATCAACAAAATAGTTACCGGTGTTGGCACCATGCGCCAATTTTTTTGTTACACCTCCTGTCTTTCGATACTAGTCGGAGAGTCACCCACGTTTGCGTGGCTCATCTTTGTCAATTAAATAAAAGTTCTCCTGATTTCTCAAAAAAGGAAATTAAACATAATCTCGACATAATGCACCCTTCTTGGGTTCTGCGCTGTGTGACTTGTGCGTGTGTGCGTGAGTTTGTGTGGTGTGAAATGATGCTGCTACTAATTGAATGGCTCATTACCTGCAAAAAAAAAAGGTTATAGCTAAGTTTCATTACACAGAGAATGTTAGCTTAGTAGGACCTTTTCGAGGCAACCACGAAGAAATCTTTTATCTCCAAAAACTAAAAGCACCTATTTAATTACTACCCTTCCCATGATCTAGTCCAGTAATTCTCTTGAGTAAACTTGCCTACCACTTGGAAAATTCAATATTTGTTAATGTTTACAACGATACCTCTTCTAATTTTAGGCAATTACAATATCAGCAACACACCATTGACATATTAATATAGTAATAAAATTCTTCAGGAAAGCAATTTCATTGTATCGTCAAATTTCACCGTCAAAGTTTTTTATTTGTTCTGTTAACATGATATAGGAAGTTAGTTTTGAAAATAATCTCTTCCTTTTAGCTCAATATGTATTTATAAAAGTTGTTATGAAATGGTAGTGCACCACTCCTGTCTAATTTACATAAACAAGCGTGTCTTAATTACAGTGGGGTTCGTGGTGGTGGACTAACTAGATCAGAAACAAGAGGGACAGAACATGCCTAAAGCTTTGTCTAAGTAAGTACTTTGCTATGGACTTCGTTGTCTTTTTCTCAAGCAGAACCTTTTTGACCAAATAGCTATTGCCATCTTGGTTCTCTCTAGGGCTGTAAATGAACCGAGCCGTTCACGAACGGCTCTTGGTTCGTTCTCCACAAAACTAGTTCACGTTTGTTCATATAATATACGAACTGAACATGAACATATTTTCAGGGCTCGTTTATTATACGAGCCGAGCATGAACATACTAAAATATTCACAAATATGTTCGCGAACAGTTCGTATAAATAATAAATTAATTATAATATGTATACAAAATTAATATTTACATTTAAATTAAATTTTAAGGTGGAGGGCCTGGAGGCTAAGCCTTTAAGTCAACCCAAAACCCCAAGCCCACTTATAGATATAAAACTCAACCCTTAGATAGTCCAATCTATGAAGCCCAAACACTTAAAAACCCTAAGTATATAAACTCAAACTAAAACCTAAACCTCACATATCTCACACAGCCGCACTTTGCACTCACACACACCCGCACTTCCATCCCCTACCTTGTCACACACACACACACACACACACACACACAGAGATCATACAAACCCCCCTCTCTCTCTCTCTCTCTCTCTCTCTCAGTCTTAACAAACGGATATCACGTCCCTGTCTTCGCCGACATCATCTCCAAGTCCCCGGACTCAACCTGCCGTTGGATTCAACTATCAAAGCCGCAAAGCAAAGTTTGCGATCTGCAAAACCATCGCCTGCAAAGCCAAGGAACCAGTGTTTTGCAAAATCAATCAATCATCGCCTGCCGTCGGATTTAACCTTTAAAGCCGCAAAGCCAAGTTTCTGATCTGCAAAGCCATCGCCCGCAAAATCAAGTTTTCGATCTGCATCAATTAGTGTTTTTGATTGATTATGCATCTCTCCTGTATCTTCTATTTATCATTTTTTATTAATTATGCTTGAATGATTTGAGAATTTTGAGTAATTTTAGAGGTTAGATTGGAATTGAACATGAATGTGAGCCAAGTTTCCGAACTCGAGTTCGGCTCGTATTATTAAACGAGTTAAGCAAGTCGAGCCCGAATCTCACCCTCACGAACTCAAGCCGACTTCGAACATTAATATTTTGGCTCTTAATGAACTCGAGCCGAGCTCGAACATGCCCAAATTTAAACGAACCGAGTTCGAAAACACCCATGTTCGGTTCGAACTCGGTTCGTATATAGCCCTAGTTTTCTCGGACATGTAAATACATTAGTCCTTTCTTGGCTTTATCCTTTAATTGTGGACTCTTTTAGGATCAAGACCTTGACTTTAGCTTCACATGTAATTCACTTGACATGAATTTGTCCTTCTTATGGACACCTAATTCGCCTTATCCTTGACCAGAATCGATCAGTACTCAAATATTCCCAAAAAATGATTTCAAGATTTCAAAAAGGTCTCAGTCACGGAGTGACCGAGCAGGTAACCGAATCTAAATGTAAAAGTTAATTACACCACTTTTGAAGCCTTGATGATATCATCAATACATAAGTTGAACGTATCAAGATATCCAAAGAAACTAAAGTTTTGATTTTAAAGAGTAAAATAAAATCCAAATATGCTTATCTAAAGGAAATCAAACAGACCCTTCGTCTAAATCATGTTTACTTTGTCCCATCATCAATGTCGTTTGACTAGTACCCATACGCCAAAACATGGGTTATTCCAATCAGAGAAACCATAACAAGTATATAATTAGAGTCCTCCTTTGCACTATAATAAATAAAGAGTTTAGACGATCTAACATTGTCTAGAGGTTTATAGCCTGTTTCGAGTTTTGAAATGAGGGAAAAGAAAAGAAAGGAAGGGGAGAGAAGAGAAGAGAAGAGAAGAAAAAGGAAGAGAAGGGAATACAATTTTCCTTCCTCTTGTTTGTGAGCTTAAGAGAGAGAGAGGAAAACATCATCATTTTCTTTGTTTGTGAGTTCAAAGAAAAGAAAAGAAATGATACAACATTACATACATACCTTTAGACAATAGTGTATTAATCCAAACAAAGACTTTAAAGTATGATTTTATCTAAGAACATAACGCAAAGGGACAAAAAAACTGGTCATCAATGACAAAACATAAAGTTTATACCATAATAACGTGATAAGTTTTCACCGATTAGTGCCACAATAAAAAAACACACAAACTAGCTATTGAAAAAACACAAATTGGTTTTCTGTTTGTTTGTAATAAATGGTACGATATGTTTTTTTTGTAAAATACCCTAGAAGTTAAAAGTCATTAAAAATTGAGTCATCATAATCTCAAAGGTAATATAGGCATTATTAAAGTATTACTTATGAGAGTTTCCTTTCTCTCCGTTTCTTTTCAATTTTGAGAGGAAAGATTTAGAGACAAAAGAGGCCAAAACTTTCCTCCATTTTCTTTTCTTTTCTCTCCTTAAAAAAACTCATAAACTAGAGAAAAGGGAGGAAATGAGTCACTTTCCTTTCTTTTCCTCTCTTTTCTCTCCTAAAAAAAACTAGCAAACAGGCTATTAATGTTTGGACATTCTAACTTGGTCTAAATCATGTTTAATTTTGTCTTATCATTAATGAAGTTTGACAAGTACCCATTCGCCAAAGCATGGATTATTCCAACCAGCGAAACCATAAAAAAAAGGATATAATTAAAGCTTCGTTTGCATTATAATAAAGTAAGACTATAGTTTCTAACTGGTAATACATACTTTGCTTTTGGTATTAATTTTCTTATGGCAAGTGTGGGTGTACGTGTGACCCCAAGCATGGCATATTTAGAAGGCTGGTATAATTACAAGGAAGGCTGGTGTTGCTGCTAAAATGTTGATCGGGACCACAGCTAGGAAATGGACCTGCAAAATAGAACACAGAGTGACCACCAGGGATGTTTCGGTGGAGGCGGTTCCGATGCTAAAGTCAGAACGTCGCTACTAGGGTAGAACTCTGAATAGCTGTCAATGCACTGAGTGCTTGTGTGTGAACTTGTCCATGTACTTGAGGATTTTCCCATTACATAGGCCATTTCCAGACACCACTCTCCTTTAGGACTATTTTCTCACTGATCCTTAACGTATTAGAGCCCTATTAGGACTATCCTTTTAGCAGTTGAGTCCCAAACGGGTTCTATCACATCTCTCAGATTCTATCCCGATACAGATTCCTTAATCCCCTCAAAGTCATCCATGCCACGTGTCATAAGTTGGTTAGGTGGATATTTTAACTATATCAGCTGGTATCAATCCATTGCCTATTTGGACATATAAAATTAAGTTAAACATATACAAGCCATAAAGCTTGTCTTAATGCAAACAAGGATAAAATATGGAATTACCCAGTGGCCGGAGAAGGATGCAGACAAAAGGAGATGGAATAGTCAAAAGAGGCACAATCAAATACGGATCACATAGGTATGATCAAGAGGGGACAAATTGCAAACATATCTCTCTCTCTTTGATATTTCAAGTTACTAAGGGATTGTACGTTTACAAAATTTTGTATTCGTTTTTTAAAATGGTGATGAAAAAGATGTCTTTTGTTGCGTATTGTGGCGTACTTTTATCTTTTTTCATATTCGTTTTGGGTAATTTTTTCGAAACAATAGCAAATATTGGTGTTTTCACCTTTTTTGAAAAAGGTGAACTCAATGTTAGAAAAATTTCTTTTGTGTCAGATTTCTGCTCTCTCCTCTCTCGCTCCCCAGCACCACTATGGCATCACCTCAAAAGACCAGAGCCGCCACTGAACCACCATGGCACCACCTCAAAAGATTTTTGCTCCCTCCCTCTCTGTTCTTTGTTATAATCTTTCGATTTTGCTTTGGGCTCACCATCTCAGGCAGTCGGGGTTGCCTCGGAGGATCAATCTCCACGGCAATCGAAAGTTAATCTTGAAAAGCCGGGTTCGCTCAGCAGTTGGGATGGAAGGCCAGCCATGCGTCGATGGACTCACCATTCGTGGCAATCAATTTCCATGGCAATCTTTGGACTCACCATCTCAGGCGACAGGTTCGCTCGGCAGACTGGCGTACGGGTACTCTGGTCAAACACTCAAACCTCATCTTGGGACGACGGTAGATGGGGAAAAAGGTCGGGAACGACTCAATCACGGTCTCGTCGTTCTCCGGTGAAGCTGGCTTCGATCCCGTACGGGTACTCAGGTCAAACACTCAGACCTCATCTTGGGGCGACGGTAGATGGGGAAGAAGGTAGGGAACGACTCAATCACGGACTTGTCGTTCTCCGGTGAAGCTGGCGTCGATCCCGTACGGATACTCCGGTCAAACACTCAGACCTCATCTTGAGGCGGCGGTATATAGGGAAGATTTCCAGAGAGTGGGGGGCAAGGAAGGGTGTGGGGTGGGGTTGGAGAGGGCAGAGAGTGGGGGGAGGGTGTGGGTCGTGTAGTGTATATTATAAATAATATAAGGATATTAGTACAAAAGTGAAAATGATACAAGTACATAAATCCGACAAAAAAAGTAACTAAAATAAATTGTGAAAATACTAAAAGTACAAGAATGAATTTTCTATCTGAATACGAAAATTATGAAAACTGAAGACGAATTACGTAAACGTATGGGCCCTAAACATCAGGCATCTAGATCTAATTGCATAAGTTCTACTAGTTGTTGTAATTGGAAGGTTCTCTCTATTATATAGCTCAATCTTAAAAGGTTTCTTCTACTGTGTTTTTCTTTTCCATGTTTATTATTTACACGCCGGAACAGTTGGCTGAAAAGTGCAGCAACATAATATTTCTTTCATGTGTTTAATTGAGTTCGCGAATTGGTATTGTAATCCTTATTTTGTTTTTAATGCAGGTTTGCTTAACAAAATCGGTTGCTCTAGTGTTCTAAGATATGGTCTATGATGACGATGTTATTATACGGCTCTTAATTAGTTTCTCTGTCGTCGATTTGCCGTTAATTTGTAGATTTGTTGCATACGCGGGAGATATTTTCTTAGCATATTTTTCATGGCTGCTCAACCAACATCTGGACGGATCCTTGGATACCTTTCGAAAAAGGTTTCGCCCTAGTAGAACAACCAATTGCAACCCCAACAGCTCCTTGGTAGCACAAGCTGAATCTGCCCAAAATCCAAATGCTTTTCAATAGCTCCACTGTTGAAGCCATCAAGAAAATTTAGATCCCTCAACTCAAACGCAAGACCTAATAGCTTGGACCCCAACAAAATTGGTGAATTCATCATCGAATCTGCTTATCTAAAACCCAACGAACACAAATTTACCCCCAACACATCTTTCCCTCTCATTTTTGGAAAAACGTGAGGTCGGCCAATCCATTTCAAACCATAGCCTAGAAGCTGAAGCAAGCTACCCCCTTCACGACCACCCCTCTGAAACTGCTACTCACTTATTCGTCACATGCAACATGAGCAGACTGATTTGGGCTGCTTCTACCTCTGTAATCTCAAGGGTAAAGTTATATTTTTTGCTTTGCTAAAGAATGAACCCGGCAAAAAAGAAAATGAACCTGCCACTTATATTGCTAAAAACGAGAGTGAAAAGTCTGATAAGTAGATAAGAGATTCCTGTGGGCAAGCCACATTTTCAACATTTGAGCTCTTTATGTCTTTCTTCTACTTATACGGTTCGCGGGATGAGACTGTCATCGATTGCTACTTACTATTTGTACATTATATCTTTGTTTTGTGAAATATATTTCTATTGCGACAAAAAATTGAGCTCTTTGCTTTTTTAGGATTTTCTTATGCACATGTTTGCTTGTGGTTGGACGAGCTTCCGATACTTCTATTCGGAGAAATTTTAGCTGCTACATTGGTTATAGAAAATAGTTACAACCTTTCAGATGGTGACAATTAGTAGGTATTAAATGTGTTCAATGATAATTTTATTAACACTTTTAGTAACAATTCTTAATATTCTTTTTTAACGTCACCTAAATAAAAACACTATAGACATTTAACGTCCATTAACAGTCGGGGAGTTATAAATAGCTTCCTACAAGGTGAATAACAACCAAAACTTTTTCTTCAATAATAGTAATAAATAATAGTCGCTAAATATATTTAGTGACTTTTCATAAATAACGATAAAAGAAGTGCGATAAAGAATAGCGTCTACAAAATTATCATTAACAGTAATTAGCAACAATCAAGGTCACTATACGACGGCTGTATATTTTTCATAACACTAGCAAGGGTTGCATCAAAAATCTTTTCAGTCTTTATTTACACTAAGAACTAGGGCTGTATACGAATCGAGTTCGAGCCGAACATGGGTGTGTTCGAACTCTGTTCGTTTAAGTTTTGACATGTTTGAACTCGGCTCGAGTTCGTTAAGAGTCAAAATATCAATGTTCGAACTCGGCTCGAGTTCGTGATGGTGAAACTAGGGCTCGGCTCGTTTAACTCGTTTAACAATACGAGCCGAGCTCGAGTTCGGAAACTCGACTCGGATTCATGTTCAACGTCAATCAAATCCCTAAATTTACTCAAATCCATAAATTTACTCAAATCCCTCAAATCGTTCAAGCAATCAAGCTAACGAAAGAAAAATAATAACAGTTATAAGTCAATATCAAGCTATAAGCCATATCAAAAAACGACAGAGATACAATGAGGATGCAAAATAAAAAGATTGTAAAACGAAATCTCGATCGGCGATGCATGCCCTTTATGAATCAGCTCCTTCTTCAAGCCCTTGATTTTGCAGCTTTGCAGTTCAGAAACATGCTTGAATCCAGCGACGCAGGTTGAATCCGGCGACGCATGTTGAATTCGGCGACAGGCGATGACGGCGGCGATGACGGGTAACGTTATTACCGCCTGTGAAGCAAGAGAAGGGCCCTGTGTGCGATCAGTTGTGTGAGAGATCGAGAGAGGGGAAGCTGTTGTACGATCTGTTGTGCGATCGAGAGAGTGTGTGTGAGAGAGCTCAACAGAGGGGAGAGAGAGACGATGGAGAGAATGGGGGAAAGGAGTGCGGCCGTGAGAAGATTTGAGAGATTAGGTTTAGGTTTAGGTTTTTTAGTTTATATATATAGTTGGGTTTCATGTTGGGCTTCAATTTATTTAAGGGTTGGGCTGGCTCTATATAAGTGGGCTTGGGGTTTGGGCTAATTATTTTTAAGGCCTGGCCTCCAGGTTTAAATTTTGATTAATATAGTTTGTGTAAATATTAATTCTTAAACATATTATAATTAATTTATTAATTAGACGAGTCGTTCGCGAACACGTTTGTGAACATTTTCGATTGTTCATGTTCGGCTCGTTTAATAAACGAGCCCTAAAACCTTGTTCATGTTCTGTTCGTATATTATACGAACGAACATGAACGAGCAGACTCAGATCTGGAAGCGACCTAACCGAGACACCGACGATGGCAACGGCGACGGACAGACGGTGACCGGCTGGTTCGTTCAAATTTGGAACATTTCTCGAGCTGTGCAAGTGCGGCGGTGCAGGCAAAGTGGAGGACTAATCCACTATGCCGGACAGGCGACGGCGTCAACAGTGAACAACAGTCCGCCTTAATTTCTTGAATTTGAGGTAGCCTTTTCTTTGCTTGGCTAATTTCAATTTCAACAATCTGATTGATTCTAGTTTCATTTCAGTAATTCTTGATTGGTGATTTGGTGGAACAGTCTGCTTGATTCTATTTCAGAAATTATTGGTGATTTGGTGGAACACCTTAATTGTTTGGTTAATTTGCTTTGCTAATTCTTAATTGGCTAATTGATTTTCTAATTCATAATTTGGTTCATAAATAATTTCTAATTGTGTTGGAGCAATGTTGAGCTTGGGCTTATTTGGCTATTTAATTTTAAAATTGGGAAGTTAAAATGTACTGCTTTGTTGGAATTTGATGTTGTGTTGAGATTGGGAGATGGAGCTTGAGCTCTGGAGGTTGATCTTGGAATGTGATTTAGTTTTAAAATTGGGAGGTTGATCTTGAGCTTAAAATGTACTGTTATTTAGGTACGTGATGTTGCATTGGAATGTGATGTTGTGTTGAGATTGGGAGGTTGATCTTGAGCTTGAGCTTGAGCTTGGGAGGTTGATCTTGAGCTTGTATTATTGTGTTGGAATGTGATTTAGTTTTAAAATTGGGTGGTTGATCTTGAGCTTGAAATGTACTGTTATTTAGGTATGTGATGTTGAGTTGGAATTTGATGTTGTGCTGAGATTGTGAGGTTAATCTTGTGCTTGGGAGGTTAATCTTGAGCTTTTATTATTATGTTGGAACATGATTTAGTTTTAAAATTGGGTGGTTGATCTTGAGCTTGTGTTGTTTTACTAATAAAAAAATATATTGTTTTTTTAATTATTTTACTTAAGTAAAAATTATATAAAATTCGATATATTTTTGGCACCCCCTGAAGAGAAATACTGGTTCCGCCACTTGTGAGATAGAATGAGCGCTGGAATTTGAAACAGCAGCAGCTCAAGTTAACGACATAACTTGGAGATGTTGGTTAGTAGAGTCACAGCTATTGGAATCATATTCGCTACGGTGTAATCAACTTCATCTTTAATCTTGTCCCTCAGGAGCTAGGCATAGCTTTGTATGGGTTTCCTTTCAGATCATTATAAAATAGTTGTTTCTATTTCTAGCAAGCAAGCAAGACAGTGTCCGGTGTCAAACAGAAGTTCTAGTCCTCTTGTTCACTGCCTAGGATGAAAATGTCTGCAATCTGCAGCTGGTTGGCTCTGTAGGATTGTGAGCCTGGTTTGTGGGGGTCGTGTTCATCAAAGACATTTGGGTTTGTAGTGTATGCCTAATGTCCATTTTTCTCAATCAATGGCAACAGATCACCCTTGTTTCAAAATTTTCTCACTTTTGTTCACGTGCACAAGTTCCACTGACTATTGGAATGAAAAAGAAAGAGAAACCTGTTTAGTGCCCTTATATCATGTGATGATATTGACTATTGAGTAAATATTAATCAGATATATTGCGAATGCAAATTATAGACATTCACCAAAAATCCTACTTAAGATCTATGAGTGGTACCATTAGTAAATTAGAGTAAAATCTCTTTAAAGAAATTTCACCACTGAATCGAATTTTACATGGGGACAAATTCAGCTGATTGTAAGATCAACGGTTGCAAACCCAAAGCCATACAACAAGTTTAATCATGACAGAGATGTTCAAAGCATCTTCCTCTGCTCTTCTAAGAAACATAAACATATACTGTAAATTACGAAGTATGAGTTAAGTCATAAGACTTAATAGTAGCCTTTAGCTGCACCTATGAGGTTTATCTTGTTAAAATATACAGTATAAAAAATATGCAGAAGTATCAATATAAACTTGTGCTGGGTAAAGAAGCATACCTTGGATTTCTCACATGAAGTAACAGGAAGACGAAAGCAATTAATACGGAGGAGGAGCCAACTGAAGTGTAAGCCATTCTGAGAAAATTATTCCTTCCTCCAAACCAGCTTGATGTTTAGAGAACAAGCTTCTTTGTTCCACCAAAACTATATGTGTTGTAATTGTTCAAGAGGTTTACCACCACAACATTGTCAACGTTCAAGTCCTCTTCTATTCTTCCATACAACTTGTGGAAGCTGGGAAGAGCAGTGGTATGCATCAATACAATAAGATCCTCTTGATTGCTTAGCTAATCGATGAGATGCACTCCAAATGCGAAAGAGGAAAAAAAAATGGGGAACAAGAATAAGGATGAGCTTGAAAATAGAAGGGGCAAAACCCCAGGAAAAATTGTAAAGACACAAGTTGCAGCAAGGAAATTCAGAGTTAAGTAAATGCTAGGATGTGCCCTTAGAATATATGTTAGGAGGCAAAAAAACTTGGAAATGATTGCAAGGCACTTTAAATAGTACTATTTTGCAGTATCACAACATTGTCGATACAAATGCAGTTTATTAGGAACAGTTGGTCAGGCATGTAAACAGAAATACCATCTACAAGGCCTCACCTCTTGTACCTAACATGTCTAAAATGTATTTTTCAGCAGTTCATACCTATATAAATTTCACTTTTATATGTCTTGTAGGTTATGTTAGCACCTTAGAAGTCTGGATGCAACTTAGAGTAAAATGTTGCTCTAGGTATCTAAATATTTTTCCCTCTTATTTGGTTGTAATAGATAAAAGGAAGGGATAATATCAGTTAACCCCTTAAGGTTAGGGGGTAATCACTGTCAACCCCATCAACTTTCCAAATATTACATGTCAGACCAGAATATTAAATATTCATAACGCATATACCTTTCCGAAGGGTATAACACCGTTTGTACTCTCTACGTTTTTTGCTTATGTCAGCGCATTTTTAAAATGCCAATACAGCCCTTTGTAGTTTACCCCTTCAACACACCCACCTTCAACCTTCAACTCTTCGAAGCCAGGCCAGCTCGTGAAAGCAGAAACCACGTAAGGGCAATCTATGTTGATGACGAATTCTTTTTCTTTGTCAACAGAATCTCACTTGTGCCCTGATCTAGGACCACCCTTGCACGAGGGAATTCTAGGCTTTCACAAGGAGCGGAGCTTGAATAACCCAAGCGATGCACCCAACCCACCTTCAACTTAAAAATATAGATTGCCGCATATTGAAGAACTATTGACCTTGTATACTAAATAACTTAACCAAAAAAATAGCTGATCCGCCAAGCCTGATCTTTGGCATCTTCTGCCTGATCGCGGCATTCTTCTGCCACCAATCTGTACTCACCACAATGACCATGGCCACCACAGCTGCCACCCAACTCCACTCCTCACTTCCTTCACCAACAACCCCTGGCTGTCCATCATGGAACCACCTCACGACACGATAATAAAGCCCACCACCAGAATTCATCAATGTCCAAATTCGAATGTCTCCTTTCATCCCTAACCACGATCATCTACCATTACTAAGCTCCACTCCAAAATCATCACACCCAAATATTGCAACAAGAAGATTCCAGAAAACTGTAAAAGTGACAGAGAACTCCCGCTAGTTCTATAGCCACTGTCACGAACATTGATTTCCATCAACTACTTCACCAAACACAAGTTCCACAAAGAAATTTCTAACACGTAAGACTTTCAGCCTAGGTTTAAATTGATACTGTTTAGTCCCAGATTTGATTTTCGTGACATGAAAAATGCAAACTCAAACAAGTGGTTCGTGAGGGGTTTTATGAATTAGGTTTCTTCTTCTACATTAATGGTACTTTGTGAGGTGGGTTTGGCTATGGTGGTGTTAGTGGTGGTGGCGGCATCGGAAGCGATTGCGTGTATGTTGATTATGGACCTTTTTTTCTTTGGGCATGTGGAATAGTGGTGCTGACAGATGAAAATGTACTGTAGTGGCGGTGGGTGTTGTGCTGCATTGGTTGTCCAGGGTTGGATGGGCAACAGTACATGAACCAAAAGAGATGAAAACATATGATAATTGCTACAGAAAATGAAGATGGAGAAAGGAAAACTTAGGTAAACAAAAGGGTAGAGTCGTCTTTAACAGGAAATGCGTGTAATTAACCCCTAACCTTAATGGGTTTACTGATATCTTAAAAAGAATTCCTTAAAAGATGCCAAACAATGCCGCGTGGCTTATCTATTGGCAAAGTTTATCTTACATGAGCATCTGCCGTGTTCTCTCTGTTTTTAAGCATATAAAGTTTTTCCCTTTGTCCGCCACATGATGGGATGGATGTGCGCATGAATGCTAAATCACTCTCTACCCATAATGGGACGGATGACGAAATTTACTTGAAAAAAAAAGGGATTTGGGCTGCTCACATTAACACGATGTGGGCCTTCCACATTGTCGAGGTTGAAGACCTAGATCCACTGTTTTTTTTTCTTAAAAGTGAACTTTGTTGTCAGCCACATTACCATACGTTCATTTCATTATGAGACGAATGGTGATTTACTGTCTATGCAGATGTCCACCCCATAATAGGGCGGATGTTGGGGAGATCTTAAGAAAAAAGTGATCTAGTTTGTCCGTCCTTGTCCGCAACTTAAGCTAAATTGCCAGAGGGATCAGCTCTCTCTCTCTCTCTATATATATATATATGTGTGTGTGTGTGTATTCATATACATACATAAATATATGTATACATATACATACATAAATATATGTATACATATATACATACATATATATATATATATATGTGTGTGTGTGTGTGTGCGTGTGTGTGTGTGTGTGTGTGTGTGTGCATTGAGTTCATGATTGGAATCAGATGAAGCAATGAAATTGGGAAGATGGAAACAAAGGATGTCACAATGCCATGACTGACTATGCATAAACCTGAACTAAAAAGTATACGTGTCAAAAGAGAATCACATGCATTGCCAAAAGATGGACTTGTCAAGAGATTACATGTAAAAGTAGCCAATTTGAAAGGTTGCCAAAAGATTACCAAAAAGATTACATAGGAATCATATTCACCTCGCAATCAATATATATTACCTAAAATAGTTGTTCTTTTTCAACCTATCAGACTAATTACATCCAGTTGTTCATTGACCACCCGTTTATCTCATCAATGATGTTGCAATAGAGAATCCACGAGCCCTAGCAAATGATGACCTTGTTACCCTAGAGCTTTCTTCTTGAGCACCTTGCCTTGTAGTATTTCTCCTGACCTGAAAAAAAAAAAAAAAAAAAACCACACCATCAACTCAAGGATGAACTATTAGTAATGTGATGAAAAAGAAGTCAGTGTATAAATTGGTCACTAACTAGATACTTCCTTCTAGGTTTAGGTTGTAACCAGCCCTTGGGATTTGGATTAATAAATTTCCTCTTCTTCAATCTAGGTTGTTTAGTCCTTTGACCGGTTGAGGATGTGCCTGCTTGACTTCCCTAACTTTCTCCTACTGCGTTTTTGCCTTTGCCATTACCTTTCTTTTTGCCTTTGCCCTTTGCTTTTCCTCTCTGTTAAGGACCTGAAGCTAAATCTGTCTCTTTCCCTTTTGGTTGAGATCCTTGACCTCTGCAACTTCTGCTATTGTGTCCAGCATTACCACAACTGCTACATTTGATCACAATACCCTTTCTACCAAGTCTGTTTACATGTTCATCCATCACAGCCTTTTTCCCCTCATATTTCTCTTTCCTCCTCATCTTCGTAGGCCTACCAGGTTGTTAATGGTAAAGAGTTGGAAGAATTGGAGTTTTATTTGTCTCTTCCCACAAGTTGGGACCATTAACAGGATTCAACAGATGATAATATACCTTCTTAAAGGTCTCAACCCTAAAACATTTATCAACCCAAAGTTCAAGTTCACCCCCACTCCCTCTATTGGCCATGTCATTATATATAGCAGAAACAACATGGGCACATGGGATCCCACGTAGGTCCCATTTCCTTCAACTGCAACTCCTCTCCTTTAGGTCTATAACATACTCTTCCCTACTTGCAGCCCTTACATGGTACTGAGTACCACCATTCCACTCACTATTGTAATGGTAGGACTTTGACTTCATGGTTTCCAGTTTTTGTTGTATCTTTGGACACAAAAGGCCATCCCACTTCTCCATGGCCCTCCTTTTCTTCACAATCCTTCCCATCATAAGACCCCTTATTGCCTCAAGGCATGAAATTATTGGTTTATCCTTCCTGCTAAGGATGAAACTATTAAATACCTCACAGTAGTTATTCAACAATAAGTCAATCTAGACTTGAGTGAAAAATGAGACCTACACCAATGACTAGCAGGTATCTTATGAAGGTACTCAAATGCCCCTACACAATCTGTCTTTAATGTGTCCAGTGCTCTCCTAAAGTATGTGTCATTAGGTGCTTTTGCAGCAATCCACATGGCTTCTTTCATATCTAAACTAGGAAATGGCTTCCTAAAGTTCTTGTACAAATGCATGACACAATACCTTTGCTCACAATCTGACACTACTTCCTCAAGTACAGACAACAAACCCTGATAAAGTAAAGAGCAGTTACCAATAAAGTATGATGCATTTACTCTTAATGTAAATCAAATTTACAATTGAAAAAATCAAATAAAATATTACCTTTTGTTGGTCTGAAATGAAGCTCCAATCACTTTGGTATTCAATGTCTAAGTCTTCAACCACCAATTTGATAAACCATTTCTAGGATTGTTGATTTTCAGCTTCAACCATTGCCCAGGCAAAGGGTTACATTCCATTGTCAGGATCAATTCCCACTGCTGTCAACAACTGTCCTCAACAACTGTCTTGAAAAGGGCCCTTTAAGAAACACCCATCAAGCCCAACCACCTTCCTACAACCTGCTTTGAAATCGGCCTTCAAAGCCCCCAAACACATGTATAATCTATGAAATCTAGGAAACTATTCACCAACAATGGGCTCACATAATTTGATGATTGCAGTAGAACTTGGATTAGTCCTGCTGATCTCATGACAGTAGTCCCACGACCCTTTAAACTGACCCTGCAACTTCCATTAACCAAATCCATTGCCTTTCTCTTTGTCCTGTATACCTTAGTCCTTGAAACACCAGATTAAAACTCCACCCTTGCAGCATCCCTAATGGATTCAACTGGCCAAGTTGGATTTGACCAGAATTTGTTTACATACTTTTTAGACGGCCAACCAGATTTGATATGATCATTGTAGTATATGTTTGGGCAAGTACGTATTTTTTGATATGTTTTCACAATTAAAGAATTTTTCTCTTCAAGCCCAGATGCATGGAGAACCCACTTACATTGATCACTTCCCTTACACTTTGCCCTGACTCTGTCTCTCTCATTAGTATAAAGCTTAAGTCTCCTCCTTGTAATGATTGAATGCTCTCTAATAGCTTTCTTCAGCACTTGTGAGTTAGCAAATAGCATGCCCACACTAAATCTGGGTTTGTTCGTGTCTTTGTCAGGATTAAACGGCTTTCCTTGCCTTCTTCATCCTCAGATTCACTAGGCAAACTCCTCAAGTCATCAGAATGATAGTCTTCTGAATTACCACCCTCCTGATCCTCAGTTTGTGATATACTTTTCCTATATCTGCCTTCTTCAGCCTCAACTTGTGCATTGTAAATGTGTATATCTTCCTTAGCCTCATACTCACTATCATGCAATGTATTTTAATCTGTACCCTCACCTACATCTTCTAACTCAGATGATTCAATTGTCTCATCACTTTGTTGTTGATGCTCTGTACCTCCATGCTCTTCCTCAATGGTATGGGCATCTCTACTAGGCAACTCTGTCACATCCTCATGCTCACCAGGATGTAGTATGTCATTACTGGGAAGCAGCAACTGTGTGAACTGAGCATCCTCAAAATGAGGCATTACCTATGTTATATGGACCCTTCACTCTGGGGTCAAGGGTCGGTGTCGACACGACTCGACGTTGACACGGGTACGGGATCCATGTCAGATTCATCATCTGCCAGCTGGATATGCCACGTCAACATTTTGGCCAGAGAACGACGGTAAGGATCGAAGAAAGAAAAAGCTGTGAAGGTTTTTAAGAGAGAAAAGAGAAGAGAAGAAGATATGGCCATCGACTCAGAGAAAGAAGAGAAGAGGAAGAAAAGAAGAAGAAGAAGAGAGAGAGGTAGAGAGAGTACCAGAGTACCTTCTGCTTGGTCACGTCGGTATCTGTCTGCTTTTTGGGTCATCTCACTTCTGTCTCTTTTTTGACAGGCTTTCTTTTGGTTTTTTTCCTTTTCTTTCCCTCCCCCCCCCCCCCCCAACTTTTTGACATTAACTCATAAAAAAGGAACAAAAAATATCTAAATCGAAATAAAATGTATAAAAAAATGAAAGAATCTGTTTATTCTGGGCAGTAATTATATATAATTTATGTAAAATTTATATATGCCCGTAAAAAAATATTTAACACTCAATCTCATTTAAAATAATGTATCTCAAAATTTTTAGCCATGTTTCCGTACCCGTGTTCAACTTTTGGACGGTGTCCACGTATCCTAGAATTTCAAAAATAAAAGAGTTCGACAGTTGGACACGTACCCGATCCGGACACCGATATCGAGTCCATGTAACATAGGGCATTACTCTATCATAAAAACCTATTAGTAGAGAATTACCACCCTCAGATCTTTTCTCCTCTTGTGTATCATTTATATCTTGGGTTGCCTGAGGATGATCATTACCTAACTCCATCTTTTCAATGACAACTGAAGATGGTATTGATGGTGGCATAAAAAACTCCTCTACCGATGTACTTTCATGTTCAACATAGACCTCAATTACATTACACTTACAATTATGTAACACTTTTAAAAGTTCCCTTATATCATCATCCCCTCCTAGACACCTTAACCCAATGTCATGTCTCATGCCAGGAATTTTGTAGAAGTAAAATCTGACCTCATTAGTATAACCTAATTCTTTTAGCATCTTATCTAATTCATGCATTGGATACTTGTCACAGTCTTAGTAATTAACATACGTTATGAAACCCTCAACGTAAACCCTCTATGGACTAGAAAAAAAACTCACCCCCAGTATGCAACTCAGTGATAAAGTATTCAACTTCATTTCCTGGTTCATACATAAAAATCACTAAAAAAAACCCTAAGTCTGTGCCTTTGTATCTCTGTAACCAATTAAAAATGTCCAAAATACGTACATGCATGTATAATAATACTATGATTTTGTGTAAATAGTATACTACAGATCGACATGCATGCAATATTTAACTAAATCAAATGAATATTTTAAGTGTACCCATAATTTTTATATGCATTGTGTGTATCAGTGCGTAGAACACAACAATCGAAATGAAATCAACAATATTAAATCTGCATACCATACAAATCATGTGGGTCGACGTAAATTCCATCATCTCTTAGGACCCACGACATCTCAATCGTCTTCACACAACGCCCATACAAGCAGGGCATGTTAGCTTCCCATGTATGACCGGGGTTCGCGCCCATACAAGCAGGGCATGCTAGCTTCCCATGTGTGCTCCAGCCACACGTCATTCCCAATGCGGGGAAATTATATATAGTCCACATCAAAGCAGCCCTCATCTGAAAATTCTATTTTAGGGATGCATCATATTTTTTGACTCCATGATTCCATAACTGTTTTAACTCATTAATCAACGGCCTTAAATACACATATATGTCATTGTCGGGACTCTTTGGCCCCGGAATAAGCAACGACAAGAACATGTATGGCTTCTTCATGCACATGCCTGGTGGAAGGTTGTACGAGACAATAATAACAGGCCAACATGAGTAAGGCATGGTAGACTGACCGAAAGGGTTGAAACCCATTGGTTGCCAGACCAAGTCTAACATTTCGAACTTCCTGAGCAAAGACTGGATGCCTGCGGTCAAACTCCTTTCACGCCTCTCCATCAGCTAGGTGTGTCAGCACATCGGCATCGTTGCTACGAGTCTCACGGTGAGCCCTCATATGTTCAGCCGTATTAGAGGGTATTAGAGGAGTAGTACATTCTCTGAAGCCGTGGTATGACCGGAAAATATCGCAATATCTTTCATGCAATGTTTTTCTTTTTCCCTTTGTCCGGTTTGTACCTCGAATGATCACATAGTGGACATCGTGACAAATCCTTATTCTCTTTCCAGAATAATACATAATTATTATTGCACGCATCTATCCGCTCATAGCTCAACCTAAGTTTTCTCATCATCTTCTTCGCGTCATAGTACGACGGTGGTAGCTTTTCACTTTCGGGCAGAATTTCTTTGATTAAGGTAACAAACTCGTTAAAACCTTTTTCACTCAGCCCGTGGTCTGATTTCAACTGTAATAACCTACTAACTGTAGACAGCCGTGTGTGTTTTGGAGCTCCATCGCTTAGCGGCTCTTCCGCAGCTCTTAACAACTCATAAAACTGATGAGCCCCCTCGTTCGGCAGTTGTGGATTGTCGTCACCACCGTCGTTATCCTAGTCAACATTAGCATGCCCAACATCCATAATCATATCTCGGTAATCATACTGTGCCTCCTCCCTAACTTCAGTTTGACTAGCCGGGTTGGATGACA
This sequence comes from Escallonia herrerae, assembly GCA_033070095.1. Classification (NCBI taxonomy): domain Eukaryota; kingdom Viridiplantae; phylum Streptophyta; class Magnoliopsida; order Escalloniales; family Escalloniaceae; genus Escallonia; species Escallonia herrerae. The sequence goes on from JAVXUP010000040.1 coordinate 214,810, forward strand.
ATATTATCATTTTCCCATGCTGCGTCCACCTTGTATATCCACCCATAAAACCGTACCGACGAAGATGTCATTTTACTTCAATTCTTTTTCTCCAATGCAACAACTCACATCTACCGCACGGACACCTTATCTTATCAAAGTCAACATGTGCTGGATGCGCGTAAGCGAAGTCGAGAAAATTTGTCAACGCGATCCTTAAAATCGTCAGTATTCTTCCTTTTCATCCAACTTCGATCGATCGACATGACGACTGAATTATCGTACTGTATACCACCTTCAATTATGACCAATCATTAGGCAGGATCGATGTAAATATGAATGTATGAATGTGACAACATGTTTATGTATTTCCCATCCATTCTCTAATAGGTAGTGGTCATATCCCATTCAGAAAAGCACATGTTTATAAAACAGTGAATAACTCATGCTTAATCCTATGTCTGCGAAAAATTTGGCAGCACCTCCCCGCATTTCTTCAAGTACACGACATCGATTAGGTGTTTTAACATTCATCTAACCTTGTTTTGTATGGGTTGACGAATGTTAGAACACCAGATCTGTATAAACCCGGAGAAACACATGAGAACGTGTACCAAATATTCACAACATAGAACACAGAGTTGAAACACTGATTTATAAACACGTAGCTTTTTCAAATTGTCTAAATTGGACATCCAAAGGCTTATTACAAAGCATTACTTTGTAATGACTACCTTTGAATGAGAACTAAGGGTTTTTATACAAGCATGCATTCAGAAATTGATAATATATGCAAGAATCTTTTCGAAAAATCAAAACTGCAGAAAGATCGTTGCATATGTTACCAATTCTACTTTAAATATAATTCGTTGGCAACGAGTTGAACCATCTCGTTGTCAATGGACTTCGCAAAACAACGAATATAAAGGATACATGTTTTTATAAGAAACGAGTAATTGAACAATTTCTGGGCTAATTAGTGTTAATGAGGATTATCTTGGGCTAATTATATCCAATTAGGGTTGATTATGTGTAATTAAGGTTATTTTGAGCTAATAGCCGGGTTTTATTGTGCGGAGTCGTGTTGATTAGTCCTAATTAGGGCTAATTAGGCTTAATTGGGTTATGTTAGGGCTAATTAGTGTTAATGAGGACTACCTTGGACTAATTATAGCTAATTATGGTTGATTATGACTAATTAGGGTTATTTTGAGCTAATTAGGATTTAATTGTGCGGAGTAGTGTTGATTAGTCTTAATTAGGCTTAATTGGGGGGTGGCCGCGTAATCAAAGTTTAGTTAGGTTTTAGGGTTTAATTAATCTAATCACGGGTTTACATGATATGAGTAATTATGGTTAATTAGGGTTTAATTTGGATTGATTGGTGTTAATTAGGATCAATTTGGAGTAATTACAGCTAATTTAATTTTCATTGGGTTCTTAGGGTAAATTAAAATTAATTAGGCTTGTTATAGCTAATTAGGGTTAATTGGGTTCATTGGGATTAATCGGGACTAATTAGGGCTAATTATAACCAGTGCTGGAGCCACGATGAGATTCTAAGGGGTGCTAAAAATGTCGCTGTTAACCTGATTAACCTAAATTCAATGACCAACCATTCAACTAATTTACAGATATCTTAATCCAATTGGGTCCCATCCTTCATTAATAATCTCAATTCTCAATGCACAGTCAACAATCTCAATTCGCAATACCTTATATAGGGTGTCGGTATGGTGTCCAACATCTCCGGACACGTCTAAAGACATTGATTTATTTTTTAAATGTCGGACGCTGTGTTCATCACCCCTTGAAGAGGTGTCCACAAGTATAAAGTCAAAAATGTGATATTTCGGTGTCGGTGTCGATCGGACGCGGTGTCCGTGACCTACCGACACCTCGACACCTTATCGACACATCCGAAAACGTGTCGAACACCTCCGGACACGTGTCCGACACCTCTGGACACTTTCGAAGTCATTGATTTATTTTTTAAATGTCGGATACCGTGTCTGTCACCCCTTGAAGAGGTGTTCACAAGTATAAAGCAAAAATGTAACATTTTTCGGTGTCGGTGTCGATCGGACGGGGTGTCCGTGACCTACCGACACCTCGACACCTCATCGACACATCTAGACACGTGTCAGACATCTCCGGACACGTGTCCGACACCTCATATAGGGTGATCGAAGACATTGATTTATTTTTTAATTGCCAGACAGTTAGATACCATGTTGGACACTCATTAAAGAGGTGCCGGACACCCATTGAAGAGGTGTCCACAAGTATAAAGCTAAAATATGTTGTTTCGGTGTCACCGTTGATCGGACGCAGTATCAGTGTTTGTGCTACGTAATGGGGATCTCAATCCAATTGGGTCTCATCCTCCATCAACAATCTCAATTCTCAATTCTCAAATGTTCAATGTAATAAAAATTAATAAAAATCACACATTCAATCCAATTGGGTCCCATCCTCCGTCAACAATCTCAATTCTTAAATGCTCAATATAATAAAAATCACACATTCAATCCAATTGGGTCCCATCCTCCGTCAACAATCTCAATATCTCAAATGCTCAATGCACAATTAACAATCTAAAATTATCAATTAATAACCTAAAATCATCAATTAATAATCTCATTTACTTCAAATGCACAGCTAATAACCTAAAATCATCAATTAACAACCTAAAATCATCGATCAATAATCACAATTCTCAAATGCACAATTAACAACCTAAAATTATCAAACAAATGATCAATGTTCAAATAGAAAAAAAATTGTTCAAAATGTACATATCTGATGCACTTAAATTATTTCAATTTGGGGTTCGATTTGATTAGGGCAATTAATTTAGGGTTCAATTCAGGGTTCAATTAAGGGGTTCTATTAGTTCAATTTAGGGTTCGGTTGAATTGAGGCATTCAATTTAGGATTCAATTAGGGGGTTCAATTAGTTCAGTTTAGGGTTCAATTGGATTAGGGCATTTAATTTAGGGGTTCAAATAGTTTAATTTAGGGTTCGGTTCAATTAGGGGTTCAAGTAGTTTAATTAAGGTTCGATTACATTAATTTAGAGTTCAATTATAATTCAATTTAGTGGTCGATTGAATTGGGGCATTCAATTAGGGGTTCAATAAGTTCAATTTAGGGTTCGGTTGGATTATGACATTCAATTTAAGGTTCAATTAGGGGTTCAATTAGTTTAATTTAGGGTTCGATTCGATTAAGGCATTCAATTTAGGGTTTAATTATGATTCAATTACTTCAATTTAGGGTTCAATTATGGGGTACCATTAGTTCAATTTAGGGTTCGGTTGAATTGGGGCATTCAATTTAGGGTTCAATTTAGGGTTCGATTGGATTAGGGCATTCAATTTAGGATTCAATTAGGGGTTTAATTTAGGATTCAACCCCGGATTAGGGAATTCAATTTTAGGATTTAATTATAGTTCAATTACTTCAATTAAGGGTACGGTTGAATTGGGGCATTCAATTTAGGGTTCAATTAAGAGGTTCAGACTATTCAACAAATTTATATTATACATGGCAGAGAAGACAAATTAACAACAAATTCAGATTATGGCCAAATGCTTCATAATCAACAAATTCAGAACACAAAATAATGGCCAAACGTCCAAATTAACAACAAATTCAGATTATACATGGCAGAGAAGACAAATTCAAATGTTTTATGCACGTACATAGGAATTCAGAAGAGCTTATACAAGCAGAAGTGTGATTATGGCCAAATGCTTGATAATTAACTTTGAAAAATAAACAAGATTAATTTAGGGCAATAGACATACAGATCTTGAGGTGGGTACGATGATGGCGGCGTTGGTGGTGCGGCGACAGTGGTGGGCTTCGTGGCGTGGCGACAGTGTAAGGCTTGGTGGCACGGCGTCGGGTGGGGACGGGGGTATCACGGGAGGTAGGTCGCCGTTGAGAGGGGTCGCCGAAGGTGAGAACGGCGGTGGGTGGGTGAGAGAAGAATTTCGAGAGAAAAACGGGGAGAGAGAAAGAAACCAGATCTGGTTATAAATCCGATCTTTAGCGACGGAATAATACCGTCGCTAAAAATCCGTCGATAAAGGTCTTATTATAAAGACTTTTACCGACAGAATTTTTAGCGTTCGGTTTTAATCCGTCGCTTAAATAATTTTAAAAAATACTAATTTTTTAAAAAGTATTTAGCGACGGTAATTCCGTCGTTTAAAGTCCTGCAATACTTTTACCTACGGTATCTTCCGTCGGTAATAGTATTAAACGACGGACTTTTAACGACGTATCTTCCGTCACTTAAAGACCTTTTAAGCGACGGAAGACCTTCCATCGCTAAAAATCCGTCGCAAAATACATATTTTCTCGTAGTGTACGACATCGTCGGAAACATGAATGTGGTCGAGCACCCGGATCTAGAGGAGGATGAGGTCGTAGCTCTGACGTATACTCAGATGCACGTGCGGAAGAAGGACAAGGACGAGGCGTACCGGGCGGGCGACTATATTTCAGATATTGCCTGGCGGATCGTTGTGAGTCAATTTGTTTAAGTTTTTAATTTTTTGTCTTTCTATCCTCAATGTCTGATGCGTTAATTAATGCCCTTATTGTTTAAATCATTGTTTTTGTAGGCCTTGTATGAACAACTTAGGGGTTCGAGCAGCAGTCCGGACAGCCATCAACGTCCACTATTACGGGTGCGAGTACTGGAGTGTTGATGCGATTGCTGGATATGCCGGAGCTCGTCAATTGGCCGAAAGGCCGCATACGCGGCCTGCCAGCACGACTGCTCGTGCTGTGATAGAAGCGTCCTCACCCCCTGCTGCCCCTCCACAGACACCGTAGCGCATTGCTACGGTGGTGTTGAGGATGATCAGGGAGCAGGATCAGCAGGGCACCCTTGCTGGACATGCCGAGCCGGCCCTGGATCAGCAGAATCCAGATCTGGGACTTGGCAACCCCTGATGAGCCCCTTCTCGTGTCCGGTCCCAGCTTGTCCCCCCGCCCGGCTTGTACTCGATCTTCTCCCCTCCTCTAACCGGCTGTATTAGGTTCCCGACTTGTACATTACGAGTTATTTTTATAATAAATATTTTTTAAAGTTGATTATATATTGTTGTTTGTGTCTTGGAGATTGTGCGTTGTTGTTGAGGATTGTATTTTTTATTACTGGTTTGAGCATTAGAAAATAAAAAAAAATATTTTAAAAAAATAACTTTTAGTGACGGACGTCGAATAAATCCATCGCTAATTTCAGAAAAAAGAAAATAAATTAAAATACTTAAAATAGAATTAGCGACGGATATTCCGTTGCTAATTTATAAAAAAATTCCGTCGCAAAAAGTTCAATATAAGACGATGGATTTTAAAATTCTGTTGCGAAACTTTTAATTATAGACTTTTACACGAGGGACTTTTAGCGACGAATTTTTCCGTCGCTAAAAACCTTATTCCTTGCCGTGATTGGAGTGAAAATTGAATTGAATTGAGTACATCTGTTGTTTTTTATTTGTTATTTCTGCAGATATTTGCTTTAGGTTTTACAATGCGTCCTTACATGAGAGGGCGGTTCAGATCAATTGGATTGATTAGTTCTTTTTCAAAAGCTTTTACTCCTGATACTGCAATGGAAGGTTGGCATTACAAATCAGAAGCGCAAGGGCCTGGTTCCATCATACTTAGTGGCTAATGACGGAAGAGTATATTGTCATTACCCAAATGTCCAGCTCACTATTATAAAAATTAATAGAGAGACAACTGAGAGAAGGTTGTTCTCCTGAAAATAAAAAAAGAAAAGATTGGGTAGAGAAGAAAAATGAGAATGGGGATGAGAGTCATGGGGAATGAAAATATATCAATGGTAGAAAAATATTGGGCGGGATTTTCAAACATTTTTGTGAAAATTTGAATTTCAGTGTTTGTAATTCACTATATTAATCATAGTTAAAATTTGCTATCTAGTTGGATTTTGGATAAGTGTCTACTGTCATCTTGTTGAACACCACCACTTAAACTGATGACATGGTATTAGACTATTACTAAGAACTTTCAAAGGCTTGGTTACTGCCAAGACGCTTTATTGTAGAGCCGTCCTCAAGAAGCTATGAGCATTGAAGTGGTCATTCATAATTAGAGTTGTGTGTGAAGTAAGCTTTTAGTTTGTGAATTTATGGGTTAGCCATGAGTTCCGTCTTTTGTATTCACAATGTGCCTTAGCAGTTCGTTAAGGGTCTCTTATCTTAGGCTCTAAGCCATGGGTTCGATGCTGAGCCTATTCAAAAGCTGCAGAAAAGTTATATGAATATTCGTGGATTATAAATTCTAACCTCTCTTAGAAACTGCTGGTTATGCAGGTGTAAAATGAGCATTGAGAACCTAGACTTCAGACTTGAGCTCATAAATTAAAGCCATCGAGCAAAAAATGTCTGATTGCTTTCTTGACCCCAAGGCATATTTCCCACAAACTAATGCATATCCTTTTGCAAGTAGAAGTTAAGGTGGGACAATGAATCATATATATATAACAACATCACGTGTATTAGATCTATAATATAATATTCTGAGAAAGTCAAGTGGGAAAACAATGGAAGAGAATGTCAGTAAAGTGAAATAAACTCATAGTTTGGTCTGAGAACCTAAGACAAACAATGTAACCTTAAATAGAACATCAACATAATTTACTCCTTTAATTGACATCCATAAACAAAGGAGGAAAAGAAGAGAACGAACCCACAAGATTGATTGCCTGAATGAATCCAACCAAGAATTCCTATTAGACAAATAATAGGCCCAGAGCAGTATATATAGCTGAAACAGTACCAACTGCCATATCGGGGGCTAAAATCTTCAAGGCGGTTAGTAAAATTGCTATAACCATAACGGCAACCGCCAATACAAGAATGATGACCCTTTTGGTTTTCCAAGCAGCAAATGGCTGTGTTCCGCTTCCCGCAGCAACCTTGTCACTGCATTACCAACAATAAACAATGCGTTGAGACATTTGAACAAGTCTCCTCTTACATTAATTATGAAACATGTTTACCGGGCGAGGAAAGCAAGATTGCGCACGTGATGTTTTCCTTTTTTGTTAGTTAGCTTGACTTTGTGAACTTTTTTGGCTAAAAAGTGTTCATCGATCTCCCACAGCTCTCTAACACCACTTTTCTCTTGGAAAACTCAAACAAATGTTATTCAAAGCTAGGAGAGTTCAGATTTAGAGTGAATCTCTTCACTTGAGTTTATCATCTAGCTCTTCATGTTAGTTTTTCCACAGGTATACCAGCTTAAGTTCAAACCAGACATGATTTTGTTGCCCTACTCTTAACATATAAGCAGGACAGGATAAATTTGGTCGAGATCTACCCGGTGGCCGGAGGACAAAAGGTGATGTGGTAGTCAGCCAAGGAGCAAACAAAGGTCCTGTTCTTCTCCTTCCCATCATCATCCACACAGCGGTAAGCCCGAGGACACCTGCTTCCGAAGTAGAACGAATTATAGCTTGGCTCGCAAGTATCAGCCGGCGCGTCCTCGCCGATACAGCAGTTTGCGGGGTCACCAAACGCAAAGCAAGTGACAGTGCACGCGCCGGCTGTTTCAGAAGGGCCGTCGGGAGCGTTGACGCAGGCCGTGGCCATACAATTCCCCTCGACATGGCCCTGAGGCACCACCAAGATAGCCAAATTATAACCGCGCGCGGCACTCACGCCGTAGAAGTCCACTCCGCCATCGCCGTTGATGTCGAACTTGGCTACCGTCACCGGTGGCACGGTCTGGGCCGAGGCGCATTCTTCGGACCCGGTGCCACAATCGCCGGTGAGGCAGTTGAACAGACCGGTGAAGTCGGAGGAGCAGAGAGTGCGAGCCCAGAGCTGACCGGACCATGAGGCGGGGATCAAAAGGGAAGCTGACTCGCCCGGTTCAAGCATGAAAATGGGGGTGGTGAGGGGCGGCGTCCCGTGGCCTGAAACTACCGCTGGCCAAACAGTGTAGGTGCACTCGTTTGCTAGGTTCAAACTCGTTGGGTATACTCCTGCTGCACAAAGACAGAAAGATGGGTTAAAAACTCAATTGAGACAAAGCGATCATGGCAGTGAAGCCGAACTTCATGGGTTCTGCACACACATATGTGTGTATATTATGGCACAGAAAGATGGGCTAATTAGAACGAGAGAAGGAAATTAAACATAATCTTGATCGAGACTCCAATCATGGAAGTGCATCCCAATCTTGTGTGTTCGCGTGTGTTTCTGTGAAATGATGCTGCTACTAATTGAGGTTCATCACCTGCTGACAAGAGAAGAGTGGCACTTGCGAAGAGGAGGGCGAGAAATAGGGTTTCTGCCATTGTGGTACTCGTATAGCAGCCGGGAGGTTCAGTCCAGATTTGAGAGGCAGGTTGTATACTTAACGCGTTTGCTTGGGGTCTATATATAGTGGTCCTCTGCTGTTACATGTGCTTGTGCTGGTGATGTGCATGTGCTTGGGGTTACCCACAGAACCTAAGAACAAGCAAGTTTGGGGGTATGTGCTGGGTCGTATTTTATCGTCCCTACCTGGGATTTTGTACATAGATGCACGTAGGGCAACTTATAATGTTGGTGCTTGATGCTTTCTATTGTTAATCTTCTTTCAATCTTTTATTAAATTTGAAAGAAGTAAGGAACACTGATGTGCTTTCTTCTGTTAATTAATGTTATATCATTTTTACCAAAAAAAAATGCTAAATACTTGAAATTAATGAAGATGATCCAAAGTCATGCGTGAAGTCCTATTCTGTCCAAATTAAAGACCCGAGTGGCCACCCCTTCACACACTGACACACACAAACACACACACGCGTGCTGAAAAGAGTGGTGTGGCTGTTTCCTATTCGTTTGTCAGGGCCCACTGGCGATTGGGGAGCCAACATCTGATTTGATTTCCTATTCGTTGTGAGCCACTTCTTACTCTTTTGTAGAAGATGTACGTATATTCATATCAGAGTTTTAATAGCTTCTGAAGTAGAACATCAAGAAATCACAGTATTAGCACATCAAGAAATCAGAAAGAAAATAATTTTATATAGAGCAATAATGTTATAAACCGAATTCCGTTATTTGAAAATTTTCGGAGTAAACATAAATTTGGTACTGGTGCGTAGTGAAAAGTTAATTTAAGGAAATGTTAAGAGTGTACCTAAGTAAAACGGATGCAAGCTTGCACATGGGAAGAAATACTGGACCTTTTGTTCTTTTTCTTGAGAATTCTTACACGTGGGTACTGACTTCTTACTTTTTATAAAAGACGTATGTATATTCATATCAGAATTCTAATAGCTTGTAAAGTAGATAGTCCAATCCTTATTGCTTTTGTTAATGTGCAAAATCTTCATATAACGTGAAATACACAACCTTATTACCCAACTATAAAGATTCACAGCACTAACAGAGACTTGAGGTAACTCTGGGGCGGGTGGTTATTATAATAGGTCCAGTACTTTACACTGAGCCCGTGTGGTGTTAAACCCTTCTACGTTAGCGCCGACGATGTGATTGTCAAGGCCAAACACTCGGCTCCACCTTGATTTTTTATTGTCTTCCGGTTCACCTGCTTAACTCCCAAGTCGCCACCCAATGCTCGTGCGCAAGAAGGACTACAGCAGAGGCAAGAAGACCAAAAGAATCACGTCGTCCATTTGCTTGCTTATTGGTTAAGCCAAGTGGGTCCATGGTGTTATGGATATCCCAATTTCATATTATACACCAACGGAAAGCAGCTAAGGATTACATTAACCGTGAAGAAGAGTGACCTCACCAAGTAATACATAAAATTGACTTCTCTAATCAAATAAGATACTACCGATCCAAACTACGTACAATCCAAAGATATTGTTTGATTGGGATGGCATGTCTCAAAACGGCAGCCCTAGTTGCCAGATATGATTAATATGCATGTACACACATTGAGAGGGAGTGTGTGGGTGCCTCCGGGGTGGGGCAGGGGGGGGTGTGAGGGTGAGGTTGAGGGAGAGTAATAGAAGGGAGAACCGGAGAGAAAGGGCAACGGGTGTCTCAACGCTATTACCCTTTGATGCCAAGGAAAGTGGGTTCGCAGTCGGCGTGGAGGTGCCACAATGAATGCAGTCCGAGTCAGATGCCTAGTGTGATGATGTGAGACACAGCAAGGGCGGAATAAGGGTAGAGACCAAGGGCTTCCCTGACAGAGCTTGAGGGTGGCAGTGTTGCGAGGGTAATGGCACAGGATGAATACACGACGACAGTCACAGTCCGATGCTTAGGTCCAGAGTTAGGGTCCTGTATGTTTCTCTCTCCAGGATTCTAGAGTGAGAAAGTGAAAGTGTTCCGAAAATGTCCAACCCTCTCGAATGAATTCTTAAGACCCCTATTTATAAAGGTTGAGTTGATGATGTCATTAACTGACATGTGGCGCTCCCCGGGAATGACAAGTCACCAGGGGTCAACGGGTGCCGGTGCCCCACGGACTGTCGAATCACATATTCACCCGCCTGCCCTGCACAACGTCACTCTGTCTGTCTGGAAAGACTGGCTCCCACAGCGTCAGTGTGGCCAGAGAACCCCCTTGATCTAGCCACCAATCTAAGCCCTTGCAGAGTCCCACAGGCCTGGCAGTAGTGGGGAAGACCTGACGCCAACTGCCAGGCGAACTAGGCACGATGCCCTCCGAAGACCTGCTCCCGTCTCGGAGTGACCCGGGGGTCATAGTCCACAGAGGTGCCGACGCGAGCCCCAAGTGCCGGAGCACGTAGGCCAGTCAAGAAGACACCCTGACGAAGATAGTGTCCCGAAGGAGTCGCCTATCCCGCTGCTGCGAAGGGTCCTCGTGCTGGAGCACTACGAACGGAGCCCCCCAGAATGAAGGCCGTGATAGCTTTATGGTAACAAGCCTATCCAACTGCGAGGGGTCCTCGTGCCGGAGCACTACGAGCGGAGCCCCCTAGAATGAAGACGACGATGGCTTTGAGGTTGTGAGCCCATCCCGTGGCGGCAATGACTATAAGGTTGTGAGTCCATCCCGCTGCGAGGGGTCCTCGTGTAGAAGCTCCCCGTGATTGTGACGGCGATGGTTTAAGGTTGTGAGCCCATCCTGTGGCGGCAATGACTATAAGGTTGTGAGTCTATCCCACTGCAAGGGGTCCTCGTGCCAGAGCCCCCGTGATTGTGACGGCGATGACTTTAAGGTTGTGAGCCCATCCCGTAGCGGCGATGACAATAAGGTTGTGAGTTTATCCCGCTTCGAGGGCCGAGGCCCCCCATGATTGTGACGGCGATGGTTTTAAGGTTGTGAACCCATCCCATGGCAGCGATGACTATAAGGTTGTGAATCCATCCCGCTGCGAGGGGTCCTTGTGCCGGAGCCCCCCGTGATTGTGACGGCGATGGATTTAAGTTTGTGAGCCCATTCCGTGGCGGAGATGACTATAAGGTTGTGAGTTCATCCCGCTGTGAGGGGTCCTCATGCCAGAGCACTACAAACGGAGCCCCCCGGAAGCATGTAATATAATTGTGGTGCATGGGCGTGGCGACGGTCGCGAGACAATACCTAGTGCTGGGGTATGTATCATGAGAGTGGCGCACGGGCACTGCGACGAACGTCGCAGAGACAATACCTGGTGCCATGGGCACGCATCATGATAATGGTACAAAGGCGCAACAACGAACATCACGGAACAATACTTGGTACTGGCGGCACGTATCATGACAATGGGGCATGGGCGCAGCGACGAACGTCGCTGGGATACACTTGGTGCCGAGGGCATGCATCATGAGAATGGCACAAGGGCGCAACGACGGACATCGAAGCAATACTTGGTGCTGGGGGCATGCATCATGAGAATAGTGCAAGGGTGCAGCAACGAATGTCGGGAACAATACTTGGTGCCGGGGCACAATTCATGAGAATGGCGCATAGGCGCGGTGACAAACGTTGCGGAGCAATACTTGGTGTCGGGGGCACGCATCATGAGAATGGTGCAAGGGCGCAGCAACGAACGTCGCGGAACAATACTTGGTGCCGGGGGCACGTATCATGACAATGGGGCACTGGCGTGGCGACGAACGTCGCGGGGATACACTTGGTGCCGGGGGCATGCATCATGAGAATGGCGCAAGGGCACAGCAATGAACGTCGTGAAGCAATACTTGGTGTCGGGGGCACGCATCATGAGAATGGCGTTAGGGCGCAGCAACGAACGTCGCGAAACAATACTTGGTGCTGGGGTACATGTCATGAGAATGGCGCATGGGCGCTGCGACAAACGTCGCGGAGTAATACTTGGTGCCGGGACACGTGTTTTGAAAGTTGTGTGGCGACGAACGTCACGAAAGCCATACTTGGTGCCGGGGGCACGTGTTGAAAGTGGTGCGGTGACGAACATCGCAAAGCCATACTTCGTGCCGGGGGCACGTATCATGAGGATAGTGCATGGGCACGGCAATAAACATTACGGGCATACACTTGGTGCCGAGGCACATATCACGAGAATGGCGCACGGGCGCGGCAACGAACATCGCGGAGACAGCGCACGGGCACTCATTGAGTGTCCCGAAGATGGGATGTGAGCTAAGTGTACCTGTCATAACAAGATGATGAATGCAACATGTAGTAATGACAAAGTCGGGAATGATGGTATGCAGTCGTCGGCGACGGGTCATTCGGTGGTAGTGCGCGACTTTAGGTGATGGGCATCGCGGGAGCGGTATGTGATCACGGACGACGGACGTCACGAGGTTGATGCATGACGGATGTCACGAGGTTGATGGATGACGGACGTCGCGAGGTTGATGCACGACGGACGTCGCAAGGTTGATGCACAAACGTCCGTAAACATCGTGGAGGTGCAAAGATTCGAGAAAACAAGTGTGCGCAAAAGGAGAGGCCATAGGCCAACAATTAGGGGAGGCCAAGGCCAACCCCCTTGGGGAGGCCGAGGCCGACCCCTTGGGGAGGCCGAGGCTGACCCTAGGGGGTGGCCAAGGCCAATGGCCAACTCCCAAGAAGGGAGGCCAAGGCTAATCCCCCTTCTTGGTGAACTTCGGGCACGCCGACGGTAGGTCTTTTGATGGGCAATGACAAATTCGGAAGTTGCGTTATGACGAGCGCGTCAACGTGAATCATACCCATGTGACGAACAAGGTGGCAAAGTCACATAAAGAGCGTACGGAGCGAACAAAGTGCGAAAGGGACCACTACAAGAAATTTGCCATTTAACGATGAACACGGTTCGTCGAGGAAGGTCGCCTATTCGTTAAGAAATACATACAGTGACGAAAAAAATTCGTCACAAAGTTCGTCAAAGACTCACCGTCAAGAAATGTATTTTTCAATAAATATGTGTGTTCGTTAATAAAAAAATCCTATTTATTGACGATTTTTTACTTCGTCAAGGAATGTTTGATATTTAACGACGAACTATTTCGTTGAAATAGTTCGCTATAATGTGTCGCTGAATGTTAAAGTTCGTTAAGAATGAGTTACTTTATCGATGAACTTGGGCTCGTCAACAAATCATTCATCGTCACTATTTTTTTTCGTCGACAACTTAGCTTCGTTGATAATGGTCGATAATTGTGACATTTGTTGACGAACTCAAGTTCGTCACAAAAACCTTAATCATCACAATTCTTCCTTGACATATTGACCTCGTTGATAATTGTGGCATTTGTTGACGAACTTATGTTCGTCAACAAAACCTTGCTCGTCACAATTTTTTCCTTGACATCTTGACTTCGTCATTGAAAACTACATTCAACGACAAAAAGGTTTGTCATTACTTGTTGCCCCTTTAACGTTGAATCTTTTGTTCTTCGATGAGCATTAAACTCTAACAAAAAATAATAGAAAGATTTCATTTTGAGACAAATAATAGAAAGATCAGCCACAAATAATAAAAAAAAAATTCTTCATTTAATATATAAAGCTAATGCTATCCATTCCAAAGATTTAGTTGGTTACAAAGTGAGAACATAACTACGTAACAGAAAAGCTTGACATTTATCCTTAGTACAAATTAGCATTATACAAATATACTACACATGTTGATGTAAACGCAACCATCCTAGAGGTCAGTTGCTTCAAATCATGTTCGGAGATGATCCGTATATCGCATCAGAGAACACCGCAACTAGAAGAAAAATGATTGCAAGCCTGCATTAAAAATAAGGAGGAATAGAAGTATGTGTCAAATAGAAATGTAAAAAGACTACGTGCATCTGAAAATTAGCCTCAGGTGGGGCATCGAAATTGAGAATCAGGGGGTAGAAAAGCTTATAGCAAGAATGCAAGCAAAAGCTCAACACCAAAAAACATGCCAAACGCGGTGCTGAGAGCAGTATAACAACTAGCTACATGGTCAAACAACTAATTGCATGGTCATAATATTTGCGATCTTCAAGCATGGGCAATCTGTCCTGGGCAACTATAGCCTAAAAGGATATACTAACACAAAGTATAAGACTATGATACATCCTTTTTAGCATATAGAACTTCTAAAGACTGGCAAGCACGTAAATTATATTTAAGACAATTGTTCACATTTTGTCAGGCATACCAAACAGCCATGCAAACAACAAAGCTAACAATCCAATTCAAGCTGACTGAAAATGCATACCAGTCATGCATGTTCACAAATGTGTCTTTTTATGAAGTGGATAGTTTTAATCACCTAGATATGATGTTCTCCCAAAATCCAGCCTTCAATTGAGAAACCTTAAGCTTTCTAGTCCCCGTAAGGATGATAAAATGGCTAATATGAGAATAACTACAAGAAATCGATTATTTTTTTTTTTGGATGAGAGTCAATTGTATTACCAACCAAAATTTTACATCTGAGAGTTATGTCCTCATACACATCTCACATTTACAATAGCAGCTATATACAAGTAATGCATGTTTAAGGTATTAGTATTCGCTCATTTATTCCCCAATTATTGCATAGCTTCCTGTTTGTACTATTGCTTTTGATTTGTTTCCAGCTGCTAGTAGACCATTGCATCCACTGTTTAATCAGCATAAATACATCCACTACATAGTTTACATCTCATTGCTTTACTTTTTTAGTAGGCAAACCTCTGCCATCAAGAGTCAATTATGCCAATAAAATTGCAATCAAGAATTATCATTGAAGTTTTCAACTCAAAAACATATAACTGGTGCATATGTGTGACAACTGACCTTCAGTAGTTTCGCAAGTGAAGTCAGGCCTGCTTGATCCTCCCCAACTGCACCAAAAAGTATAAAAGGTAAGTACACTAAGGCCTTTTACTTTAGTGGATAGGTCAGTTGGACCGCGTGGTGTGGGGAAAAAGAAAACAAAACTTTCTACATTTTAACGAACACAGCCAGAAATAGGAAAATGTTGGAAGATCCAAATAACAGTACCAACAACTGAGAGACCTCCTGATCATCCCCCCAGCGCAACTCTCTCTTTCCCAGAATGGTACCCAAACACACAGTTAAAGGTGTACGAAACTTCAAATTTTCTTTTATAATACTTTGCAGGTTTTGGACTACTTAAAAAAAAGCATATCGAATTTCATTATCGATAATAGAAATTGACTACCGTATAAAATAATTTAGAAACAATATCATGTGGCTAACCAAACCTAACATCATATAGTTGGAATCAAGCATGAGATCAAGAGCTGAAGATAAAGCAGGTGACAAGAAAGTAAATGAAGATAAGGTGTCACTACTCAAGGCAGAGTTAAGAGAAATCAGTGATTGCTACCTCAACATGAGTCTCAAATATGCGGAGGTGGAGCTCGATCAGCGTGAACAACTTGTGATGAAGTTAAAGGCTGTCAATGACAAGAGGAGCTGGTTTTCATAAACTTCAGTAAGAACCATACATAACTTTATTTTCTTTTGATCCCACAGGTACGAACCCAGCTTACCACATTACACGCATGCAGTAAGACTAAACGACAACAATTCTTCGAGATTTTTGTAGCTCTGATACGTATTTGTCATAAGAGAGCATTAAGATAGGCAGTAGATCCGACTTATTGTAGAGAGGAGATAACTTTAAACATGTTTTATAAAGAGGAAAAAAAAAGTAAATTATGGCAAGCAATTCATGTCTTATTCAACCCTTTGACCCATTTATTTATGCAATTGTATTCTTAGAAGAACAACTCATGTCTATGACAAGAGAGTAAAATCAGAAAACAAAATTGGATAGTCAGAACATAACCCCTCCAAACTTTAATTTTTCTCCAACCTATCTAATGCTACCCTTTGACCCTTTTTTCTCACCTCTATTATTATCTTTAGTAGCTTTTTTCAGCTTTCGCATAATCTTTTCATATTAACGTGATATCCATGAAGAAGATAGTACTAATGACTCAACAAACAACTACAAATAATCAAATCCATCCAAAATTAAAGGGCTACAAATAATCAAAACCCTACACTACAATAAAATTGGCCTCTGGCAGCAGCCAAAAACCCCTGCAATAGCCCACTTGACCGCTGCTAATGAGAGTGGGTACAGAGCGCTTATGTAGGTCTCGCTGCGATAGATATAAGTCAATGGAGTTTAAAGTAGCAATACTCCCGCTTGTACATCCGTTCTTTTATTGGCTATTAATGTCCTATATCACAGCTGGTCATAACTTACAGCAGCAGTTAATGACCGCCTTCCTAGGCATATAGCGGCGGTGTAGGCCCACTACCATAGCTCTTACTTTTTTTTTAAAAAAGTAATATTAATCCCTAGACAGTCGTCTTATTTCATGTCAAAGAGATATATGCAAACTAAGATAACCAAGATCTAAGTCATGTAGAACACCGACTGATAAATGATGTTTTGAACATCATAATAATTGCATTCACTAAATTAGTAGTTAACATGATATAAATCTCCAAACTAGAGTACAAGTTTCTCAACAAAACCATTGTCCCAGAGACTGTACGAGATCCCTTGCAGATCAAATCTTGCAAATCCAATTGCATAGTGACCAAACCAATATTGAAAATGCCAAAAGAACATGTACATATAGAATGCAATACCTTTAAGAACATAGAATGAAACTGTAAGTAGAAAAGTAAATGACTGATGTACACACCTTGAAGCATCATGTGCAACTTTCATCCAGAAACCCAAAATTGCGACCATCTCTCTATAACATCCTAAGAACGGATAAAGTCACAAATTTGGAGTTATGAAAAGACACAAATGAGAAGGATATTTGTTTTTAAAATTTCTTGGCTTAAATTTGCTTGTTCTTTATACCAAAACAAAGGATCGTGGATAGTAAAGGTATTTGGTGTTTCGGCATGAATACTAGAACATGGTTTAAAGAGCAAACCACATACAAATCTTTGAGACCTAAAAATCAATAGTGTAATAAACTACTTTTGTCAACAAGTACAAGCATGGGTGTTATCCTTCCAATTCAGACACTTACAAACCAACTCATCCATCTGAGAAGAAACTTAACAACTGACTTAAACAAATTCACAAGCAAGCAACGACACAATTAGTGACACAAGGGAAAGTGCATGCCTTGATGCCTTCCCAGTACAACAGCTAGCTTTATTTCCTTCCCCAGCCACATGTTCTTGGCATCAGCTATCTTCTAATGCTATTGTAAGTCATGCCTGCAACGTTCTTGAAAAGTACTAATCGAATTGCTTGAACAGATAAAATACTCTCACAAGCAGTAAAGTGCTCCTACAAGAGCATTGTGAAACCCTTTTAATGCATCATATCATGCATAGAGCTGGAAATATGTTTTAGTGACTGCTTCAACTCATAAATTGGTAAGAAAATGTAACTTAAGAAGTCACAACCGAGGCATTGGATGTAAAGTTCGCAACATGTTCAATTGTCTAAAAAGGGCAATATACTTATGTATAAAAGAAGTGCAGCTAAGGGCATTATCACTTATGTATAAAAGAGCTCCAGCTTGGGTAAATTTCACAAAACCTACTCAACAATCATACACCTTCGTAGGCATTTGATATGGCTTATTTCCCGTCGACTTTAAGGAAATCATGATTTTCATAGTACGATAACCAGCCTCCACAATAGCTTTCATGCCATCACCAGTAACCCAATTTGGAGATACAGAAGGAAGAGGAAGAAAAAGGACAGGAAATTGGATAACCAGTCAGATATTGGTAATGAAGTATTAACCAAAAATAGTCCAATTACATCTGTACGTCAACGAAAAAAGATACCAGATGATATGCGAGTGAAGAAAAACCTTACCGCATCCAAACTGAAATCCCTTACAATTGTCTCACCGCACATGATAAAATGGCTGACATGAGAATAACTACAACAAATCTATAATTGCTCACACTTTTGGTCCCTGGAGGCCGATAGTGAATATCCCTTATCTCAAAAAGACCAATTAACATGTTTTAGGAGTAACTTTACCTTTTAGTGGCCAGAGTCTAATAAAGTCTAAACTTGCCACTAAACTGAAATCACTGACTGTAAAGAAAATGCTATTAGATAAAAAGATGACCTCTACTTTCAAAGCTAAATAGAGAGTAATGCTACCTTTATGAGTGAGGTGATTAAAAGAATGAAGCTACCTATATGAAAGAACATAGTGTGCAAGGCAGTTACTTATCCTACTGGAAAATCCCTCACGATAAAATTATGAAATAGACGTCGATATTAAGCTAGTGAATGCTCTGTCCACAGGAAAAGCTCTGGCTTATCTTCCCTCTTCAACTCAGGAACTTTACTTATATGGAATTGTAAGGAAATTGTGATTGGCTGGGGAGTAAACAGCACCAATCGAGAGATAAAGTAGGGCACCTGCGGAAGGCACAAAAGACATGTCACAAGCACTAATACAATTCAGTAGCAATTGAAAACGTGTTGCCGTAGAGCAGCAAAGGCATGAAATTTCAAAGAACTACAAGTTTTGCATGCAGCGTCATATAAAAATAAAAAAATGTGGCGTGACAGGATCTTGTCCCCGAGTCTTTGTGATAAACCCCTAACATTAAGACCGTAATCTAAACAAATTATATAATTAACTATCAATTGAATCAAATATATTCTAGAACTATTAAATTGAACAATCGGATTGAACTATTGAAACATCAATTAAAAAAGCAGAGCATCAATTTGAAGAATAAAACTTGCCTATGTTGACTGCAGATTTGTGGGGGTCGGAGAGAATCGAGATATCGTTGCCGACTCGTTGCCGATGAGAGGGATGTTGGCCGGTGGAGCCTTCGCTGGTCACCCGCCGCCGTTGCCGGTCACTTGCCGGTCTTCTCTCGGATCCGTAACAAGAAGGAAGAACTGAAGACCTTTTTTAGGCTGGTCTTCTCTTAACCTTTCTTGATCCGAGGGAGAGAGAGCCCATGTCGCCATCCGGCCGTCACCCGTCGGCCAGAGAGAGATGCGAGAGTGAGACTGTGAGAGAGTTGCACTAGATCGAGCAGAGACGCCAGAGAGAGAGAGAGCCAGTATAAAGAAATGTTTTTTTTTTAAGTTCAGGGCAAGAGAATGAAAAAGAAATAAATAGAGGAAGCTCCAAGAGCAGAGTTAAAATTACTTTTTTGGCTTTTTTGACGAATTATATTCGTCGCCAATTGTGAAAAATAAGTTCAAACACGTGCCAAAAATTCTTTTCTCTCCCAGCAACTTTTTATTGAACAACTTTTGACAAATTAACAAATTTGTCGATAAAAAAATGATTTATTGACGAATAAATGCACTCGTCAAGAAATATTAGCCTATTATCGACAAACTAGCATTTGTCAATGTTTATCTACCTTTGTTGACGAACCTAAGTTCCTCGAGAATTTATTTGTCGCTAAATGGCAAATTTCTTGTAGTGGACTTTGCGCGAAAAGTGAAGAACCGGGGGGCGAAGGCCAAGGCCAACCCCCCCATGGCCTTGGGTGAGGCCGACCTCATGGCCTTGGGTGAGGCCGAGGCAGACCCCATGGCCTTGGGTGAGGCCGAGGCCGACCCCACGGGGTTGGCCAAGGCCTTTGCCCCTTGACCCCGTTGCTCCGGTTGCGCCGTCGGTCAAAATTTTGATGAAAAGGTGCTTGGGTGGCCGCGGCGCGACGATCGCTACCGTGAGTCACGTTAAAGTGAAATAAGTTGTCTAAGTCGCGTGCCTTGTAGCGAAAAATGTACGTGACTTGAGCGTGCGCGCGCTGACTGGTTCGATGCGTTGAAAATTTGACCGTTGAATCTGTCGATGTGTTCGCACGAAACGGGATCCCTGGTGGGCCCTTGGGTATGACCAAAGTGGGTTGAGAACACCCTTTTATTGCACTAGTTAGAACCCTATTCGCTACGCGCATGGATGTAGCAGGGCTATTATTCATGCTATAGCTGAAGTAAAAAAGTTATATGATCAAATATTTGTGGATTAAATTATAATCTCTCTTAGACACAATGTTGATTATACAGGTGTAAAATGAGCATTGAGACCATAGACTTCAGGCTTGACTTCATTTAAGTAGAAGCTGTCGAGCAAAAGATGTTTGACTGCATTCTTGACCCCAAAACATATTTCCCACGAACCAATACATACAAAATCTCAAAATCAATATTTAACAGAACAAACGTATCCTTTTGCAAGTAAAAGTTAAGGTGGAACAGTGAATCATATTAACATCCCATCTAGTAGATCTATTCTGAGAAAGTCATGGGAAAAGTTTGATGAAATTAAACAAAGGCGGAGAATGTCAGTAAAGTAAAACAAACTCAAATTTTTGTTTGAGAACCTTTGACAAACAGTGTAACAAAACGAGTCTAGTATATTACATGAAACATAACATATTTTACTCCTTTAATTGACATTCATAAACAAAGGAGAAAAAGAAGAAAGTAAACACACATGTAAGATTTGCCTGGATGAATCCAACCAAGAATTCTTATAAGGCAAACAATAGGCCCAGAGCGGTATATATAGCTGAAACAATACCAGTTGCCGGTCCGGGGGATAATCTCTTCAAGGCAGTTAGTAAAATTGCTATAACCATAACGACAACCACCAATACGATAACGATGACCTTTTTGGTTTTCCCAGCAGAAGATGGTCGTGTTCCGGCTCCTGCAGCAACCTTGTGGTTGCATTACCAACAACAAAAAATGCATGAGACATGGAACAAGTCTCGTCTTAGCTTAAGTATGAAACATGTTTACAAGATGCTCATTGATCTCGATACTCAGCTTCTACAGCTCTCTAACTCCATTTTTCTCTTGGAAAATTCAAACTTATGTTATTCAAAACTATACGCAGGACATGATTAAGTTTGGTCGAGATTTACCCGGTGGCCAGAGAAGGATGGGGACAAAAGGTGATGCGGTAGTCAGCGCAGGAGGAAGCAAAGGTCGTGCTCTTCTCCTCCCCATCATCATCCACATAGCGGTAAGCCCAAGGGCACTTACTTCCGAAGTAGAATGAATAATAGCTTGGCTCGCAAGTATCAGGCGGCGCGTCCACCCCGCTACAGCAGTTCTTGAGGTCACCAAACTCAAAGCAAGTGGTAGTCCACGCGCCGCCTGTTTCAGAAGGGTCGTCAGGAGCGTGGACGAAGGCCGTGGCCATACAATCGGCCTCATCATCGCCGTGAGGCACCACCAAGATTGCCAAATTCTAACTGCGCGTGGCACTCACGCCGTAGATGTCCAGTCCCCATCGCCATCACCGCTCATGTTGAACATGGCCAACGTCACCGGTGGCACGGTCTGCACTGAGGAGCATTCTGCGGACCCGGTGCCGCAATCTCCGGTGAGGCAATTGAACCGACCGGTGAGGTCGTAGGGGCGGAGAGTGCGAGCCCAGAGCTGACCGGACCATGAGGGAGGGATCAAAAGGGAAGCTGACTCGCCCGGTTCAAGCATGAAAATGGGGGTGGTGAGGGGCGACGTCCCGTGGCCTGAAACTGTTAGTACATGTATTATTCCTGAGTCTCTTGTCTTGTATATTCTTATCTCTGTCTAGTAACTAGTTTATACCATAATATACTACTCTTATGTTCTATAAATTATACTCTGTAAAATACATTTTAATACAATCAGAATATTTCAGAATATTTTCCAAATATCCTAGGAGTGTGTTTGGAACCATAGAATTGATGAGATTTCATTTCAAATCCTCAAATTTTTATTTGGAACATTAAAAAAAAGAATTGAAATTGGATTCACGGGATTTGACTGAATTTGTTTCTATAGTGTGAAATCTGATGAAAAATGGTCGGATTTCATGTTCGATTTACTTGAATTAAAAGTAATTATTTACCTATCTTACCCTTTTTTCAGGATCTCTTCCACAATCACCATCTTCATTCCCGCTACTGCCACACCACTTTTACTACCACCACTGGCACCACACTGCCGCCACCACTGGCACCATTACTACCACCACTACTGCTACCATCACCGCCACCACTACTATCGCCACCACCGCTACTACTGTTTCCGCCGCCACAACCACTGCTAACAGTACTGCCACCACCACCACAGCCACCACTACAACCACCACCATCGCCACTGCATCCTTCACCACCTTCGCCACCACCGCTAATACTGCCACAACTACCACCGCCGCTGCCACTACTGCCACCACCACCACCGCTACTGAATGCCCCACCACTACAGCCACCGCCACCGTCATCATCGCCAGTACTGCCACAATTACCACCATTGTCACCACTTGCACCGCTAGTTTGCCACAATTATCACTGTCGTCACCACTACTGCCACCACCGTCGCCACCACTCACTACAAGGAATAAGTCTTTTAGCGACGGGAAAATCCGTCGCTAAAAGCCTATATTCCGTCGCTAAACGTTTTAGTAACGGAATCCCCGTCGCTAAAAGTCTTTCGTATAAAAGGCCGTTACTAAAAGTTTTGCGACGAAATTATAAAATCCGTAATCTAATATAGAACGTTTGGCGACGGATTTATTTCTAGAATAGCGACAGAATATCCGTCGCTAATTCTATTTTACGTACTTTAATTGATTTTCTTTTTTACGGAATTAGCGATAGATAAATTTTTTAGCAATGGAATTAATTCGTCGCTAAAAGTCATTTATAAAAAAAATTAATTTTTTAATGCCCAAACCTGTAATAAAAAATTCAAACCAATTGGATCCCATCCTCCGTCAACAATCTCAATATCTCAAATGCACGATTAACGATCTAAAATTATCAGTTAACAAATCATCGATCAATAACCACAATTATCAAATGCACAATTAACAACCTAAAATTATCAAACAAATAGTTAATGTTCAAATAACACAAAATTGTTCAAAATGTACTTATCCAATGCGATTAATTTAAAATATTATCTAATTACGGCTCAGAGTTCAACATTGGGGGAAATGTTTTTCACAAGTGCTTTGATCAAACACCAGCACTTGAAAACGCATTTCCCCCATGTGTTCAAAGATTACAAAGTCTCCTAGATGGAGGTCATGCTGCTGCACGAATTCGTTCCAACCCTCTTCGAAGCAAAGTTCCTCTTGGCGAAGCTTCTTCCATCTTCTTCAATTTAACAGGCCACGACCCCTTGCGACTGGTTAAAGTTGCTTCAAATCTCAATGTAGTAAGCAATCTACAAAATGCTACCGGTATGGCCTAACATGTTCATAATACAGTAAGACAGGTAAGTTTTTAACTAAAGATAAAACTTTTAACACACACGAAAACATAGAGAAAGCGGGATGGCATACAAGTTCTGTATGAAAACCAGGCATCATGACCTTGAAGAAGTGCCTGCTGAATGAAACATCCCTGTTCACCGAAGCAGGAGCCATTTAACCTACTTTAACATGAAAAACCAATCGAGGATTATTCAATCGATGAGCATCAATTTCATAACTGAATTAAATCTATCAAATTATGCTAAAGTGATGCTAAAAAACTAATTAGGCTCTTAGGGTTAATTTAAACTAATTAGGCTCATTAGACACGTGTCAGACGCCTACTGACATGTGTCCGATGCCTCTGGACACGTGCTCGATGCCTCTGGACACGTGTCCGACGCCTACCGACACGTGTCCAAAACCTTTGGACACATTCGAAGACATTGATTTATTTTTTAAATGCCGGATACCGTGTCCGTTACTCTTGAAAAGGTGTCCACAAGTATAAAGCCAAAATGTAACATTTCGGTGTCGGTGTCGATCGGACGCAGTGTCCGTGACCTACCGACACCTCGACACCTCATCGACAAATCCGGACACGTGTCAGACACCTCCGGACATGTGTCTGATACCTCTCAGCGGTGTCCGAAGACATTGATTTATTTTTTAATTGCCGAACACCGTGTACCCATTGAAGAGGTGCCGGACACCGAACTAAGGGTGTTCACAAGTATGTCGCCAAAATATTGCATTTTCGTGTTGGCGTCGATCGGACGCAGTGTCCATGTTCGTGCTACCTAACACGTATCTCAATCCAATCGGGTCTTATCATCCGTCAACAATCTCAATTCCCAATTCTCAAATCCAATAAAAATTAATAAAAATCACAAGTGCAATCCAATTGGGTCTCATCCTCCGTCAACAATCTCAATATCTCAAATGCTCAATGCAAAATTAACAATCTAAAATCATCAATTAACAACCAAAAATTAAGGTGCACAACCGCCAAGTGTATAAATAATCAGACTGCAAATTGTGTTATTGGGGAAGGAAGGGAGGTTGCAAATATTCAGGCAGGAAGAATCAAATTCAAAACCTTATGAAAATCAGATATCTGATAATACCATGAGAAGTTACCATTCGATCCCACTTACACACTCAATACACCAATGTACCATTCATTGTACACACACTACCGAACACATAACTCACACACACAGATGCCTCGACAACTCCTTACACTCACACAAATACACGCGACGCACCTACACCGTATACACACACGCACGCACACAGCACAACACTCATGCACTCACATAGCGCACACAATAACCGGCACACACAGCTCACTCTAACACTCTAACGCACCCACACAGAGCACACACTAAAGCACACACCTACATTTTCTCTCAACATATTGCCTTTCAAACACACTGCCTCACGGCGGTGGGGATTTTAAATGAGATGTTTCAACTAAATTATTGTCGCGTTAACCTAATTATATTAGCCTAATTTCAACCCACCATTCAACTAAATCACCTATCCGATATCAAAATTCAATTGGGTCCCATCCTCCGTCAACCATCTCAATTTTTTGTACTTTTTAGTAATATACATCAATTCGCATCAATTCCATTAGCAATTAAACAAACCAATTCCATCAGTTACAAAATCAATTCCATCAACAATTAAAAATAATTAAATTATAAGAAACATATCATAATTCCAGAAACAAATTAAGGCAAGTTCCAATTAGGGCAAATAGACATAAATCAGAACTGAAAAAAAATTAGGAAAAATGGCTCTTAAACATGCATTAAAGCAAATTAGGGCAAATGGACATACATAGAGGTGGTGTGGCGGCGGCAGTGTTGGTGGAGCGACGGCAATGGAGGGCCTTGGTGGCGCGGCAGTGGAGGGAATTGGTGGCACAGCGTTGGTGGCACGCGAATATGAAGGGGCACTACGTCGGGGGGGTGATGTCGTCGGAGGTGGGTCGTCGGAGAGGGAGAACACCGGTAAAAATATCACCTATGAGTGGGTGAGAGTGAGAGATAAAGAGAAACGAGGAGAGTTAAAAAAAAGACAAAGCTATTTTATGTAAGGACTTTTAGCGACGGAATGCCACCGTCGCTAAAAGCCCGTCGACAAAAAGATATCTTTAACGATGCAATTTTTAGCGACCGCACCTTTCCGTCGCTTATAATGTTTTAACGACGGAAATTTTAGCAACAGGTTTATCTGCCGCTGAAAGTCGTTTCAGCGACGGAATTCCTTCCATCGCTAAAAGTCCGTCGCAAATCCTTATTTCTTGTAGTGACTATTGCCACCACCGTCACCACTGCCACCACCACCACTATTGTCGCCACAACCACCACCACCATAGCCAACAATAATGCCACCACCATCGCCATCACTACTGCCACCACCACCACCATCACCACTGCCACTACTACTGACACCACCGTCACCGCCACCACTACTTTCACCATCACTGCTGCTGCCACCACCACTTTCACCATCACTGCTACTGCCACCACCACTAATGCCAACATTACTATTGCCACCATCACCGCCACCACTGTTGCCACCATCGCCACCATTACTGCAACCGACATCACTATTAGCGTTAGTTGACGACCACCAGTTACACCTCAATATCACCACTACCATCATTACCATCACTTGATCACCCCACCACTTCCACCATCGATGTTGCTACCCCATGCAGTGCTGCCACCACCACCACCATGTGGTGACACTGGCACACTTAAAATCGCTTACCGTAATTTATTTTTCATCGTAAGTCAAGGATATAATTGTCTAAAAATTTATTACCTTTCCATTTCCTCTATTCTCCAAACACAAAATTGGAATTTCGTGATTTGAATTCCCTTTCGTTCCAAACAAAAAAAAAAGTGAATTGAATTCCAAATCTCAAATCTAAATCCTAAAAGAATTGGTTCCAAACGGAGCGTTAGTTTCTACATGATATCAGAGCCTATACCGATCATCTAAATCCTTTTTTCTTTCACTATGGCATCCTCTTCCTCAACCTCCATTGTTGCCGCCACCAATCCTTCTTTGGTCACCTCCACTCACACATTTTCTGTTAAACTTACCTCCAAGAATTACCTGGCTTGGAAAACTCAATTTCTACCCATCTTGAATTACCAAAATCTTTATGGACACATCGATGGTACCTCATCTCCTCCTCCCAAAACTATTATCTCACCTACTGCTGAAAATTTTCTTATTCCTAATCCAAAATATGAAGCTTGGTTCAAGAAGGATCAACTTCTTTTATCATGGTTATTCTCCTCTCTTACCGAAGAAATCTTTCCATATATTATTGGCCTCTCTACTTCCCAAGAAGTTTGGACTGCATTGGCTCACTCCTTTGGTTCAGTCTCACAAATTCGTCAACTATAACTTTACATTGAATTACAAGAGCTAAAGAAGAACGACTTGTCAATCTCTGAATATTTGCACAAGGCTAAGTCTTTGTCTGATGAGCTTAGCGCTACTAGAAAACTGGTATCTCCTACTAAATTTAATGCAATTATTTACCCAACATTGGTTTCGACTATCATAGCATAATTACAGGTCTCAATCTTCACCAAGAACCAGTTTCCTTTTATGAGCTGCACGCTCATTTGGTGGCTCATGAAATTCTGCTCAAGCATTCCTTGACTCCCAGGGCAAACATCGTTCTCAGAGGCTCACTGCCCCTTCTTCCTACACCACCATTCTCTTCCACTTTTAATCCTCGCACCAACTCACAACACAATAACCAGCCCAGCAACAACTATGGGTGGCGCAATTAGGGTCCTTGCCAAATTTGTGATTTGACTAACCATATTACTCTCACTTGTCGCAGTCGTTATGCTCCAAGGCAACAAAATCAGTCTCCTCGCAATAGTAATTTTTTGAACCACAATCTCAATGCTTCTGCAAATTATTCTCATGTTGTGCCACCTCTCAATTGGTTTCCCGATACTGTAGTCAATTATCATCTTAACCCTGATGTCAATGCTTTGAATGCTGTAAATGAGTATATGGGTAATGATCAACTCCATGTTGGAAATGCCCAAGGATTGCAAATAACTCATACCGGTAATGCCTTTAGTCACTCTAACACTCGTAAGCTTGATTTATGTAATGTTCTATGCATTCCAAAAATTGTTAAAAACCTTCTTTCTGTTCAAAGATTTACAACTGATAACTCTTGTTTCTTTGAATTTTGGCCTAACCATTTTGTGATCAAGGATCAGCGTACCAAGAAGGTGTTGATGGAAGGGCCAAGTGAAGCTGGAATTTACTCGTTGCATCAACCGAAGGTAGCTATGGCAGCTTCGGTACCATCTCTCGATGATTGGCACATGCAGGTAGGGCATTCCAATGTTCAAAAACTAAATTCTTTTGTTAGGAATGATTTTGTAGCTAGTACTTCATCAACTATCTGTCTTTGTTCTAGTTGTTTAATGGGCAAGATGTCTCGATTGCCATTAGCTTATATTAATCATTGTAGTTTAAAACCTTTTGATATTATTCATTCTGATGTTTGGGACGTGCCCCTGTTTTATCTCATCTAGGACATCGTTATTTTGTATTATTTGTTGATGATTATTCCTATTTTACGTGGGTCTATTTTTTGAAGAATAAGAGTGATGTTTACTCGGTTTACTTGAACTTTGAAAAGTTAATTGAAAGGCAATTTGGCACTCATATAAAAGCTTTTCATTCTGATTGAGGAGGGGAGTTTCAAAAATTGCACCACCATTTCCAACTCAAAGGTATTACTCATCGCATTGCATGTCCTTACGCCCATGAGCAAAATGGTGTTGCCGAATGAAAAATTCAACATCTTGTCGACACTGCATGACACTTCTTGCTCATGCACATTTCCCATTCAAATTTTGGAACTATTCTTTAATACAAAATCATCAATGTTCTACCCAGTAATGTCATCAAAAATCAATCGCCTTATCAATTACTTTTTCAAAAGCCCCCAAATTATTTAGCTTTCAAACCTTTTGGATGTGCCATTTTTCCACGGTTGCGACCTTATAACTCTCAAAAATTTCAATTCCGTACTAAAAAATGCATTTATCTTGGCCATAGTCCCACTCATTCTGCATATCGATGTTTTGATAAATCCAACGGTCGAATTTTAGCTAGGCATGCCCGATTTCATGAGCATGGATTTCCGTATAATGCTGCCCACCAATCATCTCCATCTGCTACTGGGTCTACTCCTTGGTTGAGCCTCTCACCTTCTGTCACTTGGATAGTCCATTAATATCAGGTTTGTCTCCTTCTCCTACTTCTTCTCCTCAATCTCCTTGTCCTATTATTTCTTCATCTCCAGCTCTTCCTTCTCATTCGTCCACCTCATCCCCTACTAACTCCAAAACTCCTTCTTCCACCTTCACTCCTAACCTCACCCAACCACTTTCTACCACATCACCACAATCTCCTTTGTCTCACTCTCCTATTTTATCACACTGCCAACCACAGTTATCTTCCTCAATTCAAGGCTCAAATTTAGTTGTTGACCTCACCAACTTTTTCAAACTCATCCCCAACTGATGATCCCATCTCTCCACCCCACACACACACACTTTACGGCCCTCAACCATGAAAAAAAGACAAGTCGACCTTGCCCAAACTAGCCCCAACTTTCTATACATAGAACCCAAGACCGTAACTCAAGCTAAAAAATGTCAAGAGTGGCGTGATGCTATGCAGCATGAATCAAAATCACACATGACAGTTGGTTCCTCGCCCTTCACACAAAAATATTATTGGGAATAAATGGGTCTTTCGTATAAAAAAAATTCAGATGGTACGATCGATCGCTACAAGTCTCGTTTGGTGGCCAAAGGGTATGCTCAGCAATCAGGTGTTGATTATCAGGAGATTTTCTCTACCGTCGTAAATTCACAACCATTCGCACTATTCTCACATTGGCCACTGTTCAGAATTGGCCTATTTGTCCAATTGATATGTCCAATGCTTTCTTGCACGGATATTTGGCCGATGAAATTTATATGGAGCAGCCAATGGGTTATGTTCACAAGGATTTTCCCACTCATGGCTTCAACGCTCTCTTTATGGCTTAAAACAAGCCCCACGAGATTGGTTTCATCGTCTCTCTGATTTCCTTGTTCAATTGGGTTTTGTTCCATCCAAAACTGATTATTCATTCTTCGCAAGGACCATATTCAATTTTATATCTTAGTCTATGTCAATGACATAGTCCTTACCTGTTCTGATCATGCGAAGATGGATTGGTTTCTTTATCACGTTAAATTGGCTTTTCCGGTCATTGATCTTGGACCTCTTCACTATTTTTTGGGGATACAAGTAATTAAACAGCTTTCGGATGGCATTCTTCTCACCCAAGAAAAGTATATTGAAGACTTGCTTAAGGAAACCCACATGGCTACATCCAAGCCATGCTCCACTCCTTTAGCCGTCTCACCAACTTTGAGTAAAACCATGGGTGTTTTCTTGCCTCATCCTGAACAATATCGGCAAGTCATCGGGGCCCTTTAGTATCTCACTCTCACACGGTCTGACATAGCTTTTGCTGTTAATAAGTTCGCTCAATTTATGCATTGTGCAACTGATGTACATTGGCAATCGGCAAAGCTCTTACTTCGTTACCTACATGGGACTTTGGCTATGGGCTTGTTCATTACAAAGCATTCATCTTTTCAGTTACAATGTTTTTCAGATAGTGATTGGGCAGGGTGTCCTGACGATCGTCATTCTACGGGTGGCTACTTGGTTTATATCTCTTATCTTGTATATTCTTGTCTCTATCTTGTAGCTATTTTATAGCCATAGTATACTACTCTTATGTTTTATAAATTGTACTCTGTAAAATACATTTTAATACAATCAAAATATTTTTCAAATATGCTAAGTTTCCACAGGACCCACTGCTGGCCAAATAATGTAGGTGCACTCGTTTGCTAGCTTCAAACTCGTTGAGTATACACCTGCTGCACAAAGACAGAAAGATGGGTCAAAAACTCAATTGAGACAAAGCGATCTTGGTGGTGAAGCCGAACTTCATAGGTTTTGCACATATACTCATATGTGTGTTTATGATACATAAAAATGGTCTAATTAGAACTAGAAAAGGAAATTAAACATAATCTTGATCGAGACTTCACTCATGGAAGTGTATCCCAGTCTTGTGTGTCCGCATGTGTGTGTGTGTGTGTGTGTGTTTCTGTGAAATGATGCTACTACTAATTAACTTGCTGGAAAGAGTAGAATAGTATTTGCGAAGAGGAGGGCGAGAGAAAGGGTTTCTGCCAGTGTGGTACTCGTATAGCAGCAGGGAGGTTTAGTCCAGACTTAAGAGGCAAGTTGTATGCACTATGCGTTTGTTTGGGGTTTATGGGAGGGGTGGTTTTAAGGGCGTTGGGAGGGGCCACTTGGTAGAGGAAAAAGCTACCATCATGGCCTACTGGCGGAGGGAGAAAATATTCAGTGGTTGTCTAACGCCACCTCATCGGCTTACGTGGTGTTAAATTACCAATGAAAATACTACAACTCAGTCATTTATGGGATGCGGGACATTTTACCAACTAGACTCCGACCATTAACCATGGTTACCACAAATTAATTAAGACTACCAAAAGTTTGAATTCCACCAAATTTTTGAACCCCGCCCAGCTGAAACTTTGAAACCAAATTTGGGAATTTAGAAAACAAATCTTGACCATTTTTGCCATCTTTTTCTCAGCTTACTCATTTCTTGTTTTCTCTCTCCTTCCATACTTTACATGTTCTCTTCTCTCTCCACCATCCATACTGTCAAAGTCCAGCAAAGCCACAAGTCCTCATGATGCTACACAAAGGCTACTAAAGGATAATGGTGGTTTAAGCAGTTGAATTTCCTTTTGCTCTCATCATATGAAGAAGATGGCGGATGAAGCTCTGTGAACTGCTTATGTTACGAGTTAGCATTTTTTCCATTCGAAGTTAGAATTTTAATTTTATTAAGGGTACATATCTATCATTGTTAACTCTTTATTTCTTTTGTCAAATGCCATGAATTCATTGGTCTGAGTATTCAATCAATTTCTATGTCGGTAATGTTTGCTAATAAATCTCCATTTTCATCTATGAACTTTTTCCCTCATCTAAATGGATGTTAGTATGTTTTGTACATGATTTTTTGGCTTATGAAGAACTTGTGTTTTGAAGAACTTCACGGAGGAGAATAACATGGTTGTTGATGTGTGCACGTAATTGTCATTTTACAGAAGCTCATGAAGAGAGTCATGATTCATGTTATGGACATTTTGATCAAATTGTAAAGTACTGAATTCAATGTAAACGGCATGTTTGATTCATGTTATGGGCACTTTTATCAGATTATAACTAGAGAATATAAGGTAAACTCCATACTACTTTTTTTTTTTTGCAATGATAAAATTCTTGAGAAGAACTTGGTTGTAACTGTTTGGTTCAATCTTTGTGTAGCACCTCCCCTTTTGGTTAATTGGTGCAAACTCAAATCCCCTTTCTAATTCTTTATGTCAGTCTTCTTTTACCGAAATTACGTTGAATCTGCCTACATGTATTAGGGAAAATTGCGTAAACCACCCTTGTGGTTTGGGCCTTTTACAAAAAGATCCCTACCTTCACAAAAGTTGCAAATGATCCCCTGAAGTAGTAAAAGTGTTGCAACTGTTAGACAAATCATCTAAATTAACGGAGCGTGTTCGTCACGCTCTTGAAAAATGCGTTTTGATAGATTTTGATACCTTAAAAAGACGAAGATACCCTCATTTTATTTTTTTACTCCTATTCAAATCCCAATTTCTCTCTAATCTAATCTAACCTTCACCACGCCCCATACACAGCCCATTTCTACCACCACCCACTGCACCACCACCGCCATGAACCCTTCCTCACTGCTGCTAGGTCCATTTCACGCCACCATGACAGCAAAATTAATTTGCATCCCCACCGCGAACTTGATCTGCATCGCCACTCCATCCATTTCCCCCACTGCGAACCACTCCGTGAACTCGATCTGCACCTCCACATAGATCCATTTTTCCCCTTGCGATTGAGGCCCTTCATCGGGACAAGCCCACCCCCTAATTAGGGTCGGCGCAAGCAAACAGGTGAGGCAACAAGAAGAGGATGATGGATCGAGATGGTGGTGCCAGAGCAAGTATGGGGTTGATGGCGGGGCTAGCGGGCGGCAACACTGGTCATGGTGGGTGGACAGGGCTAGTGGTGAGCCTAACGGGGCTTGATCAAAACTGTAATTGTAGTTATAGGGTCCCCCCCTTGAATGGTCCTAGTTTCAGATAGGCTAGGGTTTTGGTTGTTGAATCAGGCTGGTGGCGGCGCAATTGGCTAGGGTTTATGGCGGTCAATAGGTGGAGCAATTGGATAGGGTTAATGGCGGGTTGAGAGAGGGGAAAAGAGGGGGAAAGAGAGGGAGCGCCGATCACCGGCGATGGCCGAGGTGTAGGCAGAATGACCATAGAACGGCCGGTGACCAAGACTGGGAACGGGTAGATCCAGTGATGGGCATCATTCAAAAAAAAATTATAATTAAAAAACCCTAAATCTAAACTTAGGGGTTATATAGAGGGGCAATTTAGGCAGTTCAACTATTCTGTTACAAAAATCATCAGTTGCAACACTTTTACTACTTTAGGGGGTCATTTGCAACTTTTGTAATGGCAAGGGTCTTTTTGCAAAAGGCCCAAACCACAAGGGTGGTTTACGCAATTTCCCCTTATATTTAACTGTGGCACTACACTTGTGGACCCCTTAAGGATTAGGACCCTAACAAATTTTTAGCTTCTCATGTTAGTCGCTTGACATGAATTAGTCCTAGGTTCTTATGGACACGTAAGAAGGATTAATTCATGTTGAGATTTCGAAGAGTCACAGTCATGGAATGGCCCTGCATTTAACCGAGTCTCAAGTTGAACGCATCGACATATACAAAGAAAAGATTTTGATTTTGAAGAGTAAACTGAAAACCATAACTGAGTGGTTAGGTGACAACAAATCGTAAAGTCCATAAACAAGTGATATAAGGAAAAAATTCAATAGAAGTTACATTACAGACCAATAAATCAGGCACGTACACCTGGAATGGCAAGAAAAGGGGAGTGGGCCAAGTTGAATGGATTTACCGAATAATGCTCATAAGAAGGCGAACAATAGGCCAAGTACGATATATACAGCAGAAACAATACTAGCCATCGGAGCGGGGTGTAAGCTCTTGAAGATGGCTAGTGAAACTGTTATAACTGTAGCAAGCACCACGAGTACAATAACGATTGCTTTCTTGTTAATTAGGGAGATTTTCCGAAGCAAGCGAAAACTATCAAAGACTTGGTTATTGCCAAGGTGCTTCATTGAAAGACAAAGAATACATAGCGATACAATGGAGCCGCTAGTTATTTGCCTTCTCGAAGCTTTTGTATAAGTTGTCAAGTAGTATTTCAAATGAATATTGGTTTAGCACCTAGAGTAATATAATAGTCATGCCAGTGTCATATAGAGTTAAATAGCGACTACAATTGTAGTTGTAATCAAAAGTGGTGACGCTATCACGTATCCCCTTTGAATTACAAATGTTATATATTGATTTTAATTCCTTAACTTTAGAGAGATTTTAAGTTCTTACATATGTTCTTAAGGTTATTATAACGATTAAATAAAAATTTAAAAGAATAAAGTTGTATTTCAAATTTAACAGGACTGTATACACCTTGTCACTTTCAAATTAAATATCACTTTTTGCACAAAAAAAAAAAATTTGAGCAGACTGCATAGTATCTGATATTTTCATATATACATTTTTAGTTAATTCTTATAAGGTGCTAATAATGAGAAAATTCAAGTTGATGAAGATGAATTGTCCTTATTTGGTGTGTTGAAATTATTTTCTACATCTTCCATGGCTATTATTTGTCGTCAATTTATAATTTATAGGGTTAAATATACGTAGGTACCCTGAAACTACCACAAAATCTCACTTGAGGGTCTCAAAGTTTAAGTTTTACACATAAGGGCCTGTAACTCCAAATTTGCAATAAGTAAGTACATCCGTCCAAATTCCTAACGATCCATGCTTTTCTGTCATGAGCAATTTTGGGTTTCAAAAACCGTGCAAAAATGGAGCCATTCACGGCCAACACCGTCTGGCTACCACGCCGGCAACTGTCCCTGCCATCGCTCCCCCATCGCCACGGTCCACCGCTGACCAACACCGTCCAGCGACCAACACCACGATCCACCCACGACCAACATCGCCATCAACCAAAACCGTCTGGAAACCCCACCGCTATCCCTATTACCACGACCAACCGTTAGCCACAACCATAGCAGCACACTTTCGGCCGCCAGCCACCACCAATCATGCCAACCCACCAATAGCCACTGTCGACAAACTAAATCGGTCCAGATCCTGGCAAACGCACGACCACCAACCGCCACAGACCCTTACCTACAAACCCACAACCACCCAAAACCTTACCTGCAAACCCACGACCACGATCATGACCATCGAAACCTTACCTGCAATCCGGTTCTTTATTGTTCCACTGCCAGCGAGACCCTCCGGCAACGACCACCCAACTGAAACAAACTCACTCTCTCTCACCGTCTCTCTGTCTCACAATAAAACCCATTTTGGAAACCCAAAACTGCACCTGACGGAAATGCATGGATCGTTAGGAATTTGGACGGATGTACTTACTTGTTTCAAATTTGGAGTTACAGGCCCTTATGTGTAAAAATTAAACTTTTGGACCCTCAAGTGAGACTTTGTGGTAGTTTCAAGGTACCTACGTGTATTTAACCCTGATTCGTATATCTACTATGTACATTTAATGATATTTTTTCACACTTGTTTTATCACAACATAATATAATCATAATATAAGAATATGTCGGGTTATAACCATACTTGTAATGAGCTTGCAAACGATAACAAATATCATTAGTAAAATCTTTACACCGATTAAAATAAGCATATAATAACATAAAATACATATGAATCAACTATTCTATTACTTTTATTGTTTAAATTTCAAATTTTCTTATGTCGCGTTATCGAGGACCTCATTTCAAAAAAATACGCCGCCTGGGGGCTTTACTAGGACTAACTAATAAGAGGCCTAGAGCCGGAAGTGATCATAGGAACCAATCGCGTTTTGGGAAAAAATCTCAATATTGTATTCGTCTAGAAGAAAAACAAAAATTGCGGTTTCATTATGGTCTTACAGAATGACAATTACTTAAATACGCTCGTATCGCCGGAAAAGCCAAGGGGTCAACAGGTCATATTTTACTTCAATTACTTGAAATGCGCTTGGATAACATCCTTTTTCGATTGGGTATGGCTCCGACTATTATAACATCCTTCTTTTTCTCTTCTAAATCTAATATGTTATTTTTTTGTTTTTAAGATATATGAATTTTACATTCATAGTATAAAGTTATTTTATGAATACAATAGTAAAAACTAAGTCCTAATAAGTCTGTTCATTAATTAGTTAGAGTTTTAGGATATTTAGAATTAGTTTTTCAATTATATGAAGCTTATTGATATAAGAATCAACTTATCATGAAATAAGAACTCTATCCAAAATATTTGAGACCTTTAGAGACACTAATATTTATAATTTTATTTCACTTTGAAAATATAATGCGATTACATACTATGATTTTGCATCTTAAAGGTTTTAAATATATTCTCAAATATAGCAATTAAGAATTATTTGATTTAGTTGTACCTTTTTTTTTCTAGTGCTTACTTGAGTTATTTTCAAAATCTCATATATACTTATATTTGATCGTGCAGTCTTATCAAAGCAACAAATTGTTCAATAATTTAATTATTTATTTATATAGTACATAGAAATTTTTTATAATGGTTATTGTTAGTCGTATGGTTGGATAACCTATGCTTATTGGTTTCAGTTATGTTATGTAAAATACATATACATTTATTGAATTATAATAACCTTATATTAATTGTATCATTTTCTTTTGTTTTGAATCACATCTGATATTTTTATTTTCTAGATAGATATTTCTTTATCTTCGTATTAGAGGGTTAGTTTTAGGAACACGATAGTACAAAAAAAAAAAAAATCAAATCCTCAAAAATTAGTATATTTAGAGTTTTAGAATTAGCTTTCTGATTGTATAAGGCTTCTTAATATAGCGATCATATAGTTCCTCTAAAATTAAATAATGTTAAAAATAGAAATCACATCAAAATTATTATTTGCATACCCTTAGATAAACCCACATGTTCAGTATATAATTTTAAATCATTTTCAACTATTAGATTTATGAATAAACTTTTTCAACAATGCAATTCTAATTAGTAACAATGGTACAATCATTTTTTGGTCGCGTGGTCTCTCCCAAAAGATAAAGTCAATTTTATTATTTTACCAATAGAATTTCAAAAGCTACATATTTTTTTGATAAATCTTTACATCGATGACAGTAATGTAACCTTATTTTTTTTCTCTTCTAAATCGAATATGTTATTTTATTTTTTGGATATATGAATTTTTATATTCATATCAGAGAATGATCTTAAAGATAAAATAATTAAAATTAAGTCCTAATAAGTTGATTCATTTATTAGTTAAAGTTTGAGAAGGTTTAGAATTAGTTTTTCAATTAAATAAGAGTTATTGATATGCGAATTAAATTATCAAGAAATAATGACCCCATCAAAAATAATATTTGTTTGAATCTTAGACAAAACAATATTTGTTTTAAATCTCATCTACATTTATTGAATTATATTATTAGTTGTAACATTATCTTTTTTGTTTTAAATATCATCAGTTATTTTATTTTCTAGAAAGATGATTTTTTTATCTTCATATCAGAGAATTGGTTTTAAGAACACGATAGTCAAAATAAAATCCTAAAAATTAGTATGTTTAGAGTTTTAGAATTAATTTTTAGATTATATAAGGCTTCTTAATATAACCATCGTATAGTAATTTAAATGAACTAAAAAATAGTAATCACATCCAAAATAATATTTGCATACCTTTAGATAAAATGACATGTTTATTTTATTGTTTTAAATCTTTTTAGCTATCAGATTTACGAATAATTTTTTTCAACATTGCAATTTTATTTAGTAACAACGATACAATTTATTGGTCGCATGGTCTCTCGCAAAAATCAAAGTCAATTTTTTATTCTACTAAAAGGATTCAAAAAGCTATATATTATTTTGACAAATCTTTAAATCTATTATGGTAATGTAACATTATTTCTTTTCTCTTTTTAATCTATTTTTATTTTTATATATAAATTTTTATATTCATATTAGGGAATGGTTTTAAGGATACAATAGTTAAAATCAAGTCCTAATAAGTTAATTCATTTATTACTTAGAGTTTGAGAAGGTTTAGAATTAGTTTTTCAATTATATAGGAGTTATTGATATGGTAATTAACTTATCAAGAAATAATGCCTCCATCTAAATAATATATGCATACCTTTAGATAAACTCACAAATTCAATTTTAAATCTTTTCAAACCGAGCATATATAGCATACGAAAATGAATTTTAAGAAGTGCCACAAAAATTAGAATTAAAAATTGTATGCAAAAGAACTACGCTAGGAGCAAAGATGAGTGAGATAACATGAGATTTGAATTTTAATTTTTAGTTAGGATATGAAATTACCCTGATTAAGGAGATAATGATTAATAGATAATATAGGAATCAATTTTAAAAGAGAGTAAACAGTAATGCCTAGGTTTGAAGTTCTAACCGTACACCAAGTTTGTATATTAAAAAGAAAAGAGAATATTTGTGTCAAATAATTAGCATTTCTTATGTGACACGTGGCAAGCAGAGAGAACTTGATTTTGGGCAAATATTTTGGGAATAATTGTGGAATAAGATATTAATTAGATTAATGAAATAATAATAATTCTAGAAATTTGATTAAGGTGCAATAATTACAAATTACTTTTGAAATTTAAATTTAAATTGATAAGCAAATTTTTAACTGATTGGACAGAGATAACTGAATTCAAAAATAGAAAGTGATAATGGTAAGTAATTAAAGTTAATTTATATAAAAATAAATTAAATCCACATGGCAAAAAGAGAGAATGTCCGCGTCGGCGGTGACGTGGCAACGTTCTCTCAGCTTCATATATATATA
This sequence comes from Escallonia herrerae, assembly GCA_033070095.1. Taxonomy (NCBI): domain Eukaryota; kingdom Viridiplantae; phylum Streptophyta; class Magnoliopsida; order Escalloniales; family Escalloniaceae; genus Escallonia; species Escallonia herrerae. The sequence goes on from JAVXUP010000040.1 coordinate 253,621, forward strand.
TATATATATATAGATAATTTGATTTAAAATCCTTTCAACTAAGAATTACGAATAAGCTTTTTCAAAATTACAATTTTAATTACAATGATACAATTGCAAAAAATAATGAATCTATCTAAAATAATATTTGCATCATATAAACTGACATGTTTAATATATAATTTTAAATCCTTTTCAGCTATCAAATTTACGAATAAGCTTTCTCAAAATTAAAATTTTAATTAGTAACAACAATAAAATCATTTGTCGGTCTCGTGGTCTCTCCGAAAAATTAAGTCAATTCTTTATTTTATCAAAAGGATTCTAAAATATGTATATTATATTGATAAATATTTACATCAATTACAGTAATGTAACGTTATTTTTTTTCTCTTCTAATTCTAATGTGTTATTTTTATTTTTTATACATATATGAATTTTTATATTCACATCAGATAATGGTTCTTAAGGATATAATAGTTAAAATCAAATCCTAATAAGTTAATTCATTTCTCAGTCAGAGTTTGAGAAGGTTTAGAATTAGTTTTTTAATTATGTAAGAGTTATTGATATGGTAATTAACTTATAAAGAAATAATTAGGCTATCCAAAATAATATTTGCAACCTTTAGATAAACTAACATGTTGACTATATAATTTTAAATCCTTTTTAACTATCAGATTTATAAGTAAGTTTCTTCAACACTGAAATTTTAATTAGTAACAACGATAAAATCATTTGTTGATCACGTGGTCTCTCCCAAAAAATAAAGTCAAAATTTTGGTTTACCAAAAGAATTATAAAGCTATATATTATATTGATAAGTTTTTACATCAATTATGATAATGTAACTTTATTTTTTAGATATATGAATTTTTATATTCATATCAGAGAATGGTTTTAAAGATACAATAGTTAAAATCAAGTCTTAATAAGTTAATTCATTTATCAGTTAGAATTTGAGAAGGTTTAAAATTAGTTTTTCAATTATATAAGAGTTATTGATATGGTAAAAGAGTTATTGAGAGGGGGGTGGTCTATATTCTAGAGAAGCATTGTCTGAACTAGGATGTTAGCTAAAATTGAAAAAGAAATATCCGTGATAGAAATAGAGGTGACATCAATTAAGAATACGGTAATGGAACATTTTTTGATGTATGGTTGTAAGAAGAAGTGATGAGTAGCTAGCAGTGGTACTTCCTCAAGCATCTGAATTCTACCTATAAGTAATCTACCATGGCCATCAAAAGATCTTGAATTTGATTTTTTGCGTCATTTAGCTATCTTTGAAGTTCCTTGAGTTGAACTTTTTGATCTTCATTAGATTTGAACTAGTTATCAATGCACTCTCATTTGAAGATCGCCACATCTTGGCTGCTATGGTCGCCAAGGTGCACTTTTTTAGGGCTTTTGGAAGTTTGGTTTTTCACACCTGAAGTGGTGCCACACTGCATGAAATCAGGTCTAAAGTGACCTGCAGTTAGGGACCTTAGTAACACGGTGTACCTAAATTGATTTTTAGCGACCACTGGCGCCACCGTTGTACGTAGACAGAGGAACCAGGCCACCACGTGTCTAGTTCCGCTGTACATGTTTTCAACAAAATTATCCATGGACGGATCCTTTGGTGGACCTTGAAGGCGATCTAATTAGCAAACCAAAGTGACGAGTTGCAATATAGGAGAAAAAGGACTACTTTTTTAGTTTTTACCTCAGATGGTCCCGAAACGGCTCCTACGAAGGATTTCCGGCTGCATTACAAACAACTAAGTAATAAATGTATTAGAACATGCAAATGACAAATTGGCAATGACTAATATCCCTTCGTAGTTTTACGACGTTTGAGTAAGCAGTAACTTTTCCAAGTCTGTCATTGGCTCATTGCAACAATTCAAATGAAATAATAACCGGTGTTGTTACTGCGCTAATCAATGCTCACTTTCACTTTGGTTAGATATTAATAGGAAGCGAAAAGCCGTTGATTGAAGTAGCCAGATTAGACACTTTTGCTTGCGAGGCTAGATCGGCAATATCTATGAAGTGGACTCATGGATTAGATGCTCTTAGATCTACTCGTGCATATTTGGACAATGTTCAGCTTCCATTTGTTTAAATCGTCTGTAATATATTGTTATGTATTTTTGTATCGCTGAGACGGCTTGTTATGTAAAACATATTTCTCCTCTTAACTAAAAAAAATAAGGACCGCCAACATCTCTAACTTCGTCTAAATCATGTTTACTTTGTCCTATCATCAATGAAGTTTGACCAATACTCATACACCAAAACATGGGTTCTTCCAACAACAGAAACCATAACAAGGATATGATTAAAGTCCTCCTTTGCACTATAATGAAGTAAGACTGTAGTTTAGACAATCTAACTTCATCTAGAGGTTTATTGTTTGAACATTCTAACTTGGTCTAAATCATGTTTAATTTATCTTATCATCAGTGAAGTTTGACTAGTACCCACACGCCAAAGCATGGATTATTCCCCACCACAGAAACCTTAAAAAAAGGATATGATTGAAGTCCTCCTTTGCACAATAATAAAGTAAGACTATAGTTTCCACCTGGTAATACAAACTTTGCTTTTGGTATTGTTAATAAATTGGGTCAATGGACCCATTATCCGCCCACTAACAGATAATGTGTATTTGTTAGTCTAGATAATTACAGTTAATTAGAGGATATTTATCTCCTAAGTGTTTGAGGTAAATACATCTTTATCTCCTAAGAGTCTGAGATAAAGTCAGTCTCTAATTGTATCTCTATATAAAGGCTAGAGATATCCCAATAAATCAGAAGTCATAGCAATAATCCCTCTCTCTATAGCACTCTCTCTAGAGCAATCACCAAGCTCTAGGATTTGGTTCGTGGACAAAGAATTCGACTCTAGTAGCCGTTTTCGTACCTGCAAAAAGGATCAAGCGTGTTGGAGGCTCGTAACAACAAGGATCCTACGTCGGAATTGTCGGAGACTTCGTACGGTATGTTTTCGAACCCATTACGTGTTACGTGGTAGCACAATAAATGTTGTAATTGTTTCAACATTGGTATCAGAGCATGATTACTTGTTGATTCGCCTTTCACATGCTAGATTAAATTATGTGCATGTTACGATTTTTTCCGGATACATGAATGAGACCCATTATTAAAATTCAAAATTTTTTGAGCATGTTTTTCTGAAAAATAATTATATGTTTTTGTTCTCCTATGGTTGAGGATGAACTCCGTAAAATTTCGTGATTTTTGGATGCATGGTTTGTGAGAAATCATGATTTTATTTTTCAAGAAAACTGTGGTTTTTTCGAGTTTTGGGACTCAAATTCGGAGCATGATATTCAGTTTTCATCATGATCAGTTGGTACATAATTAATCTATGTCGCATAAGCTTTCCAACGATATATCGTACGCATTATTTGGCTTAAAAACGAGAGAGATATGACCTTCGAAAGTTGGCATCGCGGCATGGCGGCTGCTGAAAATTAGGGTTTTTTCAACGAAGAAGATGAACAGTGATCCACGTGCGCCACGCGCTCAAGCCGAGCCGCAGACGTGGGCCACGCGCCAAGCCAGCCAAGGGTGCTGCACTCACGCACGCCACCCGGGAAGGAGCTGCGCAACGCGCCCACGCGCTCTCACGCGCCAGCAAGGCAGCGTCCACGAGCCCACGCGCTCCACGCGCGCGTGCCTAATACGCGCCTGCTCCAAGAACCTGTTGCGCTGTCCCACTCGCACAGCGGCGCGTGAAGGCACGTGCTAGCTGTTTTTCGGCCGGTGTTTATCACCGCCGGCGAGTGAGGCTCCAAATTGGCCCAGAAATTTTTTCTATGGTCTTAAATTTACCTTTATACCCTCTGTAGGTGTTCTGATTAATTTTTAAACAATTTTTCTATAAAGAAATTAGTTTTTCAAATTTGTTTTGATGCACACAGATTTTTTCTTTAATTCTAGAGGGTATATTAGGATCAAATTTACTGTTTGTTATCTTTTAAGAATTTATCTCTCGTTTTTTGGTCATTTGTGAGTATTTTTGTGGTACTTTTGTGGTTCCCAAAAATACGAATAATGCGTAAATATTATTTTTTGCACTTCGTGAGCATAAATAAATATTTTGGAGAGTTATATGATATAGATAAATTATGTTTAATTTACTTGCCTTGATTTGTGTTATGGTTTAAATATACTTTTGCATGAGGTATATTTGTTGGGTTTTTGGTAAGCCCACACCTTTTTAAACCAATTTTTTCAAGGCCTTCACACCCGTTTTCCTTGGAAGGAGAATGTGGCATATTCATCCATTTTATTACCCTTTAACTTGTTATTTGAGCATGCTAGTTTTAGGTTAAATGGATGGATATTAGATTGGCATTCTAAAGAAACTTATGTTTAATGTGTTTACTCTTGTTTTAAGAAAATTCTTTTGAGAATAATGTGTTGTGCGGCATCTCCATTTGTTTTATTGGAGTAGTTTGTAGTAGGATTCTCAAAGATGTTGTATTCTATTATTTCCCTGTATATTTTCAGAAAGCCTTGTACGGGGATGTAATTTCGCACGCACATTATTCAAGCCAGAATTTTCTTAGCATAAGTTATTAGAATGCCAATAGGGCTCAATGGAGTCCTTGCACACTTAATTGCATGGTGCAATTTTATATTGTTCTAAATTATCATGTGGATGATTTATTATATTGTGGCTTATATAATGATGAAATTTATTGCGAAAAATTACTTGAAAAATATTTTTCCCAACTCACATACATGGGAGATGATTACGAGCTTAGCAAATTTTCGATTTCATGATGTGAGGAAGGATTATGTTTTTCATTTGAATTTTTTGAAATAAATAAAAGGATGTATAATTAATGTCTTTTCCTTGCGCAATCTAATGTAGTGAATATAATGGCCACCAAGAATGTCATAGCTGATCTCGTTAAGGGTGAGAAACTTAACGGAGATAATTATGACGTTTGGCACAAAAAGATGAAATTCATGCTGAACGAACAAGAGCTCGAGGAGCACTTGACCAAGGAGATGGTCGCGCCAACTGAGGCGCAACCCCTAATAGACCACACTGCCTACCAGAAATGGAATCAGAAAGATCGTAGTGCGCGCTACACCTTGTTGAGCAGCTTGCAAAATGATCTAATCGGGCAGTATGATGAACTTCCAACTTGCAAAGCTTTATGGGAGCAGCTCAAGTTCTCTTTTGGTGGAACCTCAACTACGCGGCTTCGTAGCCTTGTGATTAAGTTTGAGGAGTACACAAAAGACCCTAAACATACCATGAGTGAACATCTAAGGATGATGTCCAATATGATTGGTAAGCTGAGGGATGCTGGCCATGCGCTCACAGATGAGCAGCAAGTCAGAGCTGTCATAAGGTCCCTTCCTGCCTCATGGGCCAATATGAAACAGATATTGACCCACAGTGAAAACATCAAGAACTTTTCTGATGTTTCACAGCATGTCATCCTTGAGGACGAGACTCGAGATACTGACAAGACCCTTGCTTATGTCGCCCAAGGGGGATCGCGCAATGCAAATGGCAAGCGCGGAAGACAAAGTAAGAAAGGCGAGGCTAGCACTTCTGCGCCAAAGGAAGGAAAAATGAAGAAACGCAAGAGAGGAAAACGTGGTGGGAAAAAGGATCTGTCTAAAGTTAAATGCTTCAACTGTCAACAGAAAGGACACTTCGCTCGTGATTGCACTGAGCCGAAGAAGGTACTTTCAGAATCTCTCTCTCAGTTATATGTTTCCTCACATGTGATGGTTGCTCATTCCCAACCTGTGTGGTTTGTGGATACAGGTGCAACAAAACATGTAGCACGTGATCGAGAGGGGTTCGTAGATTATCACCGGATTCCAGCGGGTAGCAAACATATCTTCATGGGAAACAATAGCTCCGAAGAGGTGCTAGGGGTTGGTTCTTACCAGCTCAAGTTGCGCACTGGGCGCACATTGATTCTTGAGGATGTGCGATATGCACCCACTGTTCGGCTTAATCTACTTTCAGTTACTGCTTTATTAGACAGTGGTTTTTCCTTTATTTTTAAGGGTAATAAGTTGGACATATTTTTGGATGATGTTTTGTTCGGACATGGTTTTCGCATGGATAGTCTTTTTCAATTGGATTTAAATGATTCTCAGTCCTCTTATTCTTATGTTGTGAATGATAATATTGTGAATGATTCTACCACCTGGCATGCAAGACTGGGCCACATAGGCCAAGATAGAATGACTCGTTTGGCTAGAGAAGGCCTTTTGGGCCCACTCGCAAGAGTCAATCTACAAACTTGTGAGGCTTGTTTGGCCGGTAAAGCATGCAGGAAGCCTTTTGGAAAGGCTGTGAGAGCAACTCAACCACTTGAGCTAGTTCACTCTGACATATGCGGACCTATGAGTGTAAAGGCACGCCATGGCGCCTCTTATTTCCTTACACTGATAGACGATTATACGCGATATGGTTATGTGTATCTGATATCTCACCGCTATGAAGCTTTGGACTGTTTCAAACGCTTTGTAGCTGAGGTTGAGAATCAGAAAGAGAAGAATTTAAAAACTCTTCGCACTGACCGAGGACGCGAATATTTGTCAGATCACTTCAAGAAGTTTTGTGAGGAAAAAGGGATACGCAGGCAACTTACTATTCCTAATACTCCACAACAAAATGGTGTTGCGGAAAGAAGGAATAAAACATTGTTAGACATGGTTAGGTCTATGATGGCGCAAGCAAACCTCCCAATATCTTTTTGGGGGGATGCTCTTTTGACTGCAGCCTATATACTTAATCGAGTGCCCTTCACAATCAGTCAAATCCACCCCATATGAGCTTTGGAATGGCCAAAAGCCAAATTTGGATAACTTGCGCCCATGGGGCTCAGCAGGTTATGTTCACAGTACTTCTCATAAGTATGGGAAACTAGGGCCTAGAGCTAAAAAGAGTATCTTCTTGAGGTATTCTGAAAACTCTAAAGGCTATGTGATGTATGGTGAACATCCAAATGGTGGAAAGACTGAAATAGAGTCTCGTGATGTCGATTTCATAGAGAATGATTTTCCTAGCATTGGAGACGCAAGTAAGAATCTTGACCTCTATGAGTTAGAGGAAGTTGAAGCCACTTTACCATCTCCAAGCGAAGGTGGGGAATTAGTTCCTCATCATGTTGTCGCTGAAGATAGTATAAGTGACCTTCAACCTAGTGGGAGCATCCTAGACAGTGGGAGCACACCATCAGGACCATCAGGTCAACAAGATTCTCAACTGCGTAGAGGTGCACGAGGAAGAGTTCCACGTCGTCGTTTTGAGATTGACGGTGAAATTCTTATGTGCACTCCAACTGATGAAGATGAGCCCACTTCTATGGAAGAAGCCTTATCTTCACCTGCTAGTAATGAGTGGATGGCTGCAATGAAAGATGAGTTGAGCTCAATGGAGAAGAATCAGGTCTGGGAGTTGGTTGACCTTCCGCCAGGGCGCAAGACTATTGGAAACAAGTGGGTTTTTAAAGTCAAGCGCAAGGTAGATGGGTTAATCGACAAGTATAAGGCACGTCTTGTGGCGAAAGGCTATACCCAACTGCGGGGTGTGGACTATGAAGATACTTTCTCCCCAGTGGTGAGATTTGCTTCAATTCGCCTGATCCTAGCTATTGTCGCCCAGCAGGATTTAGAACTTTTTCATATGGATGTTAAGACTGCGTTTCTCAATGGAGAACTAGACGAAGAGATTTATATGGCTCAACCTGAGGGTTTTGAAGTCAAGGGACATGAGCGCAAAGTTTGCCGGCTCAAACGTTCTATATATGGTCTCAAACAATCGTCTAGGCAGTGGTACTTTAGGTTTCATCATGCCATTACCTCTATAGGTTTTGAAATGATTGAACAAGACCATTGCGTTTACGTAAAACGATCCAAGAAAAATATTCTGATCCTTTCTTTGTATGTGGATGACATTCTTTTAGCTGGGAATGACATGAGTTCCATTGTCGCCACTAAGCAGTGGTTGTCCTCAACTTTTGAGATGAAGGACATGGGAGAAGCTAATTATGTGCTCGGGGTTAAAATCATACGTGATCGTCCAAAGAGACTTCTCGGTTTGTCTCAAGAGACATATATCAAGAAGGTCATTGAACGATTCCGTATGCATAACTCAAAACCCATAGACACTCCAATGGACAAGGCGTGTACTTTAACAACAGACCAATGCCCAAAGAATGATGAGGAAAAGAATCGGATGTCCAAAGTGCCTTACGCGGCTGCAGTTGGGAGTCTGATGTACGCTATGTTGTGTACGCGTCCAGACATCTGCTTTGCCGTTGGAATGGTGAGTCGTTATCAGAGTAATCCTGGACCCGCTCATTGGAATGCGGTGAAGAGGATTCTTCGATACTTACGTGGAACCGCTGATCTCGTCCTGTGTTATCATGGTGGAGACTTGAGATTGAGAGTATACAGCGATGCTGATTGGGGCGCTGATAGAGATGAGCGCATATCCACTTCAGGTGGAGCTATCTCTTGGTACAGCAAGAAAAAGTCTTGCATCGCCCTATCCACGATAGAGTCGGAGTATGTTGCTTGTTCAGCAGCAGTCCAGGAAACTGTTTGGTTGAGGTCATTCTTACAGGCTCTAGGGGTTACAGCTCATGCAGATGAGTCTGTCACTGTTCACTGTGTCAATACAGCTGCCCTAGATTTTGTAACGGACCCCAAATATCAAACACATAGGCCTTCGTTATCACTTCATTAGAACTTTAGTTGCGCAAGGAGAGGTGACCATGAAGCATATACCTACTGGCAGAATGGTGGCTGATCCTTTGACCAAGCCTATTGCTAGAGATGTTTTCCTTTCTCACATTAGGAGTATGGGACTACGTAGGTTTTGATATGTTTATGGCATCTTATGTACTTGACATTATTTATTACATTAAATTTTCATTCCTTGATTTGAGTTTATTTTGGAATGAATGGATAATCTTTGTGATTACATATACATCCTTATTGAGAGTGTCACCAGGCTCGAATTGACCCACTCACACGGGTAATTCACCTTGGCGCTAAGATAGCGAGCAAGATGAGACATAATTGTCTTAAGCGCCAAGTGGGCGAATAAGATGATACAGCTTATAAAGCAAACATGTCGCCTTAGTTGGAGCTAAGATGAGACCTAATAAATGTAGGTCGATCATAGAGTATCTCCACAACTCTATGTAGCCTGTTTACAGCCGAATGTGAGATTTCAGGCAGGCACTATGAGAGTGACTGGGCTGAAAAACTCAGGTTAGGCGCTTGTACAGCGACTAGACTTAGATTCGTATGGCGTATTTTATTATACATTTATGTGACACGCCCTTGCGGGTTACGCCATAGCATGCAAATCATACTGCATGTGCTAAATGCAGACCGACAGTGGGAGTGACGAATGAATCCCTGCTTCGTCACTGTGTGAGCCACTTGGATCGAAATATGTTTTGATCCTATGTAGTACCCTTTTAGTGACGAGTTGCAATATAGGAGAAAAAGTGACAAGTTGCAATATAGGAGAAAAAGGACTACTTTTTTAGTTTTTACCTCAGATGGTCCCGAAACGGCTCCTATGAAGGATTTCCGGCTGCATTACAAACAACAAACTAATAAATGTATTAGAACATGCAAATGACAAATTGGCAATGACTAATATCCCTTCGTAGTTTTACGACGTTTGAGTAAGCAGTAACTTTTCCAAGTCTGTCATTGGCTCATTGCAACAATTCAAATGAAATAATAACCGGTGCTGCTACTGCACTAATCAATGCTCACTTTCACTTTGGTTAAATATTAATAGGAAGCGAAAAGTCGCTGATTGAAGTAGCCAGATTAGACACTTTTGCTTGCGAGGCTAGATCGGCAATATCTATGAAGTGGACTCATGGATTAGATGCTCTTAAATCTACTCGTGCATATTTGGACAATGTTCAGCTTCCATTTGTTTAAATCGTCTGTAATATATTGTTATGTATTTTTGTATCGCCGAGATGGCTTGTTATGTGTAACATATTTCTCCTCTTAACTATAAAAAAAAAAGGACTACCAACATCTCTAACTTCGTCTAAATCATGTTTACTTTGTCCTATCATCAATGAAGTTTGACCAATACTCATACGCCAAAACATGGGTTCTTCCAACAACAGAAACCATAACAAGGATATGATTAAAGTCCTCCTTTGCACTATAATGAAGTAAGACGGTAGTTTAGACAATCTAACTTCTTCTAGAGGTTTATTGTTTGAACATTCTAACTTGGTCTAAATCATGTTTAATTTATCTTATCATCAGTGAAGTTTGACTAGTACCCACACGCCAAAGCATGGATTATTCCCCACCACAGAAACCTTAAAAAAGGATATGATTGAAGTCCTCCTTTGCACAATAATAAAGTAAGACTATAGTTTCCACCTGGTAATACAGACTTTGCTTTTGGTATAATTTTCTTACGGCAGGGGTATGGGTGCGGTGGGTGTACGGGTAACCCCAACCATGATGGAGACTCCTTTCGCCAACAAGGACACAATCATGATGGAGACTCCTTTTGATATTTCAAGTTACTAAACACGGTCATCTAGATCTAATTGCATAAGTTCTGCTAGTTGTTGTAATTGAAATATTCTCTCTGTAATATTGCTCAATCTTAAAAGGTTTCTTCTGCTGTGTTTTCTTGATCATGTTTACTAATTACATGTAGGAACAATTGGCTAAAAAGTACAGCAACATAACATTTCTTTCATGTGTTTAACTGAGTCCATGAATTGGTATTGTAATCCTTATTTTGCTTGCAATGCAGGTTTGCCTAATAAACCGGTTACTAGTGTTTAAGGATATGGTCTATGATGGCGATGTTATGATATGGATCTTTATTCGTTTCTTTGTCGTCGATTTGCCGTTGATTTGTAGATCTGTTGCATATACCGAAGATAGTTGCTTAGCATATTTTGATGGCTGCTCAACCAACATTTGGAAGGATGCTTGGACACCTTTAGTAAAAGGTTTCGCTCTGGTAGAACAACCAATTGCAATCCCAACAGCTCCCTGGTAGCACAGGCTGGAATCTGCCCAAAATCCAAATGCTTTTCATAACTCCACTGTTGAAGCCATCAAGAAAATTCAGATCCCTCAACTCAAACCCAAGACCCAATAGCTTGGACCCCCAACAAAATGGTAAATTCACCACCAAATCTGCTTATCTAAAAGCCAATGAACACAAATTTACCCCCAACACATCTTTCCCTCTCATTTTTGGAAGAACGTGTGGTCGGCCAAAATCCTTGAACGCCATGGCATCTGGATTTGGAAAATAGCTTGGAACTTTCTTCCCCTCTGCCAATCCATTGCAAACCAAAGCCTAGAAGCCGAAGCAAGCCACCCCTGTTGCGACCATCCCTCTGAAACTGCCACTCACTTATTTGTCACATGCAATATGAAGAGACTGATTTGGGCTGCTTCTACCCTACGGAATCTTCCAACACAACCCCCCCTTCCCCGTCCAAAACCCACCGGCTTGGAATGCCAATGCTAATTAATGTTAAAAGGACGTAATTAATATTTCACATAATCGACGAATACAAGTAATTAAACCCCAATCTCAAGGGTAAAGTGATATTTCTACTTTGGATATGATCACTGTTGTGCTAAAGAATGAACCTGCCAGTTACTGCTTAAACGAGAGTGAAAAGTCCAATAGGTAGATAAGAGTCTCGTGGGCAAGCCATAGTTTCAACATCTGATCTCTTTATGTCTTTCTTCTACTTCTATAGTTCGTGCAACAAGACTGTGGCTACTAGCTATTTGTACATTATATCTTTGTTTTCTGATATATATATATATATATATATATATATATATATATATATATATATATATATATATAGACAAAAAATTGAGCTCTTTGCATTTTTAAGATTTTCTTATGCACTTGAGTGCTAGTGGTAGGAAGAGCTTCCTATATACTTGTACAGGGAGAAATTTCAGTTCCTGCTCTGGTTGTAGAAAATAGTTATAACCTTTTGCATAGCGAAAATTAGTAGGTATGTAATTAGTGACATTTTTAATAATGATTCTTAACATAATTTTTTTTAACGTCACCTAAATAAAAGCACTAAAGACATTTAACCTCTATTAACAGCCGCTATATAAGAATTTGCAAATATCTTCCTACAACACGATTAGTAGCCAAAACTTTATCTTCGATATAGTGATAATAAATGATAGTCGCTAAACATGTTTAGTGACTTTTCATACATGACGATAAAAAAGCGCGATTAAGATTTGTCAATCAAAACGTCTGCAAAAATGCTATTAGCAATAATAGCAACAACTACGGTCACCATATGAACAATTGTAGATTTTTCCTACCACTATCAAGGGTTGCGTGAAAAATCTTTTCGGTCTTTATTTAGAATTTCAATGCAAACCTTTAATCCATCCAAACGTGCATTAATGGATTGAAAAGTAAGGGACTTATTTACATCACTCGAGATCTAATCGATTAAAATAAAAAAAAATAAAAAAAGAGCCTTGTTTACTCGGTGGTGTATCATGCTAGAGATATCAACGTACATTTTTTATTTGTTTTCTTATTTTTTATAACAATGAAGAAAGAACAAATAAAAAAAGCCTACCAATCATTTTTTTTTGTGGCCAAACTATTCACTTTATATTTTTGGCTTTGGTTTAAAAGCCTACCAATCATAACATTTGATAAGCATGGAGTACAATGTAGAGTACAATATAAAAAAATAATAATAACATAATTCCACGCTCCACATAGCGTATCTCCAAACAAAAAAATGACACAAAGCAGACGCCTCCCCTTGAACATAAGAGCGGCAAAAAAAAAAAAAAAAAAAACGGTTTCAACTCCAAATAACTCCAGTTGAAGACTATCTCAGTAAAAGATTAGCTAGCTTTTACACGAACCAAGAACTAAGTATAAATAGAAACAACCACCCTTGTAACAACTATTCGCTTTGTGCATGGATTGATTTTAGCAGCAAGCTTTTCATAGCATGAGTAGATGAACAAACATAAGACATCAACACTTAGAACACCTATATGGTGATATACCAACGGGTTAGGTTTCCGCTTGTACTCTGCTTCCTGTGTAATGTTCGTCAACTCTGTCACTGAACTGGGTTAGATTTCTAGATGCCAAATTGGTATGGGAGGATTAGGAATTCATAGGTAACGTTTCTCTTCTTTTGTCATTAATTTACTACTTTTGTCAACTATGATTTCTTGACTTGAGTGAAAATCTAAACAAAACACGACTCCGCATTGAGATTTTGTTTTTGAAAAGTGTCGGTGAAAGGCATTCGGGGCATTTGGATTCCCCGCAAGAACAGCGAAGCGATGTGCCAATGCGTCGCTGAGAATTTGTTTTGCAACAAAACAGAGTTTTGGTGTCACTAAATAATTAGTAACAGGGACAAAAAGGCAATTTAGGTGTCGCTAGAGATGGGTGCTGTTACAGCTTAGGTGTCGATAGAGATGGGTACTGTTACAGCTTATCTGTATCCAAAAGGGATCCTGGTCAAAGGTATTAACAATCTGTCATCGCAATGCAAACCAATGCTTGTTTGATGAATTCACAAATTTATGATCGGAAGATGATTACATTATTTTTATCCTAGTTTCATTTGACAGCGAAACTAGGATAAAAACAATAGTAAAATTAATGTTTACATGTATTAAACCTATAAGAAGAACTGGCAAAAAGTCAAGGGTAAAATGCAATAAGAAGCCCAATGAAACCAGCGTTTGAAACCTGAAAGCATTAAAAAGCTACTACTACTCACAGACTACAAATAATCCACACCCACCTTGATCCCCTCATAACCATTTAGATAACTAACAACGGAAGACAGGCAAAAACATTAGGATGGGAACGCCGGATACACAGCCAACAGTGGGAAACCTTCGGCCATATGAAGAACAAGGTACTTTCAACGGGTCAGATGCCTAAGAGTTTCACCTCAACAAGAGTACAAGGTCCATGAGCTGATTCGGCATTCCTCACATTTCATAATTAGCGGATAAACAACAGTTTTAGTTATTCGATAGACCAACCAAACCGACCTATGAAAGAAGCTCTAGCTCCATTTGGAGCCAATTACTACTTTTCCCACTATTACAAGGATAAAATTTTATTTGCAGCAAAATTGTGAAAACACACACTTATAACACAAAATATCGAAGTATCAAGCATCAGGAAAAAAACCACATACGAGCAAAGAACGCACTTTGTAGCTAGAAAGATGTTTATTTTTGGGGTTAATTAGTCATCCCTCACGAGGTTTAGATTTATTCTTTGTTACATGGACTCTTAAAAATGCGTGAAGTACCCTGTGTCAAATACTTGACAGTTGGACATGGGTAAATGATATATGTCCGACACATCTCATTAGGATATGCAACTAAAAACACTATCTTAAAGTGTTTCTTTTAATTTGTTATTGCTTCGAAATGAGATAAGATTTTTATTGAAACAATGTGCATCACAGAAAACACCATGTCACGTAAGGAGTAATTAGAAAAAAAGTAATAGATAGAAATATTTTGTCGTGTCCCTATGTCTTGAATTTTGAAAATTAAACGAATCCAACATTTGAACATGTATCCGACTGGGACACTCATACCGAGTCCATATAACATAAGATTAATTGCAATGAAGTGTATGATGTTTTCAGAATTACACTCCACTGAATAAAATTCATAGAATAACCAAACTAACCCTCTAATGTCAGATAAACTAGGCGCAAAAAGAATGTACATGCTGTGCTGATTTTGGAAAACAGTAACGTCTGTCCCACAACCTCCACTCCAGCTGCAACCCAGATTTCTCAACCCATCTCTCCACCACCATCTCTGTCATCACCCATAGCCAAACCTCCACCATCAAAGTCCCACAATCACCCAAAATGTGACAGACTTGATCATCAGGTTTCAATCGAAGAATTGATAGGGTGGTAGATGCATATAGATCTGGATTTGCATGTATATACAACTCAAATGTGCTTGTGGGTTTTGGATGAGCAAGGGAGGAATTGCGGTTGTTGGGGCAGGGCGGCAGATGGGTGTGAGGAAGTTGATGTCGTCGACGAAGGAGATGAGTTTCGTATTATGGTGGTGGTGGTGGTGGTGGTGGGGAGTGGGTTCTATGGTGCTCTGTGGCATGGTGACTTCGGTGTTTGTGGGGATTCTTTAGTGATGGATTTTACACAAATTTTTTATTTTATTTTTCTATTTTCTAGTCACTAAATATCAAGGGTAATTTGGGTAGTTGACTGCTGAACAGTGTGGGCATCATATCTTTTTTGGGTAAAATGTTATAAATGATCAAACCTCAGTAAGGGGAGTGTAGTTTTCTAAACCTCATTGAGCTTGAGTGTAATAATCTCAAACCTCATGTGAGCTGAGTGTAATTAACCCTTTTTTTAGGTGGATTTGTTCAAGAAACTGAGGCACAAAGTGGAGAGAAATGTATGAGACTCATTTGCAAGGCTATGAAAGTATTTTCAGTCCACTACTAGCCAATTGTTTCAATAATAATAGGTCTGGACATGACACTCTTTTCTTCTCCTTCAACAAACAGCTCTGGTTTTCAAACTGTTATCCACATAAAAGTGATACAAATACTTTCATCCCAAGTGAGGCAAGAATGACCCTTTCTTAGAATAACTAAGTATAGTTAAATGCAATATACCTTCAACTGGAAATGCTTTTTCTGTTCCACGATATACAACTTGTGTCTCCATAAGGCCTGCAGAGTGGAGAATGCAAAGAACAAAAACCTTTATCACTGATTGAGACGCTTTAATGTCAGGTAATCTATTGATACACTAGGCGGGTGCATAAACTATTGTCCTGGTTTGTCTTTCTAATCTTACATTGAAGTAATACAAAGTTCTTGCTACATAGGAGTTCACCGGTGCAAGAGATCAAGCAGCAGGTGGAACTACTTTGTTGTCCCATTTACCTTAACATTGCAGTACCGTGTTCTTGGACCTACAGCTCTGTGCCTTTAAGGGATGGCAGGTTTGGAACCCTAAACCAGCAATACACAAGTGCAGGATTATGCTTCCTATCTCTTCATCTATGTATTGTAAAACTAAGCAACCTAAGCTTAGACAATGAAGTCAACAATTTGATCAATAAATATCCGATTCTTGAGCAAAGAGGTTGGCTACTACCCCAAGAAAAGAGGTGCAAGGAGGTCAACCGCTCAAGTGCACCACTTAATAGCACATATTCATCAATCAATCTGATTTTGCATGCAAGGGGGGGTCTGAAACTTAAGATAACTTGCTAGACCAAAAAGTGCAACTTGCATAGGAAGGATTAAAGATGAAAAGATAGTTAATTATGGAACCAGCGCCTACTCAACCGCTAAGAATGCACGTAGAATCTCCCACTTGCAGCTCACGCATGGTTCTGATGCGTGAGAAATGGAACAAATACACCCTTCAACTATTGGACAATGATTCATGCCCAGGTCTAGTAGTGTTGAGAGATAGAATGAGCGCTGAAATTTGAAACAGGAGCAGCTCAAGTTAACGACAGAACTCGGAGATGATGGTTCGTAGTGTCACAGCTGTTGGAATCATATTCCCTAAGGTGTAATCAGCTTCATCTTGAATCTTGTCCCTCAAGAGCCAGGGACAGCTTTGTTTAGGTTTCCTTTCAGATCATTATAAAACAGTTATTTCTACTTGCAAGCAAGTCTCTGGTGTCAAACAGAAGTTCTAGTCCTCTTGTTCACTGCCTAGGATGAAAATGTCTGCTATCTGAAGTTGGTTGGCTCTGTAGGACTGTGAGCCTGATTTGTGGGCGTCGTGTTCATCAAAGACATTTTGGTTTGTAGTGTATCCCTAAAGTCCATTTTTCTCAATCAATGGCAACAGATCACCCTTGTTTCCAATTTTTTTCACTTTTGTTCACATGCACAAATTCCAGTGACTATTGGAAATAGAGAGAGAGAGAGAGAGAGAGAAACCTGTTCAGTGCCCTTATATCATGTGACAATATTGACTATTGAGTAAATATTGATCAGATATATTAAGAACGTAAATTTTAGACATTCACCAAATATCCTACTAAAGGCCTATGAGTGGTATCATTAGTAAATTAGAGTAAAATCTCTTTAAAGAAAATTCACAACTAACTCGAATTTTACATGGGGACAAATTCAGCCGATTGTAAGATCAACGGTTGCAAACCCAAAGCCATATAGCAGTTTTAATCATGACAGAGATGTTCCAAGCATCTTCCTCTGCTCTTCTAATAAACATATACTGTAAATAACGAAGTATGAGTTAAGTCATAGAACTTAATAGTAGCCTTTAGCTGCACCTATGAGGTTTATCTGTTAAATTATACAGTATAAAAAATATGCAGAAATATCAACGTAAACTTGTGCTGGGTAAAGAAGTATACCTTGGATTTCTCACGTGAAGTAACAGGAAGACGAAAGCAACTAATATGGAGGAGAAGCCAACCGAAGTGTAAGCCATTCCAAGGAAACTATTCCTTCCTCCCAACCAGCTTGATGTTGAGAGAACAAGCTTCTTTGTTCCACCAAAACTATATGTGTTGTAGTTGTTCAAGAGGTTTACCACTACAACATCGTCCACGTTCAAGTCCTCTTCTATTCTTCCATACAACTTGCGGAAGCTGGGAAGAGCAGCAGTACGCATCCATACAATAAGATCCTCTTGATCGCTTAGCTAATCGATGAGATGCACCCCAAATGCGAAAGAGAAAAAATGGGGAACAAGAATAAGGATGAGCTTGAAAATAGAAGACGCAAAACCCCAAGAGAAATTTTAAAGACACAAGTTGCAGCAAGGAAATTCAGAGGTTAAGTAAATGCTAGGATGTGTCCTTAGAATATCTGTTAGGAGGCAAAAAACTTGGAAATGACTGCAATGCACTTTAAATAGTACAGTACTATTTTGCGGTATCATAACATTGTCGATACAAATACAGTTTATTAGGAACAGTTGGTCAGGCATGTAAACAGAAACACCATCTACAAGGCCTCGTCTTTTGCACCTAACATGTTTAAAATGTATATTTCAGCAGTTCATACCTATATAAATTTCGCTTTTATATGTCTTGTAGGTTATGTTAGCACCTTAGAAGTCTGGATGCAACTTGAAGTAAGAGTAAAATGTTGCTCTAGGTATCTAAATATTTTTCCCTCTTATTTGGTTGTAATAGATAAAAAGAAGGGATAATATCAGTAAACCCCTTAAGGTTAGGGGGTAATCACAGTCAACCCCATCAACTTTCCAAATATTACATGTCAGACCAGAATCTTAAAGATTCATAACGCATATACCTTTCCGAAGGGTATAACGCTGTTTGTAGTCCATACTTCTTTTGCTTATGTCAGCGCATTTTTAAAATGACAATACAGCCCTTTGTAATTTACCCCTTCAACACACTCACCTTCAACTTTCACCCACCTTCACCTTCAACTCTTCAAAGCCAGGCCAGCTCGTGAAAGCAGAAACCGCGTAAGGGCAATCCATGTTGATGACGAATTCTTTTTCCTTGTCAACAGAATCTCACTCGTGCCCTGATCTAGGACCACCCTTGCGCGAGGGAATTCTAGGCTTCCACAAGGGGCAGAGCTTGAATAAGCGAAGCGATGCACCCAAACCACCTTCCACTTGAACCTATAGACTGCCTTATATTGAAGAACTATTGACCTCACATACTAAATAACTTAACCAAAAAAAAAACAACCGATCCGCCAAGCCTGATCGCAGCATTCTTCCGCTACCAATCTCTACTCACCACAATGACCATGGCCACCACAGCTGCCACCCAACTCCACTCCGCACTACCCTCACCAACCACCCATGGCCGGCCATCATGGAACCACCTCACGACACACTAACAAAGCCCACCACCAGAACTCATCAATACCCAAATTCGGATGTCTCCTTTCATCACCAACCACGACCACCTATCATCTACCACTACTAAGCTCCACTCCAAAATCATCACACCCAAATATGTCAACAAGAAGATTCCAGAGAAAATGTAATAGTGACAGAGAACTCCCTCTAGTTCAACAGCCACTGTCACTTACTTTGATTTCCATCAACTACTTCACCAAACACAAGTTCAACAAAGGAACTTCCAACATGTAAGACTTGAACCGTAGATTTAAATTGATACTGTTCACTCCCAGATTTGATTTAAATTCAAACAAGTGGTTCGTGAAGGGTTTTACGAATTAGGTTTCTTCTTCTACATATTTGGTACTTTGTGAGGTGGTGTTAGTAGTGGCGGCGGCATCGGAAGCGATTGCGCGTATGTTGATTATGGAGTTTTTTTTCTTTGGGCATGTGGAATAGTGGTGCTGGCAGACGAACATGTGTTGTAGTGGCGGTGGGTGTTGTGGTGCATTGGTTGTCCGGGGTTGGGTGGGCGAGAGAGGGACCGTACATGAACCAAAAGAGATGAAGACATAAGTAAATTGCAACTGAAAATGAAGATGGAGAAAGGAAAACTTAAGGTAAACAAAAGAGAAGAGTCGTCTTTAACCGGAAAAGCGTGTAAGCACCCCCTAACCTCAACGGTTTATTGATATTGTCTCTAAAAAGAATTCCATAAAAGATGCCAAACAACGCCACCCAGCTTATTAAACGGCAATGTAAAGTTTATCAGACATGAGCATCTGTCGTGCTCTCTCTGTTTCCAAGCATATAAAGTTTTTCCCTTCTTCCGCCACATAATGGGATGGACGTCCGCACAAACACTAAATCATTGTCAGCCCATAATGGGACGGATGACGAAATTCACTTAAAAAAAAGGGCATTTGGGCGCCCACATTGACACGATCTGGGCCGTCCACATTGTCGAGGTTGGCGACCTAGATCCGCTTTTTTTTTTTCTTTTTTAAAGTGAACTATGTTCTGCCACATTATGGAGCAGACGTTCATCTCATTATGAGGCGGATGGTGATTTACCGTCTGTGTGGACGTCCGCCCCATAATAGGGTTCACGCCGAGGAGATTTTAAGAAAAAGTGATCTAGTTTGCCCGTCCACGTCCGCAACTTAAGCTAAATTGCCAGCAGTGGGGAGGGATCAGCTCCCTATACATGCGCATATATATATATATATATCTGTGTGTGTGTGTGGATGGGGGAGCTGATTAACAATCTCATCAAAGAAAAAATGTTTTTCTGAAGTATAAAATCTTCTTTTATACTTCCCTCCGAGGCATTTTGGTCAGAATTTTCGTCCGCTATATTATGTAGCGGACGACGAGGAGACTTTAATGGAAGCCAGATCTTGCACGTCCATCTGCAATGGATGGATGGCCAGATAGCGCTAGCAACTTAGCTTAAGTTGTCAGCGCCGGCGATAGTTCACGTCCCTACATGTATACACACAAAGACACACGGTGGATCATGTCCCTACATGTACACACACACACACACACACACAGAGGTATACATATAAGTACATAGACCATAAAAGAAGATTTTGTACTTCAAAAACATTTTTTCTTTGATGAAATTGTTGAAATTATGTTTTGTCTTCTTAAAAGGGAAAAGACAAGCTACATATAAACGGTAAAAAGGAATAATAACACATAGAAGTACCATATTAAATTCAAGTTTTCGAAAAAGTAATATGAAGCATATGAAAATCTTTGTTAACTACAAGAACAAATTAAACAAAATCAGGCAGGCATGGTGCTTTATGAAGAGGAAAAAAAAAAGCATGGGGCGTGGACATAGTTACAAGAGCCCAGTAGATAAAGCTAGGTGCTTAACAAGGGTCACCCTAATGTCAAATTACCTGAATACTTGAATACAAAAAGAGCAGATAGAGGATCAATAAAATTTGAAACATAACAAACCTGTGATCGAAACAGAATAGGCACTGGAAAATAGAACCGATAAAATGAAGAAATATGAAAGAAGATTTTGTCGCAATAGACAATAAGTAAGCTGAACAATACAAGGGAGTATTTAGTAAGTCATAAACCAATAACAAAACAATGTAGGGAAGACTTGCCGCATCAGCAAATAGCAAAACTTCCCCAGCATATATAAGATACATCAGGTATTTACAAGCTCGTAAATGAATTCATTGACTGCATTGAAGGTACTTACCGGAATATTTGGATCTAGCTTTCCTCCGCCAATCAAAGTTCCGTTCTGGAAATTAAAGGGATAGACTTGCTTCCCAAATTTGTGGTTGCGGTCACTCTTCCATGCAATGTTCTTCCTGTTGACCCTCAATTTGTGTGTTCCACGGGAAAAGGAGTACGTGTCATTAAACAAACTCCAGGCAATCAAACCGCAAGGAACAATTGGTAGACCATTGCTGGACTCTTCAGGTGTACATGAACTTGTGTCATTGTGTTGTAAGCCATGTAAGAGCTGCTGATCGCTTCTACTTTTGACATACCTGGAGTCAAAGCATGAAGGTCACTTGCTAACTACCTCGAAGCTTTTGCTCAAGACCAAAGAAGGAAGAATGAAAGAAAAGAATTACCAAAGAAAGTGAACCTGTGACATATAATGACCAAGATATTCTATTGCTAAACACTCCGATAAACAGTTCTATTTTGAGTACCTGAAGTCCCATGTTACTGCATAGAAATGCACTTATGCAGGAGAGACAGGATGCCAAAATATTTGACAAGTCTTTGTTAAGTTGCATTGAGTTTTCATCATCCAAGAGCAGTATGCTAAGACATCTCATAGACAAGAATCTTATTGTAGGAAAAATCCACCAAAAACATACGAATATAACAATATAGTAAAATACATGGACAAGGTGGTTCCAGAAATCAAGAAAAGTGAAATTACAGAAATAGATTGTTAATCCTTCACTGGAAGAGTAGGGAAAAACTCTTACCTTCGGTGGTTCTGGTAGTAGTTATCAAGCTGATAGTAGATGAAAATTGGAGCTTTCATGTGTTTGTGCACCTACAAAGCATGTTGTGCAAAAATGTCAGCAATAATGATGACAAAGGTTTCGGAGCAGACCTTCATCATAAAACCAACGCACGTAAGCAAGTACATGAAAGTATCAAAGAACAGCATGCAGAAAAAGGTCAAATGTCTCTGAAACAAGTTGAGACACAATATGAAACTTGTGTAGAAGCGTGTGATGGTTTCCCTTATAGAGATTACAGACAATTCTTTCAAGGAACTAGAACAAGTTTTTTACCCTTTACGAAATCACGCATGAGAAATATCACTCCAACAACTTGACTATAGTAGACTTTAAGGGTGCTTCTGTCATTTCTAACTATTCTCCCTCTCCTTTCTTTACGTCTGACCCTAGATTCAGGTCGATGCCAACCTTAGCTCCAACATGATGCCTAGGAGATCCAGTTCTCAGAGTCCAGGTCCAATCCATACATTGAACTAGGTGAGCCGTCACTACCTAGGCACAAGTACACAATTATCTAGCGCATGCTCTGCCACTATGCTGTAGGTCCGTCTGCAAGCCTCCCCTTGGGCACCCAAACGTGTATGGGCATATTTACATACATACACCTATGTATCTTTATATCCATCCACCATAAAATAAAATGTTGAGCATTGGGAATGCAAAATGTGTCTAGCCATAGCAAAGAAGGCCATTCTTCAAAAATCAGAAAAGAAGGACAAGATGGATCCGCCACCCTTACTGATAGCATACATGATGCCAGAAAAATCATTAAAGAAGGCCTTCAAAGTTTTATCAAGCTTATCCCTAAACACGGCTCTTGTATGTAAAATGTAGAGACATAAAAACAAATAGAGTATCACCTTCAGGTGCCGAGAACAATTTTTGTGAATTGACATATCTTTGATATACATCACCTTGTTACTCTTAAATAAATCTGGTACACACTCACTATCATATCTGTCCACAATCTCCACAACCTACAAGAAATAAATCAGGTTTACTTTCTATGCCAACTAGTCAATGGTGCTTTGGAGAAATGGCATGCATATATTAATGGATAAATTGAAAAACGCAGCAAGATTTGGAATTTACACTGTGCGAAGCATGAAGAGAAACAAGCCCAATGGGAATGAATAAGGCTAGAGGTGTCAAAAGGGCCGGGCTTGGGCCGGCCCGGCCCAAGCCCATCGGGCCTCCAGCAAAACGGGCCTGAGCCGGGCAAGAGGGGCTCCCAAACAGGCCGGGCCAGAATGGGGGGATATCTGGCCCAGTCCAAGCCCAACATTTAGGGCCGGGCTTGGGCCAGGCCCGGGCCCAATTTTTTTACTTGTTATTCAAAATAATATTATTATTTTACTATCTATTTTGTTATGATTATTTAATAATATAAACACTAGCTTTTTATATGTATTTTAACAGTTATTTTTTTACGCACGATGCCAATACTAATTTATATGTAAGAGGGTGGAATTAGTCGGTTTGATATTTATTGACAAATAAGTTTTGCCCATCCAAGACCGCCAAGGCCTTTCAAGGAGGCTCATGATTTCTCACGGTTCGATTGTAATCTTTGTAATCTAATTCTTATTTTACGTCAAACATATTTTTGATTATTGCACCAAGGAAGAACGATCATCATAATTCATGTTCAGATTCATTGCTCATTCGATTATCGTTGGACACGCACACTTATATATAAATATATAATAATGTGTATATACAATAATACTGGGCCAAAAGAGGCCTGTGTGTAGGGCCAAACAAGGGGCCAGAAATAGGGCCAACCTTAGGGCCAAAAGGGGGCCATATTTCAGGCCAAAAGAGGGCCGGGCCTGTTTCTCCAAAAATTCGGCCTGGCCCTGGCCCAAGCCCCAAGGGTTAGGGCCAGTCCGGGCCCAAAAAGGGCCGGGCCAGCCCGGGCCAAAAAGGGGCTTGGCCAGGCCAGCCCGCGGGCCGCCCGGTCCTTTTGACAACTCTAAATAAGGCACCCACCAAAAAGGATGTTGAGATGACCTGGAAAGAAAAATAATTCAGCAAATGTCACACAAATAACTGCGATGAGAGTTTTGGAAGAATTTTAAATGAAGCTTTATGTTCGTGGACCCACCCATGCGGGAGTCAAGACAGGTTTACAAGCTGGGAGACTTTGCTGAGTAAACTGATACATAGCTGCAATGTGCAATACCATCACAGCATCAAACAGCAAGAGACGTCAAACCTGACTATCTACTACTATTTGCAAAATGTAATTCGGCTTTGAGAACAACCCAACAAAAGATAAAAGGCTAATATGTAAGAGAGAGAGAGAGAGAGAGGATGCAAACTAAGGGTTGGAGTCTGAAACCTGTGTATCTTTTGGTCAGTCTGGAAGGAGGGGACCAATAGAGCTTTAGAGCGTTGGAGCTCCCACTGGCTAAGCACAAGTCCATGGTTTTGAGAACCTTATTTATGTAAACAGCTTTCTTAGGAGAGTTCAATTCTTGTATAGTAGGTGTGTTGTGCCCCTACTTTTGGCGCTCTTTTTTCTTACAATGTGAATTTACATATTAAGAGGGGCCCCACGACAACAGCTTAGGGACATGTGGAAAAATCTGATTTTAAGCTTCAGACAGTGTGCGATACAAGTAATAAAAAGTCTAGTCTCAAATCAAATAACAGTATTCAGCAAGTTTTTATTTTGAAAGAGTAAGAAGCATCCAGTTTTTATTTTGAAAGACTAAGAAGCATCATTTTGGACATAGCAGAGAAGTAACGTCACTTGGCAAAACCTGGTATAGACCACATATTCACTTACATACCAAGGGCCTCCATTATTTATTATCATACTCGTTGTCGAAGAAAATCAATAATCCTCTCTGTAGAAGGAATATGTTTCTCACATGCTTTTTATGAAGGAAAACAACATTTAAACAGTTCCCTTATGGTTTGTTATCATGCTTCCTAATATGTTAACCGTCTGAAGCAGGTGCTTCGGAGTGGTTGTCACATACTTCCTCGATTTTGCAATTTCTCTCCCGTCAGACTTATAGTCATTGCTTTTACAGTAGCTGACTTTCCGAACAATCCTTATACAATTCTTAAGAACAATCTCAAATCAATTCGACGTTTCGTCATCCAAATTCTAAAACTAGAAACTCACAAAAAGTCAAAGCGGGCAAAAATCGTGGAACAAAACACGTAACAGAAAGAACATTAGCTTCCAACAAACAGTTCAAAGGCTAAAACTCGCCTTTGGACCGGCCCGACAGAACTGGAATCAACCGAGCTTCTGTGGCAACTGCTGCGGTGCTGTCTCCATCCACATCCATTGCAAATCATACCCTAACCCCGGCGGTAAAAATGACAATCACACAACGATCTGCACCAAAAATGAAATCTCAAACTTCTATACATGAAAAAACCCATTATTACATAGTTTGATTAACAGATTTTAAAGCTAATAGAGTCAATGCAGTTGTCAAAATCGTACTACTAGTTTACGATTTCCACTATTTCTGGAGGTGTGACAAACAGTTTGTGGAGAAGGAGAAAAGAACAACATACCAATGGGTTTCGTAAAATTTGCAGCTTTCGACCAACTTCGATCAGATTATCTGGATTACTGTAAGAGAGGGAGGAGGGGGAATCAAAGGTGGAGCAAATTCTTCAAACAAACAAACAAAAAGAGAGAAGGGTGGACTGGAGGTGGATGACGCCGGGAAGTAACGGATATTTCTGCCGCAAGGCGCAAAAGGTGGTTGTAAATTGGCACCTCCCCACATGACGCATGGAAAATGGGTTTAGTTGGAAGTCCTTTGTTTGATGTGAAAAAGCAAATGATTCATCCTCTCAGATTAAACAAATGCGCGGACATCCATGACGAGCAGTCGAGCACCAGAGCAGAGGGTCATAGTTATGTAGTGATGAAGCTTTGAATTGCAAAAGAAAATTTATTGTAGACCTATATTTTTGTAGTTATTTCATCTTTAATTACTTTTCAAAATTAAAGAAATATATAATCCTCGTCCTCGTCCAATAATGTACTAGAAGTAGATAAGATGACCGTCCCGTACTTAAGCATAAATAACCACAATCAAGTCAAACAACCGCATGCCAAAAAACTAGATATAAAAATATATTCATATTCATGCGCAAACACAGGACCCGCACCAAAAATGACATAATTAGGGATAAGTTACTAACGCATTCCATCACTCTTGATGTACAAAATAGCATGTGTGGGCTGCCATTTTTGGTGATTTGTTTTTCATGAACGCTGGTGATTTGTTTTTCAAAAAGTCGTTCAGATTTATTATAGTATGTAAACTGAACATGAGTAAATTTTTAGAACCCATTTATTAAATAAATCGAGCATGGGCATTCTAAAGCGTTGAACGAATGTGTTCATGGATGGCTCGTCTGGATAATAATATAATTACAATGTATTCAAAAGTCAAAAGCCATATAACTTAATTATAGTTTAGATTATGTTTACACCCGAAATCAGTTAGACAATTTGATCAAGAAAGGTAAGGTTTTGATTTGAAAATAATTTTTTCGAACGGGAACACAAGTTTTCTAGTGTAAGTTCAGCTCGTATAATTAACCGAACGAACTCGAGCCGAATACGAATTTTGTGAACTGAACTGCGAACGTACTTCAAACAAAACACGTAAGAGAAAGAACATTAGCTTCCAACAAACAGTTCAAAGGCTAAAACTCGCCTTTGGACCGGCCCGACAGAACTGGAATCAACCGAGCTTCGGTAGCAACTGCTGAGGTGCTCTCTCCATCCACATCCATTGCAATCATACCCTAACCCCGGCGGGAAAAATGACAATCACACAACGATCTGCAACAAAAATGAAATCTCAAACTTCTATACATGAAACAACCCATTCTTACATAGTTCGATTAACAGATTTTAAAGCTAATAGAGTCAATGCAGTTGTCAAAATCGTACTACTACTTTACGATTTCCACTATTTCCGGAGGTGTGACAAAGAGTTTGCGGAGACGGAGAAAAGAACAACATACCAATGGGTTTCGTATGATTTGCAGCTTTCGACCAACTTCGATCAGATTATCTGGATTACGGTAAGAGAGGGAGGAGGGGGAATCAAAGGTGGAGCAAATTCTTCAAACAAACAAACAAAAAGAGAGAAGGGTGGACTGGAGGTGGATGACGCCGGGAAGTAACGGATATTTCTGCCGCAAGGCGTAAAAGGTGGTTGTAAATTGGCACCTCCCCACATGACGCATTGAAAATGGGTTTAGTTGGAATTCCTTTGTTTGATGTGAAAAAGCAAATGATTCATCCTCTCAGATTAAACAAATGCGCGAACATCCATGACGAGCAGTCGAGCACCAGAGCATAGGGTCATAGTTATGTAGTGATGAAGCTTTGAATTGCAAACACAGGACCCGCACCTAAAATGACATAGTTAGGGATAAGTTACTAACGCATTCCATCACTCCTAATGTACAAAATAGCATGTGCATGGGCAAATTTATTTGCATAGTATATAAATTGAACATGAGCAAATTTTTAGAACCCATTTATTAAATAAATCGAGCATGGGCATTCTAAAGTGTTGAACGAATGTGTTCATGGATGGCTCGTCTGGATAATAATATAATTACAATGTGTTTTGTTACTGCTTGAATCTTGATTAGGAACCACAGTCGAGAGATGGACTTGTAAAATAGAACACGGAATGACCATCGGGAATGTTTCGATGGTGGATGCTCTGATGCTGAAGTCAGAACGTGCTATAGGGGTAGAGCTCTGAATAGCTGAAAAATACACTAGGTGTGCGTGTGTGAACTTAGCTACGTACCTGAGGCCTCGTTCATAATATAGCATCGCCTTCTTAGAATCCTTCTTACCTCGGGACTCTCATCTGATAGGTCTCCTAATCAGTTAGAACCATATTAGGACTCTGTTGCCGTGCCCGAAGCATAACGTTACGTCCTATTAGGACTCTATCACCCCTAATAGAGCTTATCTCGAACACATGTCCCTAAGTTAACTCAGAGTCAACCTTGCCATGTGTCACCTCTTGGTTGGATGAGTACATTTAGTCATATCATAATGCCCCCCACTTTCTCAGCAAAAATATTTAGTTGAGAAAGTGTATTCTAAGTGTCTTAAGACATGCGTAAAAATGTTAACGCACTTTTTCACCCTTTCGTAAGCACAAATAATGTTTTTTTCTCGATCTTCTTGCTAACCAAATTTTTTTCTGGTATGTTTTCGATTTTTTTTTTGGCTCGGACCTCGGCTTGCTTGGGAGGGGGGCTCGAACTTGCTACGCGGGAAGCCTGCTCGGATCTTCTGGCTGCTCGGACCAGCTGTCTTGGAAGCCTGTTCGGGTTCGCTGGTCGGGATGCCTGGTCGGGAGGCCTGGTCGGGCAGCCTGTTCAGGAGTTCTGGTCGGGAAGCCTGGTCGGAAGGCCTGCTCCGGAGGCCTGGTCGGGGGGCCTGGACGGGAGCTCTGGCCAGAGACCTGCTCGGGAGCTTTGGCTGGGAGACCTGCTCGGGAGCTCTGGCTGGGAGACCATGCGTTTGATCTTTAGGCAGGTCCTGCTCGGGCATGGACCCTTGAGCACTATGCGGGTCATGCTTGGGCATGGACTTTGTCGTCTCGCCACGTGGCAGGGGCTTTTAGCTTTCATCTTACCACCTCAATCTTCTAGGAAAGCACGCCTGTGTAACGGTCTTTTTGCCGCCAAAACTAAGGCAGTTACTATTTGAATTTCAAAACGTAATGCTCCGGGAATTGCACAAGACAGATGCATTAAATGTTGTTGCCTTTTTAGGGGCGGTTATTTCACCTCCCTTCTATATATTTTTGGGCTCCTCTCTTCATTTGCCCCTGCTACTCACTTTCACTGTGCTCGGCTCAACTCTAACAAGTAAGTTCTCCTTCTTTTCTTCTTGTTCTGCAATTATCTATTTCCCTTCAATAGCTCTAGATATCGTAGATTTTGTTAGAACATATCTTCAACATCTTTAAGTAGTTATTCGACTAGTTCAACAGAAAATGATTTAGAAAGTAACTCTGAAAGTAGTTCTTCATAAGTAGGAACTTCAACCCTTAGGAGTCAAGTAGGAACTTCTATTCCTCAAGCCAGCACTTTGTTTCCCCTTAGAGATGCTCTTGGGGAAATCAAGGATGAAGCTAAGGATAAATTTAATGAAGACACTTGGTTCTCCGCGGATGAGAAGAGGAACAAGATGACCAAAGAAAGCATAGTCGAGCTTTCGAAAGAATTACCCTTGCTTCCTCCCTTCTCTGCTCGGGTTCCTACACTCCAAGAGCCTACCAACTATGGTACGGACTTGGAAACAAGTGTCTATGAAGGTCAGATAAAATCTGGCTATAGAGTTTTAATGCACCCTTTTGTCGTCGCCTTTTTCAACCACTACAAAATGGCGCCAGGTCAACTTGTGCCCAATGGGTGGAGAAAACTCGTTGGCTTGATTTACCTTGTACAGACTTCAGGGTATCCAGTGTCGATCCATGACTTTATGAGGCTATACCTTGAAGTGTGCTTTATAAAGAACGTGGCCAGCAGTGTTGGTTGGTATTATATTCACAACCGGGTCAGAATGATCAAGGGGGTCCTAAATCCAACAAAGGCTGGCACTCCCGGTATTTCTTCATTCAGCGGCCAAGCGGCAAATGGGAGTTCCCAAGAAAGTGGAACGGTTTCTGTAAAGATTATGAAAAGAAAGGCTTCTTGGCTCCTAACGCTACCACCAAAAAAATTATTGATCACATAAAGTGGAGGGGTTGTCTCAATATTGACGAGCCCCTTACAGATCAAGAGATACGGCATGCGGGGCTCATTCCTCTTGCCCCCACTATGCTTGTTCCTCCAACTCTTGTCGTAGAGTCTCAAGTTGTTTTGGGGCATAAGACGCGAGAACCGGCGATAGGAATCGTCTTCTAGGACTCCAAGTCTAGGTAGAGTCTAAAGCCATGTTAATATATTACCTTCCTTTCTAATTGTGAACATGTTACCTAACCCCGTTCTTTTTACAAAAATGGCTGGCAAAGGAGAAGGTGCAAAAGGTGACTTTTTAGGTCTGCTACAAAAGGCTTCCAAGGGAAAAAGGAAGGAAGGCACATGGGAAGGTTCTTCTCCTGTTGTAAAAAGGTCTTGCGCTCCAACTCCTCCAGTGCCTCCGCTTGTGGTTGAGGATCTTCCTATCGACAAGGATAAAGAAGCCTCGCACTCACGCGCGGCCATGTTTTGAATTAACAAAACAGGGTGGGGTGAAGAAACCCCTGCTTGGCTTGGCCATTTCTCGAGCTAGAACTAAAGCTAGACTGTGTCAGGTAAGACTTGTGTCTTACCTTATCACATCGGGTGATATTTGCTTGAGCAACATTCGGGATTGCTTGAGCAACATTCGGGCTAGAACTAAAGGAGAAGGTTGCTTGAGACCCCGCTGGAGCTGAACGGTGCCAAAGTCTATACGAAGGAGATCTTCTTGCTATACCAAGTAGAGCTGCAAAAATCGGGACGATACAGTATAAACAAGGTGGCAGAAATGTCTACGCGTGAGTACAAGGTTTATTCGCTCGTGAATGACCTCGTCCCTGAGAAGCTGCGCAGAATTTATACGGTGAGCCATGACACATTGACAGATTCGGTGACATGTGTTTGCAAGAAGTTTGAGTTCCATGGCATCCTGTGTAGACACATTCTGCGGTTTTTCACCCAGAAGAATATCAGGACAATCCCCGATAAATATGTCCTGCCACGGTGGACGAAAGGTGCAAACAGGTTGCACGGTACCATTGCCTTTTGGGAGCACCCGTATACTGACTTTGAAGAATCAGAGACGTTGCGGTATAATCATCTGGTGACAATGTTCACCCGTTTGTCCGTAAAAGGTGCTGCTACAATGGCCGCATATAAACATCTCCTCGAGGTAGCTCAGCAGCAAGAGCCCATCGTCGACCAGTTGGAAGCAGCTTCAGTCAGCAATGCGGTTGACACTGAGCCTACAACGGGATCAGAAGATGACGAGCCGGGGGAGGAAGACGACAATGATATCCGGCCTTTGGACCCAATTATATCGCAAACGAAAGGCCGCAAGAGATCTACGCCGATGAAGAGCTCTATTGAACAGGCAACTCAACCTAAAAAGCTGAGAAGGTGTGCATTGTGCAACAAAATGACCGACCATGACAAGCGGAACCATTACAAGGCACTGGGGATAAGTCCAGGGGATTTGCAAGACGAGGAAGAAGATGACGCCGAAGATGAGGAAGAAGCAGTTGCAGTGGACCTTTAGTTTTTTGTATAAGCCATCAAATCTGTTTGACATTTGCAATAATGCATAATATTTTTTTGATGAGATTATCTTTCGACCGAAGGCTAGAAGGTTATTTCTGATGGACCTATTAGAGCAGCCATCAAATCTAAATTTAGTTTTTTTTTATTTGCCCCGTCAGCTACACTATGTAGTAGATAGCGCAGCAGAAACCCAAATTTTTAGTTTTCTAGAATGTCTGTAGCACAATATAGTGGACAACAAAACTCTTGGTATGCCTTATGTCCGCTACACAATGTAGCGGACGTCAAACATCCTTAAATACCAATCAGATCGGCCTTTCTTCTTTCTCCTGTCAAACTTCTCTGTCTCGAACATCTCACCCACCCGCAACCCCCTTTACGGTGACCGTCCTGATGGCTTCTGCTTCGGTGAACAAGGACGTTTCAGTCGGCAGACACTTCTTCAAGGTCATGATGCCTGGGTTTCATACAGAACTTGTAGGCCATCCTTCTTTCTATGTGTTAAAAGTTTTATCTTTGGTTAAAAACTTACCTGTCTTATATTGAATATGATAGGCCATACCGGTAGCCTTTTGCAGATTGCTTATCACACTTTGGTTCGAAGCAACTTTAACCATCCGCAAGGGGTCATGGCTTGTTAAAATCAAGAAGAAGAGCGACCAAGAACAAATTTGTTTCGAAGAGGGTTGGAGCAATTTCTGTGAGCAGCACGACCTCAATGAAGGGGACTTTGTAATCTTTGAATACAAGGGGCATATGCATTTTCAAGTGACGGTGTTTGACCATAGCACTTGTGAAAAAGCTCCCCCCCCTGTTGAACTCTGAGCCCTAATTTTGTGTTATTTGAACAATTGTGTAATTTAAAAATTCTGTGTTATTTGAACTAATTTAAGGTTGTTAATTTTGCATTAGAGAATTGTGATTATTGATCGTTGATTTTAGGTTGTTAATTGATGATTTTTTATTGTTAATCGTGTATTTGAGATATTGAGGTTGTCATGATCGGTCTTTTGGACGTCCAAATACAGAAACTCTGATCTCCAACACCTAAAAAAAATTTGTTCCCTCTACGTCCACTACACTATGTAGCGGACGGTGCAGCAGAAACTCTCAATGTCAACACTAAGAAAATTTTTCTATATTTGGATGTCCGCTACACTGTGTAGCGGACGGATCAGCAGAACCTCTCAACGTCAACACTTAGAAAATTTTCCCTATTTTGTTCCTCTACTTAAAATTTTTTTGTTCTATCTACGTCTGCTACACTGTATAGCGGACGACGAAGCAGATATTCTCAACTTCAATACTTAGTAATTTTTTGGGTCTATAGATGTCCGCTACACTGTGTAGCGGGCGGAGAAGCAGAAACTCTCAACTTCAACACTTAGAAAATTTTCGGCTTTGGACGTCCGCCACACTGTGTAGCGGACGGCGAAGCAGAAACTCTCAACTTCTACACCTAGAAAATTTTCCCCTATTTTGTTTTCCCACTTAAAAAAATTTTGTTCCCTCTACGTCCGCTACACTGTGTAGCGGACGGATCAGCAGAACCTCTCAACGTCAACACTTAGAAAATTTTTCGTATTTGGACGTCTGCTACACTGTGTAGCGGACGGAGAAGCAGAAACTCTCAACTTCAATA
Source organism: Escallonia herrerae (assembly GCA_033070095.1). Lineage (NCBI taxonomy): Eukaryota > Viridiplantae > Streptophyta > Magnoliopsida > Escalloniales > Escalloniaceae > Escallonia > Escallonia herrerae. The sequence goes on from JAVXUP010000040.1 coordinate 286,505, forward strand.
CTTAGAAAATTTTCGTCTTTGGACGTCCGCCACACTGTGTAGCGAACGGCGAAGCATAAACTCTCAACTTCAACACTTAGAAAAATTTTCTGTAATTGGACGTCCGCTACACTGTGTAGCGGACGGAGAAGTAGAAACTCTCAACTCCATTACTTAGAAATGTTTTTTGTATTTGGACGTCCGCTATACTGTGTAGCGGACGGCGAAGCATAAACTCTCAACTTCTACACTTAGAAATTTTTTGGGTAAATGGATGTCCGCTACACTGTGTAGCGGACGTCGCAGCAGAAACTCTCAACTTCAACACTTAGAAAATTTTTGTCTTTGGACGTCCGCTACACTGTGTAGCGGACAGAGAAGCAAAAACTCTCAACCTCAACACTTAGAAAATTTTTTGGGTCTATGGATGTCCGCTACACTGTGTAGCGGACGGAGAAGCAAAAACTCTCAACTTCAACACGGAAAATTTGTCTTTGGACGTCTGCTATACTGTGTAGTGGACGGGGAAGTAGAAACTCTCAACTTCAACACTTAGGAAATTTTCCTGTATTTGGACGTCCGCTACACTATGTAGCGGACGGAGAAGCATAAACTCTAAACATCAACAATTAAAAAATTTTCCCCCATTTTGTTTCCCACCATTCAATCATTCTCAATGAGAGCAAAAAAACCAACTCAAATCAAAATTTAATCAAATCAACCCAAATCAAATGTCCACTGATATGGACACAAATCAGTCAAATTAATCAATCAATCATCTTCAACACAAATCAACTGATCTCAACACAAATCAAATCACACCAATGACAGCTTTCTAAATAATCATGATTTATTAAAAAAATTATTCTAATGGTACAATGTCAACTGGGGTTCTCATGTTGAGCCGGATTCTCGTCCTTAGATGGATTTTCAATAAACCTAACCACTCTAGGCCGGCCTTTCAAAATTTGCCAAGCTATCCTATATCTAAAGCGTTCTACTCATTCTTGACTCCAGGCGGCCGCCCTGAGGCTCTCAGACCGACAAATGTAATCCATGTACATGCAAAGGAAGACGCCGCAGTCCGAAGTATTATGTTGCTTGGGCCTCCTCTTCTTCAATCAGAAATGGAGCTTTGGCCGCGCCGGTACAGGAACACCACGGATAGAATTGACCATGGCACAAAATAGATTCTGCGAGAAACAGAAAATGGCGTAAGACACGAGTTAACATTTACAATTGGCAAGTTACAATAAGCATTAAACAACAATCGTAAGATTACCATAGAGTCCAACTGGGCTTTGTACATCTGCAACACAGGCATGTGGATGGTATCGTCGTGGAGACTGTCGATCACCGATACGACTTTTTTTGTTGGTTCATAGCAAACCAAGTACCAGTGGCTTTCCCCTAGAAATGGGATTAGAAACACGTGGGCAACCCTTGCACTCACTGGACTATCCCTATTCAGATACGCTCGTAGGTTAGTCGACGGTCTCCACTGGCTCAACTTTTCTTCCCCCTTTGTTCGACCCACTCATGCCATTCAGCCACTAGGAGGCTATGAAAAAAGGCATCCACAAAAAATACCCCCGGATACTCGTTCAGCTGCTCCCGACCCCTTTCCTTCAGAATCTCCACGTAGGTAGAGATGACACCGTTGTCTAACCAACTCCCCGGAGCCAGGGGGACATTTCTCCCCACAAGCAACAATAATCCATGCCCTCCAGGTGATTCACACTATATAACGCTTTGTCCCGGGGAACCCGCTAAAATAACGCTCTCTGATTATTTGGCATTTATGCGGCTTTAGGGGCTTCAATGGATGCCCTTTGCGATATTGCCCTCGAGGGTCGACCGGGGGATCTTGCACTCCTTCTGGGGGGTCGACAGGGGGATATTGCCCTCCTTCCACAATAGATGGTCCCACCCACGGGACAATGGGCAGTGTCTCACAGACTGATGTTTTCAAAACCCCAGTCTTGCGTGACTTGACTCTGAGAGAGGGGTTGGGGTTCCGAGTCCAGAAGCAAAGAGAAGGAGGGCGCACTGTACTCTTCCCACGGTGCTTGAGCCTGGCCCATGGTGCTTGGCGGTCCCCAATCACCACCCATTCCCGATACAGAGGGACCACTGTATCCCTGGCTCACCCCCGAAGTCTGTCCCGAGGGATCACCGTATCCCTCGCTCACATAAGGGGGCTGCCACCCCGGATACCCCATTCCCGGGTTGACGCCCGAAGGCTGGCCCGATGCTTGGCACAAAAAATTCCCACAGCCAAACGCCAACGCTTCAGCCTGTTGGCGAAGCTCCTCGCCCATTGCATCCACCAGATCCTTTCGCTCGCTCAACTTCTGGAAGAAGGCGAACGAGGCATTAACCTACATCCAAAGAGATAATAAATAAGTAACTTCATACACACTTAGAATCATCAAGTTCAATTAAAAGCACTGGTTGGGCAACTTACCAGATTGTATGCCATCTGCTCATCGATCTGACCCCTAGGGTGGTACTTCTCCCCGCGTTCAAACCTTACTGGAGCTACTCTCCTCCGGGTGATGCGGTAGTACCACTCATTGTACTGTTCGATGCTGATCACGGGGTCAGGCTCTGACACAATGGCCGCCAGCGTGTCCTGCCAGGAATCCCAAACCTCAGTTTCTCGTGCGCACAAGTCGTGCGCATTCGCCTTGCCAAACCGTGCGACACCCGGTGGGTTCCTGTTACGCCTCATATTCGGGGCATCGGCTGGCAACCCCTGCAGGCACTCAAAATGGCGCATAGCAGGATCTGGCAGCTGCCACTCTGCGACCTCGAAGTGGATCAGGGGTGTGCGTTGCAACCCGAAGAGCGTGAAGACGAACGACTCCCCCACCCGTCGCCCAAACGTTTGTACGGTGCCCATCGCATCTGGCCCAGAGATAGCGAGTCGAGCTCCCCCTGATAGTACGTAATGTTGTGATGGGGATCGTCTCTCCTCGGGTAGTGGCTGTCCTTTCGGCTGTACTCCCAGGCGCACAACCGAGGCCACACATTATTCGTTTAGTCCCTACGCCTGGGTGCGCCGGTAGCAAGGTGTTCATAAGACCACACCTGAGAGCAAAGACAAATTAAATAAAGTATCGTCAAAATTTATTGTCGATTCAACAAAAAAAAATCAAGCACGTAATCAAGATTTGTATGATATACCTGCAATAGCGAGAGACACGCACATATAGCTTTGGAGTCGGGCCTCGTTGCCTTGTGCAATGCTCGGTACAGGTACGCAAGAGTTGCTGCACCCCAGGCATAATCCCCAACCTCCAGCAGGTTACCCAACAACGGTAAATATTTGACGCTGACCGTATTCTTCGACGTTGTTGGGAACAGAATTGCCCCCATCACCCACAAGAGGAAAGCTTGTGTGTACAGCACAAGCATCTGATCCGTGTAGTTATCCGGCAGAACCTTGTAGGTATCTACCAACCACTTCAACTTGATACCACCAGTGCTAAATTGATCCTGGGGTATCGAAGTAAAGAAGTCCCTAGCGGTTCTCTTATTCGTTGCTTCCGACGGAGGAGCTATTACCGGCCGTCCCGTCACCGGTAACCCTAAGATGAACCCTACATCTTCTAGGGTAATTGTCATCTCTCCGAGAGGGAAGTGAAACGTATTCGTTTCACTTCTCCACCTTTCAACAAGGGCACCTATTAAGTGCCGGTCAAGGTGTTGAAAGATCTTCCCATGCGTGAAAATCCCAAACCCAATCCCACGCAGTAACCTTTTCTGGTATTTGTTCAATTTCCAGGCTTTAAAATTATCGGATACTTCTACTGTGTTGAGAAGTGCTCTTTCCTACGAATTAATAAATACAATTTAACCAAAACAAACGGTATACAATGTTTGTAAGAATAAGAAAGTTGATAAAATAAGTATCTTACCCCACCATCCCATAAGAGCGTACTGACATGGTTTGCTTGGTCGTATAATACGGAGGGATCTTCTGGTCCAGGGTTAAAATCTATTTTTTGCAACTGAAATTATGAAAAACGGCAAGGTTGGAAGCGTAAACATTCTCAAACATACAATGCTAGCATGTGCTCACATAAGTTGACATGCCGTATATATGTATGTACATACATACAAACAAACACGGAATCGGATTTTGCAAGTGAAATCACATGAACAAATAATAAGCAAATTTGTGAGAAGAAAGAATGAATGAGTTTCGAAAAAAGAATGAATAAGAGTTTCGGAATAGGGTTGTATACGGGTCAAGTCCGCTACATAGTATAGCAGACAATAAAAACCGTCAAGTTGTCCGCTACACAGTATCGCGGACGGTGGGATAAGGACAAAGCAACAGTCTTGTCGCCCCAGGATTGGTGTGACAACTGTCAGGGGGATGTGGATGACTTGACCAATGTCAGTCAAAAAGTTATCCGCTACACAGTGTAGTGGATGACTTTTTGACTGTCAATGTCAGGCCAAAAAAGTTGTCCGCCATACAGTGTAGCAGAAGAGGGATGAGGGGCAATATGGAAAAAGGTCCGTCCGCTACACTATGTAGCGAACGACTGACAGCTTCCGAAAAAAAAAAGATCTGGGATGTCCATCCCTTCGGGATGGACGGCCAGTTCTCGCTAGCAAAATCTCCTATTTTGCTAGCGCTCTCAACGGATCAGCTCCTACACACACACACACACACGCAACCCTTTATGCAAAAATATTATTATTATGCATCTCGAAGTGGAAATATATGGAATAAGACAGTAATAGATAAATTTTTAAACAAACTACCTGGAGCTTTAGGAAGAGAAATATATGAAACTATTATAAAAATTATAAAAACATATGAAGACCTTAGGTGGAAACCTTCATTAGGAAGTATTTTTGAACAAGTTATAGAGATTCTAGTTTCTAAATGTACTAATATACAAATAGCTAGACAATTAAAAAATAAAATAAGTTTCTGTAAAGAAATATATATACCTCAACATAATGGCCAAGAAGAATCACGACCCAAATATACTAGAAACCCTTAAGAAGACAGAAACAACTTAGAAAATCTTATTTTTTGAGAAAAAGTAGAACTAGAAAACATTTCTTAAATCCTAGACATGTTAGAAAATATGATAACAGAAGAATTTATAAAAACAAAATCACATGCTATTCATGTGGAGAACCAGACCATTTAAGCTCTAGTTGTCCCCTAGGAGACAAAACAATAATAATTTTAAGGCTATGATAGTTAATAATACAAATGAAGATTTATTAGAAGTAGATGAAACTTTAAGTGATACAGAAAGCATCTATAGTATTAAATCAATAGAAGAATATACAGAAGAAATCCTTTCTATAAGTAGTGATGAAGAAGAAGAAAACTTCCAGTAGAAACAACAGACCAATTAGATACTTTTATAAACTCTTTAAAAAAATTCTAATATATACAACTTTATGTTTAAACCATTAGAACATCAATTAACCCTAGAAGAAGATTGCAACCATAACTGGAACTAGAAAAGGGATTAGACACAATCACGTGTTATATATGCACATGGTATCCGACAATTAAAGTTAGATGCAAATGTAATATATGTTATAAAGAGGCATGCACTATATACCTAAAACAAAAATATAATATAGATATTTTCAAAAATATAAAGACATCCAACAAAAAAAATAAGTGAATATATATATATATATATATATATATATATATATATATATATATATATATATATATATATATATATATATATATATATATATGTGTGTGTGTGTGTGTACATACATATACATTTGTGTGTGTGTGTATATATATATATATCTATGTATATATATACATATATGTGTGTATATATATACATATATATATATATATATATATATATATATATATATATATATATATATATTAAGTCTTTTGTAATTAATGACCATTTTGCTTTTGCCTCTAATGATTTTTGCATGATTTCTAACTCTAAAAGCTGTTGATCTATGCTGACTATTACTAGGTCTAATTACTCCTAATTTAGACAATTCCTCTATATGCATTTTGAAATCTTCTGCATCTATGCTAGTAGCTTCTATATTCGCTATTTTGACTATATTATCTGGATTAATAATATCTAATTTGCAATATATTTTGTTTAAATCCATCGTTTGATAGGGTCTTCTCCTATAAAGGGTAATCTTCTCACAAATAAGTATATGCATATATATATATATATATATATATATATACATATATGTACACACACACACACATTTTGTTAGAGAGAGTCCAGCCTTAACAATACCCCATTCATGCATGTAGGTACATGATGGCTGTCATGTTCGTTAAGATGCTCAACTGAACTTGCAGTTTGAATCTATTGGTTGAAATGGTTAAATGGGCATTTAGTCGAGTCATCTACCAGCCTTCTTATTCTCACTTTCTGGATTTACAGTTGCTACTAACTGGAATATAGTTAGCAAGCACCATGAAAAGACTAGGAGACATCTAATGCAGTAACATTAAGTGGTGACATGCTAATATTATTCTACTAAGCCAAAAGGTAAACCTCACCGAACCTTTCGTAGGCTGTGCTGAAGCTATCTGGTTATCTGGGTAGCTGTTGTGATTTTTGTTTGTCAAGGCAAATTCATTTGCTAGTTTTCACAGTTTAGTTTTACCCTTTTTTCTTATGTTATTGCCTTGCTTTCCTTTATTGCACTTTATTCGTCATGTTCTTCCTAATACTACGTATGATTTGTCAAACAGAAACTATTATTTTCCTGATGTGTTTCTTTCCATGTATGTGAGAACTATTTTAAGGGTGAAGTAGAAATATCTCATCTTTGATTTCTAAAGCATCGACACTCTTTCTATTTTTAAGGGTAGCACAACCTCTTTCTGTCATACTTGGTAATCTGCTGGTTGATTAATCATCATCCCAAAATGCCAAATGTTGAATTTGTTGTCCTTACGGATAATAGTGTACATAGATAGATGTTAGCTAGTCAGCTAGTAAAGTTTCTTAGCATCGTACGAAGAGACGTGATAGATTCCCGATTACACCAGGCAATTGAGGGGTGTTAAGAGAGGAGGAGTGATCACCCCACATTGTTTAGACAAGGTTGTAGTGTGTACAGAATATATCTGAGTCACATGTCAGTCATTATATGTTGATGCTATTTGTCATATTGTTATTCTGGTTTGCCAGTTCTTTGTTGAGTAGATATGATTTGTTCTTGAAATATGACTTTATCTTCTGAACTTGCTATAAGTCTTTTATGGCATTCTTTTTTATTTCCTTACTATCTTAATTTTTTTTACCTGCATCCAGTGATGAAATGGGGTTTGTTCATCCATCTCAGTTTATTTCACTCGTTGAAAAGGCTGATACTCCTTCCCCATCTTTCAAAACTCTGCCTCAGTCAGTAGATGGGGTTGCTAAATCAAAAGCATCAGAGGTTCATCCTACAGACATGGTTTTTTGGTGTAGAGATCATAAGTTGGGCATCTCTTCTGATGTTCTCCATGCTTTATACATTGCCGCTAAACATGCATTTATGGCTGCACTTGATGGATATAAAAGGATAAGCAAGCAGCGTCAGTGCAAGCAAAGATGGATATGGTGATGAAATTGTGTCAAGTTGCTTCTTATCTTTCCTACACCATGAAAGCGAGGTCATAAAGCAGAGTAGGGCTCTTTTGCTGCTGAGCTCTGATTTTGGCACTGCATGGAATTCCAGGTTTCATATTCTCTATATCTGGTTCATGCCATTGCCTCCATTTTTTCTCACTTGTACTTTCTATAAGTTGCTGATACCATTCATTCAATGTTTACTTCGAACTCTTGTAAAATGTTTGTATAGTACTTTATGTAACTTCATTTACACCTGTTCAACACGTGAATTTTTTTCTAGCATTCAACTCTAATATCTATAAGGATTGCACATTGCAGTTTTTGATCTTTAACCAATTCTCTAGAGTCTAGAAATGAAATTAACATAAAGTGTAGTTGAATGTAATTTGTTCATTCTTTAGAAGAACTTATCTGTTGAAATCTAAATTATCACTGTGGGATTCAATGCACCTCCCCTAAACTGCCATTTTCATCCTTATTTTGTTTTTCTCCTTTTTATCCCCCTTAAGTAGTTGAAGTGGGTATTTAGCAAGATACTAAATTTTTGGAAACAAGAAATAAGATATCTACTAGATTTCTCTATCGAGGAGTAAATTATAACGGGTCAAAAGATTGATCCTGATACGACCATGTTCTCCAATCATTCAAGTTTTTTTGACCTTGCTTGGTTCTACTTAGCATTAAGCTCTTGAGTAGATGTCTGTGGATAGTTCAGTTCTCAATGCAGTTTGTTTATGTCATTGATTGATGCAATGGTGCACCAACAATAAAAAAAATACATGTCATAAAGTTCTCCATCTACACGGTGTCTGATAGACCCCCGATAACATGAATTGAATATTCCTGTAATAAATGATTTGCCTGGTCACTTGCTATGATGAAAATGTTTTGAGGAAGGCTGAATGGGCCAGTCTGAAGTATTGAGTCTTGGATAATCTGGCTCCACATTTTATCTGCTACACCCATACAACAAACTTTTGTTATACGTTTTTCATCATAGCCACTTGTCTTAATTATAATAAATATGTCATGTTGTTTGTATCGTGCAGGAAGCTAGTTGTGCATATGAAATGACACTTTCCTGTATTCGAGGATGAACTCTTTTTATCTGCACTTGTTCTTTCATATGCGCCGAAAAGTGAACGTGCTTGGAGTCACGGGTAAATATCGAGAATGGTTTCCTTATAATTCTTTCGCTATGAGGTACTAGGAAGAAAAAAATGACTTTGATTTGAGACTTGTGCCGAATTTTATGATTTCAAGTCTGCAACATTTCGATATTTTTTTTCTTTTTCTAAGCAAGTCATCTTATAACAGAACGTCAAAAGGTACCGGAAGCTAGTTCCCTTCATCATCCATTAAAAAAAAGGAGGATGGATGAGGGGGGAACTAGGCCAAAAAATCGTTTACAGCAGCCCATCTGGCTAGATTGTGCGCCATCCTATTTGCAAATCTACTAACTTTTAAGAATGTCCAGCAATTGAAGCGTTTGAGCATGTCCTTGGATTCTTCCACCAGTGCATAGCTAGACCAGCTAGGCATTGAATCAATGCTATTTATCCACTCCACAATCACCAAAGCATCCCCTTCAAAAACCACATTCAAGCACTTCATCCTTGTAGCCAGTTTGATAGCAAGAAGAGCTGCCGCCGCTTCTGCCATTTCCGCATTCATAGGTGGGGACGCTTGAGCTTGGGCAGCTACAATCTCTCCATCATGGTTACTGACTTAGAACCAATTATTTGGAATCAATGGGCTAGGAAGCGATGAGTTGGTTGATGGTTGCCTAGGAAAAAGGACAGGCAGACTACTACTGAAAGCTATTTTCACTTGTTTAATTACTTGTTCCGGAGATGGATCAATGTTCAGGGATATCTTGTGGTTGCGAGTCCACCAAATGTGATCAATAAGAGTGCAAGCAAAAAGGGTATATTGTTGCTTGGTGTAGTTATCACTGAAGTGGCAAGTCTGGGTTGATTATGAATTCCAGCCAAAAGGGAAACTTAGATATAACCTGAGCAGAGGAAGGAGAGGTTACAGGTGGAGGCCGAAAGGTATCATGAGACACTAACCAAATAGCTCGGGAGAAAGGACATGTGATGAACAGTAGATTATATCTCCGAATTGCAGAAGGGACAGGAAGTGTCCATACCCGGATTGAACAGCTGAATTTTGAGACGAACTAGTAATATGTCCCAAGCAATTTTCTAGACCAGCAATTTGTGTCGTTCACGTAATTTCGCTTTCCACAAATACTTCCAAAATTGCAGGGATTCAGGATGATGAGACCAGAACCTGTTTTCGTTTTCCGAAAGATAAGCTGCTTTAGAAGAGAACTTCCCGAATTTGGAGGGAATCCAGGCTAAAAAATCCTGGGGGTTAGATAAGGAGATTATAACATTAAGAATTTCCTTGATGACGGGATCCGGGAAGAGGTGGTCCAATTTCAGCCTATCCCATGTGCCGGTTTGTTGATCGATAAGGTCCGAAACCCTTGAGTTGCTCTGATTGATGGCTGGAGAAGCTGGAGATTTGAATCCTTGCCAAGTAGGGATCCATGGGTCTTTCCGGATGTCAATAGATGCACCATTTCCCACAATGAAACAAGCACCTTTCTGTATGGTTTTTTGGCTAGACATGATTCCTTTCCATAATCAAGAGGCTCCTCTAGGTGGTTTATGATCCAGGAAGGAAGAATTTTTGAGATACTTGGCTGCCATCATTCGAACCCACATTTTTCCATGACAATTGAGCACCGTCCATCCAAGCTTAGCGATTAATGCTTTGTTAACCTCTCTCATCAATTTGAAACAATTTTCTAACCAGACAAAGCTTCATATTTACCGAGGCACCTGAGAATCGTAGCTGCTTCAGATTCATTTGCCCTGCAAAATAGGATAAGATCATCAGCAAAAAGCAGGTGGGTTATGGGTGGGCTTCCATGACTAGCTCGAATGCCATGAACATGGCCTTGTTGTTCCTCTCAAAGAATCAATCGAGTTAAGACTTCCGATCCTAGAATGAATACGAATGGGGACAAGGGGTCCCCTTGCCCGAAGACCTCGGGACGGATGCAAATTTCTGGCTTTATCGTCGCTTCCTCTCTGTGTGTTGGATAGAGCATTTTGCAAATTGTGATGTATCCTGCTACTCTGATGATCACCAAAGTAGCATCATTTATGGTCTGGATATCTTTATGGATAATGAACTTCGGCTCCTCCGCTACTGCACAACTATTCCCAGTTTTGAGCTCTAAGATTATAGATGCAAAGTTCTCGTCTATGTACATCCTGTGGTTGACAAAGGTAAAGTTATTTCTATAAATTGAATATTTTTACTGTTTTAGTAAAAATGGCAGTCTTGGGTAGAAACCACATCTATGTACAGCCGTGCACCACATCTTTTCATTGTTATCCAGAACTAGGCAGTTTTTACTGTTTTAGTACCCAAGACTGCCATTTTTAAGCTTCTTTCTGTTTCCTTTTTGTATGAATAGCATATGCCTGAATCCCATCGGATTGAGTTCCAAAAGAAGCTACAACCAGAAGAACTTGAGACGCTGCTAAATAATGTCTGCCCAGAAAAGATCTTCCTCTGGGATTATTTGAGGACGCAATATGAAGGCTTAGAAGTATTGTACTGAGGAAAATTCTGGTGATAACTGTGGCGCATGATTGTTGGTATTCCCTTCACCTACTTTAGTTGCTCATTTGTATATATGATACCTCTCTTGGCTCCATTTCTCCAAGATATGAACCTGCAGTCTTAAGGTAGTTTTCCATATGTTGAAATTGAACGAGCTATGTAGTGAAAAAAATTTACACTGCTGGAAATAGAAGCCTTTGAGGTAATTAAATGTTGAGTAGCTTTAATGCAACACAAACCTTAACATCTCCAACTTTCGCAATTCTGGTCATAATCTTTCAAAGGCAGCACTTTAGTATAGATGCAGCAACTCCAGTTTGAGAATCTTGAAGATTCCTTTTTTGGCAATTTAAAGCATTAAGTTTCCAATTTATTCTCAACGTGGAACCCAACGTTTCTGATTACCGCCATAGATTTGGGATTTTTGTACCCAAAATGAGTTGTCAATATTAAATTGTGATAAAGTGGAAAGTAGGGTTAAAATTGCAATTAGTCTGTTGGATTAAGCTCCCGGTAAGTGATAATTGTTTCTTCCCCCTGCTTGCTTGATGGGGTGGCACGGCCTCCTGGCGGTGGCTCGCTTCCTCTATTCTAAAGTTAGAAACCAACCTCTTATTGAGCTGAAGTAGCATGGGTATGTGGCTTAGTTCCTATATCCTTCTTCCTGTTGTCCACTCCACGCTGACATGCCTGCTGAGTTGTTTGACTTGTTCTCTCGATAGAAATTTGACGTGATGATCTAAAACTGGTAAATACTAGGCTTCTGCCCAAGTAATATCATATTTGAAGAACTTGTTCTAATGTGTTGATGTAAGTTAGCCTTTGAAGTTGATATTAGCGTGGTTAGATTTCTTTTAATGATCTTGTGGGTGTACAACTTTGAGACAGCCTCTAAGAAAATACACATTTTCATGTAGCTTACAATATTTTCCGTTAATCTTTTTAGCCACCACTAGCCTAAACGCATGTGGTATAAATTTTTTCAAGTTTCGGCACTGCTAATTTTTATGTTTTGAAGCTGTTCATGCATACAATATTACAATTAGAGTATAATCTTAACTTTGTCTCAGGAATAAAGTTACTCTCAATTTTAGTGGGGTTATTGTTGTTGACGTGGTTAGAAACCATGTTTGAATTCTGGATAACAATGAAAAGATTGGCTTTTGAGGATTATTTGTCTTTTGGATTGTGTAGGTTTTTTTGTTGTTGTTTTGGGGGGGGGGGGGGGGGGGGTTGATACGATAATAATATTTTACTAACTTTTTTTTGGACACATTCGGCTAACTTATTTTTCTGTTATTTAATATTCATTTTACTAAATATTCCATAACGATAAGCACGTACACGTGATGTTTAATATTTTCTTAACAAAATTTGTGTTATTAATTTTATTTTTGCACGTACATCGCGTGTGCTACAATGACTCGTACTACTTATAATGAGAACATCTTTTTTCGATGAAATATTCTTTTAGTGTTATACTGAAATTCATTCAGGCGTTGACAGTGTCCATTATCAGGATAAAAGTGTAAAATAACAATACCCACTCTCCACAAATCTTCAGTTACCTCATAGTCTTCCACTCCCTATTCAACACGTAATTACTCTCCTTCTATATCAGTTTATTTTTCTTCCCTTCTCCTTACCTCTTCTCCATTGCAGAATGAAATCGGCAATGACAACTTACGGTTCGTTTAGAACCAATTCTTTTAAGATTTGAATTTCAGATTTGGAATTAGATTTGGAATTCAATTTACTTTTTTTTTTATTTGAAACGAAAGGGAATTCAAATCATGGAATTCTAATTTTGTGTTTGGAGAATAAAGGAAATAGAAAGATAATAAATTTTTGGACAATAATATTCTTGACTTACGATGAAAAATAAATTACGGTAAGTGGTTTTAAGTGTGATAGTGCCACCACATGGTGGTAGTGGTGGTGGTAACAGCAGCACTGCATTGGGTAGCAACATCGGCAGTGGAAGTGGTGGGTGGTCAAGTGATGGTAATGATGGTAATGGTAGTATTGAGATGTAACAAGGTGTAACTAACTGGTGGTCGTCAACTGATGCTAATAGTGCTGCCGGTGGCAATGGTGGTGGCGGCGATGTTGGCAATGGTGGTGACAGTGGTGGTGGTAGTAATGGCGGTAGTAGCGGTGATGGCAGCAATGGTGGCAGTGATGATGGTGGTGGTGGCAGTAGTGATGGTGACGGCGATGGTGGCAGTAGTGGTGGCGACGATGGTAGTTGTGGCAGTACTGGCGGTGGTGGTGGTGGCAGTACTGGCGGTGATGGTGGTGGTGGTAGGGATGGTGGCGAAGGTAGTAGTTGTGGTAGTAGTGGTTGTGACGGTGGTAGTTGTGACAGTACTGGCGATGGCTACAGTGGCCGTGGCGATAGTCGTGGGGGATGCAATGGCAATGGTGGCGGCAGTAGTGGTGTCCGTGGCAATGGTGGTGGTGGCAGTACTGGCAGCGACAGTAGTAGTTATGACACTACTGTTCGTGTTGGCGATGACGGTAGTGGTGGTGGTGGTGGTTGTTGTGGTGACTAAATTGGTGGCTGAGGTGGTGGCAGTGGCGGTACTGTTAGCGATGGTTGTGGTGGCAGTGACAGTGGTAATGGTGGCGGCGTAATGGCGGCAGTGGTGGCGACAATAGTGGTGGTGGCGGTGGCGGCAGTAGTGGTGACGATAGTATTAGCGGTAATTATGGCGGCAACGACGGTGGTGGCGGCGACAGTGGTGGTCACAATGACGGTGGCGGCTGCGACGGCGGTGGTGGCAGTACTGGTGGTGGTAGTGGTGCCGGTGGCGATAGTAAAAGTGGTGTAACGGTAGCGACAATGAAGATTGTGGTAGTTGATTCATTGTTGAAGAGATTCAGAAAAAGGGTAAGATAGGTTAATAATTACTTTTAATTCAAGTAAATCGAAATCCCATAAAATTCGACCATTTTTCATCGGATTTCACAATATAGAAACAAATCTAGCTAAATCCCATGAAATTCAATTCCAATTCCTTTTTTTAATGTTCCAAACAACAAAATTTGAGGATTTGAAATGAAATTCCATCAATTTCATAGTTCCAAATACACTCTTAGTATACATCTCCAATTCCTGTTTTTCAACACTGCAACAATAATTCTTTTTTTTCTTCCTGCATTTCATGCACATGTTAATTTCTGGTCTGCATTTTCTTTTCCATTCTTTTCTCTGCATTTCTCCTTCTCCATAGACGACTCACAATATGCAATTATAGAAAATTCAGTCCTTTCACATTTCATCTCAATCCGCAATTAGCATTCATCCTCCAATTACAAAGACAAAGTAATTGAGGTGGATTTCCCTTTCGACGCCTACGCCTACAATTGCCATTAAGTTGGTGGCCGTTGGAGGCTGTGGCTGACAAGGTTTGTGGTTGTGCGATTGCTAGCGTTTCGGCAATTGGAGGTTTATGGATGTATGGTGGCATTGGGGGATCGTAGGTGGGCGGTGGTTTGGGTTGTCGTGATGGCGACAATGGTGGATTTCATGCATCACTATCAAAGAGAGACGCGGCGGCGTGGATGGATGCCTAGTGGCGGGACTCGAGAGACAACAGTCGTGGGTGGACAAATCTATGGAGGCCATGTCATGGGTGGTGGATAGGTGGTCGTTGGTGGCCCTCAGTATGCGACGGTGGTGGTGTTCGTGAGGACGTGGCTATGTACGTAGTGTTTTTGCTTCCATATATGGACATGGCCTCCTTCCAGCATTCTTGACAGGATGTACTCCACAATTATGATGAAGGCCTTTTCACTATTGTGCAATTTGGCAGCTATGATCAAATACCTTCTGGTGCACAAGAAACGTAGACGAGTTATATTAGAGGCTGGCCATCATCTTCTTGGGTTCCTTCTATAAGTTGTTGGCCATAACTTTTCTTTGAGGTTGAATAACATCACTGGTGGGTAGACTACAAAAATGGGGCTTTGGAGCATGTGGTTCTCTAAGACAATCCAAATATCTCATGCTGTGGCTGTGACTGTGGAAATGTATCAAGGCAGGTTTGAGAGAAACTTGGTATGATGCCCTGACATAATCCATATAGC
Organism: Escallonia herrerae; assembly: GCA_033070095.1. Lineage (NCBI taxonomy): Eukaryota > Viridiplantae > Streptophyta > Magnoliopsida > Escalloniales > Escalloniaceae > Escallonia > Escallonia herrerae. The sequence continues at coordinate 301,837 of JAVXUP010000040.1, forward strand.
GTCTGTTAAGCAATGTCTTCTACTCTCATGCTGCAATGCTGCATGAGAGTGGGGTGTTTGGGATGGTCAAACCTGATTTAATTTAGATTAAATCAGGTATATGAGTGTTTGGTAAAAGAGATTATGAAATTTAATTTGGCTAAAAAAGTTAAAAACTAATTAAATCTATAATCTTGGAAAGTGAGGATTATGAAATAATCACTTTTTCCATAATCAGGTGTGACCTTTTAATTTATCATCCTATTCCCATATTTTTTTACAAAGACATTTCATACAATTTTAACCAATTATTGGGTGTGACTTTTAATTAACTTCTGGAGTTATATTCTCTTCTATGCTAACAGAGAGAGGGAGCACAACAGTTCATCAACAGCGGGCTTCTTCGTCCCCACCATTTTTATACGGTCTTCGACGTTTAATTCAAAATAAAAAGTGACAACTTTTATAGGCGGTTAACAATAGCTTCTTCAATAATTTTTTCGTATATTGTAGTTATTTTCAAATGAAAGATATGTTAATATTACTTCACTAAATGAATATTAGAATCTCTATTTATGCAGTGTCCTTTATGGTCATTTTGTCACACCAAAACTGATTTAATCACTGTACTTTTTGTAACTTTAAGCTAATTCACAACTAATTTTGTCAAACAGCAAACTGATTTGGGATTAATTATGGGATGGTCAAACCTGATTTAATCTAGATTAAATCAGGTATGTGGGTGTTTGACAAAAGAGATTAAGAGATTTAACTCATCTCCAGAAACTAAAAACTGATTTAATCCATAATCCTCAAAAGTGAGGATTATAAAATAATTATTTTTTTCATAATCAAGTTTGACCTTCTAATTTATTATCTTATCCTCATATTTTTTACAAAAAGACTTCTCATACCCCTTAATTAATTATATTGGATAGTTTTTAGAGTTTATATGTTCTCCTAGTGCTAAACTCTTCTCCTACAACTAGATAATCTTTTTTTTTTGCTTAAGATAATTTTTAGTTGTAATTTGGGGATGTTATCGTACTATAAGCAATAACATGAGATTGTTTGTGTTTTAATTTTTAATAAAAAGTAACAACTTCTGTAGGTAAATGAAAATAATTATTTTAATAATTTTTTGGGTTATAGTTATTTATGAATAAAAGTTATGTTAACGTTGCTTGGATATTAGAATATCCTTATTGAGTGTCCTCTATAGTCATTTTGTCATAGTTAAACTGCTTAAGTATTTTTTATCCAAACACTTTTTATAAATTAAATCTAGTTTACAACTACTTTTGCCAAACAGCAAAACTGATTCTAATTAAATCAGATTTTGAAAACTAATTAAGATTTAAGCTGAATCTGCTTTTTTTAATCAATCTCAAACGGACTCTAAATCTGATTTTGAAAATTGATTCAAATTTAAACTGAAATCTGCTTTTCAGAATCAATTCCAAACAACCTCTAGAGAGCATTGCAATTTTAGTGGCAACTAAATAGGATTTGATGAGATTTAGAAAATTTTTAATGGAATTTAATGATATTAAGGGATTTGTAACTTAAAATTAATGGAGTTTAATGATATTTAGGGACCTATTGTTACATTCATCTTCGGCTGTATTCATTATTTATTCATTTTTACAAAATACATTAGTCATATAATTGTAATTTTATGACTAAAGAAGACGAGATTCAAAGTTATTTGATGGTTTCAATAAATTCATTCCATTATCAAAATTGATGGAGTTAGTGATGTTTAGGGATTTATAATGTAAATTTAATGGAGCTTAATAATATTTAGAAATTATACAATAACAGAATTGCACACGCTTTGCGTGTGCACGACAACTTATTTATACAGTGTCAAGCACACGTTAACATTACGTTGAAGATATATCTTTACTACTAAATCTTTATGTTACTTGTTAGCATTCGTTTGTAGAGATATGTTGAACCTTCGCCAAGGGTAACCGTAAGCCTATAATTGAGTCTATTCAGAGGCAAGATTGAGATGCTTTTTTGTCTTTGACTGGAAAATGTCCAAGACAATTTTAAACACCACCCACCTGGCCTAATACTTACCATTAGCCTTAAAAATAAATCTCATCCTATGATTCTACCTACTTTTTCTCGTAGAACACCTATATATAGTGCAACCACTGCTCTCGTTTCTAGCCCATACCCATAAGATCTGTAAGCTTTCCCTTTGAAAAAGCTGTTTTAAATCCCTTTTCTCCCCAGTAATTTGCCAAATACTTTGCTTGTTTCTCTTATCATAGATCGAGATGGCAAAGGGATTGAGCTACATGCATGATTGGTTTGAGGTTGCACCAGCACCTCTCATATCTCCTCAGAAGCCTTCAAATGCACCTAAGTTGGAGACCATTGTTGAAGAAGGATGCGAGAGACTTGACGTTCTGCAAAAGAGGCTGTTGTGTTTGCTTCCTGTAGTTGTTTCCTTTGCTTCTTATTTATTCATCAACGGATACGCCATTGTTTGATATTCGATAGTTTCATAAAAATCCGTTGACAAACCCTTCACATTCCTCCCGCAGACATGCCCACAGCTCTCTCAAACGCATCTCCCTCTCCGTCTCTTGAGAATACCGTTGAGCCCTATATAATGACCTCTCTGTGGTTTGGGCCCTATAACCAAAATGGAATTGGCATATGTCAAAGCAATATTTAGAGTTTGGGTGCACACGTGAAATACTTTTTCTGGCTTAGTCGTTGAACGTGCATTAGTGACAACATTTTCGCTTTTTAGCGCCAACGAAATAAGGGTGCGAAAATAGCCTCACGAGAAGACGAGCTTATCGGGCGCAAAAATTCTTAGAAGGCCATTCTTGAAGAACGATCGAGGGACCTTTGCTGTCTGTTTTTCCATTTTAACGGGAGGCCATTGCAGAAGAGAGGTTTTACTGTTGTGAAACAAAGGGTGTTGTGTCTCTTCTGATACGTGTATATTCATGCAGAGAGGGGAAGGAAGATGCGAGTTGTACGTGGGTACTTGGTGAAACTTATCATGGGAAAGCTAGATTTCTATCAGTAATCAATGGGGATTTTTTTTTTACCTTTTTTTTCTTCTGAAAATGCATATATTCATGTATATAATTTTGTGTCTTTATTAGTTGAAATGACGGGGATTTAATTTCATTGCTACAATTACATAATCTTTTGGGGTATCTTATTAAAATAATGCTCCATCTTGTCCGCGCCCAATTTTCAAGATCTCTAAAGTTTGAATTGTTTCATTAATTCTTGTCTACTATGGAACTTTCCATTTCTTAGTGAGTTTTGAAGTTCCTTAAGTTTCAATGTTTGGTGGAAAAATTCTCTAAAAAATTAAATTTGTTTCTTGTATTTGATGGTGGTGCATCGACTAAGGCGGCAGGGTCAGTGGCTTTTATGGGTGCAAACATGTAAACTCAAAAAATGAATCATTTTTGTGCGATCTTCGAATTTTGCCACATTGTTTTCTTTTTCAACTAATAGACAAAATCATAGCTGCATTACTGCATTACGATCCTCTGTTCTACAGCACTTAAATGTATTTTAACGACAAAAGATGTCACTATAATTTTCAAAACTGTAACAAAACACTTTTAGTGACAATTTTTTGTTACTAGAACTATTATAACATGCATATTGTAAAGCAGAAGATCCTTTTTATAGCCACGTTATTTTCTTTTTCCTCCCTATCCAAACTCTTATAATTTAGTTTTTCATAGTTTGCAGCTAGTAGCGCATCTTTTCGATGATAAGTATGCCCTCAAACACGTTAATACCTGTTCTTACAAATAAACTAGTGTAAATAAGTACTATTGACCACTCAAATTTTACGCTTCATTTTCTTCTCTTCATTTGCTCATTTGTTATTCAACCATTAATATTGAGTTTATGGATGCACTTGATTTGCTTGAACTTGTACAACCTTTTCTTTTTCGTGCCTAATTGAGTAAATAGAATCATTTTCCTTTTATCAAATTCTACTACGTTAATCAGCTTCTCTTCTTCATTTTTTGCTTCCTGAGTCTTTCTCTTGGTTTCTTCCTCACTTCTCTCTGTCCTTTTTCTTCTTTTTTGCTTTTGCCGAGAAATCCAATGAATATTTATCTCTATGTTTCTCTTAGAATATCTTTTTGATTTTTTTTTTCCTTTAGAATATATCTAAAAGTCTTTCATTTAACCCCAAAACCAATTACATGGGCGCATTGAAAGACCTGAATATTTGGACTTCCTTTAACAAAAGCTCTCAACAAAAAATATTGGCTTGTTTGTTAACCCCATAATTTATTTATTTTGGTCAAAATGTTGCTGCCAACAGATATGAAAGTATTCCAAAGGTATAAGAGGTACAAGGTATCAAAATTTTGAATTTTAAAAAGGATGACTTAACAAATTTATAACATACTCGATTTTAGACTCAAATCGAAGAGGACGAAGATACGAGTCCGAGGAAAGCAAAATCGTTTGAATTCGAGCTTGAAATTAGGAAATAATGGAATATTGACAAAATAATGTGTGTACCTTGGTGACACGTGGCACGAACATCTGATTGTCCTTTTTGAAGAAGGACGATCAGAATCTGACTACCCAGAAATAGCACAATAACGTAATACATGGTACTTGTACAATAAATTTAACTGTAAATTGACAATAGGACAGGGATGCTCCCATGAAACGATACAGCAACGACCAACACTCAAAATTTCGTTATCGTAATGGTGATAAAGGAAATCTTCAATGGGAGGGACATCGTGAGCGTAAGCCTTACCCCAGTCTCCGTGATACAATTTGTAAAGTTGCGTAACTTTTTAAAAATTTTAAACTTAAATGATTAAATCAATTATCAATATTAAAAGTTGTAAATTACAACCTTACATTCATTCAAATAAACTTTGAATTTAGAATTATTTATCAATTATGAGGAGAAGGTGAAATTTTCAAAGCCGTCTTTTCTCCTTCTATCTCTCTGGAAGGAAGACCAAACTTGATTTATCGACAAAACAAAATTGACTTTCCTTATATCTATAAACTTGATAAAAGAACCTAAAAAAACCTCTAAAAATATACTACTTATTCACAAGTATCCCAAGACGTTATTAAAAACTATAAAAATAGCCCAAAAATTAGAACAATTAGCAATAAATTAATTATTTGGAGTCTTATAGTCCATCAAAGTTAAGTGATTATTAGGGTCTTTGACACCATAACTGATTAGTGTACTGAATGTTAAAATAAAATGAGTTCATAATGTTATTTAGTTAATATAATTAATTAATTAATGTGCGAGTCATATTAAAAGTCAATATTAGTATGATCCATTGGACCATCTACTTAGATTGGACCAGACGAATCCAATAATAGGAAGATTTTCCGAAGTAAGCCTCCATCACGAGTAAATATCCGATGGTTATCTAACACCGCGTTATCGGCTTGAGTAGCGTTAAACTACCACTTAAATATTACAACTAAGTAAGATGATAGTAAGGAGAACTATCCAAGTAGGCAGCAAATCTTAACTGTGGTTAACCAGGTAAAACACAGTATGGAAATCTTGAATATTATATCTGTCATATACATATATCTTGGATGACTATAGAATTTCTGAACATAAAAAGTAATGTTCTCAGAAGAGAGAAAATAAAATTGGAGAGTTTGTGTCCATAGCGGTGGTACAGAAAGATGGGGGCTAAATAGAAAGTAGAAAAGGAAATTATACATAATCTTGAAAAAAATTTGGCAAAGTGCATCCACGCGTGTGCGTGCGCGCGCGCGTGACATGAGACTGGGACCACTAATTTTGGCCCGAAAAGAACACTGCTTTAGCACGATCTTTGGAGTGTATATATATGGGGAAAGAACTGCCGAAACTTTCGGTGTTCTACCTTCCCCTATGACCCTATCATTACATGTCTCCCGTCTGTCCCAAGTAGCTTCGCATTGTATCAAACTTCCAACGTGTAATTTTGCACCGAGAAGCATTTATTCTCTATATACTTTTTGTTCCCCATCCTGCCCAAATGTCTTCGAGAAGTCGTGATAGACCTTCCTTCCATCGTTATAAATCTTTCCTTGAAGAAAATAAAGCAATTATTAACTTGTTTAGATTTGCAAAAACCAAAATTACAAAACACCTACAATATGTCTTGTTTAAATACTACTTTACAACACATTAACCAAACTTAATAGAATGAAATCTAATCAACGTGTTATATTCTTGGACTTGCAAATAAAAAAAATATTTAAAAGATGGTGAGAAAACGAGGCTTCTGGTGTGGAAGACATTTGAAATATTAACCATTTTTTGGAATTTATGAAATAAAGGTGACATCAATTAAGAGTACAATTATGGAACATTTGTTGATGTATCTCGTTGTAAGAAGAAGCGATCTCTGGAGTAATTTATAGAAGTTTTTCCTCGAACAAACCACAATTGATATCTCTAGAGTAGAGGAAAAGAAAGAAGTCTTTATTCTCGAATTTCGACGAATATCCATATGCATCAAGTTTAGAATTGAAAATAAGATTTTTAATCAAATTGTGAACATAAATAATATCAACAAGATTCAAATTGAAACCACTCTCCAAAAGTAAATTGAGAGTTACTCCAATTTCATCTTCAGCTTTCTTTTGATTTCCTACTAGCGCATTATGGTCCCTTTGTTTAGCTTTATCACAAAAAGAAATCCTTCAAAAAATTAGTTACGTGACCATGTATTCTAAGCAATATCAACTGTATAAGACTCATAAGAAATGCAAATAGCTAGATAAATTATCTTTATTCTCTAACCACTATGAATTTCAGACATTCTTTCCTCATATGTCATGTAGCTCTTAAAAAGTTACATTTCTGACCAGAAGGACCCTTGGTGCCATTAGAGCTTGTCTTATCAGTCATATAGTTATATACATGAGCACTCTTATTCTCTTGCATGCCATCTTTATCAAATTTCTTTCCTTTTCCTTTAGATGGACCAGTTTTGACAACATGGGCACCATCAGGTTATTTAGATTTTAACCTCTCTTCTTCTTATAGACACATGAAAATTAGCTCGCTCATCTTCTACTTCACTTTTTTGCGTATTACAGTTGATCTCAAAAGAACCAAATTGCACAAGAATTGAAATCATAATAAAGAGCACAAGAAAAACTTGAGAGATTTTCATGGCAACCCCGAAAGAAAAAATTGCCAGTAATTACAGTAGGACTCTATGTTATATAATAGGGCTAATTACACCTATGTCCCTGAGGTTTGGGGGTAATTACACGCGAGGACACAAAGTTTCAAAATGTAACACTTATGTCCATTGACAAACGGAACCCTAAAAATCCTAACGGTTTTAACAAAATGACTTTATTGCCCTTATGTTAAAAAGTTATTTTTTTAAATGCCATTGTCTCTTTTTAGAAAAAGAAAAACCCTAATTCTAACCACCCCACCCCCCCACCCTTCCCCACCCCATCTGCATCCCCCTCGCCCTTCCCCGTCACCCACCCACCCCGCCTGCTTCCCTTCCCCGGCGCCGCACCCCGCCTGCTCCCCTTCCCAGGCGCCGCACCCCGCCTGCTCCCCTTCCCCGGCGCCGCACCCCGCCTGCCTCCCCTTCCCCGGCGCCGCACCCCGCATGCCTCCTCCTTCCTCGTCACCCCGTCACTGCCCACCCCGTCTACCTCCATGAATGTGGGCATCGCCGGCGACGTCACTCTTCCCCTTCATCTCTTCTCTCCTCCCCCACAGCAACCCACTCCCTCATTCCATGCCAGCAGCTCCATCGCCCCACGCCGCCGGTAGCTCCGTCGCACCACGCCGCCGATTTTGAAGCCCTAATTTGCAAATTAGGGTTTTGAAGCCCTAATTTGCAAATTAAGGGTTTGAAACCTTAATTGACAGATTTAGACTTTTGAGAAATGGCAGATTAAACCCTAATTGGCAGATTGAGAAATTAAAGATTGAACCCTAATTTGTAAATTAGGGTTTTGAAAAAATTAAGGTTTAATTTGAAAATTATAAAAATTATTTAGGATATACTGTACAAGGGCAGTATTGCCATTTTTAAAATACGTAATGATGAACAGTATATTTTTTGGATGGAACCCTAACGAATGGACACGGGTGATACATTTGAAACATTTTTGGTCACGGAATGTTACATTTTGAAACTTGGTGTCCTCGCGTGTAATTACCCCCAAACCTCAGGGACATAGGTGTAATTAGCCCTATATAATATCAATAATCATGTACGCTAGTACTAAAAATCCACATGATGAAAATAGGTAGTTCATCATTTAAAATAATAAAACAAATTGAGGGATAAATAAGTAAATTTGTATGAAAAAGTTAAATAAACAAAATTTTTTACAAAGAAAATTTTAACATATTACTTATAACCTTCCCTTGAACCGATTATTAACATAGAAGTGATTTTTCACCCTTAGCAACTTGAAAATCATTACAAGCAATATGAGCACAAATAATATCACATTTGCGTAGAAAACACTCGAAAGTATAATTTACTGCTTGAAAGAAATAAAAATATAGTGGATTTTTTTCTTTTTGTTAGTCATGATTTTTTCTTCAAAAATGTCAATCTTAATCACATGAATATATGGTGAAAAGAACATAAATAACAAATTTATAAATATATATCGACAACAAACAAAAATATACGAAAGCTTTCTTTTATTCATAAATCTTAATACATCATGAAAAGCACTTGAAATTTTACACGAAGTAATAAAAGATAAGAAATGAAATTCACCTTAACCCCCTTTCTGTCCTTTTTCTCCTTTTTTGCTTCTGCCGAGAGGATCCTTTTCTCCTAAACTTTTTGTTTTTGTTTCTGCCTCCTCTTTAAATGTTACCGAAGACTATATTTTTTGTTTTTGTTTCTCCAGGTAAGGGATTCTATCTGAACTTTGGGTAAGGAATTTTGTTCGAACCCTTATTTGATTACTTGTACTCGTAAGTACTCCTTTGATATAATGACAACTAATGCCGCACAGTTATGTATTGATATAGCATGTTCTTGCCCAGAAATCCTAATGTTGAACCTGAATCGGTTATTTAGAAATCTTGTGATGCTCGCGTGTTATTGCGTGCTGAACAAATTTAATAATTGTCTGTATCCATTCTTTCAAATTGTTATGATTATATTCGATAATTATTCGCAGTCGTTTTTGTTATTTATCTGTGATTATTTTTCGTATCCATTCTTTCGAATCGATCATGTTTTGGAGTAAGGACAAATTAACTCAAACATTGCAATGACAAATTGGCAATGACTAATCCCTTCTTAGTTTATGATGTTTGAGTTACTTTTTAACTTTTCAAGTCTGTCATTGGTTCATTGCAATGGTTAAAATAAAACATTAAGGACCACTAATATCTCCAACGTCGTCTAAATCGTATCATCGATGAAGTTTGACTAGTGCCCGTACTCCAAAACATGGGTTATTCCAATCAGAGAAACCATAGCAAGGATATAATTGAAGTCCTCCTTTGCACTATAATAAAGTAAGACTATAGTTTGCCCCGGTAATTCAAACTTTGCTTTTGGTATAATTTTCTTATGGCAAGGGTCCGGGTGTGGGTGTACGTGTAACCCCAACCACTATGGAGACTTCTTTCGCCATCAGAGAGATCATCAATCCATGGCCCGGCCTCTCTCTACCTGCAGCCATTGAACCCTTGACCTGGTGCCGTGGGTACCAAGTCTGAAGCCACCAGAGCACAAGGAAGGCTGGTACCAGTCCATGGCCTATATGGACATATAATTAAAGTTAAACATACACAAGCCACAAAGCTTGTCTTAATGCAAGTAAGGATAAAATATGGATTACCCAGTGGCCGGAGAAGGACATGGACAAGAGGTGAAGAAACAGTCAGAAGAGGCACAATCAAAGGTCCTACTCTTTACGCATAGCTATACTGCGAGTAAGGACTCGGCTTGCACGCATCAGGCGGCGCGTACGCTCCGCTTACGGCAATACTTGGGGGCACCATACCCGAAGAACGTGCTATTGCACGTGTAGGAAATTTTCAATAATTAGATTCTTGATTTTCAAACATTGCAATTTAAAGTGTATTGTCCGAAAAGAATCATTGGAATTCATTAATTGCTTGAGGAATATGATGTCTCAAAGTTGGTTTTTAATAAAGTTTGAAAATGGTCATAAATATAAATTCTCACATTACTTGAAAAATGAAAAGTTTAAGGGTATATAAGTGACTATGTGACATACTTTAATGTTCTAGAAATACAAAGTATGCATGACCGCAGTGACAGAACCACGTTGTGACGAGGGGGTGCGGTGAATTTCAATTAAAAAAAAATCTTTTTCACTCTCACTTCATCACCTCTCTCTCTCTCTGGCCAAATCTCTCACCCACTTCTCTCTCGCATCCCTCTTTGGCTGACGGGCGACGGTCGGACGGTGACACAACATGGAGGGTATCTTGTCTCTCTCTCTCTCCCTCGAATCAAGATAGCCGAGAGAAAATTGGCTAAGTTTCTTCCTTCTGTTTCAGATTCGAGAGAAGACCGACAACGGCATGTGATTAGTGAGGCAGCAACGGCGGCAAGTGATCGACGAAGACTCCACAGCCATCAGCCGACATCCCTCTGCCAGCGACGTCGACGAGGAATTAACCGCTGGCAAAACCTGCCTTTTGTCATTTTGCCATTTTCGATACTTATTTGCCCTCATTTCCTGATTTCTTCCTTTTGCTCCTGCTAGCTTTCATCCTTTGCTCCTGCCAACTTTCATCCTTATAGAATAGTCTTCTTCAAATGAAATGTTATGGCAATATGTTCTTTTTCTATTGAGTGAAACTGTATTTTTATTTTTCTCTGTTTTTTTTTTGTTACAAGAAGGAAAACATGTTTGGTTAGCCATGTGAAACTAGAACTGATCTTGTAAATTGTTGTAGATAATATTAATAGTCTTTAATGAGATTGGTTTGATATGGTTAGCAATGAGCCGGGGTCCAGATTCGAATACACACCAACTGTTTGAAGAAAATGGTTAGCACTGCCTAAAGGCAAGAGCAGTACTGATACTATTAGTAGTAGTGCCTTCTTATCGTTAACTACCTTTGTTTCTTTGCATCCGATCTAATGTGGACATTCCTTTATCAGCTTTCATTGTACTATATATACTTTGAAATTAGTAACTTTAAGATTTTATATATTATGTTTTGAAATACTTTGAGAGGATATTGGTGAGTTAGTTTTGCTATGCCATTTGGTTGTGCATGGTGTTTGGAATTAGAGTAATTGATAGTAAGAACTGAAATATATTGCATTGATAGTGTTAAAAAAATGAAAGTATAAGAATCGATGCGAAAAAGTTGATGAAAATAAAAATGGTAAACATACACAAACATGGCGAAAATAGTAGATTTTTTGTACCGCTCAAGTCAGAATCTTGGTTCCGCCGCCGCACGACTGTGCATTCATACATGTGCAGGGCACCGCACGCACACGCCCGCGGCGGCGGCGTAAAGGCGCACGTCGCACGTCGCACGTGTGCATAGGAGTCCTTGTTCCGAGCCTTGCCTTTTTTTTTTGCAAAAAGTTAAGTCCGGTTTTAACCGAAAGGGTGTGACTTGTCACGTTGCAAGACAGTATTAATGTAGAATACCCCGCACCATTGTCAACAGCAGCTGTAGCAGCCTAAACATCTTTCTTTTTGCGAAGAAAACAGATCAGAATTATGAGCAGGTAAGAGATACAAAATGGAAGATGACTCCTTCCCAGCCTAATCCCCACGAATGCTCTGTGTGCCCCACAGACACTAAAGCCACAAATAACACTTTTGAGCAAAGAAAGAAAAAACAAAGCAAATTAAAGATCACTGTGACGGATACCACAATGACTGAGGATTAAAATTTGGTGATGAGTGCACCGTTAGACGCTGTAACATAATGCACTGCCTGAAAAGAAAAACCACTGGGGGAAATCTGAACCCCATAGGCCTAAATAAAAACTCATCAGAATTGATCATTACATATTGCTCCATCTTTTTGAGGCACAAGCGTTGCACCTCCTTTGCATGCATCATTTACGGACATAATCTATTGGTTTCTGCGGTAGCATCGCATTCGCGGAGAAAAGCCGTTCCACTGAGACCATTAGAGGCCGCAGTCGATGAACCAGGCTACAAGCAAACTGGTCGGTCAGATGTTGTCATTTTATAGTATAAAGTTGTCACTAAATCACCTGGTGGCAATACTTTGTCATCATAGGAGTTGTCACAATGAACCTGTCACTAAAGACATTATTAAGTGACAACCTTAAGGGATTTCACTAATTCTGAAATTCATAGTGACCAACAGCCAAGTCGTCGTCACACGTTCTTGTACTCTAGTTACGACGTCTTTGTCGCTAAACGTTCCATGATCTTGTTCTGATAAACTCTATTTATGTCACTGAAAATCTTTGTCAAGCGACATGGAGTTGAAATTTGATGACAAGATTACTCATCATAAGTTGCCATTTGTGACGACTTGAACCCGCGTTGTCGCAATTGTCATTTTTAACGAGGTTTATGTTGTCACAATTAGAAATAGCTCTTTTTTTTTTTTTTGTAGCGGTGACAACAATAAAGTACCCGACTATTAAAACCTCGTCATTTTTACCCACTGTAAGTGTCGTAGAATATTCTTACACAGAAAAGAAGCTAAACTTCTTTATCCTTGCAAAGCACAAGGGCTTAACCTTTACAAAGAAGTTATCCTTTACACTAGTCTCCTCGGTCCTTAAACAAACTAAAACCAGGTAAGTGTGCTTCTATATCTTCATCTTTGACACCACGATATTCGATCCACATAATCGTATTCCGTTGTAGAGAGAAATGAACCGAACCGTTAAGCTAGAAGTAGACATACGTACAAGAATTGGCAGAAATAGCATGATTTTGGGTGAGCGTGTGAGACCGACTAAATAACCCATAAAATGCATATATTTTGTACCCGAACTTTGTAACCCAGACACTCCTTTTGAACAACATTGCCAATTAGCAAGCGTACACCAATCAATCCCAACATAGCACCCATGCAGACTGAAAGCCAAGTTTACCAATCTATAAAAGTATCTCATATCAATAGCAATCAACTACCAAAAAATAAACCTAATTAATGACAGTATTAGCACATCAAGAACTCAGTGAGGAAATAATTTTATATGGAGCAGTAATGCTATAAACCGAATACCGTTATTTGAAATTTTTTCAGAGTGAACATAAATTTGGTGCTGGTGCATAGCGGAAAGTTAGATGAAGGAAACGTGAAGAGTGGACCTAAGTAAAACAAAGTGCAAGCACATGGGACTAAATACAGCATCTTTTGTTCTTTTTCTACCTTTCGTAAACGTATGTATATTCGTATCAGAATTCCAATAGCTTCTAAGGTAGATAGTCCAATCATTATTGCTTTTATTAATGTGGAGAAGCTGCATATAACGTGAAATAACCTAATTCGCCAACAATAAAGATTCACAGCACTAACAGAGACTTCAGGTCATTTTGAGGCTGGTGGTTATCATAAAGGTCCAGTACTTTACACTTAGCTTATTAATGATGGTGCCAACCCTCTGATCGCCCGTGTGGTGTTAAGCCCCTTCTACCTAAGCGCCTACTGCGTGATTGTCTCCATGGCATCTAAAATAAAGAGACAATCAAAGTCGAGGCTAAACACTTGCTATAACCAAGATCAATATGGTTGCACGACAACAAAATTGTCGAAAGACAAATATCCTTGCACTTGTATCTACAATACTTGTATCTAAAACAAATTAAAATCATTGAAAGACAAATATCCTTGCACTTGTATCTACAATACTTGTATCTACAACAAATTAAAATCATTGAAAGACAAATATCCTTGCACTTATCTCTACAATCCTTTATACATGTACCAAAATATTAGTGTTGCATTACAACAATAACCAAATTTTAACCCTATAAGCATTTTTGTATTAACCCCCAAAAAAAGCTTTACTGATTATGAATGTAGATGATCCCCAAAAAAAAGCTCTACTTATGAATGTAGTTAATCAGAGGCCTCTCAGCCTCGTTCATACTAGCTATATATGGCCCCTCATAAACTTGAGCTCATGCATATCTTGGTAGAATTTGTATCTTCAACCCAGCCCCATCCTTTCTAAACTTACATCTAATGAGGTGCCTCTTTCCAACTTCCAACAATTTTTTCCATGACATCTTTGCGCTACAAAAATGGTCTGCCTCAAAGCGCGGTCTATCTACCATCCTATTAGAAAATGGGCCTCGCCTCCGCAATCGCATGGCATGTGAACCAAGACTGGCTTTCAAGCTTTTAACTAAAGTTAAGTCTATTGAATATCTAAATACTTTTTACATTCTCATCTTTGTCATGGGCACTAACCAAAAAGCATTTTTGGTTAACCACTCGGTTCCACCTTGATTTTATTATTATTATTATTATTATTATTATCTTCACCCCGTGCTTACCTCCCGACCCCCCACCCACTCCCGTGCGCAAGAAGACCAGAAGGAGTACAGCAGAGGCAAGAAGACCAAAAGAATCGCGTTATACATTTACTTGCAATCTACGTAATATTGGTTAAAACCAAGTGGGTCCATGATGCTATGAATGTCCCAATTTCAGCCATGTTTCATATTATGCACCAGTGGAAAGCAGTTAAAGATTCTACTACCTTTAGACTATTTTTTCTTCAAATTAACCGCAAAGAACAGTAAACTCACCAAGTAATACACAAAATTGATCTCTCTAATCAAATAAGATACTGATCCAAACTACAAGCCAAAGATATTGTTTGATTGGGATGTCATGTTTCAAAACGGCAGCCCTAGTTGCCCCGATATGATAAATATGCATGTACACGCATTGAGAGGGAGTGTGTACGTGGGTGCCCCTGGGGTTTTGCGGGGGTGGGGGGGGGTGGGGGTGGTGTTGGGTTTAGGGTTGAGGGAGAGTAATAGAAGGAAGAACCGGAGAGAGAGGGCAATGGGTGTCTCAACGCTATTACCATTTTATTGCACTGGTTAGAACCCTATTCGGTACGCGCATGGGTGTCGCAAGGCTATTATATATTCATGCTAAAGCTGAAGCAAGAAAGTTAAATGATCTAATATTTGTGAGTTAAATTCTAACCTCTCTTAGACACTATGTTGATTATAAAGATGCAAAATGGGCATTGGGACCATAGACTTCAGATTTGAGATCATATAAGTAGAAGTTATCGAGCAAAAAAAATGTTTGATTGCATTCTTGACCCCAAGACATATTTCCCACAAACCAAGGCATGCAAACGTACCCTTTTGCAAGTAAAAGTTAAGGTGGAACAACGAATCATATCTATCAACATCACAAGTATTAGATCTATAGTATTCTGAGAAAGTCAGGTGGCCGGGAAAAGTTCGATAAAATTAAACAAAGGAAGAGAATGTTAGTAAAGTACTGAAATAAACTCAAATTTTGGTTTGATAACCTTTGACAACCAAACGTGTCTAATATATTACATGAAACATCAACATATATCACTCCTTTAATTGGCATCCATAAACAAAGGAGAAAAAGAAGAAAGTAAACACACATGTAAGGTTTGCCTGAGTGAATTCAACCAAGAATTCCTATAAGGCAAACACCAGGCCCAGAGCGGCATATATAGCTGAAACAATAGCAATTGCCAGTTTGAGGGATAAAACATTCAAGGAGGTTAATAAAATTGCTATAGCAAAAACCGCAACCACCAATACAATAACGATGACCGTCTTGGATTTCCTAGCAAAAGATGGCGGTGTTCCGGCTCCTGCAGCAAACTTGTGACTGCATTAACAACAACAACAAAGAATACGTTGAGACATAGGACAAGTCTCCTCTTAGCTTAAATATGAAACATGTTTACAAGATGTTCATTGATCTCGATACTCTGCTGCTTCTACAGCTCTCTAACTCCATTTTTCTCTTGGAAAATTCAAACTTATGTTATTCAAAACTAGGACAGTTCAGATTTAGAATGAAATTAACAATCTCTTTACTTGAATTTATCCTAAACCAACAAATTAAATACGCAGGACAGATTAAGTTTGGTCGAGATTTACCCGGTGGCCAGAGAAGGATGAGGACAAAAGGTGATGCGGTAGTCAGCGCGGGAGCAAGCAAAGGTCCTGCTCTTCTCCTCCCCATCATCATCCACATAACGGTAAGCCCAAGGGCACTTACTTCCGAAGTAGGATGAATAATAGCTTGGCTCGCAAGTATCAGGTGGCGCGTACGCCCCGCTACAGCAGTTCTTGGGGTCACCAAACGCAAAGCAGGTGGTATTGCACGCGCCGCCTGTTTCAGAAGGATCGTCGGGAGCGTTGATGCAGGCCGTGGCCATACAATCGGCCACGTCATCCCCGTGAGGCACTACCAAGATGGCCAAATTGTAACCGCGCGTGGCACTCACGCCGTAGAAGTCCGGTCCGCCATCGCCGCTCATGTTGAACATGGCTACTGTCACCGGCGGCACGGTCTGTGCCGAGGCACATTCTGCGGACCCGGTGCCGCAATTGCCGGTGAGGCAATTGAACAGACCGGTGAAGTCGTAGGAGCACAGAGTGCGAGCCCAGAGCTGAACGGACCATGAGGCAGGGATCAAAAGGGAAGCTGACTCGCCCGGTTCAAGCATGAAAATGGTGGTGGCGAGGGGCGGCGTCCCGTGGCCTGAAACCACCGCTGGCCAAACAGTGTAGGTGCACTCGTTTGCTAGCTCCAAACTCGTTGAGTATACGCCTGCTGCACAATGACAGAAAGATGGGTTAAAAACTCAATCGAGACAAAGCGATCATGGCACTTGTTGCAGCTATATAGAGTTTGTGTCGATATTTATGGCACAGAAAGATGCGTTGAAAAACTCAAAAAGGAAACATGATCTGGTGACAGAGCAATCATGGAAGTGAAGCCGAACATGGCTCCTTCAAAATACAACCATATGTAGAGTTTGGCTCTATATTTATGGTACAGAAAGATAGGTTAAAAACTCAAAGTGAAGACATGATCTGGTGACAAAGCAATCATGGAAGTGAAGCCGAAGGTCATGGCTTCTGCTCAAAATACAACCATATATAGAGTTTGTGTCTATATTTATGGCACAGAAAGATGGGTTGAAAAACTCTAAACGGAAACATGATCTTGAGACAAAGCAATCATGGAAGTGAAGCCGAACTTCATGGGTTCTGCTCATACATTCATGTGAATATTATGGTACGCGCGGAAAGATAGGCTAATTAGAAACTAGAAAAGGAAATTAAGCATAATCTTGAGAGGTCCAATGCATCCCAAGCTTCATGGATTCTGCACATACATATTGTGTGTGTGGGAAATATGCTGCTACTAGTTGAGGTTCACCACCTGAAGAAAAGAGTAGAATGGCATTTGCAAAGAGGAGGGCGAGAGAGAGGGTTTCTGGCATTTTGGTACTCCTATAGCAGCAGGGAGGTTCAGTCCAGACTAGAGAGGCAGGTTCTACACATTATGCCTTTGTTTGGGGTTTACAGGGGGTTTTAAAGGCGTAGGGAGGTGGGAAACAGGTCCTCAGCGGTAATCAAGGTTACAAAGCATTTTAACCATGGTTACATCTGTAGTCCCAGTCTGCACTGTCCAATTTAATCCGACGCGCTACAAGCGGCCACGTCATCTGAGTGGTCAAAGCCTTTGGTTTGAGGCTTCTTTTTTTCTCTCTTCTCATGGAGAAGGCCGCAGATTTTTACTGTTACTGATGCTTTGCTCCTCCGTCAATGCCTGATGGGGCTTCATGGGTATTTTGTCTTCTGAGAAGCTTGTCAGCTTCTTGGGTTCTTCAGTGGGTTGATGGAGGGGGAGACACCGGTTCTCTACCGTAACCAATGGTTACAAAAGCACCGTAGCCATGGTTACATCTGTAGTCCCCATCTCCAACGTCCAATTTAATCTTACTGTTGGTGATGCTTTGCCCCTCGGTCGATGCCTGAAGGGGCTTCATGGGTATTTGTCTTGCCGAGTAATTTGGTAGCTTCTTGGGTTCTTCAATGTATTGATGTGCTTTCATGAGATCTGAAAAATTCTATGTATGGATTTTGGTGGTGTTGATTGGTCTGATTTCGCATAACAAGTTTACATTTCCTTGGGAGGCTATCCTACTATTGAGAAGTTGGGGATCGAGTAAGAAGTGGAGATGATCCGTAAAAATCCTGCGTGAATTTCTTTTCTTTTGGTTCCGAACAGGACAAATTAAAGACCTAAGTGGTCACGTTATATATGTATATACGTATATGAAAAAAGATTTGCTGCTAATCGGATTGTAAGAACATTCCTTCAAGCCTTTATAAAGCGATAATTCATAGTCTCTAAATGTATTTAATAACTTTTCAACCAATACTTTCAACGTTAATTCGTCACTAAATAAAAGTTACGAGGACTAATGACACCTCGCTAACAAGCCACTGACGGGTGATTTTAATGGGTGCTGCACGTACACTGACTATATAGAGTTTGTGTGAATATTTATGGTACAGAAATGGGCTAATTATGGTAGCACTTCCTTTAATTTCGGGTGTTTTAAGCGCATTGGGGAACGTGGAAGAGGAAACAGCTGCCTTCATGGCCCACCGGGGAGCTTAATTATAACTGGGCTTATGTTGGTTATGTGTAATTAATTGTGTATGCAAAAACTGCCAGGCTTACAAATGATAAATCCTTCAAGTGGAGATGATCCATTAATCATGCATGAATTCCTTTTCTTTGTTACTGGATAGTTAAAAATAAAGACCCGGGTAGCTATCACATCTATACTATTCATTTCGTCTTACATAAATTGATCATATTTTTTTATATATAAATTAAAATTTTAAATTATATATTATGTATATTTTATTCTATCCTTAAAAAAGAGATGGAAAAAAAAATGAAATTACGAAGTTTGTGTCTGTACACTTGAAAAGATGTCTCCACATGACTCCGGGGGAAGTTCATCATGAGTGTTTTTTGGTTTGTGTATGTTTCTGTGAAATGATGACATTGACTGCTGATTTTTCCTAAGTTTTCCATTAAACTACTTCTGATGAGATGTTCCCCATCTTGTCCAACGAGATTTCCACGTGTAATTTTGCGCCAAAAAGAACACTATATATATATATATATATATATATATATATATATATATATATATATATATATATATATATATAACCAATTTTACATTTCCTTGGGAGGCTATCCTACTATTGAGAGGATGGGGGTCAAGTAGTAAGAAGTGGAGATGATCCGTAAAAATCCTGCGTGAATTTCTATTCTTTTGGTTCAGAACAGGACAAATTAAAGACCCAAGTGGTCACATCGTGTGTGTGTGTGTATATATATATACATATATGAAATTTATTTTGTTACTAGCCAGACTGACCGTAAGAACATTCATTTAACTTCTTATATAGCGATGATTAATAGTCCTCTAAATGTATTTAATAGTTTTTTAACCAATACTTTCAACGTTAATTCGTCACTAACTAAAAGTTATTAAGAATATTTAACAACACCTCGCTAAAAAGTCACTGACCAGTGATTTTAATAGGTTCCGAATGTTTTAGGGACAAAATATTAGCACTGGCTTGGCTTGGGTTGTTTGGTGGCACTTTTGTTTTCCTGTGTTTCACTAATCGAAAGTACTTATTTGACATCGCTTTAGGATCTGGGAAGGAAAAAGTGGACAATGCACTGAGGAGGCTGAAAAAAAGGTGTTGAAATTTGAAGAGTAGTGTCGTCCTTTTGTAAAGGGTGCATTTGTGTACACGACTGGCTTATAAATTTGAAGAGCAGCGTAAACATCGAGTTTTTCATAATTTGAGGTTTTGTTTGAGTTGAATTAGTCATAGGTGACATAAGTTATGAAACTGAAGGAGTGTGTACTTTGGTTACTGAATGGCAAGGTCATACATTATAATCATTGTAAATCTTTGGTGAATCATTCATTTAATTGACTTTTGGATGACTGAATTAGGTTTGAGGCGAAAGAGCTAGTGGGCTGTCGCATTGAATCAGCCTATTTCACTTTGTTTATTGGCTTTATCCCAGACACCTTTACATTGCTTATCATGCATTTTGAGGCGAAAGAGCTAGTGGGCTGTAGCATTGAATCAACCTATTTCACTTTACATTGGCTTATTGGCTTTATCCCATCGGTCTACCTTTACATTGGCTTATCGGCTTTATCCCATCGGTCTACCTTTACATTGCTTATCATGCATTCGACTTCTAAAGCTTTCACTTATTACCATAAATTGCCACTATTACTACAGTAAGTGCTTGGATGGTTTAGCAGAAAACTGAAACAAAAAAAAAACTACGCTGTTAGCGTTGCAACCCTATCTTGAATAACAATAGGCACATTTGCATTTGTGGGTAGTACAGAAGAGTTACAAACTATTGATAAAACATATTACATATATGCCATTATTGTCAATTGCATAATTAGTATTTTGTGTAAAAAACCAATTATGCATTTCATTCACTGCTTTGACATAGGACACGTCACTTCTTTCCTCACACGCTCTAATTCCCGTAGAATCTCTCTCTCTCTCTCTCTCTCTCTCTCTCACACAGAGCAGACAGAGATACCCCACACCCACCCCAAACCACCCAAGTAAAATGCTAAATAAGAAATATATAATAATTCCAAAATGGGAAAAAAGAGAAGGTACTACAGTTGGTTTAGGCTTAAAAAAGTTACGTGAACACTATCATGATGTCTTTGGTACATCCACGATGTCACAAATCAGTAATCGAATCGTGCAAGGCTTAATATGCTTTCATTTTGCAAATCTTGGATACCTTTCGCATGACAATCTGTTGCTACTAAAAATATGCTCTGCGTACATTGCAGAACCCGAGCCTGGACTGATGACCTGCAAGACAGAAAACGAGTGACCGCCGGGTGGGGTTCATGGCGGAGAACTCTCCGATGCTTATGTCAGAGCGCAGCTACATGATAGTAACTCTGAAAAAGCATGAATTGTGTAATCGTCCCATACCTGGAGGGGTAGACCCCTTTATATAGCTGTAGGAGAAGACTCCTAGTAGGATTGGGCCGTGGGCCAGATCTGTTAGGATCGCGTTAAGATCCTCGAGGATCACGTCACAATCCCTTATAGGGTAATCATTGATCTCCCATTTTGACTAGGATTGCCGGGTATTTCTCAATTATTGGGTGTTATATTTGAGTTATATCATAAGCCCCCCACTTCCTTAGTTAAAATGTTTGGCTGAGAAAGTTTATACCTGATGTCTCGAGACATGAGTCAGATTTGTAAGTGATTCTCATCCACTTATAGGGGTAACAATATTTCTCTCTTCCAAGTGCTCCGACCTAAGCGGGAGCTTAAGCCTTAGAACTTTGCCCAAGTAGGGCACTAGAACCCTAGCTCTCGAGAGCTAAGTCTTAGAATGTCGCCTAAGTAGGCTATTCAGAATCATCTTTAGAAAGACGAATCATGGGACCTCGAGATCCTTTAGGGGCTGTGCCCCATGGTAGCCTCTCTCGCGAGAGGACACAAAGCTGTGCATGCAAGTTGTTGCATGTGCTAAGTGTTTGAATGTCCCCTCGAGGGGTCACCTCTCCTTTGGAGCGTGTTCATTTTGTGCAAGTGTGTGTTCTTGAGCTCTAGCCGACCACATCACGCTTGTGTTTTACTTTGTCGCGAACTCTTATCATCAGCTAAGAGCTGGCAAAGAAGCCTCGCACTCACGCTTGGCTGGGTTTTGAATTGACAAAGAATGGTGGGGGGATGAAGTCCCATAGTCCTTTGCCGTTTCACGGGTTAGAACTGTAGCTAAACCGTTTGGATAGAGCTCGAGCTCTATCCTATCACCCTCGGGGGTGTTCGTCCCTCGAGGGAATGATAGAGCACGGAGCTCACGCAAATACTCTCGGGGGTTTGACAGAACTTAAGAGTTCTCGTCTTATGGGCCCTCGGGGGCGAATGGAGCTGGTGCTCAAGCAATTACCCTGAGGGTTCGATGGAATTTTAAGAGTTCTCATCTTACACGCCCTCGAGGGTTTAACGGAACTTGGAGTTCCCTACGTGCCCTCGGGGGTTTAACAGAACTTTAGAGTCCTCGTTGTACGCGCCTTTGAGGGTTTGACGAAACTTTAAAGTTTCTCGTTGTACGCTCCCTTGGGGGTTTGACGGAACTTAGAACTCTCGTCGTTTGTGCCCTCGGGGGTTTCTCGTCCTTGTTGCCGAGGTGCCAAATAAGAAGGCGCGGTTCATGGAGCCCATAATATGGTCGTTGTGGCGAACCTCCCTGTCTGATAAGACACAAGGCATTAAGCCTGTATAAGAATGATCTCATGAAATATAAAGCCCCCCGGCCTTTGAGAAGGCGTGGATATATAAAAGACGGCTTTTAAGCCCGTATGTAGAGTCCGGTAGCAAGAAGACCTATGGGAGCAATATAGAAGACCATAATCTGCTTGCTCGACTGGATGAGCATATAAAGCTTGAGGACGTGTAGTCCGTCCGAGCAAGATGCTACTGATGATCAGTAGAGTAGCTTTCGCAGTTCATCAATATACTGAGAAACAACTAGATTTAGTTTGCTGGTCGCATGAGCTTGAGCTTGCAGTTGTACCGGCATATTAGTGATGCTTATTAGAAGAGGCTGACAATATTCTCTGATTCACTGATCGAGGTCACTGTGTGACCGAACATCACGAGATAATAAGGAACGCCGAGTCGGCAAGAAGCTGCAGCAGAAAACCCTAAACGCGACTTCAAGTCGCAGGGTGCTATGAATTTGTTCCTTGCTTATGGAGTGATTTATACGCCACCGTTGATGTTCGCAGGCATGGTTTAAACCCTTGCAAGAAATAAAAGTACGTGACTGAAAAAACAACCTCTGAAGCAATAAAGCATATAAAAATGCAACTATGTTTTTAACAGAGAATTAATAGCGGTGTTTTAGTCATCGCGGACCCATTAGGGTTTTGTCGGTTAGCCGACAGGGGTGTGTTGCACTGCATGTCGCAGGTGAGCTTAAAATGTCATATCAATCGGAAGCTTTGACATGTAATGTGCTCACGCCAATGGACGCAACTACATAATACTAGACAAAAAATTAAAGAAGTCTAGGTAATGAAAGTGCATAGGAAGCAGCCTTTAGGAAGACTTGCTCGGCGTAGTCTCAGCCGACGCGATCTTGACAGAATGGTGTCGTCGTTTTTTGTCCCTGTTGACGGAGCTGCTCTCGTATCGCGATAACACAGATCTGAACTAATGGCGACACCACGGTGAGGCAGCGCTGTAGATCCGGCAGTTATTACTAGAGGTGACGTAGGGTGGTCGAGGTCTCGATCGGCGTCATCGGAAGGGAAGGAGGATCCAGTGGCTGTTGGATCAAGACCAGAGGCAGCGTCTATCGTGGGGACGCCGATGACTATGTGGCTGTCGTCTGTTGAGGTGGTTGCGTTGCTCGACAGTGGCTGCTGGAGTCGGCGCCACAGCAGTTACCTGCGACATAAATCTCGGAGGGAAGCACCTCCGGCGCGCAGGCCCATACTGGACGAGCTTGATTTCAGTGCCTAATGCCACGCGAAGGACATCGACAGAGAGGGCGATAGACGATCTGGCAATCTTCTTCTCTTTTTTTTATTTAATTTCTTGGGATATTGTTGACGCTGCTCCGGCAGCTTTTCGACAGTTGCACGGCCAATTGTGGTGGCTGTGGTGGTCCTACGACGTTGCCTGGTAGATCGTCAAGGGTTGTTGGTAACCACTGATGCTGGCTGATGGCGGCGGGCCTCCTGTCTGAACCTTAGCGAAGGCTGATCGAGGTGGCTTGGCTGCCAGCAACAGCTTGTTCTGTTTCTGAAGTTTTTTTTTCTTTGTTTGCGACGACAATCTGACGTTGTCGGCGTTACGGCAGATTGCGGTGAGACCGTTTGATGACGGTATCCCATTGGTGATGACTCTCGTAGTGTGATGGTTGAGCGGGCGTGAGGCTGCCCACGTAGGTACCGGTGGTGCCGCTGTAGTTTAGGGTTTTGCCCATGGCGACAGAACAACGTTCTGGTGCCTGGATGGTTGAATTTTGAGACCTTTGGCGGTGGCGGTGATTCCAACGCGTTGCCACTGTTGCTTGCAAAATGAGCGTTTTAATTTTCTTGAGGTCGATTGGCTAGGCTGTGCGGGTCCCACGGATGGCGTCAATCTGTTGCTGCTAAAAATATGCTCCGCGTACATTGCAGAACTCGAGCCTAGACTGATGACCTGCAAGACAGAAAACGAGTGACCACCGAGTGGGGTTCCCGGCGGAGAACTCTCCGATGCTTACGTCAGAGCGCAGCTACATGATAGTAACTCTGAAAAAGCATGAATTGTGTAATCGTCCCATACCTGGAGGGGTAGACCCCTTTATATAGCTGTAGAAGAAGACTCCTAGTAGGATTGGGCAGTGAGCCAGATACGTTAGGATCGCGTTAGGATCCTCGAGGATCACGTCACAATCTCTAATAAGGTAATCATTGATCTCTCAGTTTGATTAGGATTGCCGAGTATTCTCCAATTATTGAGAGTTATATTTGAGTTATATCAGAAATGATGATACAATAACATCTATAAAGACAAAGACTACTAGAAGTCTCCATGGAAAATGCAAAAGAAACAAGATGCAACAAAGGACGGGTGAAAACAGTGTATGAAAACAGTTGTACGAAACAGAGGAAATGATGATACAATAGCATCTTCCTAAATTATTTTTTAACGAGTGTACATGTTTTCAACAAAATCATCCACGAGCGGATCCTTTGGTTGACCTTGAAGGCAATTTAATTGGCAAACCAAAGTGATCAGTTGCAATATAGGAGAAGGAGGATGGAAAGATCTGGTGATCGATTGTGCCGGTGAACGAGATCTCTCTAGCCTCAAGAATTGTTTTGAGAAATTATTATTTGTAAAAAGAACTTTTTGCAATGTACAAAAGTCTACGGGTAAACTTAATAATTTTTTTAACTAGTAATTTCTAGTCCTCCAAATTTGTTAATTATAAGAAAGTCAAATAAAAAAACTAAAATGCAAATTCAAATTGCTAATATACATGTGGAATGATTTTTCCTAACTCGGACACTTCACCTAACGTGTAACTCAGCGACTTCCCTGCATGAACACATAAATGTGTTTGCCTATCTTACTGTAAAGGCCAAAATCATATCTATAGCATATTCCCAACGTATTCGGAAGAAAAATAAATAAAACATTAAAGTAATTTTATTTTACTCTTTAAATGGTTATTGACCTTATTTATGCAACTTCACATAATTGCCTGTTAAGTTAGTAGTTGATGAGAGTTGTGATGTTAACTCAACTAGTAGGAAAATCGTCTCCCAAACCTGCATTATCTCACCAAAACCATAAAGACTGTCATTTTCCCTACCGCCCCTCCTATCAATTAACCAAAAAAAAAGTAGTTGTAACAAAGTTTTCGAGGCAACCGGGAAAAAATCTTATTGTCCCCAAAAATTAAAAATACCTATTTAATCTCTACCCTTCCCATGATCTAGTCCAATAATTCTGGTGTAAACTTGCCCACCACTTGGAAAATTCAGCATTTGTTAATGTTCACGAGTGTACCTCTTTTTCTAATTTTAATCAATTATAATATCAACAACACACCGTTGAATACTAGTATTGGAATAAAAATTCTTTAGGAAAACAATTTTACTATATCGTCAAATTTCATCTTCGGGGTTTTTTATTTCTTCTGTTGAGATGACAGCAGAAGTTAGTTTTGAAAATAATCTCTTCGTTAGTCTCATTATGTACTTATAAAGTTGCTATGAAATGGCAGTGCACCCTTCGTTAGTCTAATTAACATAAACAAGCGTGTCTGAATTAAAGTGGGCTTTGTGATGCCCGACAAACTAGATCGAGCGAAAGAACATGCCTAAAGCTTTCTCTACGTACTTTGCTTTAGACTTCCTTACCTTTTTTTCTTTTTAAAGCAAAACCTTTCTGAATGCCAACCGCTGGCGACCATATTTGACCAAGATGTACTTGGTTTTCTCGGACATGTAAATGCATTAGTCCTCTCTTGGCTTTATCCTTTAAGGTTGGCACTGCAGGATTAGAACCTTAATAACTAGACTTTAGCTTCACATGTATTGCGCTCGACGTGAACTGGCCTTTGTTATGGACAAATTAATTCGCACTATCCTTCGCAGAATCAGTGCTCACGTATTCCCAAGAGGATGTCAAGAATTCAAAAAGTCTCTCAATTGTGGAGTGGCCCACCACGTAATCGAATCTCAAGATAATATTTCATTTGTCTCTAAAAAGCTGATCATATTTTCTTTTTGATCCGTCCTACAAAAATTGATCACTTTCAAATTAAGAAAGATTCTGTAAGTATTTTTTTACATATTTACTATTTTTATATTTTTTTATTCTATTTCTCTCACCACATTTAATTCTCTGCCAACTCATTTTCTCTCTCCTGGCCCACCATTCTACACTTCTTTATTTTATTTCTCTCTGTACATTTAACACTCTACCAACCAATTTTCTCTCATGACCCACTCCCTTCCTCCCTCTCTCTAAAGGGTAAAATAGGAAAGACGCATAATATATAACATAAATCCTTAATAAACTTGCAAAGTCAAATAGATCAATCTTTTAGAGACGGAGGGAGTAGTTAATGGAGCCACTTCGGAGCCTTGATAAATATCAAAATATAAGTTGAACGCATCAACTTATCCGAAGAAACTTAAGTTTTGATTTTGAAGGGTAAAATGAAATCCATCACTATGCGGTTAGGTGACAACAAATCTCAAAGTCCATAGACAAGTGATGTAATGAAGAAATTCAGTATAGATTACGTAACGGATCAATAAATCAGGAACGTACATATGTAATGGCAAGGAAAGGGGAGGGGCCAAGGGATGGGGATGGGGTGTGGACAAGTTGAATGGATTTACCAAATAATGCTAAAAAGAAGGCGAATAACAGGCCAAGTGCGGTATGTATAGCAGAAACAATACTAGCCACCCGAGCAAGATGTAAAATCTTCGAGATGGTTGAAATTGCGTGGCGAGCACCACCGAGTACAATAACGAATATTTTTTTGGTTTTTGCCTCAGATGGTCCCGATACCGCTCCTATGAAGGATTTCTGGCTGCATTACAAACAACTAACTAGTAAATGTATTAGAACATGCAGTGACAAATTGGCAATGGCTAATATCCCCCCTTAGTTTTATGACGTTTGAGTTAGGGGTAACTTTTCCGAGTCTGTCATTGGCTCATTGCAATGATTCAAATGAAACAATAAGGACCACCAATATCCCTAACTTGGTCTAAATCATGTTTTAGTTTGTCCTATCATCAATAAAGTTTGACTAGTGCCCATACGCCATAACATGGGTTCTTCCAACAACAGAAACCATTACAAGGATATGATTAAAATCCTCCTTTGCACTATAATAAAGTAAGACTTTATAGTTTAGACTATCTAACTTCGTCTAGAGTTTTAATGTTTGGACATTCTAACTTGGTCTAAATCATGTTCAGTTTTGTCCTAGCATAGCATCTATGAAGTTTGACTAGTACCCACACGCCGAAGCATGGATTATTCCAACAAGAGAAACCATAGAAAGGGATATAATTGAAGCCCTCCTTTGCACTATAATAAAGTAGGACTACAGACTTTGCTTTCTTATGGCAGGGGTATGGGTGTGGGTGGGAGGGTGACTCCAACCATTATGGAGACTTCTTTTGCTAAAAGAGACAGTCAATCCATTGCCCGGCCTCTCAGTACCAGCCCTTGATCTGCTGTGGTTACTAGTCCAAAGCCACCAGGGCACAAGGCAGGCTGGGATTGATCCGTGGCCTACTTGGACATATAAAATTGAGTTAAAACATATACAAGCCACAAAGCTTGTCTTAACGCAAGTAAGAATAAAACAGAAGCTGAAGAAATAGTCAAAAGAGGCACAATCAAATATTGGATCACATGGGTATGATCAAGAGGGAACAAATTGCTAACATGTCTCTTTTTTTTCTTTTTCTTTTTGGATATCTAATTGTTTAAGTTCTACTAGTTGTTGTAATCGGAAGATTCTCTCTGTTATATTGCTCAATTATAAAAGCTATCTTCTGCTGTGTTTCTTTTTCATGTTTACTGTTTACACGCTGGAACAGTTGACAGAAAAGTACAGCAACATAACATTTCTTTCATGTGTTTAACTAAGTTCGTGAATTGGTATTGTAATCCTTATTTTGCTTTCAATGTAGGTTTGCTTAAGAAATCGGTTACTAGTTCTAGGATATGGTATATGATGACGATGTTATTATACGGCTCTTAATTAGTTTCTCTGTCGTTGATTTGCCATCGATTTGTAGCTTTGTTGTATATACGGGAGATATTTCCTTAGCATATTTTGATGGCTGCTCAACCCACGTCCGGAAGGATCCTTGGATACCTTTCAAAGGAAGGTTTCGGCCCAGTAAGAACAACCAATTGCAACCCCAACAGCACGCTGGTAGCAGACCTCATATCCCCCATTGACAGAAGCTAGAATCTGCCCAAAATCCAAATGCTTTTTAATAACTCCACTGTTGAAACTATCAAGAAAATTCAGATCCCTCAACTCAAACCCAAGACCTAATAGCTTGGACCCCAACAAAACTGGCAAATTCACCACCAAATCTGCTTATCTAAAAGCCAATGAACACAACTTTACCCCCTTTCCTTCTCATTTTTGGAAGAACGTGTGGTCGGCCAAAATCCTTGAACGTCACGATATCTTGATTTGGAAAATAGCTTGGAACCTTCTTTCCCTCCGCCAATCCATTGCAAACCATTGCCTAGAAGCTACCCCTTCTGCCATCATCCCTCTGAAACTATCACTCACTTATTCGTAAAATGCAATATGAACAGGCTGATTGAGGCTGCTTCTACCTCCGGAATCTCAAGGGTAAAGTTATATTTTTACTTTGGATATTATCACTGTTGTGCTAAAGACGAAAATGAACCTGCCACTTACATTGCTAAAAACGAGAGTGAAAAGTCTGATAAGTAGATAAGAGATTCCTGTGGGCAAGCAACATTTTCAACATTTGAGCTCTTCGTGTCTTTCTTCTACTTATATTGTTCGTGCGATGTGACTGTCATCCACTGTTACTTGCTATTTGTACATTATATCTTTGTTTTGTGGTATATATATTTCTATTTAGACAAAAAAAAATCGAGCTCTCTGCATTTTTAGGATTTTCTTATGCACGTGAGTGCTAGTGGTAGGATGAGCTTCCGATACTTCTATTCGGAAAATTTTAGTTGCCACTCTGATCGTAGAAAATAGTTACAACCTTTCGCATGACGACAATTAATAGGTATTAAATGCGATTAGTGACAATTTTACTTAAAACTTTTAGCAACAATTCTTAATATCATTTTTTTAACATCACCTAAATAAAAGCACTAAAGACATTTAACGTCTATTAACGCCAACAACACGAACAGCAGCCAAAACTTTTTCTTCAATAATAGTGATAAATGAATAAATGACAGTCGCTTAATATGTTTAGTGATTTTCATGAATGACGATAAGAAAATTGCAATTAAGAATTTTCGATCAAACCGTCTACAAAATTACCATTAACAATAATTAGCAACAATCAAGGTCATTATATGGACGGGTTGTAGATTTTTCCTACCACTAACAAGGGTTGCATAAAAAATCTTTTCGGTCTTTATTTACACTTAGAACCCCTATATGGTGATATACCAACGGGCTTAGGTATCCGCTTGTACTATGCTTCCTGTGGAAATGTTACTCAACTCGGTCACTGAACTGGGTTAGATTTCTCGATGCCGAATTGGTATGGTAGGATTAGGAATTCATAGGTAACGTCTCTCTTCTTTTGTCATTAATTTACTACTTTCGTCAACTATGATTTTTTGACTTGAGAGTGAAACTCTAAACAAAACACGACCCCGCATTGAGATTTTGGTTTTGAAAAGTGTCAGTGAAAGGCATTCAGGGCATTTGGACTCCCTGCAAGAACAGCGAAGCGATGTGCCAATGAGTCGCTGAGAATTTATTTTGCAACAAAACAGAGAGTTTTAGGTGCCACTAAATAATTAGTAACAAAGACAAAAAGGCAATTTAGGTGTCGCTAAAGATGCATGGGCGCTGTTACAGCATATTTATGATCCGAAGATGATTACATTGTTTTTATCCTAGTTTCATTTTGACAAGCGAAACTAGCATAAAAACAATAGTAAAATCAATGTTTACATGTATTAAACCTATAAGAAGAACCGGAAAAAAGTCAAGGGTAAAATGCAATAAGAAGCCCAATGAAACCAGCTTTTGAAACCTGATAAGCATTAAAAAGCTACTACTACTCACAGACTACAAATAATCCACACCCACGTCGATCCCCTCAGAACCATTTAGATAAATAACAACGAAAGACAGGCAAAAACATTACGATGGGAACACTGGATACACAGCCAACAATGGGAAACCTTCGGCCATATAAAGAACAAGCTACTTTCAACGGGTCAGATGCCTAAGAGTTTCACCTCAACAAGAGTACAAGATCCATGGATTGATTCGGCATTCCTCAAATTTCATAATTAACGGATAAACGGTGGTGTAATTATTCGATAGACTGACCAAACCGACCTATGAAAGAAGCTCTAGCTCACATTTGGAGCCAATTACTGCTCTTTCCTGGTGCGTTACAGGGTAAAATTATATCTGAAGCAAACTTGTGAAAACACAGCCTTATAACATCGAAGTATCAAGCATCAGGGAAAAAACACTACCTACAAGCAAAAGAATAGCACTTTGTAGCTAGAAAGATGTTTCTTTTTGGGGTTAATTAGTCATCCCTCACGAGGTTTAGATTTATTCTATGTTACATGGACTTTTGAAAATGCCTGAAGTACCCGTGTCATCAGATACTTGACACTTGGACATGGATATATGATGTGTCTGACACATCTCATTAGAATATGCAACTAAAAACACTATCTTAAAGTATTTCTTTTAATTTGTTATTGCTTCGAAATGAGATAAGATTTCTATTGAAACAATGTACATCACAGAAAACACCATATCACGTAAGGAGTAACTAAAAAAAAGCAATAGATAGAAATAATTTGTCGTGTCCCCATGACTTGAATTTTGAAAATTAGACAAATCCAACACTTAAACACGTATCTGACTGGGACACTCGTACCGAGTCCATGTAACATAGGTGTATGCAATGAACTGTATGATGTATTCAGAATTACACTCCACTGAATAAAGTTCATAGAATGACCAAACTAACCCTCTAATGTCAGAGAAACTAGGCCCAAAAAGAATGTACATGCTGTGCTGATTTTGGAAAACAGAAATGTCTGTCCCATAATCTCCACTCCAGCTGCAACCCAGATTTTCTCAACCCATCTCTCCACCACCATCTCCGTCATCGCCCAAAGCCAAACCTCCACTATCAAAGTCACACAGCCACCCAAAATGACAAGTGACAGACTTGATCAAACCAGATCAGGTTTTAATCGAAGAATTGATAGGGTAGTAGATGAATACAGATCTGGATTTGCATGTATATACAACTCAAATGTGCTTGAGGGTTTCGGATGAGCAAGGGAGGAATTGCGGTTGTAGGGGGCAGGGCGGAAGATGGGTGTGAGGAAGTTGATGTCGTCAAAGAAGGAGATGAGTTTGGGGGGGTTGGGTGGTGGGTTTTTCGGGTTGGTGGCGGTAGTGTGTTTCGGTTGTGGATTTTGTATTATGGTGGTGGTGGTGGTGGTGGTGGTGGATGTGGAGTGGGTTCTATGGTGCTCTGTGGCATGGTGACTTCAGTGTTTGTGGGGATTCTTTAGTGATGGATTTTACACAAATTTTTTTATTTTAGTATCTTCTATTTTCTAGTCACTTAATTATCAAGGGTAATTTGGGTAGTTGACTGCTGAACAGTATGGGCATCATACCTTTTTTGGGCTAAAATCTTATAAATGATCAAACCTCAGTAAGGGGAGACTAGTTTTCTAAACCTCATTAGGCTGAGCGTATTAATAATCTCAAACCTGATGTGAGCTGAGTGTAATTAACCCTTCTTTTTAGGTGGATTTGTTCAAGAAACTGAGGCACAAAGTGGAGGGAAATGAATGAGACTCATTTGCAAGGCTATGAAAGTATTCCGTCCACTACTAGCCAATTGTTTCAACAATAATAGGTCTGTACATGACACTCTTTTCTTCTCCTTCAACAAACAGCTCTGGTTTTCAAACTGTTATCGACATAAAAGTGATAAAAATACTTTCATCCCAAGTGAGGCAAGAATGACCCTTTCTTAGAATAACTAAGTACAATTAAATGTAAAATACCTTCAACTGGAAATGCTTTTTCTGTTCCACGATATACAACTTGTGTCTTCATGAGGCCTGCAGAGCGGAGAATGCAAAGAACAAAATCCTTTATTACTGATTGAGACGCGTTAATGTCAGGTAATCTACAGATACACTAGGCGGGTGCATAAACTATTGTCCCGGTTTCTCTCTTTCTAATCTTACATTGAAGTAACACAAATTTCTTGCTATATAGGAGTTAACCGGTGCAAGAGATCGAGCAGCAGGTGGAACTACTTTGTAGTCCCATTTACCTTAAAATTGCAGTAACATGTACTTTGGTACTGGCCAACCCTGGGTTATCATTCTTCTTGGACCTACATCTCTGTGCCTATAAGGGATGGCAGGTTTGGAACCCTAAACCAGCAATACACAAGTGCAGGATTAGGCATCCTATCTCTTCATCTATGAACCATAAAACTAAGCAACCTAAGCTTAAACAACGGAGTACGATTTGATCGATAAATATCCGATTCTTGAGCAAACAGATTGGCTGCTACCCCAAGAAAAGAGGTGCAAGGAGGTCAACCGCTCTAGCGCACCACTTAATAGAACATATTCATCAATCAATCTGATTTTGCATGCAAGGGGAGTCTTAAGCTGTTAGACTTAAGATAACTTGCTAGACCAAGAAGTGCAACTTGCATAGGCATAATTAAAGATGAAAAGATACTTAGTTATGGAACCAGCGCCTACTCAACCGGTAAGAATGCACGTATGTGGAGAGTATATCCCACTTGCAGCTCACGCATGGATCTGAAGCATGAGAAACAAGAACAAATTTCCCATCTTCTCTGTAGGGAGATCCACATAAGATCACCCTACAGATTCTCCCACCACTCTCACAAGCTTTGAGAAAGGTGACAACCGTCGTCACAACCAAACCCAAGACACTATCACTAAATAGCCCTCTAGTGCCAGAAAGGTCACATGAACAAGTGCTGTATTTAACTCACGCAGCCATTGAAGACACAAATACCCTTCAAATATTGGACAATGATTCACGCATTGGTCTAATACAGTTGAGAGATAGAATGAGGGCT
Source organism: Escallonia herrerae (assembly GCA_033070095.1). Lineage (NCBI taxonomy): Eukaryota > Viridiplantae > Streptophyta > Magnoliopsida > Escalloniales > Escalloniaceae > Escallonia > Escallonia herrerae. The sequence goes on from JAVXUP010000040.1 coordinate 335,304, forward strand.
GAAATATGAAACTGGAGCAGCTCAAGTTAACGACAGAACTCGGAGATGTTGGTTCGTAGTGTCACAGCTGTTGGGATCATATTCCCTAAGGTGTAATCAGCTTCATCGTTAATCTTGTCTCTCCGGAGCCAGGGACAGCTTTGTTTAGGTCTCCTTTCAGATCATTATAAAACAGTTTTCCACTTCCAGCAAGCAAGCAAGACAGTCTCTAGTGTCAAACAGAAGTTCTAGTCCTCTTGTTCACTGCCTAGGATGAAAATGTCTGCTATCTGAAGTTGGTTGGCTCTGTAGGACTGTGAGCCTGATTTGTGGGGGTCGTGTCCATCAAAGACATTTGGGTTTGTCGTGTATCCCGAAAGTCCATTTTTCTCAATCAATGGCAACAGGGCCATTTTTCTCAATCAATGGCAACAGATCCACCTTGTTTCCAATTTTTTTTACTTTTGCTGTTCACATGCACAAATTCCAGTGACTATTGGGGGAAAAAAAACAAAAAAGAAAGAGAAACCTGTTTAGTGCCCTTACATCATGTAACGATATTGACTATTGAGTAAATACTAATCAGATATATTAAAAACGTAAATTTTAGATATTCGGCAAAAATCCTACTAAAGGGCTATGAGTGGTATCATTAGTAAAAAAGAGTAAAATCTCTTTAAAGAAGATTCACCACTAACTCAAATTTTACATGGGGACAAATTAAGCAAATTGTAAGATCAACGGTTGCAAACCCAAAGCCATACAGCAGTTTTAATCATGATAGAGATGTTCCAAGCATCTTCCTCTGCTCTTCTAATAAACATATACTGTAAATAACAAAGTATGAGTTAAAGTCATAAGACTTAATAGTAGGCCTTTAGCTGCACCTATGAGGTTTATCTGTTCAAATATACAGTATAAAAAATATGCAAAAATATCAGCGTAAACTTGTGCTGGGTAAAGAAGTATACCTTGGATTTCTCACGTGAAGTAACAGGAAGACGAAAGCAACTAATATGGATGAGGAGCCAACCGAAGTGTAAGCCATTCCAAGGAAAGTATTCCTTCCTCCCAACCAGCTTGATGTTGAGAGAACAAGCTTCTTTGTTCCACCAAAACTCTATGTGTTGTAGTTGTTCAAGAGGTTTACCACTACAACATCATCCACGTTCAAGTCCTCTTCTATTCTTCCATACAACTTGCGGAAGCTGGGAAGAGCAGCAGTATGCATCCATACAATAAGATCCTCTTGATCGCTTAGCTAATCGATGAGATGCACCCCAAATGCGAAAGAGAAAAAAATGGGGAACAAGAATAAGGATGAGCTTGAAAATAGAAGAGGAACAACACCAAGAGAAATTTTAAAGACACAAGTTGCAGCAAGGAAATTCAGAGGATAAGTAAATGCTAGGATGTGCCCTTAGAATATCTGTTAGGAGGCAAGAAACTTGGAAATGATTGCAATGCACTTTAAATAGTAAAGTACTATTTTCCGGTATCATAACATTGTTGATACAAATACAGTTTATTAGGAACAGTTGGTCAGGCATGTAAACAGAAACGCCATCTACAAGGCCTCGCTTCTTGCACCTAACATGTCTAAAATGTATATTTCAGCAGTTCATACCCCTATAAATTTTGCTTTTATATGTCTTGTAGGTTATGTTAGCACCTTTGAAGTCTGGGTGCAACTTGAAGTAAGAGTAAAATGTTGCTCTAGGTATCTAAATATTTTTCCCTCTTATTTGGCTGTAATAGATAAAAAGAAAAGAAGGGGTAATATCTTTAAAACCCTTAAGGTTAGGGGGTAATCACAGTCAACCCCATCAACTTTCCAAATATTACATGTCAGACCAGAATCTTAAAGATTCATAACGCATATTACCCTTCCGAAGGGTATAACACTGTTTGTACTCTAATACTTTTTTTGCTTATTATGTCAGCGCATTTTTTAAATGCCAATACAGCCCTTTGTAGTTTACCCCTTCAACACACCCACTTTCAACCTTCAACTCTTCGAAGCTAGGCCAGCTCGTGAAAGCAGAAACCGCGTAAGGGCAAACCATGTTGATGACGAATTCTTTTTCCTTGTCAACAGAATCTCACTCGTGCCCTGATCTAGGACCACCCTTGCGCGAGGGAATTCTACGCTCCCACAAGGGGCAGAGCTTGCATAAGCGAAGCGATGCACCCAAACCACCTTCCACTTTAACCTATAGACTGCTGCTTAATGAAGAATTATTGACCTTACATACTAAATAACTTAACCAAAAAAAAAAACATCCGCCAAGCTTGATCATCGGCATCTTCCCCCTGATCACGGCATTCTTCCTCTACCAATCTCTACTCACCACAATGACCATAGCCACCACAGCTGCCACCCTACTTTACTCCGCACTACCTTCACCAACCACCCATGGCCGGCCATCATGGAACCACCTCACGACACACTAACAAAGCCCACCACCAGAACTCATCAATACCCAAATTCGGATGTCTCCTTTCATCACCGACCACGACCACCTACCATCTACCACTACTAAGCTCCACTACAAAATCATCACACCCAAATATGTCAACAAGAAGATTCCGGAGAAAATGTAATGGTGACAGAGAACTCCCTCTAGTTCAACAGCCACTGTCACGAACTTTGATTTCCATCAACTACTTCACCAAACATGTAAGACTTGCATCCTAGGTACAATTGATACAGTTCACCCAGATTTGATTTTTCTAACATAAAAAATACAAAAATTCAAACAAGTGGTTCGTTAAGGGTTTTACAAATGAGGTTTCTTCTTCTACATATTTGGTACTTTGTGAGGTGGTGTTAGTAGTGGCGGCGGCATCGGAAGCGATTGCGCGTATGTTGATTATAGAGTTCTTTTTCTTTGGGCATGTGGAATAGTGGTGCTGGCAGACGAACATGTGTTGTAGTGGTGGTGGGAGAAACATTGGTTGTCCGGGGTTGCGCGGGCAAGAGAGGGACAGTACATGAACCAAAAGAGATGAAGACATACGTAAATTATAACAGAAAATGAAGATGGATAAAGGAAAACTTAAGGTAAATAAAAGGGTAGAAGAGTCGTCTTTAACCGGAAACGCGTGTAATTACCCCCTAACCTCAATAGGTTTATTGACATTGTCCCTAAAAAGAATACCATAAAAGATGCTAAACAATGCCACCCAGCTTATTAAACGGCAAAGTAAAGTTTATCAGACATGAGAATTCGCCGTGTTCTTTCTGTTTCCAAGCATATAAAGTTTTTTCCTTCTTCCGCCACATAATGGGATGGACAACCGCACGAACGCTAAATCACTTTCAGCCCATAATAAGAGGGATGACGAAATTTACTTAAAAAAAGAGGGCATTTGGGCAGCCCACATTGACCCGATCTGGGCTGTCCACATTGTCGAGGTTGGCGACGTAGATCCGCTGTTTGTTTTTTCCTTTTTTCTTTTTTAAAGTGAACTTTGTTGTTTGCCACATTATGGAGCAGATGTTCATCTCATTATGAGGCGGACGGTGATTTACCGTCTGTGCAAACGTCCGTGGAGCAGACGTTCATCCCATTATGAGGCAGATGATGATTTACAGTCTGCGCGCACATCCGCCCCATAATAGGGCGGATGCCGGGAAGATTTTAAGAAAAAGTGATCTACTTTGTCCGTCCACGTCCGCAACTTAAACTAAATTGCCAGCGGTGGGGAGGGATCAGCTCCCTATACAGGCATATATGTACATATTTATATAAACATATACATATATTGATTAACCATTTCATCAAAGAAATATATTTTTTAAGTACAAAATCTTCTTTTATCGTCTATGTACTTATATGTATATCTCTGTGTGCGCGCGCGCGTCTCTATATACATATGTGTGTGTGTGTGTACATGTAGGGACGTGATCCACCACCCGCACTGGCAACTTAACCTAAGTTGCCAGCGATATCTGGTCGTCCATCCATCGGAGATGGACGGGCCAGATCTAACTTTTGTGCTTGTTACCAACCTCAAGTAAGGAGGAGAAGTTCCCATACCAGAAACGAAGACTAGCCGAGGGCTACCACGCTTTGAATCACCTCCGGGAAGCAAGTTCGTTTAAAGCCCCCATCATCAACGGAGGAGCAATAGATATGTAGTAGACGGCAAACTTTACCACACTGCCCCCCTTTCCTATTTGCCTGTGTTTCCCTCTGGCTATTTGCTTCCCTTCGAGGTATTTTGGTCAAAATTTTCGTCCGCTATATATGTAGCGGACGACGAGGAGCCTTTAATGGAAGCCAGATCTAGCACGTCCATCCGGGATGGATGGACGACCAGATAGCACAGGCAGCTTAGCTTAAGTTGCCAGTGCCGGCGATAGTTCACGTCCCTATATGTATACACAAACACATACGGTGGATCACGTCACTACATGTATACACACAAACACACACGATGGATCACATCCCTACATGTACACACACACACACAGGTATGCATATAAGTACATAGACCATAAAAGAAGATTTTGTTCTTCAAAAACATTTTTTCTTTGATGAAATTGTTGAAATTATGTTTTGTCTTCTTAAGAGGGAAAAGACAATCTACATATAAACAGTAAAAAAGGAAAACTAACACATAGAAGTACCATATTAAATTCAATTTTTTGAAGAAGTAATATGAAGCATATGAAAACCTTTGTTAACTACAAGAACAAAGTAAACCAAAATCAGGCATGGTGCTCTATGAAGAGAAAAGAAAAAAAAAAAAGCATGGCGGCTGGACATAGTTAAAAGAGCCCAGTAGATAAAGCTAGGTGCTTAACAAGGGTCACTCTAATATCAAATTACCTCAATACTTGAATACAAAAAAGAGCAGATAGAGGATCAACAAATTTTGAAACATAAAACCTGTAACTGAAACAGAATAGGCACTGGAAAATAGAACCGATAAAATGAAGAAATATGAAAGAGGATTTTGTCGCAAATAGACAATAAGTAAGCTGAAAAATACAAGGGAGTATTTAGTAAGTCATAAACCAATAACAGAACAATGTAAGGAAGACTTGTCGCATCCGCAAATAGCAAAACTTCCCCAGCATACATATAAGATACATCAGGTATTTACAAGCTCGTAAATGAATTCATTGATTGCCGTGCATTGAAGGTACTTACCGGAATATTTAGATCTAGCTTCCCTCCGCCGATCAAAGTTCCGTTCTGGAAATTAAAGGGATAGACTTGCTTCCCAAATTTGGTTGCGGTCACTCTTCCACGTAACGTCCTTCCTTTTGACCCTCAATTCATGTGTTCCATGGGAAAAGGAGTACGTGTCATTAAACAAACTCCAGGCAATCAAACCACAAGGAACAATTGGTAGACCATTGCTGGACTCTTCAGGTGTACATGAACTTGTATCGTTGTGTTGTAAGCCATGTACGAGCTGCTGATCGCTTCTACTTTTGCCATACCTGGAGTCAAAGCATAAAGGTCACTTGCTAGTTGCTAACGATCTCGAAGCTTTTGCTCAAGACCAGAGAAGGAAGGATGAAAGAAAAGAATTACAAAAGAAAGTGAACCTGTGACATATAACGACCAAGATATTCTATTGCTAAACACTCCAATAAACAGTTCTAGTTTGACTACCAGAAGTCCCATGACGAAAAGAATTACCAAAGAAAGTGAACCTGTGACATATAATGACCAAGATATTCTATTGCTAAACACTCCGATAAACAGTTCTAGTTTGACTACCAGAAGTCCCATGTTAGCGCATAAAAATGAACTTATGCAGGAGAGACAGGATACCAAAATAATTGACAAGTCTTTGTTAAGTTGCATTGAGTTTCCATTATCCAAGAGCAGTATGCTAAAACATCCTGTAGACAAGAATCTTATTGTAGGAAAAATCCACCAAAAACATATGAATATAACAATATAGTAAAATACATGGGCAAGGTGGTTCCAGAAATCAAGAAAAGTGAAATTACAGAAATAGATTGTTAATCATTCACTGGAAGAGTAGGGAAAAACTCTTACCTTCGGTAGTTCTGGTAGTAGTTGTCAAGCTGATAGTAGATGAAAATTGGAGCTTTCATGTGTTTGTGCACCTATAAAGCATATTGTGCAAAAATGTCAGCAACAATGATAAAAAAGGTCTCGGAGCAGACCTCATCATAAAACCAACGCATGTAAGCAAGTACATGAAAGTATCAAAGAACAGCACGCAGAAAAAGGTCAAATGTCTCTGGCACAAGTTGAGTGACAAAAGGAAACTTGTCTAGAAGCGTGTGATGGTTTCCCTTATAGAGATTATACACAATTCTTCAAGGAACTAGAACAGGTTTTTTACCCTTCACGCAATCACGCATGAGAGATATCACTCCAACAACTTGAATATAGTAGACTTTAAGGGTGCTTCTGTCATTTCTAACTATTCTCCCTCTCCTTTCTTAGCGTCTGACGCTAGATTCAGGTCGATGCCAACCTCAGCTGAAAAATGATGCCTAGGAGATCCAGTTCGGAGAGTCCAGGTCCAATCCATACATTGAACTAAGTAAGCCGTCACTGCTTAGGCAAAAGTACACAATTATCTAAGGCATGCTCTGCCACTATGCTATAGGTCCATCTGCGAGCCTCCCCTTGGGCACCCAAATGTGTATGTGCATATTTACATACACACACCAACATATCTTTATATCCGTCCACCATAAAATAAAATGTTAAGCATTGGGAATGCAAAATGTGTCTAGCCAAAGCAGAGAAGGCCATTCTTCAAAAATCAGAAAAGAGGGGCAAGATGGATCCGCCACCCTTAATGACAGCATACAAGGTGCCAGAATATTATTGGATAAAGCTTATCCTTAAACACGGCTCTTGTATGTAAAATGTAGAGACATAAAAAACAAATAGAGTATCACCTTCAGGTACCGAGAACAATTTTATAAATTAACATATCTTTGATATACACCACCTTGTTACTCTTAAATAAATCTGGTACACACTCACTATCATATCTGTCCACAATCTCCACAACCTACAAGAAATAAATCAGGTTTATCTTCTATGCCAACTAGTCAATGGTGCTTTGGAGAAATGACATGCATATATTAATGGATAAATTGAAAAAAGCAGCAAGATTTGGAATTTACACTTTGCGAAGCATGAAGAGAAACAAGTCCAATGGGAATGAATAAGGCATCCACCAAAAAGAATGTTGTGATGACCTGGAAAGGAAAATAATTCAGCAAATGTCACACAAATAACTGCGACGAGAGTTTTGGAAGAATTTTATAATGAAGCTTTTCATGGACCCACCCATGGGGGAGTCAAGACAGGTTTACAAGCCGGGAGACTTTGCTGAGTAAACTGATACATAGCTGCAATATGCAATACCATCACAAATAAGAGGGGTCCTCAAACAGCAAGAGACGTCAAACCTGACTATCTACTATTATTGGCAAAAAGTAAATCTAGATACTGCCTATAACCTGGCAGGGTTCAAAGAAGGAACTCTTGTACTATAAATATAAGTACAGAGTACATCACAAGGACTCAAGACAGACAAGCCAAAGGGAGGAGATCCAAAGAAAGAAATTTAAAGCACTAACAAGCACTGATCCACTATTCGGCTTTGAGAACAACCCAACACAAGATAAAAGGCTAATGTGTGTGTGTGTGTGTGTGTGTGTGTGAGAGAGAGAGAGAGAGAGAGAGAGAGAGGATGCAAACTAAGGGTTGGAATCTGAAACCTGTGTATCTTTTGGTCAGTCTGGAAGGAGGGGACCAATAGGGCTTTAGAGTGTTGGAGCTCCCGCTGGCTAAGCACAAGTCTTTGGTTTTGAGCACCTTATTTATGTGGACAGCTCTCTTAGGAGAGTTCAAGTCTTGTACCGTAGGTGTGTTGTGCCCTACTTTTGGCGCTCTTTTTTTTCATAACGTGAATTTACATATTAAGAGGGCCCCACGACAACAGCTTAGGGATGTGTGGAAAAATCTGATCTTAAGCTTCAGACAGCATGCGATACAAGTAATAAAAAGTCTAGTCTCAAATCAATAACAGTATTCAGCAAGTTTTTATTTTGAAAGACTAAGAGGCATCACTTTGGACATAGCAGACAAGTAACCCCACTTGGCAAAACCTGGTATAGACCACATATTCACTTACATACCAGGGCCTCCATTATTGATTATCATACTCATTCTCGAAGAAAATCAATAATCCTCTCTGTAGAAGGAATATGTTTCTCACATGCTTTTGATGAAGGAAAACAGCATTTAAACAGTTCCCTTATGGTTTGTTATCATACTTCCTAATATGTTAACCGTCTGAAGCGGGCGCTTCGGAGTGGTTGTCCACATACTTACTGGTCATAACAATCCATTTCAAGTACCGCAAGTAAGTTACTTCCTCCATTTCGCAATTTCTCTCCCATCAGACTATTAGTCATTGCTTTTACAGTAGCTGACTTTCCGAACAGTCCTTATACAATTCTTAAGAACAATCTCAAATCAATTCAACGTTTCGTCATCCGAATTCTAAAACTAGAAACTCACAAAATGTCAAAGTGGGCAAAAATTGTGGAACAAAACACGTAAGAGAAAGAACATTAGCTTCCAACAAACAGTTCAAAGGCTAAAACTCGCCTTTGGACCGGCCCGACAGAACTGGAATCAACCGAGCTTCTGTGGCAACTGCTGCGGTGCTGTCTCCATCCACATCCATTGCAATCATACCCTAACCCCGGCGGTAAAAATGACAATCACACAACGATCTGCAACAAAAATGAAATCTCAAACTTGTATACATGAAACAACCCATTCTTACATAGTTCGATTAACAGATTTTGAAGCTAATACAGTCAATGCAGTTGTCAAAATCGTACTACTAGTTTACGATTTCCACTATTTCCGGAGGTGTGACAAAGAGTTTGCGGAGACGGAGAAAAGAACAACATACCAATGGGTTTCGTATGATTTGCAGCTTTCGACCAACTTCGATCAGATTATCTGGATTACGGTAAGAGAGGGAGGAGGGGGAATCAAAGGTGGAGCAAATTCTTCAAACAAAAAGAGAGAAGGGTGGACTGGAGGTGGATGACGCCGGGAAGTAACGGATATTTCTGCCGCAAGGCGCAAAAGGTGGTTGTAAATTGGCACCTCCCCACATGACGCATTGAAAATGGGTTTAGTTGGAAGTCCTTTGTTTGATGTGAAAAAGCAAATGATTCATCCTCTCAGATTAAACAAATGCGCGGACATCCATGACGAGCAGTCGAGCACCAGAGCAGAGGGTCATAGTTATGTAGTGATGAAGCTTTGAATTGCAAAAGTAAATTTATTGTAGACCTATATATTTTTGTAGTTATTTCATCTTTAATTACTTTTCAAAATTAAAGAAATATATAATCCTCGTCCTCGTCCAATAATGTACGAGAAGTAGATAAGATGACCGTCCCATACTTAAAGCATAAATAACCACAATCAAGTCAAACAACCGCATGCCAAAAAAACTAGATATAAAAATATATTCATATTCACGCGCAAACAGAGGACCCGCACCAAAAATGACATAATTAGGGATAAGTTACTAACGCATTCCATCACTCTTGATGTACAAAATAGCATGTGTGCGCTGCCATTTTTGGTGATTTGTTTTTCATGAACGCTGGTGATTTGTTTTTCAAAAAGTCGTTCAGATTTATTTGCATAGTATGTAAACTGAACATGAGCAAATTTTTAGAACTCATTTATTAAATAAATCGAGCATGGGCATTCTAAAGCGTTGAACGAATGTGTTCATGGATGGCTCGTCTGGATAATAATATAATTACAATGTGTTCAAAAGTCAAAAGTCATATAACTTAATTATAGTTTAGATTATGTTTACACCCAAAATCAGTTAGACAATTTGATCATGAAAGGTAAGGTTTTGATTTGAAAATAATTATTTCGAACGGGAACACAAGTTTTCTAGTGTAAGTTCAGCTCGTATAATTAACCGAACGAACTCGAGCCGAATACAAATTTTGTGAACTGAACTGCGAACGTACTACAAACAAATATTTAAAAAAATTACATGAACACGAATTGGAACATAGCTTGCAAACTAAAAAGGAGTTTGAATATACATATGTTGAGCTCGAATTCAATTCATATACAGTCGTATCTCCCACCCAACATCCGAGAGATATGCACAACATGTGCAACTTGAATTACTTTACACAAATAAAAAAAAATATTGTGGCTACATGCAGAAGTTTATATGGGTAACATGTTATCTGACATAACATTTGCTAATAACATAAGTAAAAATTTAAATACAACAAGTAAGGAAATGCAACAAAGTTAAGGCATTCTACATAAATGACATCTGCAGGAAAAAGCGAACGCTTGAAGGACCTAATTTGAATATGATCACTGGTGTAAGCTATCGTTGCAAATCCAGATTTTTTACTAGTCCCACCAAACACCGATATCATGTAATAATAAATAAGAGCTGGCAAAGCCTCGCGTGAACAAGAATTTCTCAAACTGACCTTAACAAAACATTTTGTGACAGAAATTTCCTGAGCTAAACTCCGAACCCAATACCATATGCCATAAAGATAAGATGGAGCAGTTCAAAAAATGACCACTTTCTTAACCCTCCAAATAGACCACGAAGTGACCACAATCCACATGAACCCCTCGATGAAAGGTCTCCTACCATAGCAGACCCTATCAGCGTAAATGAAACCAAATACCTTGAACTTCCTCAGAATGCAAGAAACACCGACAGTCAATAATGGGCAGAGCACCGATAAGATGCATAATGAAACCAAATACCTTGGCAATGTTTACGACCAAATTAACACGTAACGACAGTCAATTATGCAAGAATTGCCACACAAAGGTTAATATTTTTGCCTGTAAAAAAAAATTTAATTCCGAAATCTTCGTTAAACTGTTAAGGCAGTTTTCTTGCAGTAGCACTCAGACCAAAAGAATCTACTCCCGATATCCCTTGTAACGCTTGTGCATAGTAAGCTGATTTAATAGAAAAATCCCCATCCGAAGAAGCGGGAGTCCATTCTTGTGAATCCTTAAACCCATCATGAGATGGGCAAATAGCTAAATGCGTAGCACAATGTGCACGGGGAAAAGATCTCGCAGAATATAGGGGTCCTAAACAAAAGCACCCATAAGAAAAAGCTGATAATTATCCGGTCAATAACCTGCTAGTTGGTTTCATAGAATTCCTAGGTCCAGTAATCATTCCAAATAGAAATAGTTCCACCATTCCCTACCACCCACCTTAGGATTGCTCTAACAACTGACCAGAATACTATGCCAAACCACAAAAAATTCCCCCAGCTGAGGTGAGCACGAAAGTACATATGGAGTACAGTATCTGCCACAAAAAGGCCTAGGCCATAGTTGTATTAGGTCGAGTCCTAATTCCCACACTTGCTTTGCCGAGAGGGTCTCGTTCAAAAAATGCATTTTTTTTAAAACTAAGGCCACCCATCTACTTAGGAAGGCAAAGCAATCCCTAGCGACACAATGAAATGGCCGCCGATCTCCACTATCGGCCCACCAAAGATGAGCGAAGATCCTGGTCATGTTAATTTTTAACCGTGTTAACTCCTTTTGACATAATGAAGTAAACATTGTGGTAAAAATATTAATAAGCAATGTTCATGTGAAGATAACTAGTTCTGATTTGTTAACTGAACAAATATTAAAAGTTTATCTAGTACAAGAACAAAAAAATTAGACTCCAAGATAAAAAAATACGTGGAGAATACATGAGATCAATTCGGTTTTGCACGAGACATTGTTATTGTGCTTGTGGAATTACCTTTTGAAAATAAGTTGTACATTTCAATGGCACGCCACGTATCATTTTTTTTTTTCTAAATCTAATATGTTATCTTCATTTTTTTGCGTATAAATTTTTTTTTTATGGTCAAAATAGAGACAATTTTAAGAATATAATAGTTAAAATTAAGTCACATAAGTTAGTATATTAATTAAGTTAAGTTTTAGACTGATTAGAATTATCTTTTAAATTGGATAAGGTTTACGAGTATAACATTCATCATTCCTACAAAATTAATTACATTTGAATATAAGGACCCTGTCCAAAATTCATCATTTTTTAATCCTAAACCTCGTAAGTTTTTTATATTTCAAGTATATTGTGTTTCAAAATTGTATATTTATACTACAAAACAATTTTAAGAATTCAATAGTCAAAATTAAGTCACAATGATAAGTTAAGTTTTAGAATATTTAGAATCAGTTTCAAATTACATAAGGCTTATAATATGAAATTAACTTATTAAGAAATAAGACTCCATCCAACATAATATTGGAAACCATTAATGACACTTTTATATTTAGTATGTAGCAATTATAGATTTTGTTTCACATTATGAACATAATGTGACATATAAAAAAGTAACGATGTGTCGTACAAAGAAGTTATCATTGAGTTTCATTATGTTTCTTTTTTCATTTGCTATATATTATATACTCACTTCGTCCAAAAAAAATTGCTTCAACTTTGACTTGACATGCATATTAAGGATATAAGCATACACTTTGTGTTTTTCATTCTACCACTATTGAGAGATGGGGGAGAAGGAAATCGGCCAGGAGAGAGAATCTTGGTTGGTATAGTGTTACATGTGAAGAGAGAAATAGAAAAAAAATATATAAAAAAGTGTAAATATGCAAAAATATCTGAAGAATCTTTCTTGATTTAAAAACTGAGCATTTTTTTTATGACATTTCAAAAAAATATATATATAATCAATTTTTTTTTTCGAATGGACTAGATGATAAGGATAACACTAATAGATGATAAGGGTAACATTAATGCTTGGCTACAAACTAAACCCTGAAGTATGGTTAATGACATTAGGTAACACATAGTTAAAGAGAATCTAACTAGTTTAATTGATAAAGTCTCTTGGTATCGTAGTAAGAGTCGCCGACCTCACATCTTCTGATGTCTAGCTCACTTTGGCTTATTATTCTTTCTAAATGCATCGTAGAATAGGTTATAAAGAATATATAAATGTCAAAGTAAACATCCTAAGTTTATTCAATGTTTAATCCTTGGATATGTGAGGGATTGTGTACCATGACATTTTTCCAAGATAAAAATGAGCATAGGTATCATGCTTTGGTGCATAAAAGTCCTCTTTTTAAGAATCCTATTTTTGGGAAAAGCATGTATATAGAAGCACCTATTGGATCTTTCCATTTGGTAATCTCTGGATATCCACATTGACATATGAAGTTAATCTCTCATCTATACTATCAATATATTTGAATTTGGTTAGTTTCTTCTATGCCTACCAAACTTTAAATCCTATTTTCTTGAATTTTTATAATTTTAAAATAAAACTTAATAAGTGTTAAATTTTGATTGGCCACAAAATAACTTCCAACCTCATGAGCTCTAGCCATCCAACCCTATGACCTCTATTCTTCTATTTCATAATTAATTAATATTATTTATGTGCATAACACGTGATTTTAACTAACACTCTTTCCGTGCATGGCAACAATTGTAGCTAGTAATTAATTAATACTATTTTCGTGCATAGTATGACATTTTAACGTACACTCTTCTCGTGCATAGTACAAGATTTTAGTTAGTATATTCTTATGAAGATAAAATCTTGATTTCACTTCCCTTTGAAGACGCCTTTTACCTCGTGTGAGTGGCAAGGACAAATTTTCTTGTGAAAAATGGAATTTAGTTTGGCGAATTGACTCAAAATTGGGGTGTCCCTTTGGAATTCCTCGATGGCAGTAAGGTCACCAACATGCTCAAGTGACTTCAATTGTGGTTCTGAGAGGAACATGCTGCACCCTAAACACTCAAGACATTTGATCCACCCCTTCCCCCCAAATTCCATATCAATCTCCACCGCTCAAACTCAACCACGCACCCCTTTCAGTTCCCTCCTAGAACTCTGCAAAAGCCCACGCCACCTCCAACAAATCCATGCCAGGTTCATCCTCCTTGGCCGCCACCAAAACCCCACACTTTCTTCCAAACTCATTGACGCCTATGCCAACCTTAACTTTCCCACTCTCTCCCAACAAGTCTTCTGCTCTCTCACCATTCCAGACCTTACAGCTTACAACGTATTTCTTAGGAAGTGTTACCATTTTGGTGAGTTCAAGAAGACCCTTTCGGTCTACCAAGAAATGGTCAAGAACTCAGTGTACCCTGATGAACTTACATACCCTCTTGTCCTTAAGTCATGTATCGTACTTTCAGATGTTGGGTTTGCCAGAAAGATTCATGGGCAGGTGCTAAAACTTGGTTTTGAATCATATGACTTAGTGGGTAGTGGTTTAGCAGAGATGCATGGCAAATTTTGCGATGGAGACAGTGCACGTGAACTGTTTGAGAAAAGGCCCCTCAATTGTCTTGTTCAACCCTATTCTGTTAACATTATTAATTTGCTGAGGGAAAGTGTGGACTTAAATTCGTTGATAATGGGAAAAACTGTTCATTGTTTGATTTTAATGAGAAATTTTTGGCGGGATCTGTCTATGAATACTGCATTGCTGACGATGTATTCTAAGTTAGGTTGTTTGGAAGACGCGAGATTGCTGTTTGATAAAATGTCTGAGAGAGACTGTGTCGTATGGAATCTGATGATAGCAGCTTACTCTCGAAGTGGGTGTTCGATAGAATCGCTAAAATTGTTAGTGAAGATGGTGAGATCAGGGATCAGAGCCGATATGTTTACAGCAATTGCCTCATTATCGTCGATTGGAGAGTTAAAGTGTCTCAAGCGAGGGAAAGAGATGCATGCTCATGTGATTAGGAATGGCTCAGATCATCAGGTGTCGGTTCCTAATTCTCTCATTGATATGTACTGCAAATGCGGTGGCCTAGTAGCTGCACGACAGATATTTGACTTGGTTACAAACAAGACGGTAGTTTCATGGAGTTCTATGATAAAAGGATATGCATTCCACGAACAGTTTTATGATTCTTTCTCTATCTTCATGAAGATGAAACTCGATGGATTCAAAGTTGATTCCATTACAGTGATCAACGTCTTACCCGCCTGTGTGAATGTTGGGGCATTAGAGCAAGTCAAGTACCTTCATGGGTATTCAGTGAAAGGGGGGCTTAACTTGATGCAGTCTGTGAATACAGCACTTCTTGTAAGCTATGCTAAATGTGGATGTATAGAGATAGCAAGAGAGCTATTTGATGAAGAGGAAATAACTAGTAAGGATATAATCACCTGGAACTCTATGATCAGTGCATATTCTAAGCATGGAAATTCAATTCAATGTTTTGAGCTGTATAACCAAATCAGGCATTCGAAACTAAAACCAGATCGGCATACTTTTCTTGGTATGTTAACGGCTTGTGTTAATTCAGGCTGTGTCACAGAGGCGTGGGAGTGTTTCAAAGAGATGACGGAGAAATATGGTTGCCAGCCTAACCTGGAACACTATGCTTGTATGATAGATCTTCTAGGGCGAGCTGGGCATGTGAAAGAAGCCTCCGAGCTTATAAAATCTATGCCATTTGAGCCCGATGCTCGGGTGTTGGGGCCACTCTTGAGTGCTTGTAAGTTGCATCCAAACATGAGGTTAGCAGAGTTTGCAGCTCAAAGGCTCATATCTATGGAACCAAAGAATGCTGGAAACCATATCCTCCTATCCAATATATATGCTGCAGCTGGGAAATGGGATAGAGTTGCTAAGATGAGAACTTTTCTTAGAGACAGAGGGTTGAAGAAAAATCCTGGCTGTAGTTGGCTAGAGATAAATGGGAAGGTTCATGAGTTTCGTGTTGCAGATCGATCTCATCCTCTATCAGATGATATATATGCCATCTTAGCAGATATAGAAATGGAAACCACGGATTTCAAGTACAGAAGTTCTGGGAATCTGCTCTAATGACGATATTATCCATATGATGTAATTTTTGTGATCTTCTCCTCTCAATTTCTTCTTACTGCTATGCTGATCTTCCTACCAGCACAATTATGATCAGCCTTCATGGCGGTATATCAGATGAAATTAAAGAGAAAAGAGACAAGTTGGGGTTAATGCATCGAACATTAGATCCCACTATACAGAGGCCAGAGCTTCAATTGTAGACATAAAGACACTTACTTTGGCACCAAGCTGGCCCTCCGAGACTTTGGAAGAGAAACTTGGAATAGGCAAATGGTATTGCTTTTTGAATTATTGACTGGGTGGTACAACATATTGTGGGATGTAATCAAGAACGATAATATATTTGATGCCTCCAGAGTCCAGAGCATCCAAAGCCGTTTGGAAGGACTTGGTACGCCTCAAGGTACTTGGGTGACTTGGATATTACCTAGTCGGATGCTTAGCAACAATTTTGCCCATTTTTGACAGTGGAGGGTGTATGTACAATGTAATTGCTGTTAGGATCTTCTAAACGTCTGTATACTGCATATCTTAAAGTGGGTCAAATTCTTTTTGTATGAATTCTGACATCCATTAAGGAGTAAGGAAACGCTGACGTAAATGACTCCACATACAATTGTTTTACCATTAACCTTGCTCAGAGAGCTATTACATGGCAGTAACAGAAGCACATTAAGTTAGTTCTCCAACTCTTGCATGAAGGAACTTGTGAATCTTCACATGTAATTAATCTCTTTTCTGAGAGAGAAACGATCCTGCCACATAACGTTTCCGATGAAACTTTCGTATATTACAATTGTTGATGTACACAATCTCTGTAATACAAGCACATTGAGGCTTTGCTCAGAGAGCCATTACATGTTTGTCAAGAAGCACATTAAATTAATTCTGTCTTCAAAAATCAGCTCAAGCACAAATTGGACCTGACCCTCCTAGTCCCATGCCCTTTTTCTTCTTGTGAGCCCGACAGGTATCCAGCTCTTGAGCCCTCCTCTTCATCATCATCAGTAATAGATTCGGCTTACACAACAACGAATCTTCTCTACTAGCAGCTTCTCTCACGGCTGCTGTACTGCTTTTTTCTGGTGCTTCTCTTGCTATTTTCTTTGCAGCAGCCTTTCCAGAAGAAGTAACAAAAGCATGCTTCATTAGCATATCACTAGACCACCGCAGCCTCGGATCACGAACCAAACACTTACTTAGAAAATCAATTGCCTCTTCCGACATCCCCAACCTTGGTATCTCCGGTAACTCATCGGAGAATCCGATCCTATACAGAACGTTCCACTTATCCGCGTTCTCTTTGAAATCCCATGGCGTTTTGCCCGTAAGCAGCTGTAGCACTGTGCACCCAAGTGCCCAAATATCCCCCTTGGCACCATAATCCCCCTCTGCAACAGCCTCGGGCGCCATGTACAACGTTGTCCCCCTCAGCCCCGACCTGTTGCGATTCTTCTCCCCCGTCTTCTTTGCCAAACCTAAATCAGCAATCTTTGCGTCCCCGTCCACAAGAAGAACATTGCCTGGCTTGATATCACAGTGAACGTAACCGCCTTCGTGGATGTGATGCAAGCCGTTCAACATGGACTTTGTGTGCTTTCTTGCTTCTTCCTCCCACAATCTGCCGCCATGCTTCACTCTGTCAGCCAAGCTGCCCCCATTAGCGTACTCCAACAGAAGGTTGTAGTAGAGCACGCCATCTTCTTCTGAGGCATCAGCCTTGTAGCAGTGGACAAGGTATGGGGAGCCTTCGAGGTCGCTCAAGGCCTCTCTCTCTTTCTGGAGGGATTCCGAATGAACAAGCGGAGCAGATTTTACAGCGATTACCGGAGGAAGATGGCCATCTTCGTCTTCTTGATCGACCGTGGCCATCTTCACCACCCCAAAACCTCCTTGCCCAATGATTTTAACAGTCTTCCACATTCTCTCTGAATTTTTTTTGTTTGATTCTTCGTTATGAAACAACAAGATTGACCCCTTTGTATCCTTTGTAGAATGTGAGGCAAGTTTAATTAGATTAGGATTCGAGAAGACATAGGATTTAGGAATGAGGGAAGCATAATTCGATTAGGAACTAGGATTAAAGAAAAAAAATAGGATTTAGGAAGGAAGTTGGTGATCCAAGGCTCTATGTTCCCGGTTCACAAGTTTGTCGCCAAAAACAGATAAAAGCTGTGCTTTTAAGATTGTACTTACAGCTTTGCTAGTTGTACATTGCTTTGGTGGTTGCTATATGTAGTCAACCTCTCATTGTGATCTCTGTGTTTTCTTGATGTAAAAAAAATTATATCAAGGCATTTTTACATCATTTGTTTCGATAAGTATAGTAGAGAAACGGACGATGCGTCGTAATGTGATATATCTTATGAATAAGTATTCATGTTTGGTAAAGTAAATGTTTTTTTAAATAGCAACAATTAGTAATATATAGTTTCCTTGAATCTAAAATCATAGTCATTAAAAGATTTTTTTTGTTAAATTTAAGAACTCATCGAACTAACACGTAACATACAGAAGACACGTAACTTTGATTTGTTTTTCTAAACCCACGATAATTGTTTATAGCGCTTGACAAAGTAAAGATAGAAAAAAAAATGAAAAATAACAAAATTGTCTCTCCTTTGGAAGTCAACGTGAGAGCAATCAAGTTGTGACTGGATTAGATAAAGCGTAAATTGCACGGCTTCAGCCATCAGGATTTTTGCCAAAGTTCTGAACAAGAATTTGGAAATTAAATTTTAGGAAAAAATTTATGGCTCGAATCAAGACCGACCCAAACAAAGGAAGAGCCGAGCAAATCAGAAATAATTCGGAGCCGCTCTTAAGTCTTGAATGCTGCTATTGCTCTAAATCTGTCTCACAACCAACGTACCATGGTAGCTGAAGCATTAGCAGTTAGCAAAGCCATGGTTCGACCCTGAATTTCAAGAGGGTCATTTTAGGGGGAGATGCCACGCTAATCACGGACGTGCTCGATATGAAATCTTCTGGTGGAAGTTATTGTACGAGAGTGTTTGACTTTGGTAAGACATTTAGATACTTGTTATTTTAGTATTATAGGAAGAAAGGGAAATGGAGTTGCTTATTCTTTCGCGTGCTTTAGCCTTTCTATGGAAGAGAAGTTAACGTGGTGTGGTTCTCCTCCTAGTTTCTTTTTGATCATTTTTGTTAATTTCAATATATTTTTGTTTTTCTGGTTGGAAAAAATAATAACGATAGACGTGGCTTAAAAACCGTCTAGCACGCTACCCCAACTTCAACCCCAACAAGTCCTCAATTTAATTGAATCTAATTATGCACAAACGACCTTGGCCTACAAAAAATATGAAAATAAGAAATATATGCATCCTAAAAAATTATACTTCAAGCGAATCCGAGTCATCTAGGGCAATTCCCAAAGTATCCACACGGAACAATCTGAAACTTGGTAGCCGAGTAATTGAGTTATTTTTTCATTTTCTTTCCATCTATGAAGTAAAAATTTTCTAATCAAACTTAAGCTCCGTCGATGGAGTTGCTTTGTGAACTCCAGAGGACCCGCTTTAGCCACATATTTCAATAAAATCTTGTTTTCTTTTGAAAAAGAGGACTTCAAAGCTATGAAAAGTTCCCACTACTGCTAAGCAAAAAGAAATTTACCTTTTTCTTAGCGGATATTAATTTTTATTCGGTGTAAAAAATGAATATGTTGATACGCATTGAGCAAGGTGAACGAACACAATGCTTGAGTAACTAATTCGCAACTAAAATAAAGATAACTCTCGAGATATGTCGTAACGCTTTTCTTAAGTAAGTACTTATTTTCACCAAAAGTGGTTTGAAGTAGTTGCTAGGGTCCAACAAAGTACAATGATACACACTGTTTGCGAGAACGATTAACACCCTGCAAATATGTATATGAAAAAGATAACTGAGAAAGGCGCAATTTCTGAGGTAGAAATTCTAAGTATTCTATTACGACGGACCAGGGCTTACTCGATTTGGGTTGCACCCTCTCAACATGCAATCATTTATTTTAGGCCGCTGGATTGAAGCTCATAAATTTAGTGGTTCTAGTCCACTAACCGTTATTGTCAATTGTTTGTTGACCAGTTGTTGCCACTGATTGGGTCAAGTGCAAACCGGTGCTACTGTACAAAACAACACCTCTAAAATAGATGGCCAGGCTCGACCACATAAAAAAGTTAGCCATCCGTCGTGTACCGTAATGATGTATACGTGCGAAGTGCAAAGTGCACCACCAAAGCGTCACTCTGCGCTACACAGTCGACTACCACAAACACTTACGCTCACGTGTGATGCTTGATGCATAAGATTGTTGCTCGTATGGTACTTCGTATACCGTACTCGGTGTACTTGAATACAACTTAGCGTGCAATATAAGTTATTAAGGAATGGAGCTTCTTCATATATTATCCCCATTTAGTTTTCTTTGATCTATTAGGTTAGATTCAAGCTTTTGTAAGATCATCATGTCCTCAATTCCTCTTTTTCCCTCATGTTTGACACAAAAAATCTATCCAAACTTTGATAAGGATACATTAACATGGACAAACATCAACAACACCTACCATTTTACAGAATATCGAACAAACAAGAATGAGCAACTGATCTTATTATCTAGCAAAGTATATCTTCAAGTGAAGATGTCATACAACTTGGATCTTCCCTTAGTAATTATATAACAAGGCTAATCTATTTTGTAGTAAATAAATTTTGAACCAACGGTCATTGTTGACTAACAAATTGTACATCGTACAACACTTGCATTTTGTATCTTGTTTCTTTTGAGTACTTTAGAGTCAAGCCATGTACACATGTTGTCGTAAAAGCTAATAAATCTACTAAGTTTCCCTCCTACATGGTCTAGTAAAGAGTCACATCCTACAATAAAACAACACATTGATCTCTCATGCTCCAATTGTCTTGTATCTCTATTATCATTACAAGGAATTATAATGCTCTCATCAGAATGATAATTGATGTCCTATTTGAATGGTCAGATTTGAGTGATATGAGCTATACAATTTGGGAAAATTAGTAACAGATGGGTTTTGGACTTAAATATCCATAGATGAGTGGTTTTTTTTTTTATCGGAAATTGTGAAAAAGGGGGGCCAAACTTTAAAATCTCTGAAAAGTGGGTGGCTTGGAAAAAAATGGGTTTTGTTTAAAAGCCATATTTTCCCATCCCAAAATTACCCCTCCCCACATTGACCCGCATCAGACCTTTGCCATCCAAAATTCTGCCAACCCCACTCCACCCCCCGCCCTGCGAAGGATACCCATCCCACCTACCCCCCACCCTGCTGTGGATAACCCACCCCACCCCCTTCTATTTCCCTCCAAATCGACACTTTTTCCCAAACCACAACACACTACCTTCACGAACACGCACACGCACACAGCTCTGTCTCTCGTCTTCCACGCACGGTTGTCTCCTCCCCGTACACAACACCGGCACCACCCGCACCCGCACTACTTCCATCCCCTTCGCCCAACCCTTCACCCCCCAACTAACACTACGTGGTCAGAATTCCCCCAACCCCGCCGCGTAACAAAAAAATTACAAAGCGTTTCATGCATGTCGCTGTAGAGGCACTGAAGATCGCATTTCGAAGTTCGACGTTTGTGTGCACCAGTGTAAAGGTGGGTCCCCTTCTTACATTTTGCAATCAGTAGGTTGATTGAGCTTAATATGAGTGACCTTGTTTGTTTTCTGTTTTTGTGATCGCGAGTGTTTTGACAAATCATGATATTCCGTACTTTGGCATGCATGCAATTGGTTCGGTGAGAAACAGAACGGGCTTGCATGCAGTTGTAACTGCTATAAATTTTGAACATCCGTTTATTTTTTTCTCTTGGCTTTTTGTCAAATTTTAGCCTTATGCAGTGTTGCCTCGTGTCATTTAATGTTCTAACAACGTCCACAATAGGAGTGAGAGAAGGAATACATCTTTTTTATTGGTCCATAACTTATTCTCACTAATCACTTAACAAAATCCACACTTACCCACAGCATAAGTAGGGCATATTGGGCTTATCTGATAGTTGTAATAATAGTAGTTGTAGGTATGATGAGCTGTTGTGGTAGTCGTGATATCAGTATCTTGGTGGTAACAACGGTAATTATAGTGATGATCAATAGTTGAAGTGACAGTAATGATGGGTGAGGTGGCGGTAGTGAAAGTGGTTGCATAAAGTTGGTCCATATAAGTAGTGTAATAGTGGTAACAAATGATGTATAAACTAGAATTATTGTGGTGGCAGTAGTGTTGATAAAATCACTAACAAGACAGTTATGGTACATGTAAAGCGCCGTGGGGTTGGTGCAGCGACGCTGCATATGGCAGTGGTAATTATAGCAGTGGTAATGGTGGTTGATAGTGGGGTAATGATAAGTGTGATAAGCGGTCGCAGGGAACACAATTTGCCGGTTGTGGTGGGCGTAATGACAGTAATATCGATAAAGTAGTGATTGTGACAGCAATGATGGTATTGGCGGTATTAATGATGGCTGTCTTGACAATAATGGTGGTTGTATGAGTGGTAGTGGTAGTAGTAAAGTGGTAGAACTTAATTCTGGTAGTATGTTTTTTGTATGATGCACAATAATCCAAATGTTTTGCCTTTAAGCTCACAGGGTCAATCATGGTTCGAAGTATTGCCTTTAAGCTCTCAGGGGTCTATCGCTCTAACTGAAATGAGACAGCTCGAAGTGTTGCCTTTAAGCTCTCAGGGATCAATCTCTCTAAATAGGTCGTGTGATTCCTACATCCTAGGAGTTTGAACCATTATTAATAGACTAGTGTATGACAAAAAGTGAGGGCTTTTTACTGGAAACCGATCAGAGATTATCATTGTGCATTATAGCCTTGTTTTCTGATGTAGTAAGATCCAAGCAAGAGCCTTAGAATATGTCTCAGAAACAAAAGCTGGTAGATGTCCTACTATTGTAAGTTTTGACAGGACACTATAGATGAAACGAATTTTCTCTTAAATCTTCAACAAGAATGTGTCTTCGCCCTTATTGTACCCTAACCAAAAAACAAATGTGTTATAACTATTACCCACGGATAGATTTTCTTGCTTTTTGGCCATGAATGCTAAGAGTGATTTTTAGCTACTGTTTGACCGAATGTAAGCTCTTTTAAAGTTCTTTCACCATTATTTCAGACTTCAAAGTCAACAATGATGCTAGACAGTGGGAAAGAGGGAGAAATGTGCATAGTTCTCTATAATATACATCAGCGCATCACATTGCAGAGACGTCAATTAGCACGTAATGATTCACTTGGTGGAAATTTAGATATTGTTGATAGGTGGCTGACACATACAATCTGGTACATAAATCACTTAGAGAAGAAATCAAGTTTACAGAAAAGAGAAATGGTGCGAGTTTTCCTAAGTTATAGGTTAGCTTGGCTGAAAACTACGCATACTCCACAATGTGGGGACTGGGAGCCTTATGCGTAGAACCGCCATTGTACTTATTTGTTCACTTATATTTGAATTTCAATATGAGCTACTATATAATGTTCACTCATCAGTACTTTAGTTTCAAACAGTCTTTGTTCGATTCTGATTAAAATGACACAATTTTATACCTTTATTTGTTGGTTTTATGTCTGCATGTGTTTATAATTGGTTCAAACCGACATTTTTTATACAACTACCCATCTTTGGGGTTTATCAAAGTCATAACCCTGGTCTATCATGGTTCGAACAATTTCTTAATGACACGTTATCAGGTCCTATTAGTACGAATTCCTTGATTTGAACACAGGATAACTAAGACCAATACCGCACTTTGCCTGTTAAATTGATCATGAGAAAGCACATGGAGAGTACTCTTATTAGCGGGCTTTTGCATTTCAACCTAAAAAAGGGGAGGAGAAGGCTTTTAGGCGCTTAGATACAGGTTCGTATAGGGTGCCGTCATTCTTCGGAACAATCGGCCTTTTTCCCCTCTTGCTCCTTCTAATAGTGGAATGACCTAAAGAAGTCCGAAAATCATGCTCGGATGGTGATGATAGTAGCCGAGATCAAGGTGTCGGGCCAACTTCAGGTGATGGTAGCTCCGCAGAAGCTGCAACTCCCTTGTTTGCAAGGAGGAACTTCTCAAGTTCTGGCAAGTGAGGCACAATCTCCGCCAACTTGCGTACCCACTGCAAACGACTCAAATTTAGTTAATACAAAAACAAATTGATTTGAGGGTGAAAAAAAAAACCCAACAAAAGCAATTAACTTTAGTCCATTGAGTTGCTAAGCTATGTACGGGGCAGAGGAGACATCCGTGTCATTGTCTCCACAATTCTCCAATTCAATGTGGCTAGTTATATGGCGTGGTGTCCAAGCTGCCATATAAGGCCTTTAAACCTCTTCGATGTCGAGGACGCCACATGGAGCTTTATGGAAGTAAAAAAACTGCATGGGAAATGTCATCAGGGATCAGGTCAATAATAAACATAGATCGATATTAGAATGTACATATAATAAGTTTTGCGTACCATCAACAACGCTAGGCAGACGGTGATACCAGTTTTGGTCCTGCCTTGCTTGAAATTGGTCACACCTTGGACTAACTTATCAAGGACAAGTTGCGACCAATTGTACTGTGCGGACGTTGATGCGACGATAGGGCAGGAAACAAGTCGACGGATGGCTTGCCCTTAGTAGGATAGAGAAATGTACTCAACAAAAATAGCAAGAAAGCTTGACAAAATTCCTCATTGACCACTTGTGCACTCGTGAGGTACGAGGCCAAGTCCTTTACACTCATCCGAGAAAAACGATATCAAACGGGATGCAAGACATCATTGTTAATGGATGTTAGAACTCATTTGCCCTTGTATGGAATGCGTAATACAAGTCCAACATCACTGACATTTACCCGTACGGTTTTGGTCTTGCCTATGTACATCTTGCGCGTGTACGGGTCAAATCTGTCAACAAGGCCAAGTAGGAAACTCCTTGGCAATGTCTAACAATGCATGCTGAAGAAAAAAATGAAAACCCATTGCCTCAATCGCGGAGGATTTGGAGGCATTTTCTTTTAGCCCCTCCATCAAAGCAGCAACCATCCTTGGGCTGCACCAGCTATCAAAGATTGCCTGCAATAAGTTAGTCTTCCTATCAATAAGTACATGTCCAGTACATTTCTATATAAAATCTTTGTAAAACAACACCGTCCAATTATAATGCAGGTTCCAATGTGTGATTGCTGAGTGTATAGAGAAGTCATTGTGCCTATGCAGTTTCTCCTTGACTGTTTGTGGAATGCCTATACAGCTTAGCAGCGTTCTGGAGTTCATGAAGTACATAGGACATTTAGCCCCATAATGAAATATATATTTTAATTCAAGCTTATGTGCTAAGTTCATGCGGGTGTGCTTTGTGAATTAGCTGGGGATTATTACAGAAGTGCAATGGACATGCAGAGTAACTTCGTATACAGCGTAGCAGTGGGAAAATTTACTGCCACTTTGGCAACATGCATTGAAAAGGAAAGAATCAGTGCAATTAAGAGGGTATTGGGTTGGGGATCAGAGAGTGTGATGGATGAGACAGATGTCGGATGACAGAATAACCAGGAGGGTGTTGTGCATGACGCACTACATAATGTAATATAGGCAGCAGCCACATTTTAAAAGTCAACTTACTGGAAAAATTTCACAATCTGAGTGTAGAAGTAGTTTTATGCACAGGTGAATGAAAACCCCAATATGTCTACCTTATAAAAAATATGTGAATGGTATGCCTTTGGCACATCCACTAGTAGTAGAATCGTGCAAGGCTTATTTAGGAGGCTTATAATTATGCTTTCATTTTGCAAATCATGTATAATGTGTATGTAATTTACCTTTCCTTTTCCTTTTGGTCTCCAATACAGTGAAAATACAAATCCTTTCTAGCGTGCTACCTTCAATTTCAATAAATTTTCATGTTGTCATGGCCATATATGTCTTAGGTAAGCTTATTTCTATTTTCTAATTTGTTTTCCGATTATCGCCAGACAAATAATGTTCTTGGCCAGCCTGAAAATGCCTATGTGCAGTAATTACATATCTCTTCATATACAGTTGGATTTGGTTGGCATCTTCTTTGCCTTCCGAACCCCAAATCTCATTTTCTAGCAATTCTTTATTTGATTAACACATCATCATACAAGTGTTAGCTTCCATTTAGCTCAAACAATTAATGCTCTTATTCCCCCAAACACAAAAAACAATTGCTAATTATCATGAAATATAACCACTTTAGCCCATGATCTCCCTACCACCATGTTTTTAGCCACCACTTCTTTACCTTCCCTATAAACCGAACCCGTTCCATCACCTTTTAGAAAGAAAGAAACCTAAAGAAACAGGGAAAACAAAGCAAAAGAAATTACAGACAACGTACACTCCTACCAAGTTAATTACATGCAAGTGTGCCACCATATACTGCATAACATTTCTCCTTTCCATTAAGTCACTTCGTGTTTGTTTGCATATATGTAATCAAATTTATGTCCAAGCCTCTCAATAAAGTCGTACCATCTCATATTTGTAGAAGTGTATATGTCAATTCATAACAAAATTTCAAGCATGGTTGTTTCATAGCACGATGGATTACTTACATACTTCTAGAAGTTGTTTCGGAGCTTCTTACCAAACTTTTTTGGAAAAATTTCTTGTAATGGCTTTTGAAATGACACTGTAATCTTATGTAATCCAAACAACGAGATATGAAATTGGAGAAGGAATTTGAGAAGAGTTTGGGCTCGTGTTGTAGGGGTCATGGGTATGGTGGGTTGTGAGTAGCGGTGGTGTGGGTTGTTGCTTTCGGTGGGTATTTAATTGTGTATGGGTGTGTGTGTCAACTGAGAGCGGTTGAGTCGACAATCAGCATTACAGGGGCCGAGGGAAGGGAGGTCACCAACAGGAATTGGAATATCGTCAAGCATGCCATATCAAATGCCCAGTTGGCACTGTTCTCTTCAGGAGGTATCATCACCCCGGACAGGATGGCCGGAATTGTTCGGGCGATTCTTTTCCGATGGGATTCTAGAGAGGTTGTTTGGCTGGTCCGCAAACTAGTGCTGTTATTATAGGCAGTTATTATTGGGATAGTCAGGAATGCTAAAAAGGAGTGAGAGATTTGTCAAAGTTGGCGACAAGTGATAGTCTGGACTGTGATAACAACCCACCAGAAGTGGCTTCGGGTGGTAGGTGCCGCCATAAAAAAGAAACAAAACATGGCCTCTGATTTCTTATTGGATAATACCACGAAAATGTGGCTAAGCGTAAAAATCGTATAAAACTCTCTTTCATACAATGCAGAGGATAGAGTTCCATTTTATTACTACCCTATAAAAAACCTTGATACAGATACACAACACATAGAAAACATTATGAACAAGCATGCATACCAATACGTGCATCTTAGTTTACGTACCATGTGCAATGATTTTTTTTTGGGATTTGGGGTGAACGTAAACTGGCGTGAAAGAGAAATTAATTGGGTTACCCTATATAAATTAAATGATGAACCTACTGACACGATTATGTGGCCTAATTAAGGAGGACAGATCATTGCCCCTTGAGATAACACGACATTCAAAGCTAGCTTTTGATACATGATATGTATTTCGTTTAACAAGAAGGCATAATTCAGTCAAGTATTGAAGATGGATATAAACTTCAAATGGATTAGGCTGGAAGAAAGTGGAGTACCATAAGGGGAGAGATGGAGATGAAGAATGAAGGAAAGGGAGCTCTCAACCAGGTATTTGGAAAATGTACTGTATTACCTATGGGAATAATAAGAATGAACCGACTAGGTTATTTTGTTCAATAATCATGTAGAGCATAGTTTCCAGGGCTAATCTACTCCTTATATTATTTCATCTTGATAAGACATAGAAGATTGGGCATTTGAGGGCCAGGGAAGTCTGCCTACAAATAGGGTTTACATTACTTCCCATTAGATAGCTAAGGTTGATGGTTTTCCTACGATTGTACAGTAACAAATAACTCAGGCCAACTTGAGGGTTTGACTTGCAACTTGCTGTGAATTCTCTTGAGTCGGCCTTTATTTGATCAAGTCAATGGATTTGGATAGCAAATGAGAGTTGCATTAAGGATAAATCACAAATAATCCCTTAAAATGATCTAGACAAACCACAATCTAGACATGGACTGGATTGAGCCCAATTACCGACTGGACCACTGTAAACTCTGTTAGTACGAATGTTAACCTATCTTCACGGACAAACTAACTCAAACCCATCTCTTACAAGGCTCTTAAATCGGTTAATCCGATATTTGGAAATCCACATGTAACATTGTAGTGACGACTAACCTTATAAACTCCCTTAAACAAGCTCAACCTATTGATTGTTATGAATGCAATTAACCAGGAAAGAGCATTTTTTTCCCCTTGGTTTAAGCAGTTTAAACAACTCTTATATGTCCCAAATGGCGGCATTTAGGTCAACTTTTTCGCCATGATATGCTCTAGACACAAGATATACGGATTCAAACTACTCAATTATAACATATATCACGACTTGAAGATGGATATTCCAGTACATCCCAATCGCGTTCAGGCTCAGATACATGAGAATTGGCATAAAACATGAGATTGTTTAATTAATTAAGTCCTTGGGTTTGGCTTAACACATGAGATTGCTGTTATTTATCAACACATATATATAGGTGTTTTTCTTGGAAGGCAGATGAGAATTTTCTTGTTAATCCTTCAAACTCTGTTAATATGGATGTTACCTATCTTCGTGACAATTATCTCCAACCCATCCCTTACGAGGCTCTTAAATCCGTTCATTCACTATTTATAAAGCCACATGTAACATTGTGATGTACTCCAACATTAAAGTTCTTTAAACGAACTCAACCTGATGGTCGTAAATGCACTTAACCAGAAAAAGCAACTTTTTCTGTTAAAGCAGTTCAAATAGCTCTTATATGTCACCATGGTAGCATTTATGTCAACTTTTGGCAATGATATGCCTTAGACACATGATATATGGATTCAAACCATTATGCGACCCTAACTTGAAAATTCCAGTACATGCCAATGGTGTCAAGGAACATTATTGAACACAAACTTCATAGTTCTTACCCTGAAGCTTCTGGCTGTTGCTGTGTGGACTTAACCATATTACATACAGCCATGATAATCAACAAAACACGAAAGCTCACTCACTTGAAAGCAAATAGGCCACAAAAGAAAACAACAACTCAAGCTCAAACAAGCAGTTTTGGGTTAAATAGAGAATTTAACCACACACAACAACACAACAATTGACAATAAAATGGTATGAAATGAATACTTGCCTTATCTGTTTTGCGTTTCTCTTTGCCTTTCTTCGGAGTTGCGTTGTACTCCTCCATGTCTTTTTTGGCTTGGAGGACGTACGGTAATTTTTTGTCCTTGCTTAGGCCTTTCCACATTCGCGAGGCAAGCTGTGAAACCTAAAATGAAGACATCCATTTTGGCTTGTCTATAGAGCGGAATAAGTGAGCTAGGAAGTGCTAAAATTGTTTCAATTACCTCTCTCATCGTCATGTATCGACTGGCGTGGGACTACTGCAGTCCTTGCTTTGTCTCGGCGCTGAAGACATTAATCCAAACCAAGGTCAGACACTTAACATAATTAAATGTCTTAAATCTACACTACCTTATAAAATTTATCAAGAACTTACAAAAATCTCATGAACGCGTTCATAGGTCTCTCATCGTCATGTATCGTACAAGATGCCTCGCCTAGGTTGATGTTTGAGCTCATTGCTAAAAATAAATGGCAATCGTAAATACATGTACATACTTCACAAGCTAATATCATACCTAGATGACCCAGCAAAATCGTAAACCACCATAATCATCAAAAACTGCGAGCAGTCGCAAGCAAATATTTTCACCAAATTTCCATATACAGTACCAAATATAAACAACGGCACTTTATCGTAATGAATCCCATGAAATCTAAATCCAAATCAAACAATTATCTAGGCCAAAATCATTAATCCTAGACCATCTTAAAGATCTTTGTTGCTTAATACGTTGTTAGAACATTCATCCAACGAGGCAATATTGCATAAGGGTCATAGTTTGATAGAAAGCCAAGAGAAAAAAACAAACGTATGTCCAAGATTTCAGCAGTTACAAGTGCATGCAAGCCCGTTTTGTTTCTCAGCGAACCAATTACATGCATGCCAAAGTACGAAATGTCATGATTTTGTCAAAAAAACTCTCGATCATAAAAATAGAAAATAGACAGGGTCACTTAGATTAAGCTCGATCAACCTATTGATTGTAAAATGAAAGAAGGGGGGTACCTTTACAAACGTCGAGCTCCAGAATTTGATCTTCAATGAGCGACATGCATGAAACGCTCTGTAATTTTCCCTTGTTGTATTGGCAGTTGTTATGGCAACCGGGGTGGGCAAAGTTTGACCACGTAGTGGTGGGTTGGGGGGTTTTGGGCGAAGGGGATGAAGGACCACAACCGTGCGGGTGGCGACGCTGCTGTGCGCGTGGAGGAGAGTAATTGCCTAATTAGAACCGCAACCATGCCTGTAATTGCTGAGCTGTGTTGCGGCTTAGGTGGGAAACTGCGGATTGGAGGGAAAATAGAAGGGGGGTGGGTTACCGCAGCCAGGGGGGTTGCTTGCGGCTTGGGTGGGAAACAAGAATGGGATTACTGAGCTGCGTTGTGGCTTGGTGGGAAACTGCGGATTGGAAGGTAAATAGAAGGGGGTAGGGGTGGGTTACCGCAGCTGAGGGGGTGGGTGGGAAGATTTTGGAGGGAATGCGGGAATGAGATTGGGGAAGAAGTCAAATTGGGTAAAACGAAGTCAAAGCTGAGGGAGGGAGGGATATTTTGGGGAAAGGGAAATAGTGAGGTTAAAAAAATATTTTTTTTTCAACCCACGCCACTTTTCAGAGGTTTTAAACATTGACCCCCCTCTTTTCACAATTTCCCAAAAAAACCCTCATCCCCAAATATTTAACTCAAAACCCACTTTTTGGTAATTTTCCCTACAATTTTCCAATAACTCTGTGTGTGTGTGTGTGTGTGTGATATGTCTCATATGCCGTTTCGGCCAAAGTTTTCGCTAATTGGTGTTTGTCGAAATGGGCTTGAGTCTTATCCCATGTAAATAGTGTTACAAGAACTGAATTATTTATTATAAAGCTTGTGGTTCGGTCTGTTAGTATACATTCTTGTTCATTTAAATAATATATGAACATAATGGAAGCAATTTTCAAATCTCGTACATTTACTAAACGAGCCAACCATGAATCTTTGAAAGTATTAGCAATGTTTTTTTGTCAATGTCTCGTTTGCTTAATAAATTAATGTTTTAATGTTCAAAGCATGAAGCGTAATATGTATGTAATTGAATTATGTTTAACACTAACATTCATCTTCATTTGCTCTTATAACAAGACCAATATAAGAGCTATAGGCTTGGCGCACATGATTATTCATTTGAATAGCCCGGATAACTTTTCTTGTCGAAAGAAGGACGGATAAAGTATAAAGGGTAAATTACACTAAACACCCCTGAGGTTTTATGTAATTACACTCCACTACCGCTATCTTTAAAAATTACACTCAGCTCAAAAAGTAACTTTTTCTCTTACGGTGTTAATAATGCAATGCAAAAAGACATGAATACCCCTCAGACTGTTTTCTTGGAATTTTGGAGGGAAAACTTGTTTTTGAGAATTATTGGAGAGACTTCCCCTGTTTCTGCCTTCTTCTTCTCTCCCCGTGAGCCCCACGGCCGCAGCAGCCCTTTGCCTCGTCGCCCTTCCTTCGGCATCTTATGCTGGCACCTTGCAGCGCCCCTTCCCCTGTCAGTGACGCCAACCCCCCTTCTTCCTTCTTCTTCTCTCCCCTCGTCCCCCGTAGTCGTAACAGCCCCTGACCCGTCGCCCCTCCTGCTGCAACAGCGTCGCGCCTCACTTTCCGCTGACAGCACCCCTCCCCCCGTCGACGACTTCGACCCCCCTTCTTCCTTCTTCTTCTGGCCCCTCGTCCCCCGCGGTCTTAACAACCCCTTGCCCCGTCGCCCCCCTGCTGCAACAGCTCCGCAGACAGCGCCCCACTCTCCGCAGACAGTGCCCCTCCCCCCATCGGCGACGTTGACCCCCCTTCTTCCTTCTTTTTTTCTCCCCTCGTCCCCCGTAATCGCAACAGCCCCTTGCCCCGTCGCCCATCTCTGCTGCAACAGCGCCACGCCTCACTCTCCGCTGACAGCGCCCCTCCCCCCGTCGGTGACGCCGATCCCCCTTCTTCCTTCCTTTTCTCTCCCCTCGTCCCCCACGGTGGCAACAACCCCTTGCCCCGTCGCCTTTCCTACAGCATCTTAAACCGACGCCTCACTCTCCGCTGACAGCGCCCCTCCCCTGTCGGCGACGCCGACCCCCCTTTTCCTTCCTCCTTCTTCTCTCCCCCCGCAGCCGCAACAGCCCCTTGCCCCTCCTTCTGAAGCCCACGCCGGCAGCGTCCCTCCCCCTGTCGGCGCCCCCTCCCCCTTCCTTCCTCTTATCGCAGCTGCAATAGCTCCGCGCCGCCACCCGCCAAACCCATTAGCTTTTAGAATCATACCTAATCTTCCTTTTTTAATTGTTCTGACCAAAATGCCCTCCTTGTTTGAGTAAAGGACAAAGGGGGGTATTTTGGGTATGAAAATTGCATAAAGTGATGTGTCACGGAATCTTTTCACGGAGTTGGGCTTGCCGTTAAATGTGTGTAGTTGTGTGTAATGCGGGTACAAACCTCAGGGGGACGGAGTGTAATTTTTAAAGATAGCGGTAGTGGAGTATAATTACGTAAAACCTCAGGGGTGTTTAGTGTAATTTACCCAAGTATAAATCCTATCACGCCTTTGGACTAGACCCAAATTACAGTCCGAATAAGTGTCGGATATGATTACCTTGCCGCTTTCACCACCATTCTGACCCACAACCACCTTAAACCCACCATCAGACCACTAAGATTATCAGCACACCTCCACATCAGCACACCCACCACCACCTTTGCAAGCATGGAACAACCGATTGAACCCCCCTCCAAATCAAAACCACCATGCAACAGCCCACTTGCAACAACCCTACCACCTATTGCAAAACCATAACCACCATCATTGCCCACCAGCACCGGCAGCAACCACCGTCCTAAACCCACCACCACACCATTAACACAATCAACGCCGCACCACATTAGCATACCACAACCACCACTGTAAATACAATCAACTGCTCAACCACCATCCTAGAACTTAAACAACACCACAATTACCAACTTTCATTTCCCACATATCGCGCCTACCAGCTATAACCACATCAATCTCCGATTGCCCTATCTAGTACCAACCACTGATTGCAAGGTTCCTCAATTACAACCGACTACTGATTTCCTCTGATCATCGATTTTCTCAACCAATACCCCATTGTCGGTTAGCAAAGAAAGGTGGAGGCGTTGGGTGCTATGCCGGTACCGGTGCCGGCGGGCTGGTGCTGTACGGGCGACGAGTACTGTAGTGTTCTCTTTGGTCCTCTACCGTCGGGTTTTTATCCCGAGTGGTTCGGATAGAAATAAAACCATCCCCTCAACATAGAATTAGCCCACCCGAGTAGGATAAAACTTGTCCGTTGGGTACCTTCTGCCCCTACATGCACGGCCAAATGCCAGATAAAATTATTTTTGTCCTCTCTGGATTCCTTATCTGATGCACCAAACATGACTAAACATTTCATAGACGCAATCCAAAGTCAAAGCTTCATGTACAACTAACAACCAGGATTATGCGGCCCAACTTCTCTCCTTTTGATTTCAAACAGCTGAAGTCTGCATTTATCTTGAAAGCTTCGAGGTCTTAGCCGCCACTCTGCCTCTACCCACATTTCCGCTCATTTTCCTCGTAGTCACGCCCACACGCTTCTTCACAAGCACGTACACGCACTCTCTCGTTCATACACACACCGTCTCTTTCTCCTTTGTCACACACATGTACCCGTTTCTCTCATACATAAACACATCACGCCGTAGACAATGACAACTATGACATGGGGTTGGATAAAATCGTCTCCTTAACTACAAAATCTTTGTTATATTGGGGTTGAATAAGTTTAGGAGCTTGAACTCAGTTTGCATGGTTTGATGAACGAGCCGAGCCGAGGTATAGTGGTACTAACTGCAGCCCAGTTCAAACTTCAATATTTGGCTCATAACAAATCTGCACATTGTTCAATCTTACCTGAAAGTATATGAACCGAGCTCACAGACCGTTTGGCTCCGTCTTCACTTTTCTTAAGAGACGTCACACAAAGTGACAAAAGAAAATTTTCTTTAACATCTAGATTTTACTTTTGCCCATGACAATAAGGTCACCCCAACCTGCTCAAGTTCAATTGTGGGTAACATGCTTCACACTAAACACTTGAGTCATTTGATCCACCCCTTCCCTCCAAATTTCAAATCAAACTCATTTTCTAGAATCTTAACATTCCCGGCAAGTTTTCAACTCTCTCACCACACCATGCCCGACCGCTTACTATGCATTTTCTAGAAATTGTTACCATTTTGGTGAGTTCAAGAAAAGCCTTTTGGTCTACGAAGAAATGATCAAGAAACCAATTCACCCAGATAAACTTACGTAAGCTTTTGTTGTCAAGTCGTATATTGAACTTTCAGAAGTTGGGTTTGGTAATAAGATTCACGGGCATGTTTTTGAATCATCTTATTTAGTCGGTAGTGCTTTAGCAGAAATGCGTGGAAAATATTAGTATCATGTTGACAATGCACATGAGCTGTTTGAGAAAAAGCCCCTCCACTGTCTTGTCGAACCCGATTTGGTTGCTTTGATCTATGTGTTTAGAGCAACTGTCGGCTTAGTTTCGTTAAAAAAAAATGGGAGAAGTTATTCACGGTTTGATTTTAATGTGAAACTTTTGGGAGGACCTGTCTGTGAATACTGCATCGGTGACGCTGTACTGTTTAAGTTAGGTTGTTTGGAACACGCGAGATTGCTGTTCTATAAAATGTCTGAGAGAGAATGTGTCGTATGAAATTTGATGACAGCAGCTTACTTTCGTAGTGGATGTTCGATAGAATTGCCAAAATTTAGTGTTTTTTATTTGTTATTTCATGGTTAGTCCCTTGAATTAGAAAGAATACAGAAAAAGTTTGCGGAGATGGTGAGATCAGGGATGGAGCTGATATATTTACAGAAAATGCCACAATATCTTCGATTGGAGAGTTGAAGTCTCTCAAGGAGGGAAAGAAGTGCACGCTCATGTGATTAGGAATGACTCAGATTATTAGGTGTCGATTCCTAGTTATCTCATTGACATGTACTGCAAATGCGGTTGCCTAGTAGCTGCAGGACATATATTTGACTTGGTTACAAACAAGATGGTAGTTTCATGGAGTTCTATGATAAAAGGATATGTGTGCCACGAACAGTTTTCCGATGCTCTCTCTCTCTCTCTCTCTCTCTCTCTCTCACACACACACACACACAAAGATGAAACTCGATGGATTCAAAGTTGATTCTGTTGCAGTAATCTATGTCCTGCCCCTGCGCCCCCCCCCCCAAAAAAAAAAAAAACACACACACACACACACGCGCCGCCGTGTGAGTGTTGGGGCATTAGAGCAAGTCAAGTAACTTCATGCGTATCTGTGGAAAGGGGGCTTAACTTGATGCAGTCTATCAATACATCACTTCTTGAAACCGATGTTAGACGTGGACGCAGAGAGATGGCAAGAAAGCTATTGATCACCTGGAACTCCATGATCAGTGCATATTCTACGCATGTAAATTCAGTTTAATGTTTTGAGCTTTATCACAAAATCAGGCATTGAAAACCAAAACCAGATCGACAAACTTTTTTGATAAATCTTCTGTGGCATATGAAAGAAGTCTCCGAGCTTATATGATCCATGCCATTTGAGCCAGATGCTCAGGTGCTGGGGCCACCGTTGAGTGCTTGTAAGTTGCATCCAAGCACAAGGTTAGCAGAGTTTTCTGCTCAAAGGCTCATATCTATGGAACCGAAGAATGCTGTAAACTATATCGTTTTATCCAATATATATGCTGTGGCTGGGAAATGGGATAGAGTTGCTAAGGACTTCTCTTGGAGACGGGGTTGAAGAACAATCCTGGCTGTACTTGGCTAGAGATGAATGGGAAGGTTCATGAGTTTCGTGTTGCAGATAGGGCTCATCCTCAATCAGATGATATACGTACCATCTTAGCGAATACACAAATGGCAATCACCGATTTCAAGTACAGAAGTTTCTGGAATTTGCACTAAACGAGAATGTTATCGATATGACGTGATTTTCCTGATCTTCTTCTCTCTTGTTCTTCTACTCTTACTGCTAGGCTGATGTTCCTACCAGCACAATTGTATGATCAGCCTTGCGTGGCGGTATACCAGATGAAAATTAAAGAGATACAAGACATGTTGGGCTTAATGCACCGAATATTAGATCCCATCATACAGAGCCTCAATAATAGACATAAAGAGGCTATGTGTTACTTTGGCAGCTAGCTGGGACCCCGACATTTTTGCAGGATTACTTAAAATAGGCAAATGGTGTTGCTGGTCTGGCGCGGCCGTGTGAAGACTCGATAATGTCTCTGATGCCTCCAAAGCATCCAAAGCCGTGTGGATGGACTTGGTATGCCTCGAGGTAACTTGAATATTATTTGGTTGGATGCTTAGCATTAGTAACAGTTTTGCTGTTAGGATTTTCTAAACATCCGTACACTGCATATATTAAAGTGGATCAAAATCTTTAAGGGGTAAGGAGACGCTGACATAAATGACCCCTGCAACTAAAGTTGTAGTCTTGCAGATATTTTGGAAGAAGCAGCATAGCTAAAAGTACTTAAAAGTAATCTTGAAGAAGCAGCATAGCTTAAAAGTACTTAAAAATAAAGAGGTATTGCTGACTCTTTCTCCGCATATGATCGCGTCACAATTAAACTTCCTTATATTACAATTGTAGATGTACACAATCTCACCAAGCTGGCCCTCCGAGACTTTGGAAGAGAAACTTGGAATAGGCAAATGGTATTGCTTTTTGAATTATTGACTGGGTGGTACAACATATTGTGGGATGTAATCAAGAACGATAATATATTTGATGCCTCCAGAGTCCAGAGCATCCAAAGCCGTTTGGAAGGACTTGGTACGCCTCAAGGTACTTGGGTGACTTGGATATTACCTAGTCGGATGCTTAGCAACAATTTTGCCCATTTTTGACAGTGGAGGGTGTATGTACAATGTAATTGCTGTTAGGATCTTCTAAACGTCTGTATACTGCATATCTTAAAGTGGGTCAAATTCTTTTTGTATGAATTCTGACATCCATTAAGGAGTAAGGAAACGCTGACGTAAATGACTCCACATACAATTGTGTTACCATTAACCTTGCTCAGAGTGCTATTACATGGCAGTAACAGAAGCACATTAAGTTAGTTCTCCAACTCTTGCATGAAGGAACTTGTGAATCTTCACATGTAATTAATCTCTTTTCTGAGAGAGAGAAACGATCATGTCACAAGTGAAGTGGGTAATCAGAACACCCAAAATAAAACTGAATAATCAAATACCCATTTGTTTTTGTAAAAAAAAAAAATTAACTGATTTTAATTTTTATTTTTTTAGAAACAAAAAATCAAAATTGAAAGTGTTATTAAAACTGAATAATCTTGTGTACCTCTACCGAGCATTGCACAAGGCAACGAGGCCCGACTCCAAAGCGATATGTGCATGTCTCTCGCTATTGTAGGTATATCATACAATTCTTGATTACTTGCTCGTTTCTTTTTTTTTTGGGTTGAATTGACAATAAAATTTGACGATACTTTATTTAATTTGTCTTTGCTCTCAGGTGTGGTCTTATGAACACCTTGCTACCGGCACCCACGCGTAGGGACGAAACCGATAATGTGTGGCCTCGGTTGTGCGCCTGGGAGTACAGCCGGAAGGACAGCCACTACCAGAGGAGAGACGATCCCCATCACAACATTACGTACTATCGGGGGGAGCTCGACTCGTTATCTCCTGGCCAGATGCGATGGGCACCGTACAAATATTTGGCGCGACGGGTGGGAGAGTCGTTCGTCTTCACGCTCTCCGGGTTGCAATGCACACCCCTGATCCACTTCGAGGTCGCAGAGTGGCAGCTGCC
This sequence comes from Escallonia herrerae, assembly GCA_033070095.1. Classification (NCBI taxonomy): domain Eukaryota; kingdom Viridiplantae; phylum Streptophyta; class Magnoliopsida; order Escalloniales; family Escalloniaceae; genus Escallonia; species Escallonia herrerae. The sequence continues at coordinate 373,431 of JAVXUP010000040.1, forward strand.
AGATCGCGCTATGCGCCATTTTGAGTGCCTGCAGGGGTTGCCAGCCGGCGCGCCGGATATGAGGCTTAACAGGAACCCACCGGGTGTCCCTCGGTTTGGCAAGGCAAATGCGCACGACTTGTGCGCACGAGAACTTGAGGTTTGGGATTCCTGGCAGGACACGCTGGCGGCCATTGTGTCAGAGCCTGACCCCGTGATCAGTATCGAACAGTACAATGGGTGGTACTACCGCATCACCCGGAGGAGAGTAGCTCCAGTAAGGTTTGAACGCGGGGAGAAGTACCACCCTAGGGGTCAGATCGATGAGCACATGGCATACAATCTGGTAAGTTGGCCAATAAGTGCTTTAATTGAACTTGATGATTCTAACTGTGTATGAAGTTACTTATTTATTATCTCTCTGGATGTAGGTTAATGCCTCGTTCGCCTTCTTCCAGAAGTTGCGCGAGCGGAAGGATTTGGTGGATGCAATGGGCGAGGAGCTTCGCCAACAGGCTGATGCGTTGGCGTATGGCTGCGGGAATTTTTTACACCAAGCATCGGGCCAGCCTTCCGGCGTCAGTCCGGGAATGGGTTATCCGGGGTGGCAGCCCCCATATGTGAGCGAGGGATACACCGATCCCTCGGGACAGACTTTGGGAGTGAGCCAAGGATATGGTGGTCCCTCTGTACCGGGAATGGGTGGTGATTGGAGACAGCCAAGCACCATGGGCCAGGCTCAAGCGCCGTGGGAAGACTACAGTGTGCCCTCCTTCTCTTTGCTATTGGACTCGGAACCCCAACCCTTCTCTCAGAGTCAAGTCACGCAAGACTGGGGTTTCGGACACATCAGTCTGTCGGAGACACTGCCTATTGTCCTGTGGGCAGGACCATCTACTGCCGAAGGAGGGCAATATCCCCCGGTCGACCCCCCCGAAGGAGTGCAATATCCCCCCGTCGACCCCCCCGAAGGAGTGCAATATCCCCCTGTCGACCCCCGAGGGCAATATCGCAAAGGGCATCCAGTGAAGCCCCTAAAGCCGCATAAATGCCAAATAATCAGAGAGCGTTATTTTAGCGGCTTCCCCCGGGACAAAGCGTTGTATAGTGTGAATCATCCGGAGGGCATGGATTACACTTGCGAGTGGGGAGAAATGGCCTCCCTGGCTCCGGGGAGTTGGTTAGACAACGGTGTCATCTCCACATACGTGGAGATTCTGAAGGAAAGGGGTCGGGAGCGGCTGAACGAGTACCCGGCCATTTTTTTGGTTGATGCCTTTTTTCATAGCCTCCTAGTGTCTGAATGGCATGAGTGGGTCGAACAAAGGCGGAAGAAAAAGTTGAGCCAGTGGAGACCGTCCGCTAACCTACGAGCGTATCTCGCTAGGGATAGTCCAGTGAGCGCAAGTGTTGCCGACGTGTTTCTAATCCCATTTTTAGGGGAAAGCCACTGGTACTTGGTTTGCTATGAACCGGTGGAGAAAGTCGTATCGGTGATCGACAGTCTCCACGACGATACCGCCTTTATGCCTGTGCTGCAGATGTACAAAGCCCAGTTGGACTCAATGGTAATATTACGATTGTTGTTTAACAGTTATTGTAACTTGACATAAATGTTAACTCGTGTCTTACGCCGTTTTGTGTTTCTCGCAGAATATATTTTGTGCAATGGTCAATGGTATCCGTGGTAACCCTGTACCGGCGCGGCCAAAGCTCGATTGGCGACTGAAGAAGAGGAGGCCCAAGCAACGTAACACTTCGGACTGCGGCGTTTTCCTTTGCATGTACATGGATTACATTTGCCGGTCCGAGAGCCTCAAGGCGGCGGTGTGGAGCCAAGCAGAAGTAGATACCTTTAGATATAGAATGGCTTGGCAAATTATGAAAGGCCGGCCTAGAGCGGTTAGGTATATTGTAAATCCGGCAAATACCGAGAATCCCTCTCAACATGATTCCCCTAGTTGACATTGTACCATTACACTGTCAATTTTTTTTAATAAACTATGATTATTTAGAAAGCTCTCATTGATTTGTGTTGAAGATTATTGATTGATTGATTTGTTTGATTTTCGTTGAAGATGATTTGAGTTTGGTTTTTTTGGCTCTCATTGAGAATGATTGAAAGGTGGAAAACAAAATGTGTAGCGGACAGTTTTCAAGTGTTGGGGTAAGACATTCTGCTTGTCCGTCCGCTACACAATGTAGCGGACAGTGGGGAAGTGAAAATTTTCTAAGTGTTGGGTTAACACATTCTGCTGGTCCGTCCGCTACACAATGTAGCGGACAGTGGGGGAGTGAATTTTCAAAGTGGGGTTAAGACATTCTGCTTGTCCGTCCGCTACACAATGTAGCGGACAGTGGGGAAGTGAAAATTTTCTAAGTGTTGGGTTAAGACATTCTGCTTGTCCGTCCGCTACACAATGTAGCGGACAGTGGGGGAGTGAATTTTCTAAGTGTGACATTCTGCTTGTCCGTCCGCTACACAATGTAGCGGACAGTGGGGGAATTGAAAATTTTCTAAGTGTTGGGTTAAGACATTCTGCTTGTCCGTCCGCTATACAATGTAGCGGACAGTGGGGAAGACATTCTGCTTGTCCGTCCGCTACACAACGTAGCGGACAGTGGGGGAATTGAAAATTTTCTAAGTGTTAGGTTAAGACATTCTGCTTGTCCGTCCGCTATACAATGTAGCGGACAGTGGGGAAGTGAAAATTTTCTAAGTGTTGGGTTAAGACATTCTGCTTGTCCGTCCGCTACACAATGTAGCGGACAGTGGGGAAGTGAAAATTTTCTAAGTGTTGGGTTAAGACATTCTGCTTGTCCATCCGCTACACAATTTAGCGGACAGTGGGGGAGTGAAAATTTTCTAAGTGTTGGGTTAAGACAATGTAGCGTGATACAGTTTTAATAAATTGGCGCCCGAAGACTTGTTTTAGCGACGGAATCAACAATCTCAATATCGATAAACAATAAATAACATACGATTCACAATCAACGATCTCAATATATTGAGGGTATCTCAAACGGCACAATTAAGCGAGAAAAAATTTGGAAACATAATGAACATGTATACAATAAATTTGGTTATTATTAATAAATTAGGGTTCACATTGGGGGAAAGAAATTTTTTCACAAGCGCTCCGATCAAAGATTACAACTTGAAAATCCTACCACCCAAGGTGTTCAAACACTACAAAGTCCCCGAGTTCGAGGCCATGCTGGCGCACGAAGACGTTCCAACCCTCTGCGAATTGCTTTTTTTGGGGTCGGCCAGGCTTCAGCTTGATTTCAACCTGCCAGGCCTCCTTGCGGCTATATAATCTTGAACTGTCATGAATTGTTGTAAATTGATTGGTAAAGGCTTCCGGTATGTCCTAACAAACACAATACAAAAAATAGGTTAGTTTTTAACCAAAAGATCAAACTTTTAACACACAAAAATACAGAGAAAGAGGGATGGCCTACAAGTTCATTCTCAAATCCCGGCATCATGACTTTGAAAAAGTGTTTGCCTGCCAGGTGTAAGTTGCCAATAAAATCGTAGGTGGTCTCCGATCCAGATGCCATCGTGGTCGGCGATGAGGGGAGGACGGTGGTGTCGCCGGAGATGTGGGTCGCCGTAGATGGGGTAGCGGCTTGGGTTAGATGTTCGAGAGATAGAGAGAGAGAATATAGCGGGAGAGAGAGAGAGAGAGAGAGAGAGAGAGAGATATAGCGGACTGATAAAAGTTGTTGCCCATTTTGATTAATATATATAATAGGATAGAGGTCCGCTACATTGTATAGCGGACATAAATGAAAACCAAAAGTTTTTCTGCGATGACGTCCGCTACATTGTATAGCGGACATAAATGAAGACCAAAAGTTTTTCTGCGATGACGTCCGCTACATTGTATAGCGGACATAAATGATGACCAAAAAATTAGGACTATGCATATCCGTCTGCTACATCTGAAATCGCTACATCAGGAAAAAAAAATTCCAGTATTCGGTCGAAAAATTATTACAAATGTCAAACTTATATAAAAATTATTACAAATGTCAAACTTATACAATAAATTAAAGGTCCACTGCAGCTTGTTCATCCTCATCTTCGGCGTCATCTTCTTCCCCATCTTGCAAACCCCCTGGACTTATCCCCAGTGCCTTGTAATGGTTCCGCTTGTCGTGGTCGGTCATTTTGTTGCACAATGCACACCTTCGCAGCTTTTTAGGTTGAGTTGCCGTTTCAATTGAGCTTTTCATCCGCGTAGATCTCTTGCGGCCTTTCGTTTGCGATATAATTGGATCCAACGGCCGGATATCATTGTCGCCTTCCTCCCCCGGCTCGTCATCTTCGGATTCCGTTGTAGGCTCAGTGTCAACCGCATTGGTGACTGAAGCTGCTTCCAACTGGTCGACGATGGGCTCTTGCTGCTGAGCTACCTCGAGGAGATGTTTATAACCGACCATTGTAGCAGCAACCTTTACGGACAAACGGGTGAACATCGTCACCAGATGATTATACCGCAACGTCTCTGATTCTTCAAAGTCAGTATACGGGTGCTCCGGAAAGGAAATGGTACCGTGCAACCTGTTTGCACCTTTCGTCCACCGTGGCAAGACGTATTTATCGGGGATTGTCCTGATATTCTTCTGGGTGAAAAATCGCAGAATGTGTCTACACAGGATGCCATGGAACTCAAACTTCTTGCAAACACACGTCACCGAGTCCGTCAATGTGTCGTGGCTCACCGTATAAATTCTGCGCAGCTTCTCAGGGACGAGGTCATTCACGAGCGAATAAACCTTGTACTCACGCGTAGACATTTCTGCCACCTTGTTTATACTGTATCGTCCCGATTTTCGCAGCTCTACTTGGTATAGCAAGAAGATCTCCTTCGTATAGACTTTGGCACCGTTCAGCTCCAGCGGGGTCTCTAGCAACCTTCTCCTTTGTTTGTACGTTGTTGCAAAGTCGGCAGCCCTTTCTTTTACGAACAACGAAGCTACCGCTTTTTGTGCAGATGCAACGAAAGTCTTCAAATTGGTAGCTGTACCCACATAACTATCGAACGTGGCATTCATAGATTCACTCCTGCCCGTCGTTTTCATGCCCGCTGAAAAATACCTCCTCGTGTAAACGCCAATCCATTGCTCTTTGCGCTCGTACAAGTGCCGGAGCCACTCGTTGTCTTGCAATGAGTAATCCCGAACAAGCTTTTCCCACCTCTCCTCGAATTCCTCAATCGTTAACGACTTGGCAACGCACTTGTCAAAATCCTGTTTAAAGTCTGGATACTTTGCGTACACGTGATGCAGACGTTCCGGGTATTTGTTGCTTATGTGCCAAGTGCACAAGTTGTGCCGGGTGTCTGGGAAGACGGTCGCAATAGCCTTCTTCATTGCCAAATCTTGATCGGTGATGATCACTTTGGGTGCTTTGAAGTTCATTGCTTCCAGCCACGTCCTAAACAACCATACAAAAGAACCCTCGCTCTCGTCCCTTAACAAGGCGAACCCGAACAGGATGGAGTGATAATGATGATTGACGCCGGTGAAAGGAGCGAACGGCATCGAGTACTTGTTGGTACGGTATGTGGTGTCGAAAGTCACGACATCCCCAAAATGCTTATAAGCTAGCCTCGAACGACCGTCGACCCAAAAAATTGTACTAACTCGATGCTCGTCGTCAAGTTTATAATCGAAGGTAAACTGCGGGTCCTCCATCTGCATCCGTTTCAATAGGCTCATTGTCGATTGCGCATCATTGAGGTCATACGCGGCTCGTCTATGGGTTCGGACCGCGTTACGAACGTCTGTCGTGTTAAAGTTTAAATTTTGAATTCCCCCAGCCTGTTCAGCAAGAACATTAACAATCTCAGTAGGTCCAATTCGCGCATTGCTCATTGTGTGAATTAGGCTCCTCGCGACCTTACCCATCTTCTTGTGTTGATGCATCTGACTCACCTTAGAAGGAGTTACTAACGGGTGATTGTGTGCCAGTTCCAGGCTGGTAATAAGCCAATGATCATGATTGGCTTTGTAGCTTACGAACATCTTGACCTGGCAATTTGTGCGCTCAAAGCAGTCCCGTCTTCTACGCGAATATCCTATTTCGTCATCACTGTCATCATTGCCTACGCGTGTCTCATTTTGCTGTGGATTTCTGCCCCTATGACACTCGTATAAGCGAGAGCATATCTTTTTTGTTACGTTGCTTGTTCTTGTAGTCTTTATTCTAATGCCAAAACCAACCCTCAATGAATACGCTCGAAAACATTCTTCAGCTTCTTCCAATGTTTGAAACGTTCGTCCTAGATACGGATCACTAGCATCTACGGGGACGTTGGAGCTCGACACGAAATCAGACATTGTGAAACAAGACCTGTGTAGAAATAGACTACGCTTAACAATCAAATGGCATTTCTAACTGAAAATATTACCTAAAAATTACCTTGCCGAATAGACCAATTTAGGATGACAAACATACCGTATGCATAACCCCTGAAAGTGTCTCCAAATTAACAATTATTAATTTACTGAACATAACAAATTAAAATTACTAAGATAAATAGACGAATTCATCATGCCAAAAAATTGAATTAAACTATAATTTTATTTAGCGTTAACAAATTACACCTTTTTTATGAACATCATGTCTAGAACATCACAAATTGAAGAATAGAGTGACAAATTTCTAGAACATAAAAAAAAATCTATACTTTTTTGTCCGAACAAAATAAAATTATATTTTACCATTCAATCCATAAAGAAAACTTCACCATTCGCAAACTTACCTTACTTGAGTGAAGCTTGAAGCAAGTTTTACTCGAAGCTTGAAGGGAGCTGAAAATAGAAGCGAGTCCGAAGGAGAAGAAAATTGTAACCGAAGGAGCTTGAGGAATTCCGACAACCCGTCGTGTGTAGAAATAAAGGTACAAACACATGAAAATGTGTCAGTTGTGTCAGGAAAGTCAGTCGTCCGCTACACTATCTAGCGGACGACTTTTTTGCTATCAACGTGGGCCCAAAAAAGTGGTCCGCTAGACAGTGTAGCGGAGGGGGGAGCAGGGGCAAAATGGTAAAAAGGTTGGTCCGCTACACTGTGTAGCGGATCACTGACAGCGCCGCAAAAATACGCGATCTGGGTCGTCCATCCCTTCGGAAAGGACGGTCAGATCGCGCTAGCAAGATCTCTCGTTTTGCTAGCTCTATCAACGGATCAGCTCCCATATATATATAAGTGTAAATATGCAAAAATATCTAAAGAATCTTTTTTAATTTGAAAACTGAGCAATTTTTTTATGACATTTCAAAAATATATATATAATCAATTTTTTTTTTAGAATGGACTAGATGATAAGGATAACACTAATAGATGATAAGGGTAACATTAATGCTTGGCTACAAACTAAACCCTGAAGTATGGTTAATGACATTAGGTAACACATAGTTAAAGAGAATCTAACTAGTTTAATTGGTAAAGTCTCTTGGTATCGTAGTAAGGGACGCCGAACATCTTCTGTTGTCTAGCTCACTTTGGCCTATTATTCTTACTAAATGCATCGTAGAATAGGTTAGAAAGAATATATAAATGTCAAAGTAAACATCCTAAGTTTATTCAATGTTTAATCCTTGGATATGTGAGGGATTGTGTACCATGACATTTTTCCAAGATAAAAATGAGCAGCATAGGTATCATGTTTTGGTGCACAAAGTCCTCTTTTTAAGAATCCTATTTTTGGGAAAAGCATGTATATAGAAGCACCTATTGGATCTTTTCATTTGGTAATCTCTGGATATCCACATTGACATGTGAAGTTAATCTCTCATCTATACTATCAATATATTTGAATTTGTTTAGTTTCTTCTATGCCTACCAAACTTTAAATCATATTTTCTTGAATTTTTATAATTTTAAAATAAAACTTAATAAGCGTTAAATTTTGATTAGTCGCAAAATAACTTCCAACCACATGAGCTCTAGCCCTCCAACCCTATGACCTCTATTCTTCTATTTCATAATTAATTAATATTATTTATGTGCATAACACGTGATATTAACTAACACTCTTTCCGTGCATGGCAACAATTGTAGCTAGTAATTAATTAATACTATTTTCGTGCATAGTATGACATTTTAACGTACACTCTTCTCGTGCATAGTACAAGATTTTAGTTAGTATATTCTTATGAAGATAAAATCGTGATTTCACTTCCCTTTGAAGACGCCTTTTACCTCGTGTGAGTCGCAAGGACAAATTTTCTTGTGAAAAATGGAATTTAGTTTGGCGAATTGACTCAAAATTGGGGTGTCCCTTTGGAATTCCTCGATGGCAATAAGGTCACCAACATGCTCAAGTGACTTCAATTGTGGTTCTGAGAGGAACATGCTGCACCCTAAACACTCAAGACATTTGATCCACCCCTTCCCCCCAAATTCCATATCAATCTCCACCGCTCAAACTCAACCACGCACCCCTTTCAGTTCCCTCCTAGAACTCTGCAAAAGCCCACGCCACCTCCAACAAATCCATGCCAGGTTCATCCTCCTTGGCCACCACCAAAACCCCACACTTCCTTCCAAACTCATTGACGCCTATGCCAACCTTAACTTTCCCACTCTCTCCCAACAAGTCTTCTGCTCTCTCACCATTCCAGACCTTACAGCTTACAACGCATTTCTTAGGAAGTGTTACCATTTTGGTGAGTTCAAGAAGACCCTTTCGGTCTACCAAGAAATGGTCAAGAACTCAGTGTACCCTGATGAACTTACATACCCTCTTGTCCTTAAGTCATGTATCGTACTTTCAGATGTTGGGTTTGCCAGAAAGATTCATGGGCAGGTGCTAAAACTTGGTTTTGAATCATATGACTTAGTGGGTAGTGGTTTAGCAGAGATGCATGGCAAATTTTGCGATGGTGACAGTGCACGTGAACTGTTTGAGAAAAGGCCCCTCAATTGTCTTGTTCAACCCTATTCTGTTAACATTATTAATTTGCTGAGGGAAAGTGTGGACTTAAATTCGTTGATAATGGGAAAAATTGTTCATTGTTTGATTTTAATGAGAAATTTTTGGCGGGATCTGTCTATGAATACTGCATTGCTGACGATGTATTCTAAGTTAGGTTGTTTGGAAGACGCGAGATTGCTGTTTGATAAAATGTCTGAGAGAGACTGTGTCGTATGGAATCTGATGATAGCAGCTTACTCTCGAAGTGGGTGTTCGATAGAATCGCTAAAATTGTTAGTGAAGATGGTGAGATCAGGGATCAGAGCCGATATGTTTACAGCAATTGCCTCATTATCGTCGATTGGAGAGTTAAAGTGTCTCAAGCGAGGGAAAGAGATGCATGCTCATGTGATTAGGAATGGCTCAGATCATCAGGTGTCGGTTCCTAATTCTCTCATTGACATGTACTGCAAATGCGGTGGCCTAGTAGCTGCACGACAGATATTTGACTCGGTTACAAACAAGACGGTAGTTTCATGGAGTTCTATGATAAAAGGATATGCATGCCACGAACAGTTTTATGATTCTTTCTCTATCTTCATGAAGATGAAACTCGATGGATTCAAAGTTGATTCCATTACAGTGATCAACGTCTTACCCGCCTGCGTGAATGTTGGGGCATTAGAGCAAGTCAAGTACCTTCATGGGTATTCATTGAAAGGGGGGCTTAACTTGATGCAGTCTGTGAATACAGCACTTCTTGTAAGCTATGCTAAATGTGGATGTATAGAGATAGCAAGAGAGCTGTTTGATGAAGAGGAAATAACTAGTAAGGATATAATCACCTGGAACTCTATGATCAGTGCATATTCTAAGCATGGAAATTCAATTCAATGTTTTGAGCTGTATAACCAAATCAGGCATTCGAAACTAAAACCAGATCGGCATACTTTTCTTGGTATGTTAACGGCTTGTGTTAATTCAGGCTGTGTCACAGAGGCGTGGGAGTGTTTCAAAGAGATGACGGAGAAATATGGTTGCCAGCCTAACCTGGAACACTATGCTTGTATGATAGATCTTCTAGGGCGAGCTGGGCATGTGAAAGAAGCCTCCGAGCTTATAAAATCTATGCCATTTGAGCCCGATGCTCGGGTGTTGGGGCCACTCTTGAGTGCTTGTAAGTTGCATCCAAACACGAGGTTAGCAGAGTTTGCAGCTCAAAGGCTCATATCTATGGAACCAAAGAATGCTGGAAACTATATCCTCCTATCCAATATATATGCTGCAGCTGGGAAATGGGATAGAGTTGCTAAGATGAGAACTTTTCTTAGAGACAGAGGGTTGAAGAAAAATCCTGGCTGTAGTTGGCTAGAGATAAATGGGAAGGTTCATGAGTTTCGTGTTGCAGATCGATCTCATCCTCTATCAGATGATATATATGCCATCTTAGCAGATATAGAAATGGAAACCACGGATTTCAAGTACAGAAGTTCTGGGAATCTGCTCTAATGACGATATTATCCATATGATGTAATTTTTGTGATCTTCTCCTCTCAATTTCTTCTTACTGCTACGCTGATCTTCCTACCAGCACAATTATGATCAGCCTTCATGGCGGTATATCAGATGAAATTAAAGAGAAAAGAGACAAGTTGGGGTTATTGCATCGAACATTAGATCCCACCATACAGAGGCCAGAGCTTCAATTGTAGACATAAAGACACTTACTTTGGCACCAAGCTGGCCCTCCGAGACTTTGGAAGAGAAACTTGGAATAGGCAAATGGTATTGCTTTTTGAATTATTGACTGGGTGGTACAACATATTGTGGGATGTAATCAAGAACGATAATATATTTGATGCCTCCAGAGTCCAGAGCATCCAAAGCCGTTTGGAAGGACTTGGTACGCCTCAAGGTACTTGGGTGACTTGGATATTACCTAGTCGGATGCTTAGCAACAATTTTGCCCATTTTTGACAGTGGAGGGTGTATGTACAATGTAATTGCTGTTAGGATCTTCTAAACGTCTGTATACTGCATATCTTAAAGTGGGTCAAATTCTTTTTGTATGAATTCTGACATCCATTAAGGAGTAAGGAAACGCTGACGTAAATGACTCCACATACAATTGTGTTACCATTAACCTTGCTCAGAGTGCTATTACATGGCAGTAACAGAAGCACATTAAGTTAGTTCTCCAACTCTTGCATGAAGGAACTTGTGAATCTTCACATGTAATTAATCTCTTTTCTGAGAGAGAAACGATCCTGCCACATAACGTTTCCGATGAATCTTTCGTATATTACAATTGTGGATGTACACAATCTCTGTAATACAAGCACATTGAGGCTTTGCTCAGAGAGCCATTACATGTTTGTCAAGAAGCACATTAAATTAATTCTGTCTTCAAAAATCAGCTCAAGCACAAATTGGACCTGACCCTCCTAGTCCCATGCCCTTTTTCTTCTTGTGAGCCCGACAGGTATCCAGCTCTTGAGCCCTCCTCTTCATCATCATCAGTAATAGATTCGGCTTACACAACAACGAATCTTCTCTACTAGCAGCTTCTCTCACGGCTTCTGTACTGCTTTTTTCTGGTGCTTCTCTTGCTATTTTCTTTGCAGCAGCCTTTCCAGAAGAAGTAACAAAAGCATGCTTCATTAGCATATCACTAGACCACCGCAGCCTCGGATCACGAACCAAACACTTACTTAGAAAATCAATTGCCTCTTCCGACATCCCCAACCTTGGTATCTCCGGTAACTCATCGGAGAATCCGATCCTATACAGAACGTTCCACTTATCCGCGTTCTCTTTGAAATCCCATGGCGTTTTGCCCGTAAGCAGCTGTAGCACTGTGCACCCAAGTGCCCAAATATCCCCCTTGGCACCATAATCCCCCTCTGCAACAGCCTCGGGCGCCATGTACAACGTTGTCCCCCTCAGCCCCGACCTGTTGCGATTCTTCTCCCCCGTCTTCTTTGCCAAACCTAAATCAGCAATCTTTGCGTCCCCGTCCACAAGAAGAACATTGCCTGGCTTGATATCACAGTGAACGTAACCGCCTTCGTGGATGTGATGCAAGCCGTTCAACATGGACTTTGCGTGCTTTCTTGCTTCTTCCTCCCACAATCTGCCGCCATGCTTCACTCTGTCAGCCAAGCTGCCCCCATTAGCGTACTCCAACAGAAGGTTGTAGTAGAGCACGCCATCTTCTTCTGAGGCATCAGCCTTGTAGCAGTGGACAAGGTATGGGGAGCCTTCGAGGTCGCTCAAGGCCTCTCTCTCTTTCTGGAGGGATTCCGAATGAACAAGCGGAGCAGATTTTACAGCGATTACCGGAGGAAGATGGCCATCTTCGTCTTCTTGATCGACCGTGGCCATCTTCACCACCCCAAAACCTCCTTGCCCAATGATTTTAACAGTCTTCCACATTCTCTCTGAATTTTTTTTGTTTGATTCTTCGTTATGAAACAACAAGATTGACCCCTTTGTATCCTTTGTAGAATGTGAGGGCAAGTTTAATTAGATTAGGATTCGAGAAGACATAGGATTTAGGAATGAGGGAAGCATAATTCGATTAGGAACTAGGATTAAAGAAAAAAAATAGGATTTAGGAAGGAAGTTGGTGATCCAAGGCTCTATGTTCCCGGTTCACAAGTTTGTCGCCAAAAACAGATAAAAGCTGTGCTTTTAAGATTGTACTTACAGCTTTGCTAGTTGTACATTGCTTTGGTGGTTGCTATATGTAGTCAACCTCTCATTGTGATCTCTGTGTTTTCTTGATGTAAAAAAAATTATATCAAGGCATTTTTACATCATTTGTTTCGATAAGTATAGTAGAGAAACGGACGATGCGTCGTAATGTGATATATCTTATGAATAAGTATTCATGTTTGGTAAAGTAAATGTTTTTTTAAATAGCAACAATTAGTAATATATAGTTTCCTTGAATCTAAAATCATAGTCATTAAAAGATTTTTTTTGTTAAATTTAAGAACTCATCGAACTAACACGTAACATACAGAAGACACGTAACTTTGATTTGTTTTTCTAAACCCACGATAATTGTTTATAGCGCTTGACAAAGTAAAGATAGAAAAAAAATGAAAAATAACAAAATTGTCTCTCCTTTGGAAGTCAACGTGAGAGCAATCAAGTTGTGACTGGATTAGATAAAGCGTAAATTGCACGGCTTCAGCCATCAGGATTTTTGCCAAAGTTCTGAACAAGAATTTGGAAATTAAATTTTAGGAAAAAATTTATGGCTCGAATCAAGACCGACCCAAACAAAGGAAGAGCCGAGCAAATCAGAAATAATTCGGAGCCGCTCTTAAGTCTTGAATGCTGCTATTGCTCTAAATCTGTCTCACAACCAACGTACCATGGTAGCTGAAGCATTAGCAGTTAGCAAAGCCATGGTTCGACCCTGAATTTCAAGAGGGTCATTTTAGGGGGAGATGCCACGCTAATCACGGACGTGCTCGATATGAAATCTTCTGGTGGAAGTTATTGTACGAGAGTGTTTGACTTTGGTAAGACATTTAGATACTTGTTATTTTAGTATTATAGGAAGAAAGGGAAATGGAGTTGCTTATTCTTTCGCGTGCTTTAGCCTTTCTATGGAAGAGAAGTTAACGTGGTGTGGTTCTCCTCCTAGTTTCTTTTTGATCATTTTTGTTAATTTCAATATATTTTTGTTTTTCTGGTTGGAAAAAATAATAACGATAGACGTGGCTTAAAAACCGTCTAGCACGCTACCCCAACTTCAACCCCAACAAGTCCTCAATTTAATTGAATCTAATTATGCACAAACGACCTTGGCCTACAAAAAATATGAAAATAAGAAATATATGCATCCTAAAAAATTATACTTCAAGCGAATCCGAGTCATCTAGGGCAATTCCCAAAGTATCCACACGGAACAATCTGAAACTTGGTAGCCGAGTAATTGAGTTATTTTTTCATTTTCTTTCCATCTATGAAGTAAAAATTTTCTAATCAAACTTAAGCTCCGTCGATGGAGTTGCTTTGTGAACTCCAGAGGACCCGCTTTAGCCACATATTTCAATAAAATCTTGTTTTCTTTTGAAAAAGAGGACTTCAAAGCTATGAAAAGTTCCCACTACTGCTAAGCAAAAAGAAATTTACCTTTTTCTTAGCGGATATTAATTTTTATTCGGTGTAAAAAATGAATATGTTGATACGCATTGAGCAAGGTGAACGAACACAATGCTTGAGTAACTAATTCGCAACTAAAATAAAGATAACTCTCGAGATATGTCGTAACGCTTTTCTTAAGTAAGTACTTATTTTCACCAAAAGTGGTTTGAAGTAGTTGCTAGGGTCCAACAAAGTACAATGATACACACTGTTTGCGAGAACGATTAACACCCTGCAAATATGTATATGAAAAAGATAACTGAGAAAGGCGCAATTTCTGAGGTAGAAATTCTAAGTATTCTATTACGACGGACCAGGGCTTACTCGATTTGGGTTGCACCCTCTCAACATGCAATCATTTATTTTAGGCCGCTGGATTGAAGCTCATAAATTTAGTGGTTCTAGTCCACTAACCGTTATTGTCAATTGTTTGTTGACCAGTTGTTGCCACTGATTGGGTCAAGTGCAAACCGGTGCTACTGTACAAAACAACACCTCTAAAATAGATGGCCAGGCTCGACCACATAAAAAAGTTAGCCATCCGTCGTGTACCGTAATGATGTATACGTGCGAAGTGCAAAGTGCACCACCAAAGCGTCACTCTGCGCTACACAGTCGACTACCACAAACACTTACGCTCACGTGTGATGCTTGATGCATAAGATTGTTGCTCGTATGGTACTTCGTATACCGTACTCGGTGTACTTGAATACAACTTAGCGTGCAATATAAGTTATTAAGGAATGGAGCTTCTTCATATATTATCCCCATTTAGTTTTCTTTGATCTATTAGGTTAGATTCAAGCTTTTGTAAGATCATCATGTCCTCAATTCCTCTTTTTCCCTCATGTTTGACACAAAAAATCTATCCAAACTTTGATAAGGATACATTAACATGGACAAACATCAACAACACCTACCATTTTACAGAATATCGAACAAACAAGAATGAGCAACTGATCTTATTATCTAGCAAAGTATATCTTCAAGTGAAGATGTCATACAACTTGGATCTTCCCTTAGTAATTATATAACAAGGCTAATCTATTTTGTAGTAAATAAATTTTGAACCAACGGTCATTGTTGACTAACAAATTGTACATCGTACAACACTTGCATTTTGTATCTTGTTTCTTTTGAGTACTTTAGAGTCAAGCCATGTACACATGTTGTCGTAAAAGCTAATAAATCTACTAAGTTTCCCTCCTACATGGTCTAGTAAAGAGTCACATCCTACAATAAAACAACACATTGATCTCTCATGCTCCAATTGTCTTGTATCTCTATTATCATTACAAGGAATTATAATGCTCTCATCAGAATGATAATTGATGTCCTATTTGAATGGTCAGATTTGAGTGATATGAGCTATACAATTTGGGAAAATTAGTAACAGATGGGTTTTGGACTTAAATATCCATAGATGAGTGGTTTTTTTTTTTATCGGAAATTGTGAAAAAGGGGGGCCAAACTTTAAAATCTCTGAAAAGTGGGTGGCTTGGAAAAAAATGGGTTTTGTTTAAAAGCCATATTTTCCCATCCCAAAATTACCCCTCCCCACATTGACCCGCATCAGACCTTTGCCATCCAAAATTCTGCCAACCCCACTCCACCCCCCGCCCTGCGAAGGATACCCATCCCACCTACCCCCCACCCTGCTGTGGATAACCCACCCCACCCCCTTCTATTTCCCTCCAAATCGACACTTTTTCCCAAACCACAACACACTACCTTCACGAACACGCACACGCACACAGCTCTGTCTCTCGTCTTCCACGCACGGTTGTCTCCTCCCCGTACACAACACCGGCACCACCCGCACCCGCACTACTTCCATCCCCTTCGCCCAACCCTTCACCCCCCAACTAACACTACGTGGTCAGAATTCCCCCAACCCCGCCGCGTAACAAAAAAATTACAAAGCGTTTCATGCATGTCGCTGTAGAGGCACTGAAGATCGCATTTCGAAGTTCGACGTTTGTGTGCACCAGTGTAAAGGTGGGTCCCCTTCTTACATTTTGCAATCAGTAGGTTGATTGAGCTTAATATGAGTGACCTTGTTTGTTTTCTGTTTTTGTGATCGCGAGTGTTTTGACAAATCATGATATTCCGTACTTTGGCATGCATGCAATTGGTTCGGTGAGAAACAGAACGGGCTTGCATGCAGTTGTAACTGCTATAAATTTTGAACATCCGTTTATTTTTTTCTCTTGGCTTTTTGTCAAATTTTAGCCTTATGCAGTGTTGCCTCGTGTCATTTAATGTTCTAACAACGTCCACAATAGGAGTGAGAGAAGGAATACATCTTTTTTATTGGTCCATAACTTATTCTCACTAATCACTTAACAAAATCCACACTTACCCACAGCATAAGTAGGGCATATTGGGCTTATCTGATAGTTGTAATAATAGTAGTTGTAGGTATGATGAGCTGTTGTGGTAGTCGTGATATCAGTATCTTGGTGGTAACAACGGTAATTATAGTGATGATCAATAGTTGAAGTGACAGTAATGATGGGTGAGGTGGCGGTAGTGAAAGTGGTTGCATAAAGTTGGTCCATATAAGTAGTGTAATAGTGGTAACAAATGATGTATAAACTAGAATTATTGTGGTGGCAGTAGTGTTGATAAAATCACTAACAAGACAGTTATGGTACATGTAAAGCGCCGTGGGGTTGGTGCAGCGACGCTGCATATGGCAGTGGTAATTATAGCAGTGGTAATGGTGGTTGATAGTGGGGTAATGATAAGTGTGATAAGCGGTCGCAGGGAACACAATTTGCCGGTTGTGGTGGGCGTAATGACAGTAATATCGATAAAGTAGTGATTGTGACAGCAATGATGGTATTGGCGGTATTAATGATGGCTGTCTTGACAATAATGGTGGTTGTATGAGTGGTAGTGGTAGTAGTAAAGTGGTAGAACTTAATTCTGGTAGTATGTTTTTTGTATGATGCACAATAATCCAAATGTTTTGCCTTTAAGCTCACAGGGTCAATCATGGTTCGAAGTATTGCCTTTAAGCTCTCAGGGGTCTATCGCTCTAACTGAAATGAGACAGCTCGAAGTGTTGCCTTTAAGCTCTCAGGGATCAATCTCTCTAAATAGGTCGTGTGATTCCTACATCCTAGGAGTTTGAACCATTATTAATAGACTAGTGTATGACAAAAAGTGAGGGCTTTTTACTGGAAACCGATCAGAGATTATCATTGTGCATTATAGCCTTGTTTTCTGATGTAGTAAGATCCAAGCAAGAGCCTTAGAATATGTCTCAGAAACAAAAGCTGGTAGATGTCC
Source organism: Escallonia herrerae (assembly GCA_033070095.1). NCBI lineage: Eukaryota > Viridiplantae > Streptophyta > Magnoliopsida > Escalloniales > Escalloniaceae > Escallonia > Escallonia herrerae. The sequence continues at coordinate 390,806 of JAVXUP010000040.1, forward strand.
TACTATTGTAAGTTTTGACAGGACACTATAGATGAAACGAATTTTCTCTTAAATCTTCAACAAGAATGTGTCTTCGCCCTTATTGTACCCTAACCAAAAAACAAATGTGTTATAACTATTACCCATGGATAGATTTTCTTGCTTTTTGGCCATGAATGCTAAGAGTGATTTTTAGCTACTGTTTGACCGAATGTAAGCTCTTTTTAAGTTCTTTCACCATTATTTCAGACTTCAAAGTCAACAATGATGCTAGATAGTGGGAAAGAGGGAGAAATGTGCATAGTTGTGTATAATATCCATCAGCGCATCACATTGCAGGCACGTAATGATTCACTTGGTGGAAATTTAGATATTTTTGATAGGTGGCTGACACATACAATCTGGTACATAAATCACTTAGAGAAGAAATCAAGTTTACAGAAAAGAGAAATGGTGCGAGTTTTCCTAAGTTATAGGTTAGCTTGGCTGAAAACTACGCATACTCCACCATGTGGGGACTGGGAGCCTTGTGCGTAGAACCGCCATTGTACTTATTTGTTCACTTATATTTGAATTTCAATATGAGCTACTATATAATGTTCACTCGTCAGTACTTTAGTTTCAAACTGTCTTTGTTCGATCCTGATTAAAATGACACAATTTTATACCTTTATTTGTTGGTTTTATGTCTGCATGTGTTTATAATTGGTTCAAACCGACATTTTTTTATACAACTACCCATCTTTGGGGTTTATCAAAGTCATAACCCTGGTCTATCATGGTTCGAACGATTTCTTAATGACACGTTATCAGGTCCTGTTAGTACGAATTCCTTGATTTGAACACAGGATAACTAAGACCAATACCATACTTTGCCTGTTAAATTGATCATGAGAAAGCACATGGAGAGTACTCTTATTAGCGAGCTTTTTGATTTCAGCATAAAAAAGGGGAGGAGAAGGCTTTTAGGCGCTTAGATATAGGTTGGTATAGGGTGTCGTCATTCTTCGGAACAATCGGCCTTTTTCCCCTCTTGCTCCTTCTAATAGTGGAATGACCTAAAGAAGTCCGAAAATCATGCTTGGATGGTGATGATAGTAGCCGAGATCAAGGTGTCGGGCCAACTTCAGGTGATGGTAGCTCCGCAGAAGCTGCAACGCCCTTGTCTGCAAGGAGGAACTTCTCAAGTTTTGGCAAGTGAGGCACAATCTCCGCCAACTTGCGTACCCACTGCAAACGACTCAAATTTAGTGAATACAAAAACAAATTGATTTGAGGGTGAAAAAAAAACCCAACAAAAGCAATTAACTTCAGTCCATTGAGTTGCTAAGCTATGTACTGGAATGGTGAAAGCGGTGCTAGCTGGGGCGGAGGAGACATCCGTGTCATTGTCTCCACAATTCTCCAATTCAATGTGGCTAGTTATATGGCGTGGTGTCCAAGCTGCCATATAAGGACTTTAAACCTCTTCGATGTCGAGGACGCCACATGGAGCTTTATGGAAGTAAAAAAACTGCATGGGAAATGTCATCAGGGATCAGGTCAATAATAAACATAGATCGATATTAGAATGTACATATAATAAGTTTTGCGTACCATCAACAATGCTAGGCAGCCGGTGATACTAGTTTTGGTCATGCCTTGCTTGAAATTGGTCACACCTTGGACTAACTTATCAAGGACAAGTTGCGACCAATTATATTGTGCGGACGTTGATGCGACAAATAGGGCAGGAAACAAGTCGACAGATGGCTTGCCCTTAGTAGGATAGAGAAATGTACTCAACAAAAATAGCAAGAAAGCTTGACAAAATTCCTCATTGACCACTTGTGCACTCGTGAGGTACGAGGCCAAGTCCTTTACACTCATCCGAGAAAAACGATCTCAAACGAGATGCAAGACATCATTGTCAATGGATGTTAGAACTCATTTTGCCCTTGTATGGAATGCGTAATACGAGTCCAACATCACTGACATTTACCCGTACGGTTTTGGTCTTGCCTATGTACATCTTGCTCGTGTACGGCTGTCAACAAGGCCAAGTAGGAAACTCCTTGGCAATGTCGAACAATGCATGCTGAAAAAAGAATGAAAACCCATTGCCTCAATCGCGGAGGATTTGGAGGCATTTTCTTTTAGCCCCTCCATCAAAGCAATAACCATCCTTAGGCTGCACCAGCTATCAAAGATTGCCTGCAATAAGTTAGTCTTCCTATCAATAAGGACATGTGCAGTACATTTCTATATAAAATCTTTGTAAAACAACACCGTCAAATTATAATGCAGGTTCCAATGTGTGATTGCTGAGTGTATAGAGAAGTCATTGTGCTATGCAGCTTTCTCGTTGACTGTTTGTGGAATGCTTGTACAGCTTAGCAGCGTTCTGGAGTTCATGAAGTACATAGGACATTTAGCCCCATAATGAAATATATATTTTAATTCAAGCTTATGTGCTAAGTTCATGCGGGTGTGCTTTGTGAATTAGCTGGGGATTATTACAGAAGTGCAATGGACATGCAGAGTAACTTCGTATACAGCGTAGCAGTGGGAAAATTTACTGCCACTTTGGCAACATGCATTGAAAAGGAAAGAATCAGTGCAATTAAGAGGGTATTGGGTTGGGGATCAGAGAGTGTGATGGATGAGACAGATGTCGGATGGATGAGACAGATGTCGGATGGAACCGACATCTCCGAGCTTATATGATCCATGCCATTTGAGCCAGATGCTCAGGTGCTGGGGCCACCGTTGAGTGCTTGTAAGTTGCATCCAAGCACAAGGTTAGCAGAGTTTTCTGTTCAAAGGCTCATATCTATGGAACCGAAGAATGCTGTAAACTATATCGTTTTATCCAATATATATGCTGTGGCTGGGAAATGGGATAGAGTTGCTAAGGACTTCTCTTGGAGACGGGGTTGAAGAACAATCCTGGCTGTACTTGGCTAGAGATGAATGGGAAGGTTCATGAGTTTCGTGTTGCAGATAGGGCTCATCCTCAATCAGATGATATACGTACCATCTTAGCGAATACACAAATGGCAATCACCGATTTCAAGTACAGAAGTTTCTGGAATTTGCACTAAACGAGAATGTTATCGATATGACGTGATTTTCCTGATCTTCTTCTCTCTTTTTCTTCTACTCTTACTGCTAGGCTGATGTTCCTACCAGCACAATTGTATGATCAGCCTTGCGTGGCGGTATACCAGATGAAAATTAAAGAGATACAAGACTCGATAATATCTCTGATGCCTCCAAAGCATCCAAAGCCGTGTGGATGGACTTGGTATGCCTCGAGGTAACTTGGGTGACTTGAATATTATTTGGTTGGATGCTTAGCATTAGCAACAGTTTTGCTGTTAGGATTTTCTAAACATCTGTACACTGCATAGATTAAAGTGGATCAAATTCTTTAAGGGGTAAGGAGACGCTGACAGAAATGACCCCTGCAACTAAAGTTGTAGTCTTGCAGATATTTTGGAAGAAGCAGCATAGCTAAAAGTACTTAAAAGTAATCTTGAAGAAGCAGCATAGCTAAAAGTACTTAAAAGTAATGAGGTATTGCTGACTCTTTCTCCGCATATAATCGCGTCACAATTAAACTTCCTTATATTACAATTGTAGATGTACACAATCTCTTCAATAAAAGCACACTGAGACCTTGCTCAGAGTGCTATGACATGGCAGTAACAGAAGCACATTAAGTTAGTTCTCCAACTCTTGCATGAAGGAACATGTGAATCTTCACATGTAATTAATCTCTTTCTGAGAGAGAAACGATCATGTCACAAGTGAAGTAGGTAATCAGAACACCCAAAATAAAACTGAATAATCAAATACCCATTTGTTTTTGTAAAAAAAAAAAATTAACTGATTTTAATTTTTGTTTTTTTAGAAACAAAAAATCAAAATTGAAAGTGTTACTAAACGTTACCTTAGACTCTTGTCATTTTATTTTAGTATGAATAGGAAGAAAGGAAAATGAAGTTGCACACTCTCTAGCATCCTTTAGCCTTCCTAGTTTCTATAGGATAGAAATCCATGTGGCGTGGTTCTCCTCTCGTTGTTTTTTTGACCCTTTTCGAAGAAATGCCAATTTTTGTTGATCTCAATATATGTTGGGCTTTTTGGTTGAGAAAGAACTATTAACATACGTGGCTAAAAATCTCCTGCCATCCTACCCAACGCCCAACGCCCAACTCCAACAGCAACAAATCCTAAATCCAAAGTAACTTCAACGTAGAGGACCTGCTCGACTATTTGTTTGTGAAAACACGCCTAAAAAGTTATAACTTAGCTTTCACATAAAAAGAGCGCGTAAAACTAATTGATGTCTTATTATTCAGTTATCTAAAAAACAAACAGATCTGGATAATATTAATGGCTCGGATTTGCGGATTGTCTTGCACTTAGATACAAGGATTTCACACTACTGAACAATATGAAACTTGGTAGCACGATAAATTTTTTATACTCTTTCCATCTATGTGGTTAAAAATTCTCCAGTCAAACTTGAGCAGCAAGAAGTAAAAGAGCTCCATCAATCGAGGTCTTTTGTATGAATTTCTGAATAACATTTTTACAAGAGAGAATTCTACAAAATTTTGCTGCCGGAGGCGATCTGTAGAGGGAAAAAGAGATAAGGGAAAGGCACAACCTTGAAGCTAGTATTATGGATCTACTAGCTCAGTAACCCGAGCCTAGCTCAGTAACCCGAGCCAAGCTCGACTCTGTTTTTAAAATAAAGTATACTATAAGGTTTTAAAAAGTCTATTGATGTGTACCACATAGACAAAAAAATTAACAGTATAAAAATATATTATTTGGCTGCAAAGATTAATCTTAGTACCTAAATTAATTACGACAAACTTAAGTAAAATATGAAAAGATGAATTCAATTGCATTTCTCCTAACTTTCGATTATTAAATAGTATTGTTTTTTTTATTAGACTACATGCAATAATTATGAGATTTTTTTTTATGTACATGTGTGTTTACATGTAATTTTATTATACTGTAAGTTGAAGGATAAATAATAGATAGCGACACAATAGAGCCGCTGGTTACTTGTCTTTTTTGATCTTTTGTTTGAGGTTGTCAAATAGTGTTTCAAATGAATATTGACTTAGCACTTAAAATAGTAGAATAATCATGCTGGAGTCATATAAAGTTAAATAGCGAATACGATTGTAGTTTTAATTAAAATATGATGATGCTATCAAGTATCTCTTTTGAATTGTAAATATTACACCGATTTAATTCTTTAACTTTAGATGGTCTTTAAGGTATTACATATATATGTTCCTAAGGTTATTATAACAATTAAGTAAAATTTAAAATAAAACAATTTAATTGAACGACCACATAATATCCATTATTTTATGTATATGTTTTTCTTTAATTTTTGTAAGATGCTAGTAATAAGAATATTTAATTGATGAACATGCCGCGTTCTTATTTTAGAGTATTAAAATTATTTTTCACATTTTTATGAATATTATTTATCGCCAAATTATAGTTTCTATATCTATCAAATGCATCTAATGATATTTTTTTCAAAAATTACACTTATTTTAGCACACCATAATCTAACATTGTATAACAAATTATGTCAGGTTATACCTGTAATTATAATCAACTTGAAAAGGATATCAAATATCATTATATTAGGCTAATATTATAAAGCGAGCGTTAATCAATTATTTGTTATTGAACTCATACAATAGTCACCAGTCATACTTGTAATCAATTCCATCATAATTGGTAAAATTTACTATTTATTATTTTGAATGAAAATTTAATAAGTATTACTGAAAAAAACTTTGTTATTGATCATAAGGGCTCGATATATAAACGAATTGGTAAATCATTAGTTTTGTAGAATTAGATGCATATAGTTTTGCATCATAAAGATTTAAAATGTTCCTAAAATAAAGTAAATAAGAATTATTTGATTATTTTTTAATGTATGTGATTTATTTTCAAATTTTCATATATGTGATATAGTCACTTGTTGATCACGCGGTCATATATTTTTTTCTACTAAATCTCATATGTCATTTTTTGTTTTCTATATACATAATTTTTTTATTTTTGTATGAGAGAGTTACTTTTAAGGACATGATTGTCAAAATTAAATCCTAATAAGTTAATACATTTAGAGTTTTTGAATTAATTTTTACATTATATAAGCTTTCCTAATATAGCCTTCATAAAGTTTTTGCAAAAATAATGAAACTTAAAAATAATAAAATTTGCATGCATTTAGAGACACTAACATGTTTATTATATAGCTTTAAATCCTTTTCAACTATCAAATTTTTTAATAAGTTTTATCATTACTGCAATTTTAATTGACAATAATTGTAAAGTTATATTTTGATAGTGTGCTCTCACCCATAAAAGACAGTCAATTTTTTACTTTATAAAAATATTCCAAAAGCTATACATTATATTAATAAATCTTTACATCCATTATTATAAGCATATACTAAAATAAAATAAATATGAATCAAGTGTTAAATTATTTTTCTTATCTCAATCTCAATTATAACATCATTTTCTCTCTCTCTTAATGTTATTTATATTATTTAGATATATGAATTTTTATTTATAGTAGAGAGTGGTTTTAAAGATACATGCAGTAGTTAAAGTTAAGTCATAATATATTAGTTCATTAATTAGTTAGATTTTCATGAAGCTCAAAATTAATTTTTTTAATTATATAAAACTTATTGATATGAAAATTAACTTATTAAGAAATAAAGACCCCATTCAAGATAATATTTGAGACCTTTAGAGACACTTATAATGTTTATAATTTTATTTCATTTCGAAAACATAATTTGATGATATATTATAATTTTGTGTCTTAAAGTTCTTAAATGTTTTCAACTATAGTAATTAAGAATAATTAGATTTGACTGCACCTTTTTTCTATTTTATATGTGATTTGTTTTTAAAATCTTGTTTACACTTATACATCTATTTTGTTGATCATGCGATCTTATCAAATAAAAAAATTAGCCTATAATTTGATTATGATTTTATATATTGCATAGATAAACTTTTTTTGCGATGATTATTGAAACCAATAAAACAACCCTAGAGGGGGTGAATAGGATTTTTGAAAATTAATGGAGAATTTAAATTAAGCACAATCATAAATCTTAATCAAACCAAGTAATAATTCAATGAAGATACTAACTAAACAATCTTAAACAATTAAAGAGTAATAAGTAAAGAGATTGAGTTAGAGATACATGACAAGGAGATTAAATGGTTCGGCTTGAACTACCCTCAAGCTTACATCCACCTCTTCAAGGAAGTCCCTTGCAAGAGCACTAGAATCCACTAGAAACAATCTTCTTCCGGGTCAAGATCAAAACCCTTACAAGAAAAAAGGCTTTTAGTAACGTGAAAATCCGTCGCTAAAAGCCTAAAATTCGTAGCCAAAAAAATTAACAACGGATTCACCGTCGCTAAAAGTCCCTCTTATAAAAGCCCGTCACTAATAGTTTAGCGACGGAATTTTTGAAATTCGTCGCTAAATATGTAATTATTTGCGACGGATTTATTTTTAATTCGTGACGGAATATCCGTCACTAATTATATTTTTATTAATTTTCTTTTTGTCAAATTAGCGACGGAATAATGTTTTAGAGACGGAATATTCCGTCGCTAAAAAGCTTATTTAGCGACGGAATATTCCGTCGCTAATTAACTGATTGAATGAATACTTTTAGGGACGGAATTAATCCGTCGTCAAAAGTCAAAAATTTTTTGAATTTTTTTTTATTTTTCAATTACCCAGACCTGTAATACAATTTTCATTTCTCAACAACAATGCGCAATAATCAATACACAAAGAAATATATATAATCAATCATAAAAAATATTTATCATAAAAAAGACTCATTATGTACAAGCCGGGAAACAGATACAGCCGGTTAGGGGAGGGGAGAAGAGTACAAGCCGGGCGCGGGGGGGGGGGGGGAAGCTAGGAACGGGCACGAGAAGGGGCTCATCAGGGATTGCTGAGTCCCGGATCTGGATCCTGCTGATCCGGGGCCGGCTCAGCATGTCCAGCAGCGCCCTGTTCCCTGATCATCCTCAGCACCACTGTAGCAATGCGCTGGATCTCTTTGTCGTCCAACTGACTCTAAGGAGTTGGTGTCTGTGGAGGGGCAGCAGGGGGTGAGGACACTCCTATCACGGCACGAGCAGTCGTGCTAGGCAGGCCGCATATGCGGCCTTTCGGCCGATTCACGACCTCCGGCGTATCCAGCCATTGCTTCAACCCCCCAGTACTCGTAGCTGTACTAGTGGACGCTGATGGCTCTCCGGACTGCTGCTCGGACCCCCTTAGCTGTTCATACGAGGCCTGCAAAAACAGTGGTTTAACGATATGTTAGGGCATTAATTAACGAAACGGACATTGAGGATAGAAAGACAAAACATTAACAACTTAAACAAATTGACTCACATCGATCCGTCGGGCAATATTTGAAATATAGTCGCCCGCCTGGTGCGCCTCGTCCTTGTCCTTCTTCCGCACGTGCGTCTGACTATAGATCAGAGCTATGACCTCATCCTCCTCCAAATCTGGGTGCTCGACTGCGTTCATGTGTCGGACGATGTCATGTGGCACCGACCCAATTAGGTTTATTTGGGTTATGTCAGGGCTAATTAATGTTAATGAGGGTTAGTTTTGGATAATTATAGCTAATTAGGGTTGATTAGGACTAATTAGGGTTATTTAGTTCTAATTAGGGTTTAATTGTGCCTAGTAGTGTTGATTAGTCCTAACTAGCGCTAAAAATGTCGCATTAACCTAACTAACCTAAATTTAATGCACATTCAACAATCTCAATTCCGACACCTCATATAGGGTGTCGATATGGTGTCCGATACGTGTCTGACACCTCCGAACACTTGTCCGACGCCTCTAGACATGTGTCTGATGCCTCCGGACACGTGTCTGACGCCCATCGACACGCACCTCCAGACACATTGGCATACATTAATTTATTTTTTAAATGTCGGACACCGTCGATCAGACGTGGTGTCTGTGTCTGTGCTAATTAATAGGTATTTCAATCCAATTGGGTCACATCCTCCGTCAACAATCTCAATTCTCAAATGCTCAATGCAATAAAAATTAACAAAAATCACACATTCAATCCAATTGGGTTCCATCTTCCTTCAATAATCTCAATATCTCAAATGCTCAATGCACAATTAACAATCTAAGATCATCAATTAACAACCTAAAATCATCAATTAATAATCGCAATTACTTCAAATGTATAGCTAATAACCTAAAATCATCAATTAACAATCTAAAATCACATATCAATAATCACAATTCTCAAATGCACAATTAACAACCTAAAATTATCAAACAAATTATCAATGTTCAAATGGGAAAAAATTGTTCAAAATGCACATATCCGATGCGCTTGAATTATTTTAATTTAGGGTTCGATTGTATTAGGACATTCAATTTAGGGTTCAATTACATAAATTTAGGGTTCAATTAGGGGGTTCTATTGATTCAATTTAGGGTTCAGTTGATTTGGGGCATTCAATTTAGGGTTCAATTAGGGGGTTCAATTATTTCAATTTAGGGTTCGGTTGGACCAGGGCATTCAATTAGTTTAATTTAGGGTTCAATTCGATTAGGGCATTCAATTTGGATTTAATTATGGTTTAATTACTTCAATTTAGGGTTCAATTAGGGGGTTCAATTAGTTCAATTTAGGGTTCAGTTGATTTGGGACATTCAATTTAGGGTTCAATTAATTCAATTTAGGTATATGGGTATGTTTGCACCCGCTGAGTTAATTATGCTATGTTTAGTATAGTATGAATTAGTTGGTGATGATGGAAGATCAGATTATGTTTCCCGGTTCTGACTGAGCATCTTCGTCCAAGATTCAGGGTTTAGGGTTTAGGTATATGGGTATGTTTGCATAGTTTACGTATTATTCTTTTTTCTGTTGCAGAAATGGGGGTATGTGCATGCACGACGAGGCAGCCCCACATTACATTGATATGATTGACCAAACAACACTTGGCCACCGGTTTATTAAAGCCGGTTTATTAAATCGATCCCTTTGGACATTCTGCAGTGCAAGCGTACCTATTGGGGGCAGAGGTATGGTCTCTTTCCATTAAGGTCACAAAGTGACTTTTAATTCATCTAGGATTTCAAAAAGGCGGGGTTCTAAGAGTCTTGAGATTATCTGGTGGGGTTCTAAGAATCTTGGTTCATCTGCACAGGTTGGTCTATTTGTATCTTTTACATCTGTATAGCACCGGTATACCCATAAACTTAGGTTTGTAGGTACTTAGTTACAATTTTTTTTCATGTATTGTTTACAGATTTTTGCTGGTGCTTTCCCTGAGGCTTATGAACCGCCAAATGGCTTCTATGTTGAAGTTAACGACGATTCACCCATTGTCCAGGTAACTACTTGAGGAAAGCAACAAAATGTTGAGGAGCTCGGTTTTTTTCCTAAACATCACTCATGAAACCAAATGAATGACAACATTTGTTTTTGAACTGAAGGATGACATCAACCTATTTGACTACAATGTCCAAGACCGTGTTCAGGATTTTGTAAATGCTGCTTTAGCACAGGTCAGTTGAGTGTACTTGCTCACTTTTCTCAAGCCTTAGAAAACGCATGAGTAATAGTAAGGGTGGTGTCTATGCCATATGTATCATCTGCGATACATTTAGGGAAGTACTTTAGCTAGTTGTTAGTTCTTTATGAACCATTGTTCTAAGATAACAACCAAAAATTTAGATCTAAATGGAATGCAATGTGGGACTATGAATTGGAGTTTCAAGCAAAGAAATTGAACAAACATCTATCTGTAGGAACAAACATCTATCTGCAAGAACAAAGTCTGCAAGAACAGGCCCTATGGAACATGTAAATGAGGTTTGGGGGTGTATTAGAGTAGTAACACTAAAGCACTCTTACCATCCAAAATATCACTAACCAATCAAACCATATCAAACAATCTCATTAACGTACACCCCAATCAGAGATCCCCTTCTCGATTAACCATATCAAACAATCTTATTAACCATATCAAACAAAAAGCTTTGTAGGCAGATTAGCCAGTTTGAAACTTACCGAAGTTGGCCGGAGCTCAAAGATCTAGGCAGACTACATTAGATCGATCTGGTCGTTAAAGACTGGCCGTGACGGCCGCCGGAGGTGGCGCGACATCGGGGGGAAAATAGGGGTGTCGCCGGGGGTGGGTTGCCGTAGAGGGGGTCGCCGGAGGTGGGTTGCCGTAAAAGGGATCGCCGGGGGTGGGTTGCCGTAGAGGGGGTCGCAGGAGGTGGGTTGCCGTAAAGGAGGTCGCCGGAGGTGAGAACGTCGATGGGTAAGAGAGAGAGAGAGGGAGAAATAAGAGAAAAAAAAGAAAGAACGTAGATCTCGGAATTAAGGACAAATCTATAGCGACGGAGTAATTCCGTCGCTAATAGTCCGTCGGTATTACCAACGGAATTTTTAGCTACAGCATTATTCCGTTGCTTAATTTTTTTAAAAAAATCATCAAAAATTATAAACTTTCTAATACTATTTAGCGACGGTTTTTCCGTTGTTAAAAGTCCGTTGACAAATTCTTTTACCGACGGAATGGTCCGTCGGTAAACTTTTTTAATGCCGGATTTATGCGGATGGTAAATACCATCGCTGAATCAGGCTTTTAGTGACAGAATACCTTTCGTCGCTAAAGCCATCTTTTCTTGTAGTGTTACAACACTTGGTGATATCCCCACATCAAGCACAAGCCTTGAATCCACAAAGCTCACCCAAGAATTGACAAACCCAAGCCTTGATCACAATCATTTTACAAAGATCAATTGTGTACAAAGAAACCTTCTTGAAAGGAAATGAGAACAAATGAAGCTCTAGTATAATAGAGAGATGAGAGAATTGATGACTTGAAGAATGCTCACTCTCAATTGAAGAATTGTTCACAAAGATGCTCTCTTTAATGAAGTAAAATCATGAAGATGGAGAGAGAAAAGTTTAATCTATGAGCCTCGATGTTTCTCTAATGAATGGAGGCTTAGAATGTGGTTTTCATTGTGTATGATGAAGCCCTAAACTATTTATATAGGGAGCAAATAAAATATAGCCGTTATAGACAAAAAGTGAGAAAAACTGTCATTGCAGTCGACTGTATTCCCTCTAAAATAGCCGTTGGAGTTTTGTCCTCAAAAATAGCCATTGGAGCTAGATTTCGACCAATGCAGTCGACTGCATTGGAATGCAGTCGACTGCATTGTCAGTCGACTGTATTACCCTACTACTTATCAACTGCCTCAACGGAACCCCCTTTCCTATTTTGGCATAACTTTCTCTAGAAAAATCGGATTGAGGTGAGGTGCCGTTTTTTGCATTGGAAAGCTAATGAAAATTTTTATCAAGATATGAAAAGATTAGCACCAAAATAGTTTTTGAGAAAATCTGAGTGAGCTCCAAAGTTCACTCATTCTTAAGAACCACAGTTGTGTAAAAGGTTATGAACTCACATGCAATGCACAAGGTGTCTAAAGGTCTTTTTAGGTCATAGTCATCAATCCACGCATCAAATCAAGACTAGTTACATAATGGTAAAGACCAATTATAATCGATAGTAACTTAGTCGATGCATTATTTGTCGCTCTTCAACATTAGACTTGATGAAACTTCTATAGCATGTCCACTATAACTTTAAGCTTCTTTGGCTTCAATCCTTTTATCCAACTTCTCAAATGTGTCTTCATGAGTGTGCATGTATATGCCTACTAAGAATACACTCAAAGCACACATTAGAACATAATCAATGTGTGGTTATCATCAAAACAAGATGTAAGCCTAAGTTATCCAACCATAGGGCTAACAATCTCCCCTTTTTTTATGATGACAAACATTGATTCTATATAAGGTAAGATGCATCATATGATAGTTAATTAAGCACAACAACCTCACTTAGAACATTCAATCATCTCTAATATACTCAAGACATGTCAATCTATCTCATATAGCAATTAAGCTTGTAGCTAGCTTCCCTAGCTGAAACAAGATATGCTCTTCCTCTAACGTTCTCTCAAAACACACAATCATATAGCGTATAGAATCAAGATTATTTCTCCCCCTTTGTTATCAACAAAAAGACAAGGGTATGTGTATGTAAAGAGATAGTTATAAGCAAGATAATGGCATGAGGTGCATATAACTCTTGAACTTATACGGATGACATCAAGAGTTCCTTCATGATCCAAAGAAAGATAGGCAATGTAGCTCAATAATCTCATTTACTTTTTGCATATTTCAAGAGTAACAAGATAGTATATGATTCAAGCATGTGAGCTCCCCCTATCAAATTACCATACGCATACTCCATCCTAATGTATGCTCCCCCTCATTCAATGCATGCCAACAAACACAACTAAATGTCTAACAGAGTCATGCTCTCTTTTTGGCATTATCAAAAGGTGTGTGTGTGTGTGTATGAAAGGCATTGTGAAGCATTAAGATGACATATTTTCAACATTGAATTTTCACAAAGCGAATAATGGTCATCAACAATCAATATTTCCAATATAAGTGCAAGAGGACCATACATTGTCATCGAAATTCTATAGGTATCCAAGATTATAACATAGAGTAGTAAATAATCAATGACTCACAATTTAAACCATAGTTTGCATGAATTCTCAACAAGCAAGTTATTTTATAGATTTGGCAATTTAAGCATACTTGATAACATGTAAGTTTAGCACATAGTACAATGTTGAGAAGATCATTAAGTTTTACCCTCTTGGTGAATTATCAAGAAATTGAGCTCATAAGTGACCATTCTTGAAGTCTGTTTTCTTTGACAAGCTTTGAGGCTCTCCTCATTTGAAGTAACATGTCCAATCTTGGAATGCTTACTCCCCCTTAAGATTTAGCTTGTTGTTCCTCCTTTTCAATTTTTTCTTGGAGCCTTCTCCTTGTTGCTATTTGCATTTGCTTTGAACAAGCTACAATCACAATTTAGGTCTAACTTTTGGTATCCACGTTTTCTTGGGTCCATAAGTGTTAGTCTTAGCAACAGTAAGAAACTCTTTAACAACCACATTTTCTTGACACCTCCAACATGAACAATTCTACAAGGACAATAACTAGTCGTATGCCTTTCTTGTTGCACCAACCTCATGTGTAAAAGGTGTGCAATAGTTCTTAGGATTTTGTGTATGAACATTTAATCTAGCTTGCTGTTTAAAAACTTTAGGAGACAAGGTGAAGGGATCTAATCCAATACCGCCTTTGTTAAGACCAACTTTTTGGTGTCCAAGCATGACATCCAAGTTGTTTTTACCATCAACAAATTTTTCAAGGCATCTTTTCAAATCACAAATATCAAGCTTTAAATTTTCATTTTGTTTTTCTAAAATCGAAGTATTACAAGATATTTGTTTTGTGCTAGGAATGCTCACAATCAATTCAACGAAATCATTATTCACATGCTCTACATATAAATGGCTAGATATGCATTCATTCTTGACATGCAACTCATTATTTTCACTTTTTAAGTCATTTAGCTCTTTTGAAATCGCATGCACTTGTTTTTTTAAAGAACAATTTTTCTTGACTAATTTCATGGATTCTATCATTGGAGCAATTTCTATCACTGTCACTATTATTATATGAAGAATTTATCTCAACATCTTTTTGAGCCATGAAGCATAGATTGGCATCTCTATCATCAAAATGACCACGTTCGTCTTCATTTGAGTCATTATCACTACAAATGATTGCTTCGATTGATGTTTTTATGAAGTGCTTCTTTCTTGACTCTTTCTTCCTCTTATTCTCCCTTGAGGTACTCTCCATACTTGACTCGTTCTTGCTCTTATGCGAGTTTTCATCTTTCTTCATTTTGAGATAATCATTAAATTCCTTTTCAAGTATATCAATCTCTTTGGTATTCAAGTCTTTCTCCTCCGTACATGAAGATTGATCCGTCGTTGATGAAGCTTTAAGAGCAATGCACTTCTTCTTCTTTGGACCTTTTTGCCCGAATGATTCAAGTTGCATTTCATATGTCATCAAGGAGCAAATTAATTCATCCAACGAGAAGGTATTGAGATCCTTTAATTCTTGAAGTGTGGTGATTTTTGCATTCCATTCTCTAGGTAATGTTCTAATCACCTTTCTTACAAGATCACCATTAGAGAAATCTTTTCCTAATTGTTTCAAAGTATTAACAATTTTAGTGAAACAAAAATTCATTTCCATAATAGATTAATCGGAAAATATTTGAAACAATTCATATTCTTTATGCCATAAATTCATCTTTGAATCTTTTAGGAGAGAAGTCCCTTCATGAGTGACTTGAAGTGTATCCCACATACTCTTAGCCGAATCACACATAATAACTCGATTGAGTTCATTTGTGTTTAGAGCACAAACAAGACAATTCTTAGCTCTAGAATTCATGCAAAGCATATTTCTATCATAGTCATTAAATTCGGATTTCTCCTTTAGCACAAGCTTATTCCTAATCCACTTGGTTGGAACATAAGGGCCATCCTCAGTGATTCCCCACATTTCATAATCTAAAGATTCTAAAAATACTCTCATCTTAATTTTCTATATACTATATGAAGACCCATCAAAAAATGGAGGTCTAGTACTAGAACTCCTCTCAAGACAAAGAAACCCCATGATATTTTAACTCTCTAGGTGTTAACCAAAAAATCAAGAGCCAAGGCTCTGATACCACTTGTTGGATCAAGTGCTTACCACTCGGCCAAAAGCTATAGCTGTTAGCAAGGGTGCAACTTTATTTCCTTAAAGTTTCTCAGAACCGCATCTAGCATAAGGGGCTGCACCCATCCCATAATAGGTGCCATGGGCAGGGATGTGTAAGCCCATTGAATCCTAAGGAAGACGCTAACCCATTTTAAGGCTAACAGTCTCTCCCCCCCAGTGTCAGCCAGGGGATTCGAACCCATGACCTTGCTCTGATACCACTTGAAACCAATAAAACAACCCTAGAGGGGGGTGAATAGAGTTTTTAAAAATTAATGGGGAATTTAAACTAAGCACAATCATAAATCTCAATCAAACCAAGTATTAATTCAATGAAGATGCTAACTAAACAATCTCAAACAATTAAAGAGCAATAAGTAAAGAGATTGAGTTAGAGATACTTGACAAGGAGATTTAAATAGTTTGGCTTGAACTACCCTTAAGCCTACATCCACTTCTTCAAGGAAGTCCCTTGCAAGAGCACTAGAATCCACTAGCAACAATCTTCTTCCAGGTCAAGATCAAAACCATCACAACACTTGGTGATATCCCCACACCAAGCAAAAGCCTTGAATCCACAAAGCTCACCCAAGACTTGACAAACCCAAGCCTTGATCACAATCATTTTACAAAGATCAATTGTGTACAAAGAAATATTCTTAAAAGGAAATGAGTACAAATGAAGCTCTAGTATAATAGAGAGATGAGAGAATTGATGACTTGAAGAATGCTCACTCTCAATCAAAGAATTGTTCACAAAGATGCTCTCTTTAATGATGTAAAATCATGAAGATGGAGAAAGAAAAGTTTAATCTGTGAGACTCGATGTTTCTCTAATGAATGGAGACTTAGAATGTGATTTTCATTGTGTATGATGAAGCCCCAAACCATTTATATAGGGAGCAAATGAAATATAGCGGTTATAGACAAAAAGTGAGCAAAACTGCCATTGCAGTTGACTGTATTCCCAATGCAGTCGACTGTATTCCCTCTAAAATAGCCGTTGAAGTTTTGTCCTAAAAAATAGTCGTTGGGGCTGCAGTCGACTGCATTGGAATGCAGTCGAATGGATTCAAATACAGTCGACTGTATTACCCTACTGCCTATCAGCTGCCCCAACGGAACCCCCTTTCCTATTTTGGGTATAACTTTCTCTAGAAAAATCAGATTGAGGTGCCGTTTTTTTGCGTTGGAAAGCTAATGAAAAGTTTTATCAAGATATGAAAAAATTAGCACCAAAATAGTTTTTGAGAAAATCTGAGTGAGCTCCAAAGTTCACTCATTCTCAAGAACCATACTTGTGTGAAAGGTTATGAACTCACATGCAATGCATAAGGTATCGTAAGGTCTTTTTAGGTCATAGTGATCAATCCAAGCATCAAGCCAAGACTAGTTACATAATGGTAAAGATCAATTATAATCGATAGTAACTTAGCCGATGCATTCTTTGTTACTCTTCAACATTAGACTTGATGAAGCTTCTATAACATGTCTACTATAACTTTAAGTTTCTTTGGCTTCAATCCATCTATCCAACTTCTCAAATGTGTCTTCATGAGTGTGCATGTATATGCCTACTAAGAATACACTCAAAGCACACATTAGAACATAATCAATGTGTAGCTATCCTTAAAACAAGATGTAAGTCTAGGTTATCCAACTTTAGGGCTAACAATTATGTTATGTGTAAATACATATACATTTAATAAAATATAATAAATTTAAATTAACTGTAACATAAAATTTTTGCTCTAAATATCCTATATTGTTTTTATTTCTTAGATACGTGATTTCTTATCTTCGTATGAGAGAGTTAGTTTTAAAAACATAATAGTTAAAATTAAATTTTAAAAAATTAGCATATTTGAGTTTTAGAAGCAAAATTACATAAACTTAATAATAAGGATCACATCCATAATAATATTTACATACCTTTAGATACATTTACATGTTTAATTTATAGCTCTAAATCATTTTCAACTATCAGATTTATGAATAAACTTAGCCATTATTGAAATTTTATTAATAATAATTGTACGGTCATTTGCTGGTTGTGTGGTCTCACAAAACAAATTATGTCAAATTTTTTATTATGCCAAAAGATTCTAAATGCTATATATTATATTAATAAATTTTTACATCGATCACGGTAAGTATATACTTCGGTCAGCATATATTAAAATATAATAAATATGAATCAATTGTTAAACTATTTGTTTTGTTTCAATCTCAATTGTAACATCATCTTCTTCTCTATTATAAGTTTAATATGTTATTTTCATTTTGTAGATACATGAATTTTTATGTTCACATTAGAGTGTGATTTCAATGATATAATGGTTAAAATTAAGTCATAATAAATTAGTTCATTAATTATTTAAAATTTAGAATGCTTAAAATTAGTTTTTTTTAATATATAAAGCTTATTGATGTAAAAGTTAACTTATTAAGAAATAAGGACCCTATTCAAGATAGTATCTGAGGCCTTAAGAGACTTATAATGTTATACTTTTATTTTACATTGAAAATATAATCTGATGACATTTTATATTTTTTGCATCTTAAAGGTTTGAAATGTTGTCAAATATTGTAATTAAGAATAATTTGATTTAATTTCAAACTCTTCTTTTCTTATAAGTATGTCATTTATTTTTAAAATCTCATTTATGCTTACATAGCCACTTTTTTGATCTTGCTGTCTTATCAAAGCAAAAAAAATATCCTATAATTTGATTATTAATTTTATATGTTATATAAATGACTATGTTATGAGTTAATACATATACATTTAATCAATTATAATAAATTTAAATTAACTATAACATAATTTTTTATTTTGAATCTCATATGTTTATTTTCTAAATACATGTTTGTTTATCTTCGTATTAGAAAGTTAGTTTTAAGAATGTGATAATCAAATTCAAATCCTTAAAAATTAGTAAATTTAGAGTTTTAGAAGCAAAATTAAATAAACTTAAAAAATAGAGATCACATCTAAAATATTATTTCATACCTTTATATACACTAAAATGTTTGGTATATAAATTTAGATCCTGTTCAACTATCATATTTATAAATAAGTTTTAAAATTATTGTGATTTTAATTAATAATTATTATACAATCATTTGTTGGTCTTATTGTCTCAATTAAAAAATAATGTCAATTTTTTTTATAGTACCAAAAGGATTCTAAAGATGAATCAATTGCTGCATCATTTTATTGTGTCAATCTCAATATTGTAACATCATTTGTTTCTTTTCTAAATTTAATATTTTATTTTCTTGTTTTAGATATATAAGTTTGTATAATAATATCATAAAGTAATTTTAAGGATACAATAGTTAAAATAAATTATAATAAGTTAGTTCATTAATTAGTTAGATGTTCAGAATGTTTAGAATTAGTTTTTCAACTATATAAGACTTACTAATATAAAAATTAACTTATCAATAAATAAGGACCTCATCCAAGATAATATTATTTTTATTTTAAAAATATAAAAAATTATAATATTGGAGAGTAGTTTTGAGGATACAGTACTCAAAATTAATTCTAAATAAGTTAATTCATTAATTAGTTAGAGTTTTAGAACGTTTACGATTACTTTTTCTTTCAATCATATAAGGCTTACTAGTATAGAAATTAACTTATGAATAAATAAAGACCTCATCCAAGATAGTATTTAGTGACACTTATAAAATAAGTTAGAGTTTCAGAATATTTTGAATTTATTTTTCAACTATATAATGTTTATTGACGTGAAAACTAAGTTATCAAAAAATAAAGAACCCCAGTCAAGAGAATAATATTATTTTTGTTTTTTAGATATATGAATTTTTATATTCATGTCGGAGAGTGGTTTTGAGGATTTAATAAACAAAATTAAATCATAATAAGTAAGTCCATTAATTAGGTAGAGTTTCAGAATGTTAAGAATTATTTTTTCAATTATATAAGACTTACTAATATAGAAATTAACTTATCAAGAAATAATGACCATATTCTTGATAGTATTTTAGACTTTTAGCAACTTTTATAATTGTTATAATTCTATTTCACATTGGAAATAAAAAGTGATTATGTGTCAAGTAAAGAAATATTTCTGCGACGACGTGTCGCGTAAGGAAGATCTTTCTTTGCTTATTTAAAGGACCTCATTCAAGATAATAATATTATTTTTCTTTTTGAGATATATAAATTTTTATACTCATGTTAGAGAGTAATTTTGAGGATTCAATACACAAAATTAAATCCTAATAAGTTAGTCCATTAATTAGTTAAAGTTTCAGAACATTTAGAATTATTTTTAATTATATAGGGTTTACTAATATAAAAGTGTTTAAGACTTTTAGTAACTCTTATAACGGTTATAGTTCTATTTCACATTGAAACATAAAGTGATGATGTGTCAAGTAAAGAAGTTATTTCTACGATGACATGTCGCGTAAAGAAGGTATCGCTTCGCTTATTATATATTATATAGATATAGATTATAGAGCATTGGAGCCTATTTGATTTAGGTTGCACCTTTTTAGAATGCACTAAATTATATTGGGCAGCTAGATTAAAGTTCTTAGGTTTAACAATTCCAATTCTGCCCTAGATTAAAGTTCTTAGGTTTAACAGTTCCAATTCACTATCTGTTGTGGATATTTGTTAATTGACCACCCAGCCCCAATAATTGAGTCTAGCCCGAACTGGTGCTATGCTACAACATAGCCCTTCCAAAATTGATGGCATAATTTGGCCATGAAAAATTTAAGGCGTCCAATCATGTCTGGCCATGATGCACACGTGTTGCGCAAAAGCGGGTATCAAATCGCCATGTTGCGCTTCATAGTGGACTACCATGCACACTCACGTGCACATGTAATGCTTGGTATGATCATTGGTTGTATGTTACGACCATACTTGGCGCACTTGCATACACCTTACGAAGCAACATCCGTTATTAAGTAATGGACCTTCTTTATATAAAACCACTTAATATTTGTTTCTCTCGTAGGTCAAATTCAAGTTATCGCAAGATCATCACGTCTTCGCATTCCTTTCTATCTTTCATGTTTGACACAAGAAATGAATCCAAAACTAAACTCATTTGGATACATAACATGGAAAAAAAATAATTACCACCATTTTTAAAAAGAAAAATTGGAAAAGAAAATGTGAACAACTGACCTTATTATCTAGTGAAGTATATCTATGTCTTACAACATGAATCCGAATTGGAGTTGCTCGACTATTTATTCATGACTTGAACTTGCCTAAAAAAAATTTAACCTAGCTTCCATATGAAAAGAGCGTGTAAAATAAAGACCACCCATTGATTTTCAAACCATTTAGTAGTCTAAGGAACAAAAAGATAAGGATAATTATAAAGGGCTCACACTCACGAATTGTCTCATGTTCAAATAAAGGCTTTCATACTCTTTCCATAAAAAAATTGTTGATGGAGGATGGGACCCAATTGAATTGAGATACCTGTTAGTTAGCACAGATACGGACACCACGTCTGCTCGACGGTGTTCGGCAATTAAAAAAGAAATCAACGTATGCCGATGTGTCCGGAGGCGTCGGACACGTGTATGTAGGTGTTGGACACGGACACTTATCGGACACCATATCGACACCCTATATAAGGTGTTGGAATTGAGATTGTTAACTGTGCATTAAATTTAGGTTAATTAGGTTAACGCGACATTTTTAGCATGCACCCCCTGAAATCTCATCGTGGCTTCAGCACTAGCTATAATTAGCCCTAATTAGTCTTGATTAATCATATTTTAACTCAATTAACCCTAATTAGCTCTAACAAGCCTAATTAGTTTTAATTAACTCTAAGAACCCAATAAAAATCAAATTAGCTGTAATACCCCTAAATTAGCCCTAATTAACACTAATAAGCCCAAATTAAACCCTAATTACTCATATCTTAGCAACCCGTGATTAGATTGAATAAACCCTACATGATAGATGAACCCAATTACGGGCATATTGATTATACTTAGCCTAATTAATCGTAATTAAACCTAACATAATCCAATTAAGCCCTAATTAGGACTAATCAACAATACCCGGCACAATTAAGCCCTAATTAGCTCTAAATAATCGTAATTACTCCTTATCAACCTTAATTAGCTATAATTATCTGAAATAACTCCTCATTAACAATAATAAGCCCTAATATTACCCAATTAAGCCTAATTAGTACTAATCAACACTACTCGACACAATTAAACCCTAATTAGGACTAAATAATCCTAATTAGTCCTAATCAACCCTAATTAGCTATAATTATCTGAAACAACTCCTCATTAACAATAATTAGCCCTACATAACCCAATTAAGCCTAATTAGTCCTAATTAGGATTAATCAAAATTACTCGGCACAATTAAACCCTAACTAAGACTAAATGATTCTAATTAGTCCTAATCAACCCTAATTAGCTATAATTAGCCTAATGTACTCCTCATTAACATTAATTAGCCCTGACATAGCCTAACATATCCCGAGGTTCAAAGCTTTGAACCTCGGGATAATGCATTCGTTCCAAGTGCGAAGGTAACGTCACTAGTGGTAGATAATAGTTTGGATTTGTAATCCAGCAAGCATTTGTGGAACCTTCCAACACTCACTAAATACCCAATGAAAACATATGCCAAAACTTATGGTTTGCTTTAGGTAATAATAGCCTACACACAATATTTATATGCATGTTGTAGCTATAACTATTAAATCTACTAAGTTTCCATCATGCAAAAACAATATATGTGGTCTAGTAAAAGTCACATACTATAATAAATAGCACATTATCTCTCATACTCAAATTGTCTCGTATCTCTACCATCATTACAAGAAAATTTAATGCTTTAATCAGAGTGATAGTTAGTGCTATCTGAATGGTCGAACTTGAAAGATGTGACCTATACAATTTTCCAAACTCTCTCTCTCTCATATGCCTTTTGGGTCGAATCTTTTGCTATGGTGATCGATGAAATGGGCTTGAGTCTTATCCCATGTGAATAGCATTGTGAATGAACCAAATTGTTTATAAAAAGCTCGTGATTCATTCGATTAACATCTCATTTTTGTTTGTTTATACAATATATGAACATAACCAGAGAAAATTTCAGAGCTCGTACTTTTTTAAACGAGCTGACTGTGAACATTTGAAAGTATTCATGAATGTTTTTGTCAACGTCTCATCTACATAATACACTAATGTTTTAATGTTTAAAGCTTGACGCGTCTTCTCTTTGAAAAATGTATGTAATTGAGTTATGTTTAACACCAATATTCGTCTTCATTAGCCCTTTAAGTTAGACCGATATTAAACCTAAAGACTTAGCGCAAAGGATTATTCAGTCAGATAGGATCAGAAATGGTCGGATAAGCTCGGATGACTTATCCTATCGAAAATGGCCGAATAAGATATAAATTTTATCCCGCATTTGGTAGAAACGAAACCCAGATTACAGGCTAGATAAGAATCAGATAGGATTAGCTTGTCGCCTTCATCATCATTCTATACCCGTAACCACCTTAAACCCACCATCAGGCTAATAATACTATCAACACACCACCACATTTGCACACCCACAGCCACCATTGCAACCACCAAATGACCCATTAAACCCACCATCAACACTACCGTGCAATAGCCCACTTGTAACAACTCAATCACCTATTGCAAACCCAAAACCACCATCACTACCCACCGCCACCAAGCCTAACCCTCACCGCCGACAGCAACCACCATCCTATCTAGCATGTCAATGACTTCATATCTAGCATGTCATTGAAACATTCTTGATTCATGAATAGATAGTCGAGCAACTAAATAATTAGAAATCAATGGGTTGTCTGAGGAAGCGTTTGAAAATCATTTCGTATATAGCATGTCAGTGATTAGCTTGGCATCTCCGTCTAAAGCGACCCCTCAAAATTCAGGGTAGAAGCTAAACGTATGGCTTCCCCAAGACCCCAACTACTAATGTTTTGGCTACCATGGCACTTCTGTTTGTGGGACAGATTTAGAGCAATAGCAACTTTGATTATGAAGAGCCGCCCCGAATTATGTCTAATAATTTTTACATGCAATCTCTTGTTTGCCTTTGGCCTTGATCCAAGCCCAATTAAAGATTTAATTTCTAAATTCTCGTTCCGAAGGTCGCAAAAAGTCTTGAGTGACCGTATGCATACGATTTCGTTCGAGGAGGTTATTGTGCTTAGCATAATCCACCCATAGCCTGATTGCTATCTCATTGGCTTCCAAAAGTTGTCACATGCTGGGGTGCTGCATACCAGTGTAATGGGCTTAGAAAAGACAGTCAAACTAACTTTTCTTCTGTACGTTACCCTTTATTTCGATGAAGTTCTTAATTTAACTAAAAAAATTCTTTTCATCCCTATGAAAACACATTCAGATTCAAGGCAACTATATATTGTTAATCCTTGCTACTAATTAAACTTGCCTCACGCCCACATTCTATAAAGGATACAGGGGTCAATTTAGTTCTTTCATAACAAAGAATCAAACAAAAAAATTCAGAGAATGTGGAAGACTGTTAAAATCATTGGGCAAGGAGGATTTGGGGTGTGAAGATGGCCACGGTCGATCAAGAAGACGAAGATGGCCATCTTCCTCCGGTAATCGCTGTAAAATCTGCTCCGCTTGTTCATTCGGAATCCCTCCAGAAAGAGAGAGAGGCCTTGAGCGACCTCGAAGGCTCCCCATACCTTGTCCACTGCTACAAGGCTGATGCCTCAGAAGAAGATGGCGTGCTCTACTACAACCTTCTGTTGGAGTACGCTAATGGGGGCAGCTTGGCTGACAGAGTGAAGCTTGGCGGCAGATTGTGCGAGGAAGAGGCAAGAAAGCACACAAAGTCCATGTTGAACGGCTTGCATCACATCCACAAAGGCGGTTATGTTCATTGTGATATCAAGCCAGGCAATGTTCTTCTTGTAGACAACCCATTTCCCAGCCGGGATATTTCTTCGATCCCGGTCTCTAAGAAATTCCTCATCTTGGCAATCTAACCCATTTCCCAGCCCAGCATCTATAATGGATATGAGGATATAGTTTCCAGAATTCTTCGGTTCCATAACTATGAGCCTTTCAGCTGCAAACTTTACAAACCTCATTTTTGGATGCAAGTTACAAACACTCAATAGTGGCCCCAATACTCGACCATCTGGCTCAAATGGCATAGATTTTGTAGGCTCGAAGGCTTCTTTCACATGCTCGGCTCGCCCTACAACATCTATCATGCAAGCATAGTGTTCCTGGTTAGGCTGGCAACCATGTTTCTCCATCATCCAACACAAGCTCTTAACACACCAAGAAAAGTATGTTGATCTGGTCTTAGTTTTGAATGCCTGATCTGGTTATACAGCTCAAAACATTGAATTGAATTTCCATGCTTAGAATATGCACTGATCATAGAGTTCCAAGTGATTATATCCTTGATCTTTATTTCCTCTTCATCAAGTACCTTTCATGCCATCTCTATACGTCCACATTCAGCATTCTTACAAGAACCCCTGTATACACAGACTGCGTCAAGTTAAGCCCCGCTTTCACTTAATACCCATGGAGGTACTCGATTTGCGCTGATGTCGCAACATTCACAAAGGCAGGCAAGACAGTGATCACTGTATGGAATCCACTTTGAATTCGTCAAGTTTCATCTTTATGAAGAGAGAGAAAGCATCATAAATCTACTCGTGGCATACATGTCCTTTAAACATAGAACTCCATGAAACTACCATCTTGCTTGTTACTCAAATATCTTTGTGTAACTACTAGGCAACCGCATTGGCAGTATATGTCAATGAGAGAATTAGGAACCAACACCTGATAATCTGAGCCATTTCGAATCACATGAGCATGCACTTTTTTCCCTCGCTTGTGAGACTTCAACTCTCCAATCGACAATATTGTGGCAATTGCTACAAACATATGAGCTCTGATCCCTGATCTGACCATTTCTGCTAATAGAATGGCGATTCTATCGAACACCCACTTTGAAAGTAAGCTGCTATCATCAGACTCCATTCACCACAACCTCTGTCCGACATTTTATCAAACAGCAATCTCGTGTCTTCCAAAAAAGCTAACTTAAGAGTACGTACATTGTCAGCAATGCAATATTCACAGACAGGTCATTCTAAAAATCTCTAATTAAAATATAACCATGAATAATTTTTCCCATTTTCAACTAATTTAAGCCCACACTTTTTCTGAACAAACGGATTAGAGCAACCAAGACAGTTGAGGGGCTTTTTCTCAAACAGCTCACGTGCATTCATCATAATATTTTCCATGCATCTCTGCTAAAGCACTACCGACTAAATCAAATGACTCAAAACCATGTCTTAACACATGCCCGTGAATCTTTTTACCCGAACCCAACATCTGGAAGTTCAATTCGTGACTTAACAACAAAAGGTACGTAGTCATCTGGGTACATTAGTTTCTTGACCATTTCTTGGAAGACCAAAAGGGTTTCTTGAACTCACCAAAATGGTATCAATCCCTAAGAAATGCATTTTAAGCAGTTAGGGTTGGGGTGGTGAGAGAGTTGAAGACTTGTTGGGAGAGAGTGGGAAGGTTAAGATTGGCATAGGTGTCAATGATTTAGAAAGAATGTGTGGGCATTTGGCGATGGCCATGGAGGATGAACCTGGCATGGATTTCTTGGAGGTAGTGTGGGTTTTTGCAGAGACCCAGGAGGGAAGTGAAATTAGAGGGGGCAATTCCAAGGGGAAAGAGTATAAACTGCTCACTTAAGGGTTGTCGCTATAACACTTTTAGCGACTATTCTCTGCATCACTTTTTTAGCATTACTAATACAAATTGCTAAAAATATTTAATGACAACTAATTGTCACTATACAAAAAATCTTCTTACAACTTAAAAAATTGAAAAGGTTTTAAAGTTATATACTAAACATTTTACTGTAACTAAACCTAAGCAAATATTATCTTCGATTTGATGCCTATTTTTAAGTTTATTGAAATTTGCAGGAATTATATGACAACTATGTTTGCAAATTTTATATAATCTGAAAACTATTCTCAAACTCTAAATATATTAATTTATTAGGACTTAATTTTGATTATTGTGTCCTTAAAACTAACTTTCTCATGCAAAGATAAGAAATCATGTATCTAGAAAATAAAATTTATATATGAGATTTAGAAGAAAAAATTATATTAGAGTTAATTTAGATGTATTATAATTTATGAATGTACACACACACACAAATTATCAAAACAAATTATAGTAAATTCATATGATGGACGATGAGATGATTTAAAAAACAGAAACACAAAAAAAAGATGCACAAGCATTATACACATACTTACTTGACAGTTGACTGAACTGATTTTTCCATGGGCTGGGCAGGCCTTTATAAACCTCTGTCCATATCTAACCAATATTTTTTATGGGCTCAAAAGTTTGAGTCCACGTCGACCACACTCTAAAAGCGAGTCAATGCTTATATTTTTAATGACCAATACAAGTTGCCCGTGAGTTGGCTAACCCAAATTTCACCCCTGGATCGAATTAAGATGTTGAGTAAGAGCGTGACGTATAAAATAAGGCTAGTCATTAGGCAAGTAACTAAATGCAAAAGGCAGCGCGTGCTGTACTATCCAACCTTCAATATAAGTGCACATATAGCCGGATCAGGATATGCTGTTGTTCAACACATCTGTTATAAATCTCTTTCGACAACATAAGTCAAAATCAATCTTTTGTGGATTACATTTGGAGGGGCACTTTTCAGTCACAAATGGGGTAGTTGTACATCATTGGATTGAGCCAGCAAGGATCCATGTATCACCTGCCATAAAGCTGAAACCCAAAATCCAAAAAAAGAAATAATAATAAATAAAAAAACTCACAGAAGGATGCTTTTTAATCGGAAATCCCCCATTTTGGATTCATGTCCTCTTTTTCGCAGCATTCTAAGACTCATAAACACCTCTTCTTAGACTCTCAAATGGTTAGAGATATCTAGTAGGACTCTCTCGGACGGTAAAGGTTTCCTTGCTTTGGTTCTCTTCTGTAAGGTTGTGGCTTGCACATTGGTTAGAATAGCCAAAATTTTGGAAGAGGGGTAATATGTTGCGTATTGTTTGGGTAGTTGTTATACTTTGGTCTGTATAGTATCGCCAAAATGCCTCGGTCTTAGATGGCGAAAGATTTTCTACTTCTTCGATTTTGGTACAAGTTCGCATTTTGTGCAATAATATTAGAACCACTAGACACTTTTGAACATGTGTTCCGAAGAGTTCAGAAGGCAGACATTCCTAGTAGAGACAATCGGGTCTCCAGCTTTGAGCAATTCTACCCTCCCCTTCATCCTTTCATTCATGACTCTATTTACTGGGCCTGTTACTTCCCGTCATCCCCAATATTTTGTGCTGCGGCGACGAGTTTTGGATTGGAATTGTCCTATGTAGTACAGCTTGGCACCGAGTGGAGCAAACATTAATTATTATGTAAATAAAGTCCGAAGAAGTAGTTTCGCGAGTGCGTGGGCTATTCTCCTTGCCATTGAATGGATGTTTAAATTTAATTGCTTGCCCTACATTCTGAACTTGTTAAACGCCACTGCCCTACCACGATTATATGTGTTTACTATGTTCCCTTGCTTCGGAAACTCGTGAGCACCTTTTTCTAGATTGTCCTGGTATCCAACCAATCTGACGGTCTTTTTTTGGTGAACGGCCTTCATTCTCATTTTCTTTCGTTTCGGCTAGTCATTGGTTCTATCACTGGCTGGCCAAACCTGCTACTAATTTATGTTCAGCTTTCATCGATCTTATGCTCATAACTGTTATTCTATGGTCAATTTGGCTTGGCAGAAACGCTTCTATTTTTAAAGGACTTAAATTCTCCCCCAGGTCAAATCACACACACCAGTCCCTCGCTTTTTTTCCCAGATTCAGGTCACCAGGCCTTTTCTTAATTACTTTCGTCGCACAAAGCGTCATGATCGCTCTTTTGGAGTAGAGTATCTTGATCGCTTCACCCTTCCCCCCTTCATCTGTTATACTTTTCTAATAGTTGCGATTGTTCGATCCTTTCCCCTCCGGTATTATGTGCTATGTCAATGGCTAAAGACCCTATTAGCTCAAATTTTGGAATTGGTAAGGTTTTGTTTAATAATTTTTGTGTGCCGGTGGGGATACTTACTACTGTTCTTGATATGTCTGACGAGCTCACTGCATTTCAAAAGGCCCTATGCATTGCCATGGACTGGTTTAGTCGAATTCAATGTGTACATATTATTGTTTTGATTCCTCACTCAAAACTCATGCTGCATATAGCATCTAAGGAGCGAGGAGCAGGGTATAAAGACTTTTTGTGTACAATACCTTTCAACTGCAGGAAATTGCATTTGTTGCATATCGTCCAGGGGAAACTAGGAGCGCTGTCTTTGTCCTCGACTTTGGCATCTTTTATTCATAGTTCAAGTGTAGTTCTTCAGCAAAAATGGTTTACTGGAGTATAGCCTGTGGTCAGAGGCAGAACTAAATTTTTTTTTCAAGGGGTGCAAAAATTATATCGAATTCACCAAATTTTTTATTAAAATAATATTAAAAACATATTAACATAACACATATTAAACTAAAATTAAAGTAAAACTAAAGTATTACCTCAGAAAGTCACAACAGCTGATGAAGAGTTATGATAAGCAGTTGGAGCCACCAATGCAAGTGTTAGTTTAAACCTCCATGTGCCTGCATTAATTTGATAAAAAGAGAGGAAAAAATGAAAAATTAGAGTATTGTCATATAACAAAAAAAAAAAAACTCTGAATA
Organism: Escallonia herrerae; assembly: GCA_033070095.1. Classification (NCBI taxonomy): domain Eukaryota; kingdom Viridiplantae; phylum Streptophyta; class Magnoliopsida; order Escalloniales; family Escalloniaceae; genus Escallonia; species Escallonia herrerae. Next base: position 420,444 of record JAVXUP010000040.1, read on the forward strand.
TTGTCAAATAACAAAAAACTCTGAGTATTGTTTATCATTGATACTTTGGGCACAAGTAAGTAGATGTGATTTTGAGAAGTAAACTTTTCATAAAATTATAATCAGTTTAAAAAATTAAATTTTAGTTGTTCTAAAAAAATTAGTCAAAAGCTTTGAAGGATCATATACAGATAAAACTTTTTCAGAGTAAGACTAGTATGACGAATTGTCCAAATAATGTACGATTAATAGGATGTTTATAATAAAAATTTATAGTAAGATATTTCGATAATTTTTTCAGTCAATCTTAATTACTCAAAGTTAATTAAAACCGTGCAGACCCTTATCAAATTATCCATTTATATTTTTATCAAACAATTCAATATATCACATGCATTGCACAATATTTCTGGTGGAGTGATAAATTACAATTTACAACGCATAATATATCACATGCATTGCACAGTTCAATATGTTATCACTGATAACATAGACTCACATTCTTTGATCATCGTATGAATTTTTCTCAACAAGAAAAAAGAAAAAAAAATGGTATTGTAACTTTAAGAGACTATTAAAAGTCACTAAAAGCTGTACATCTGGCGTACTCTAGCAAAACCCCCCCGAACAGTATGAATAAGGAACTTAACACTGAAAATGGCCCAATTTTGTCATCGTCGTAAGATTCATGGCCGAGCCTTCAGCCCCACCTGAAAACCCTCCTCCTCCGCCACCGCCGTCAATTGACGATCCTCCTCCGCCTTCACCGCCATCTGGAAGCCCTCCTCCTCCGACCCAGCCGTCGATTGACGATCCTCCTCCTCCGTCGTCCGCCGCACCTGAAAATTCTCCTCCTCTGCCTTCCGCCGCGCCCGAAAATCCTTCCCCTCCGCCGTCAGCCGCACCTGAAAACCCTCTCCCTCCGTCGTCCGGCACCCCTCACAGCCCTTCCCCCCCTCTGCTGTTTGATCCTAGTCGAAGTACGTCTCTCTCTCTCTCTCTCTCTCTCTCTCCCCTCCCCCTCCCTCCCTCTCTCTCTAGTTATTATTATTATTTTGCAAATCATCTGTTATTAATTTTGCATTAACTTGTTTGTTTAGGGGTTTAGCTTGTTTCTTTTCTGGTTGTCAGTAAGTTAAAATTTTCAAAATACAAACGTGACTTTATGCGTTGATTTTTCCCTGATTTTTAGACGCCTGAGTTCAGTCCTAGAAATGTTACGAGACAAAGGGAGTATTGCTTTGCGTCTGGATTATAGGATTTAGTAATCTGCAGTTATTAGTTTATGTTGGGGATTTATTGAAATCAACGGGAATTGTTACCCATCTATGCTAGCTAAACCACGTGCTTCGTACGGGATCTCATATATATATATATATATATATTTACTCAGGTGATAGTTGTGAGAAGTGGAGGAAAGGAGGTCATTGGTGGGACGATTAGAAGTGATGGGGTGGAATGGTTTTACTTTCTGGCCAATAATATCCTAACACCTATTTAATTGGATTTAAAAAGTAGAGAAAAACAATAATTTTGTGGGCAATTATATGCTACCACTTATTTACTTGTTTTCAATGAAATAGAAAAATACTAGAAAAAAAAGGATTTGTGGTTTGGAAGACAAAGAAAGTGCTATTCGAATCTAAATACATATGATAAAGATTACATTTTTGAACTTTTAATTGAACCCTTTATTCCACTTTTTGAAGCCATATGTCTCTTAAAAGTTAACAATGGTATTTAAAGTAAGTCAAATTCTAAACCTACTCTTAACACTCTCCTACTTTCTAGCTCCACCCTATTTGAAACTACCAATAAGGTTATAACTCCTTTTTACATAATTTTCTCTCGTCAATATGTTTTCTCTTACTCTCTCCTTCTGGAGGCCATCTTTTAGTTTGCAATATTATCTATTATGAATCTTATAATATGTGATTGCATTGCCTGTGTCTTAAACGCTAGTAATGTTATTAAAGGAGAACACCCTTACACTAAGACCTATTTTAAATGTTCAATTTTACCCTTTCATTTTAATTCTTGAAATCATTATGTCCTTTCCTGAAAAAAATTAAGAATGGTCATTAAAGTAATTTAGGTGGTTTTTGACAGAGTTTAAAGTTTTTTTTTTTTCTCTTTTTTCCAGTTTGGTAAATTGAAGGAAAAATTGACGTTTGGTAGATAGTTTTGGTTTTTTTCTTTCTCTTTTTTTTCCTTTAAGGTTTTTAAACTAGTTTTCAATTCAGGCTTATTTTTTAAAACTCCGATTATGAGTTTTGGATTTTCAATTTTGGTTTTTGTTTTGAGATTCAACCTTCAAATCTCATTAGAAGCATAAAGTGAGCCACATTTAAACAAAAAGCCCACCACAGACATATACTACCACCACTAGGCTTGTTACCGTGTCATGTCAGCATGGTCACCTCAGCATGGTCACCCCTGCCACACGCACCACGACCACCGGCTATTATCACCACCGTCCCCATTATGGCCACCATCAATTCCTTTCGTTCGCCGCCACCACCTTGAATTTCACTTCTAATTCCCTCACCCACCACACACACACATATCCATCAATACCAGACATGTTATCACACAGCCACGATGGCCACTGTTCAAAAAAAAAAAACTGCCGGTTGTTATTACCACCGTCCCCACCATGCCACCATATGTTCCTCCTGTCCACAACCACATCAATTTCACTTCCAACCCCTGCCCCCACCACACACACATCCATCAATGCTAGACATGTTACCTTGTTGCCACTATGGCCGCCATCCCCCTACCACACGCACGCACACCATAACCAACTGTTATCCCCACCACCCCTACCCCCAACGACCCATCGAAACTACCTGAACCCCCAAACAATACAAGTTAAGTGAGTTTTTTCCCTTAATAACCCATTTTTAATACTTAATTACCTCTTTACCCCATTTTGAACCTTATTTACCTATCTAACCCACTTTTGAGTAAAGAAAACAGAGATTTCATATGTTTTCAAAAGAAATCTCTGTTTCAAACCACGTTTTCTTCCTTTGAAAACGTGGTTTGAAACCAAGTTTTTCAAAAATGGGTTAGATAGGTAAATAAGATTCAAAATAGGGTAAAGAGGTAATTAAGTATTAAAAATGGGTTATTCAGGGAAAAAACTCCAAGTTAAGTTGTTCAATATCCTCCTCCATACCTAAACAGCGGATCAAACAAGGGACTTGTGGGTAGCTAAATCCAAAATTAAGAACCAACTGCAAGTAAAAAACACAATAAGAGCTATCCTTTGATTCCAGCCGTATTACCTCCGTATAAAACTTCTAATCATTTACATGGCAATATGGCAGACAAGTAGAAGCAGCCACGACCCAGCAATAATAATAAGCTTGTAAGATACAAAAGAATGTACTGCACCACCACCAGCATCCTACTTCCACATCCATATAAAACTAACCTAATCTAAACCCATTGCCGCCACACAGTCGCCGCTCACTTATCTGTGGGTTGCTCACCATAGTCCTATGCTTGGTGCCACCACCACCATGAGATCTGTGGGTTGTAAGGGTCTCTGTCGGCCTCATTCACAAGAAGCATCAAACTTCATTGAGGCCTGATGAAGAATCGGCGGTGAATCAGTTCATGGTGGTGGTAGCCAGTGTTGCTGTTGTCAGTTTGATGGTGGTGGTTGTGGTCAGACTTGAAGTAGAGGAAGATCTATTTTAAGGAAAAAAATAAGAAATAAAAGAGAAAACTCGAAACCAAAACTCGCAAGCAAACACTATCCTGTTTTTGTAAAATATGGAAACCAAAAGAGGGTTTAGTTTTTGATTTTTGGAAAACTAAAAACCAAAAACTACAAGGGTTTCAAAGAGACGTATATTTTACACCTACCTCCTAATGCTTACCTATAACAAACACTAACCTGTTTTTTGTAAAATATGGAAACCAAAAGAGGGTTTAGTTTTTGATTTTTGGAAAACTAAAAACCAAAAACTACAAGGGTTTCAAAGAGACGTATATTTTACACCTACCTCCTAATGCTTACCTATAACAATTTTTCTCCTAAATTTTCTCGCCATCTTTGCTATTTTCTCTCTTCCTCTCCATCTAGAGGCCGTCTTTTATTGCAACGATGCGTCTGCCTGTGCCCCAAAATTGAGAGAGAGAGAGAGAGAGAGAGAGAGAGAGCTTGTAGTGCATGTAAATGCCACACAGAGAGAGGGGGGAGGGAGGGAGCGAGAGTTGGGCAGAATGTATTAGAGCATGTACTTGTATGGATTTAGGAAACTACTTTGAGGAGGCAAATAGACATTTATTTTTGCATATGGTGGTGCACTGGTGGGTTGATGCTGGAGGAAGATATTTATGTTGTATGTGAAAATTATAATAATAGAACTAATTTGTTGATTGCTACAAATATATTTATGGATGCTGACCACTTCTAAATATTAATAGCAATTAACAAACCTCGAAGACAAGGTATGAAAAGGCGTGTTGTGTTGTAAAGCACCAGGCTCTATGTTATTGTTATTGTTGTTATTTGTGTACCTTCTAGAATGCTTCTAGAATGTTGCTAATTCATAAGATATCAGGTTACGTGATTATTAGTAAGCGTTAAGAGTTTGGAAGTTAATTTTTGTTCATAATGGTAGAAGCTGTATGGTTTCAATGAAGGGAGAAAACAACTTGCCATGCTAGGTTCTTCGGCTTTTAGGAGAGTTATTTGCTTTGGCAAAAGAGAGAGACTAGAAATTGTTTAGAGCATTAAGAAACAACCTAACAAGCACGGACTTGATACGGGTGTCGATATGACACGGGTGTGGATACACAACGCGTGATTTTCCAAAAAACTGGATATGGGTGTGTCGGGGATAAATCAACTTTTTGTTTTCTTTTTGTAATTTGCGATATGTATATAGATATATGAATTTATGAAAACAAGTATGCATCAATTGGATCACAAAATTGTGCATGAAGAGATTAGTAATCAAATCCAACAGTTTAACATCAAAATTCTATGACAACCGCAACTACAAATGCTTGCAGTCGATGTCTCTTGCTGATCATAGGTGGCTGCTTCTTCATCCCTCTCTGTCCAGAAGGCCTAGACCCTTTGCAATTTCCTTTTTACGATCTCTTTTGTTTGGTTTTGTTTTGTTTATTTATAGGTATAAAGATTAATTTACATTTATACTCGGATAAACTCCTTAAAATAAAATTGAATTACATGCACCTCTTAAATTTCAAAGAATTAACATATTAAACTAATTTCTGTCACGTGCCCAGTGCGCATACCCGTGCTTCATAAGAAACAATGCATGACTTTTTTCGTTTTCACCTGGCTAAGCTAGTTGTATGTTCTATATCTTTCTATGCATAATAAAGCAAATGGAAATCTATTTAAACAGCATCTGGAACTCGGAACATGGATATGTTGTAAGTTGATTATTGACAACTCATCGAGTTATAAAATGAGATTCGTTTAGCAATTAGTTTGTTCACTTGGTAATCTTTTGCCAGTGGTACGAATTTTTTTCTTGGACCAGTGCAGTTGTTTACACCCTCGCACGTGCGCCCACACACACACAAACACACACACACACACATTCATTGCGTACTTATCCTTTCATTTTCCTCTTGGTTATTTTGAAGTGATTGGCATCATTAGGAGGAAAGCCTTGATTAAAGACTTAGCCGCTGTATACCATGCTGAATGCCTTGCATATTGTCAAGAACTTTTGGAACTGCAAAGAAAATGTGAAGAGGTTAGCACTAGTTCCCATGCTTATATGCACCTTTTTTTATTGTAAAAAGGCACTTCTTTTAAGTACGTATAGAAAGCTTTAGCTTTTTGAGGTAGAGTGAGAACCAATTAATTTAATGAGCGAACTTCCTTGGAAGCCGGTTGGATTATCTCAATCCCTGGCTAGCACAAATTGTAAATTATTAGTTAAAAAAGTGATGATCATCTACTTAAAGTGGCGTATGGATCTTGTAAGTAGAATATATTTTGCCTAGACTGTCATTAGTAGATCACAAGTTAGTGTCTCCTTGAGTGTTGGGGGCTGTTTGATAAAACTGAAATTTAAGTGTTAAAAAAGTTAAGCGCTGAAATCGTAAAACTGAATATTTTATGCGACTACTTTTTTACTGAAAAATAAGTTAACCTGTTTGGTAAACTAAAAGTAGATGTTGTGAAAATATTTTATTTACAAATTTATCTATTTTTAAAAATTATGCATTTTTTTATGTACTTCATAACTTTTTTGGGGGGCTAAAATCGTTTTGGTGGTGGTGGCAGTGATGGTCGCCGTGGGGTGGCAGCAGAGCGACGGCAAAAAGGTGTCAATGGTGACAATAATGATACGTGAAGACGTGATGTTGGTAATCGTGATGATAATGGTAGGCGGCGACATGGCAGTGGTTGTAGTGTGGTGGATCTTTAGATGATTTTGGCGGATATGGACATGGTGACAACGACGACGGTATGGTGGAGGTGGCGGTGATGGTGATAGTGGTTAGGTCGTGGTAATTGTGGTGGTGGTAGCAAAAGAAAATAACGATTGTGGTGGTTGTATTGTGGTAAAGGCGGTGTTACCAGTAAATTAAATAAGACGGTATCGTAGCGGTAATTATTTTGCATATAAAAAGATGTTAAATAACTTTTAACCATCTCACTTAGAATTAAGTGATCAACATTAAGTAAATCCACCCTGATTTAAAATTTTAGTCTATTTTTTGTAGGAATTAATTTTTTAAGTGATACGAGGTTTAGCATTATCAAACGCACTTAATTGAAAATCGTTGAAAACTTTAAATTTTAAGTTGTTAATGGCGTTATCAAACACACCCTTATAGTTACTCTGTCGTTGATAGCTCCATTTGACTTCATCAGAATATGCTCACACTCGTCTTGAACATCTTATAGCACGTGTTATTCATATTCTCAAGTTCGTATGTTCGTCTCTTTAAAGAAGTGATTACATCAGTACATCAGGTCGAATGCATTAAACCCGCTTAAAGCAGTCACTTGTTTTGGATGAAAGATTTGCTCGAAATAGCATACGTTGGTCTGATGCTCACTCTGTTAGAATTAGATGGTCAGTATTGTATGTTTTTCCTTTCCTAAATAGGGCTCTAAAAGTTAGCATGTCAGTGTTTGATTTGCGATATGGGTAAGAAGCACTTGATTGACCTGGTTGACCAATATCATCATATGAAATGATTTCTAAGATGCAACTTAGAAAGCTGCTCAGACCCCTGATATGCAAGGGCTTCTCATATTAAAGCATTCGCGTGAGGACTAAAGTTGTAAGATTTTTCCTCTAGGGATTACATATGCAACTCGAATGATCTTATGAGGGACTTTTTTTTTTCTCAAGGCTTTCGTATTTGAGTAATAACTTAAAGCTTCCATTTCGTATGCTTTTCCCATTTAGGCGTTAATCCTTTTCCATGAAGAAAATAATGTGTTGGGTGATGAATACCATATAGCTGGTTAGGTCTGTGCATGCAAGGGCACTATAGTATTTTCCCGTTCGTATTCTCTCTATTAAACCTATGACTTTATGGTTGAGTTAACCTATGCCTGAATTCGGGAGCTGCAGAAAATGTTACTTTCCTCTTAAAATTGCTACGGGAGTTGATGATGATTTATCAATCCTATGTTTTAGGAACACAGAATCAAATGAAGAAAATTTAATTGAGTACTTATCTCCTATTACTTGGTGTGCTTCAATGAAGACTTGGTTTTCTGTGAGCTTTGAAGGATGAATATCTATGTACCTATTACTTAGTATTGTGCATTATGCATGTTCTCACTTGCCGGGAGATGGCGAGTATGGTTTTTAGCATGGTAATAATCTTAAGAGTTTCTACGGTTGTTCTTCAAAATGCTTGCAGCCACATTTAGCCGTAAAACCTCCAGAGGATTCAAGGAAAGAGACGACGAGGGCCATGAAAAGACAGAAGAAATCCCGCTAGGTATCATAGTCGATGTGAGAATTTGACCTTATTAATCACTATACAATGTTAACTTTTCAAACTCAATTTATGTCATTTTTTGCCTATTTTCTGACTCTTCTATAGATCTTAAAAGAGGTGTTCCGCATAGTAACGTTTCGAAAGGGTGCAGAGTGCCAGCACCAACGAAAGCTGGGAATTCCTTGTAATTGCCTTTCGATAGACTATTGTAGCACTTTGCACCATGTTTTGGTGGTCCTCTCTTGTTAAAAAGTACTGCAGTAGTATAATCTGATAGTGAAATGGTGTCTTCCTCCTAGTTTAACTCTTTACTGCATTTTGCAGGCTGACAGATGTGTTGATGCCTTTGGTGTTTATAGAATTCCTTCAGCTGCACAGGAAATATCTTGAAGAAGACTTCGATACTTAAGCTGATGTCACGGAGCAAATTTTAGATAGGTTCCTTGTGAAATCCGTGTTAAATCTGGTACTTGTTGTATTGTATATATCTGATTGGTGCTGCCCCCCCTCTTTTGGGTCTGCTCTAATTCGAACAGGTCCTTTTATTAACAAAATGGATTGTCCCTCTCAAATCTGCACATGCAAGAAGGGCATCACACTCGGAAAACAAAAAAGCCAAGTGATTCAAGATGTCCCTTTTTTTGTCCAATAATAGCAATACTAGCTAATGTGGCACACGTGATGCGCATGCAAAATTAAAGTCACCGATATGAATTCTGTGAAAAAATAGTGATTATGTATACGTATTTATTCACATTTGATAAAATTGCCAAAAATAAAGTCAAAATATAATATTCTTACATTGTGCTTGATACTATGATTTTCATAATAGCAACTATTATTTTTAAATATATCTTGACCACATATTCTGGATATATTTTTTTATTACAGTTTTGGAATAATTTTCATATTTTGAAAACAAAAAATGACATCTTATATAGTTATTTAGGATTTTAATTTTTATGTCAATTTTTGAAAAAAAATTAAAATATTACTTGTCACCATTATTTCACGTAGATAATATAGACAGGTACGTATATAGAAAAGGCGGCAAGGCAGTTAAGTTATACCATACCAATGCGGCATAAAAAGGTACATAACATAGTAGAAAAAGCTAACCACTTGGCCTGGAAATAAATGAGATAACAACAATAAGATAATGACAACAAACAAAGAGATAAACTCTACTAAAACGGGGCATTGCCACTTTGTCAGCCCAAACCCTCGGTCGATGCCTACGCAACACTTGTCAGCGGCAAGGCCATGTGCCTCGACCCTTGCACAGTGCACAACCATGCGCGTCACCACCATTGCTTGCATTACCATAAGCCAACCCAACGGTTAGTTCACTACGCCGTGTCGATCACCATTGGACGCCAGCAGCAACTGAAAACTGTCTTCCACAAACAACTGCACAAGTCCACACCGGACACCAACTGCAACCTACGGCAGACCACTACAACCCCATCCATCCGCCCCACCAACCATAACCCAAGATTACAGCAGGTGCAGTAACTGTTGGAAAAAATAAGGCAGATTGCACTCTTTTCTTTGGACGGCATTTGCTCCCTTATAATCTGTTTAGGATAATAGCAAATTCGTCTCCAAAGATAAAATAGACGAACTCTGTTGATTATATCAGATTGGAATCAACAGACAGAAATTTTGAAAGAGAGAAATTTGAAGTGAGAAATGATCTGATCATCAGATTTATTTATAGACATCAAAAGGTGTCTTGAACAGACGCAAACAGTTGGAATAATTAAGTGACTCTGCAGATGCCACTTAACAGTCATAATCTGTAGACACAACAAAGAGATATAACATCAAAAAGCATCAATAGCGCCTTTGCGCCATCGTCGTTGCCCCCGCCGTCGTTGGCGCAGGCCCACGCGCGAGCGGTGCGGTACACTGCACATGTGCAAGTGCATGGCCATGCATACCATGTGTTTCTAGAACAATATGGTATGTCACATGACCATTTAAATATCCTTAACCTTTTCATTTTTTAAGCCATGTGAGAACTCACATCATGACTCTTTTCAACCTTATTAAATATCAATCTTTGAAAGTTAATATCTCTCTAACCAATCATTCAAATTGATTGATTCTTTTTGCATATTATACCTTTAGTACAAGGTTCAATAAGGTAGGAATCAATTTTGGAAAATTCCCAAGTTTAAATCAAATTGATTCTCTACTTCTGCTTTGTAAATTTTAAATTTATCCAAAATTTCATCCTTAGTTCTAAGAATGTATGTGTAAGTATAACGTGAACAATTATCTATAAATATAATACAATTTCTTTTACCACCCCTTGTTAGGTAACCTTCTATTTCACATAAGTCCGAATGTACTAATTCTAGCAATTGTGTTTTCCTTTCAACCCCTTTAAAGGGTTTTCTAGCAATCTTAGACTTTGTGCAAATTGAACATTTCTCTAAACTAGGTGAAGTATTTTGAGTTACTAAACCTAATTTTCCATACTTATCATACGTTTATAATCGACATGACCTAGTCTACAATGCCACAGATCAAAAGGAACAACATATAAGCAAACTTAAAATCTTTATTAGCAATGGTAAGCTTGTACAATCCATTGGTTACATATCCTTTGCCAACATAATTCCCTGCTTTAGTCAGAATAACACTATCTAACTTGAAAAAATCTTAAACCAAACTGATTAAGCATACTAACAGATATAAGATTCTTCCTAACATTAGGAACGAATGGCACATCCTTTAAGGTCAGCTTCTTGTTGGAGGAGAGATAGAGTACCACAGTTCCCTTGCCCATGACCTTAGCCGTAGATGAATTCACATGCAGAGATGATGTCCTTCCGCAACTGGCTCGAGGTCGTTGAATAGATTTATGTTCTTAGCAATGTGTTTGGTTGCATTGGAGTCCACCCACCACTCATTATCTTCCCCTAACATGTTGGCTTTGGAAACCACTGCAACGAAGTCCTCGTTGTCAACCACATCGGCATGGTCCTTTTTCTGCCTCCTAGCCACTCGACAATTCTTCTTGAAGTGCCCAATTTTCCCACACTTCCAACGAGCCTTTTTAGGCTTATCTTGTCGATTGGTAGAAGCAGAAGCTTAACCATCAAGCTTACAATTAGAGCCACTATAGGAGCCTTGGTCCACTACAAAAGCTTTGGAGGACTTGTTGTCTTCCAACTCAAGTCTATCCAAGTTTCAAGAATTCTCTTCAACTTGGATATACTTGACCAACTCTTGCATGGTCATGGCATTCTTCTTTTGTTTCAACTCTTTACAACATTCTTTTCAAGCTAAAGGTAATTTAGAAATTATAGTTAACACTTCGAAAGACTCGTCAAAAGAGTGATCCTCTAATATAATCAAATTCATAATCATTTGTAATTTATGAATTTGAGTAATAACAAACTTGATATCTACCATGCAGAAGTCAAATAACTTACTGATTAGGAATTTTTTATTTCCGACTTCTTTCGTCTTGTATTTGCTCTCGAGATCATCCCATAATTCCTTCACAGTGCTGTTAGCGTACTTGATCTCGTACACATCATAAAGAGTGTCGGACAGCCCTCCCAAAATGTAGCCTTTGTAGTAGGTGTCATCCTCCTCCCACTTTTGCTATTGCTTCATGGTAGTCTGCTTGATTGTTTCATATGCAGCTTCTTTCCAGACGACAAGCTTTGGAATAGTGAGCACGCAGGCTATCTTCAAAGTTGTAGAAAGAAATGCATCTTGCTCTTCCATCGCCTAAAGAATGAGCCATCACACTTTGTCAGCTTGGAGATGTCGTTGATCACAGACATCCTAGCAGTAATCTCCATCGTAGCCAAAATACTGTCTTAAGTTGTTGGAAAAATAAGGCAGCATGGAGAAAATTGAACGGGAAAAGCTTGAGTCTAATGTGTTGTACTCTTTCCATAGAACATTATTTGCTTCCTTATAATTTACTTAGGGTAGCAGCGAATATGCCTCCCAAGATAAAACAGGCAAATTCTGTTGATTACAACAGATTGCAATCAATAGACAAAAATTTGAGAGAGAGAGATAGAGATAGAGAGCAAGAGAGAAATATGAAGTGAGAAATGATCTGACCATCAGCCCTATTTATAAACACCAAAAGGTGCCTTAAACAGGTGCAAACAATTGTGACACTTAAGTGACTCTGCAGATGTCACTTAACAATTACAATCTGTAGACACAACAAAGAGATGCAACATTTGAACTAAAAGACACCATAAACAGATACCTTTCCAAATTTAAACAGATAAGAAATCTGTTGAATTTTGCCAACAATTACACTATTTCAGTCCAAAATGCAGCTTATAGGCTGAATTTGTCGCAAAAAGTTAAGGCTGGGCGAGGGCTCCCTTCTAGTGACAATGCGCACGTGCGAAGTGCACCTAAAAGCGCCAATAGTGCCTTTACGCCATTGCCGTTGCCGATGCAGAGACGCGCACCCGCGCAGTGCGGTGCACCTCACATGTGTGAACGCATGGTCATGCATACTATGTGTTTCTAAAACAATATGGTATGTTACTTGGCTATTTAAATACCCTTAACCTTTCCATTTTTCAAGCCATGTAGGAACCCACATCATGACCCTTTTCAACCTTATTAAATGTCAATCTTTGAGAGTTAATATCTCTCTAACCAATCAATCAAATTGATTGATTCTTTTTGTATATTATTATACCTTGTAGTACAAGGTTCAATAAGGTACAAATCAATTATGGAAAATTCTCAATAGCAACACCCATCACCACCAAATTGGATCCCTCCAAACCTTCTAGAACAAGAAGGGAGAGAGATCGACTGGGGGAAGGGGGAAGACAACCCTAGAAGAAAAGACCCTTTTACTAGACTCACTAACCCTTCTCCTACCTGTGGCACCACCACAACCACAACCCTGATGGAGGGACCAACCCACACCCTCAGACAACCCATAACTCCACCACTATGCACCCATTGAAACCCAGAAGGACTTGCTCATCAGAACCTCACACCCATGTTCTGACACCAATGGCAGAGATCAGGATGTAGCAAGCAACAAATATCACTGCGTACGAAAGAACGCCGACAGCCAAAACTCAGCCACAAGAATCCCAATCAAATTGAAGTCACATACAAAAAAATTCACACAGCAAAAAAGGGAACCTACTCTACCACACCACCGGAGAAAACCAGAGGTGGTGATGGAGCACGGAATAGAGAGTCAGATTTGTAGAGAGAGTAGGTTCGGACAGAGAGAGAGGATGTAAGACATAACTTCTAAAATTTTTTTTGATTAATTGTGGAAAATGTATTTATATCATGGTTAGTGATGGATAAGGAAAAATATATGCAATAAATAAAACTCTAAAACGATATTAAATGTTAATCCATGCTGATTCATGTCTCACTCAATTAAATGGGATTAGTCATCACGACAAATTGGATAGTTTAGATGATATTCTCTTATGTCTTTCATCTAATTTTGACTTGTTGATCTTTCTTTGATTGATGTAAAATCAAATAAAATGATAAAAGAAAAAAAGAGCTTGTGCTTAATTTCATTTTTTTGCACGATTGTCTTGATCCAGGGGTGAATTACTCCCTGTTAGTTGTAGTTTCAGTGGCGTGTTTTGGGTGGATATGCTCTGCGCATGAAAGCCATTGTATTTGCTTGTCAAGATATTGTTCTTGTAACTGATTTTCTCTTTTTTTTCTTGTCAAGGCAATGCTACTTGAAAACCAAACAAACAAGTGTTAAACATAACATCTCTAAACACGACATTATTGTGATGCACCCAAGTCATCCTTTCATCAAGCAGGAGCATGTTTTTGAGCGGAAGCAATGTGAGCAAAAGCAGGAGCATAAGAGCAGACATAGTTGTCACATATGTAATAGTAAGAGCATGAAAGCGAGGATCATGAACAATAGCAATCCCTATTTTTTTTTGTGACAGAGGATGCATCCATATGAACCAAAGAGAATGAAAGTCTTATCGCTCTTAGATCCAGACTTTGTAAGTCACGAGAACAAGAGCAACAATGCTTGCACGGAAGATACTCGCCATGGAAGACATACCAACTAGTTTCTTCTTTCTTGCTCTGGGAAATAGAAACAAGAAAAAGAATCATAGTATACGATAAATGGATTTGAGAACAACAAAAATCGGGGAGGATGTTATATGTTTTCTGTCGAAATCTTAGGAGGAGAAAGATGATGCAATTTTGTTTAACAGTCTCGACATCTATACTAGTAAAAGTGTAAAAAAAATACCCCTAAATACTTTGCTTATAATGTAAATACCCTTTTTAATCTTTAGACCTTGTGTGTGTGTGTGTACTATATGTAAATGGAAAACATGTTTTGGGGTAATATCTCTTTGGTGTTACCAATTACCTATCTAGAATGGTGACAAGTGGCATTTCAAGAGATTTTTTAAAAAATGACAAAATATAAATCTTTAATGGTTAAATAACTACCTATAAAGACATGTTTGATATTCATAATTTGAACTTCATTAAAAAAATATAGTTAAAATAAATTGTACTGCCCAAACTTAACATTACAAAAATACAATGTTGCTAACTTCATCTTTGCACATGTTTGGTTTTAACAATTTTAATTCATTAAAAAATTGTAACTAAAGTTAAAATTAAGTTTGATATGATGATAATATTTTTTTTAAAATATTTTTCCATACGCATAACTAATAAATACTAATATGTAATACTTGATTTTTTTAACAAAATTGATATTTTTGCACATGCATCTCGTATGCCATGGTGACTCGTATAAATAATGAGAATACCCGTTTTGGTGTAACACCTCTTTTGGTGTTACACAACTACCTATCTAGAATCATGACAAGTAGGACTATAAGAAATATTTTAGAAAATGACACAAAATAAAATATTACCCATTAAATGACTACTTTAAGGACATGTTTGGTTTTTACATTTTAAAACACTTATATATAATGTTTGATATTGTAAAAATATCATTTCATTAATATTAATTTTGCACACGTATCGCGTGTTTCATGAAAAATCGTTCCTCAGTAATGCAACAACTCCTTACAACCCTTTCCACTTCATGTTCCCTCCCCTCCACTGCAGTTCTCAGGCTCCATACATCTCCTCTAGAAATTAAATACTATGATTCATGTGATGTTTGATTATTCATCTCCACAACATTACTTCTTGTGAACCCTTCCTCTTCTAGTTCCATGTCCCCTACTATGATTCTTTCTAAAATGACTTCATACATCTTGTAGAAATTAATTGGAGCAGATTTCAAAGGGGCGACTCTCCATCTCCATTGCATCAATAAGAACATGATTAAAAGGTTTCCGACCATGTAATGGCTATCTTTTCTTCTTCCGGCATCCAATCTAAACTTTGACAGCAATCTGCCCAATCTCTGTGTACGACCTTCGAAAGGGAGGTAACTGAAAAACCTACTTTTTGTTGCGTTTTTGCTTTTTACAATTTTACGAATCCTTACTCAAATTATTCTTCTCATTTGGATTTTTTTGGAGGTAGATTTTGCTCTTTACCCTCTAATTGCTTAATTAAAGTTGTCAATTTTTTCTTTTTCTACAATTGTGCAGCTTTGGTCCAAATTCTGACTACATGATGATATAGGTGTTTCTATCTCTAAGTAGGGGCCAGACGGATTAGAAAGGACTTGCATATAATAAAGAAAGGAACGAATGGCATTAAGTGAAGGACTACGCCTAAGAATCAACAACACGAAAACTTTGTTGCGTGGTTACAAGTTTCCATTTTTATCCCCATCGAATCATACAGATTCCCTTCTTTCAAAAGATGTGTCAGTTGTAGCTTTGTTCTCTTCCTCATCTGGAATGGGATTCGGCTCAAATATCCGATTTGAGGAGAGAGTGGTACAGCGTGATGATTTTATTGAAAAAGATTGCAGTCGCGGTATTTATTTCACTATTTACCAGTTAAATGATGATATTAGTCTTGGTGTTTGGTTTGAAACTGGTGGCCTTGGGGTGGCGATGAGTGTTGACTGGTGGTGGTTGGTAATTTTTGGTGCACCATGGATGTTGGTTGGTTCTAATTATGGAAGTGGTGGTGTTGGGATGCGAACCATGGTGGTGTTACTGAATGGATAATATAATCAAACTAATAATATTGATTCTCTTCTATGGTTGCTAATCCTTTTCACCAAGATATAGTTCTTCAAGCTTGGATTAGATCTGTCCATTGAACTTACTTCTATTTGTTTGAGTAAATGAAAACTAAGTTCTTTTCATTCTCATTATCTCGTGTACAATCTGACACATTTGGATATAGTTGAATAACTTCCTATACAAGATGATCTCCTTTTAAATTATTCTATCCTCTTATTTTGAATGTGAGTTATCACATGTGTTTGTCTTTACATGTGATCCACTACCCCCTTCCCCATGCAAGCTCAACATATCAAATAGGCGTAACTTGGCTCGAAGAATGCGAAACCGAGGCAGGTACAGTGGTTTGGTGAAGATGTCAGCCGGTTGATCAACTGTGGATATGAAGCAAACATCCAGAGCTTTATTGGCATCACGTTCCTGTACAAAGTGGTAGTCGATTTCAACATGCCTAGTTCGGCATGAAACACAGGATTGACTGAAAGGTAGAAAGAACCAATTTGTCATACCAAAGCGTGGAAGTACATGACGACATAAGATGGAGTTCTGATAACAAGGATTCTATCCAATCAATTTTAGAGGCCACTGTAGCTATGGCCTTGAATTCAGCTTTCGTGTTTAAGCAAGCTATAGTGGGTTGTTTTCGTGAGCTCCAAGAAAACCAAGATAAACACAGTAACCACTGGTGGAACGGCGGTCATTTGGGCACCCGGCCTAATCCGCATCTGACTAGGCAGATAACGAGAGATGAGGAGTTTTGGAGAGGAAAAGACCAAAATGTAGGGTGTCTTTGAGATAGCGTAAAATACGTTTGACAGCGGTCCAGTGATCGAATGTGGGAGAATGCATGAACTGAGTAACTTTATTAACAGAGAATGAGATGGTCAGACGAGTTAATTAAAGGTATTGAAAAGCTCCAACAACACTACGATAGTCAGTAGGAGAGGGATGAGGTTCTCCATGGTACCGAGAGAGAGAATTGGCAGTGGACATGGGAATGTGAACAAGTTTTGCAGCATCAAGGTGTGTGCGGGTGAGGAGGTCAGTAATGTATTTGCATTGGAGAAGCAGAAGACCATGGTGGGTGTGAATGACTTCGATACCAAGAAAGTAGTGTAGCTGGCCAAGGTCTTTGACAAAAAAATTTGACGTCAAGGTTAGTGACAAGTTTGTTTATAATCGGGAGAGAATTACCAGTAATGATGATTTCATCGATGTAGATGAGTAGACACAGGAAAATAGTGGGTGTACGAAGGAAAAAAAAAAGAAGTGTCAAAGAGGCAGACTTGAAAACCTAGGCTGAGAAGTTGCTGAGACAAATGGGCATACCATGCACGTGGTGCTTGTTTGAGGCCGTAGAGAGCTTTTCGCAATTTATAGACATGGTTTGGAAATTACAACTATTGAAGACCGTGGGGTTGGGTCATATAGACATCTTCGTCAAGGTTGCCGTTAACGAAGGCATTATTGACATCAATATGATGAAGAGTCCAGCCAAAATAGACAGAAAGAAATATAATTAGAAAAAAAATAATAGGTTTGATAACAGGGCTGAATGTCTCATCGTAGTCAATACCATCCTACTAACGATAGCCCTTTGCAACGAATCGGGCCTTGTAACGTGCAACTGAGCCATCAGCTTTGCATTTGATGCGGAACAACCATTTGCATCCAATTTGGTTAGCATTGGGTGGGGGAGGAGTAAGGACCCCGGTATGGTTACGTAGCAGGGCATTGTATTCGACTTGGATGGCGTGATGCCAATGGGCATGTTGAACAACTTAGGAAAAAGTTTTAGGTTTAATTTCAGTGATAAAGGCTGTCAGGGGATATTTGGAGGCAAGATAGGTCTTGGGTTTTCGGGTGCCATCTTTGGAACAAGTTATCATGGGGTGGTGAGATGGAGGTAGATGTTTAGCGGGTAAAATGGAATGCTCATCACTGGAGTCAGAAGAAGTGTTATTAGAAGAAGGTTTGGTAGACGTGTGAAGGAGTTCAGGTTAGTCTAAGGGTGACAAAAGAGTGTTCGGGTGTGGAGAGGGATAAGGTAGAATTTGGCAGAGTTACTTGAGTTTGAATAGATGTAGATGTGGTTGTTGGATTTTGTGGGATTATTTTATTTTGAACAGATTCGGGTGTGGTTGTTGGGTTTGAGTTTGAGACAGAGAAGATAATATAGGAGACATGTGGCAAGGATGTAGGGATTTTAAAAAGGAATTTTGGGTGTTGTTTTTAGTTTGGATAGATTCAGGTGTGATTGTTGAGTTTGAATTTGGAGGTAGAGAAAATGTTTTAGGAAATAGAGAATTTGTAGAGGGGCAGGGACGACTAGAATGTAGGAAGGGGCAGGTACTGTGTGATTTTAAATGGGGAGCAGATAGGGAATATGAGACCAATTGGTCGGGATAAGGGAGTTAGGGGCGGTGAGGTGAGGTTAGGATTTAAGGGGATTGGCAGAAGAGTTTTGTGATGATAGGATTTTGGGAGTGGATGAGGATAAGATTTTGGGAGAAGATAAACTAGGTGGAGACGGAGAATTTGAAAGAGGAGGCAGGCTTGTAGGGGGGAGTGAAATGTTGGATTGTGGTGAGATAGTAATAGGTGATGATGAAGGGGAGGAAGGGTGAGGTGACACGTGGCTAGATGGGTTTGAATTAGATGGAGTTAGCTGAGAAATGTAAGGGGGAATGAGTGAGGAATTGATGAAAGGAGGAGAAGAATTTAGGGGGGCTGTGACACGTGGCAGGAGTAGGTGGAAGAAGGTTAGGAAAGTTGGAAAAGTTTTGTGGTAGATTAATGAGCAGAGGTTGTGACGGCGTGGGTTTTAAGGTAGGGGTGGAGAGTAAAGGTGGCCATGCAGATTGTGGTTTTTGATTATAAGATTTTCACAAAAAATAATGTGAGGGGTGATATAGATGCTGTTAATAACGGGATCAAAACACCAATAGCCTTTATGAAGGGGACTATACTCGAGAAATATGCACCGTTTAGAGTGGAAGTCTAGTTTGTATTTGACATATGGACGGATATGCGGATAACAAAGGCAGCCAAAGACTTTAAGGCGAGTAAAATTAGATGGAGTGTGAAATAATTTTTGAAAAGGGCAAAGGTTGTGAATAACTAGTGACGGGAGATGATTGATGAGAACAACCGTTGTTGTGAATGCATCGTCCCAGACATTTTGAGGGGAGATGAGCATGGGCTAGCGGTGGAAGGCCTTCTTCAACAATATGACGGTGTTTGCGTTCAGCAACACTATTTTGCTCATGAACATGAGGGAACGAATGACGATAGAGAATGTCGTGTTGGCAGCAAAATGTCTGTAAGAAACGATATTCGCCACCCCAGTCGAATTGAATACTTTTGATGTGAAGGCTAGTTAAGTTCTCCACTAGTTGGTTAAACTGAATAAATACAGTCATGACATCCGATTTTAGTTTTAATGGAAAAACCCAAGTGTAGCAACTAAAATCATCAATGAAATGAACAAAATACCGATAACCTTGATGTGAAACAACTGGAGACGGTCCCCACAGATCACTATAAATTAATTCAAGGGGAGATGAAGAGAGTACATGAGATGATTGAAAGAGGAGCTTGTGACTTTTTCCTAAGCAACAGGCCTCACAAGTCACAGTTTTACATTTATTTGGGGTGAGGGGAAGTAAAAATCTATGCACAAGATGTGAAACAACACGAGATGAATGATGACGAAGGCGATTATGCCATAAGTACAAGGAAGCACGAACACCAAGCAATACAGCTGGAGAGCTTTTATTCGACAATGACAGTGGAGACACATCGGATGATGAAATTTGATAGAGACCATTTTGAAACTAATAAAACAACCCTAGAGGGGGTGAATAGGGTTTTTGAAAATTAATGGGGAATTTAAACTAAGCACAATCATAAATCTCAATCAATCCAAGTAATAATTCAATAAAGATGCTAACTAAACAATCTCAAACAATTAAAGAGCAATAAGTAAAGAGATTGAGTTAGAGATACTTGACAAGGAGATTTATATAGTTGAACTACCCTCAAGCCTACATCCACCTCTTCAAGGAAGTCCCTTGCAAGAGCACTATAATCCACTAGCAACAATCTTCTTCCGGGTCAAGATCAAAACCTTTACAACACTTGGTGATATTCCCACACCAAGCACAAGCCTTGAATCCACAAAGCTCACCCAAGACTTGACAAACCCAAGCCTTGATCACAATCCTTTTACAAAGATCAATTGTGTACAAAGAAACCTTCTTGAAAGGAAATGAGTACAAATGAAGCTCTAGTATAATAGAGAGATGAGAGAATTGATGAATTGAAGAATGCTCACTCTCAATCAAAGAATTGCTCACAAATATGCTCTCTTTAATGATGTAAAATCATGAAGATGAAGAAATAAAAGTTTAATCTATGAGCCTTGATGTTTCTCTAATGAATGGAGGCTTAGAATGTGGTTTCCATTGTGTATGATGAAGCCCCAAACCATTTATATAGAGAGCAAATGAAATATAGCCGTTAAAGGCAAAAAGTGAGCAAAATTGCCATTGCAGTCAACTGTATTCCCAATGCAGTCAACTGTATTCCCTCTAAAATAGCGTTGGAGTTTTGTCCTTGAAAATAGCCGTTGGAGCTGAATTTTGACCAATGCAGTTGACTGCATTGGAATGCAGTCGACTGTAATACCCTACTGCCTATCGGTTGCCTCACGGAACCCCCTTTCCTATTTTGGGCATAACTTTCTCTAGAAAAATCGGATTGAGGTGCCATTTTTTGCGTTGGAAAGCTAATGAAAATTTTTATCAAGATATGAAAATATTAGCACCAAAAACATTTTTGAGAAAATCCGAGTGAGCTCCAAAGTTTACTCATTTTCAAGAACCACACTTGTGTGAAAGGTTATGAACTCACATGCAATGCACAAGGTGTTCTAAGGTCTTTTTAGGTCATAGTCATCAATCCAAGTATCAAACCAAGACTAGTTACATAATAGTAAAGATCAATTATAATCGATAGTAACTTAGCCAATGCATTCTTTGTTGCTCTTCAACATTGGACTTGATGAAGCTTCTATAGCATGTCCACTATAACTTTAAGCTTCTTTGGATTTAATCCATCTATCCAACTTCTCAAATGTGTCTTCATGAGTGTGCATGTATATACCTACTAAGAATACACTCAAAGCACACATTAGAACATAATCAATGTGTAGTTATCATCAAAACAAGATGTAAGCCTAGGTTATCCAACCCTAGGGCTAACACGTTTTTAAGGAAACCTTGAAGTAGAGGCTTCCTGGAAATGCAGTCCTTAACAAAAATAATATCAGAATGAAATTAAAAAAAACATTATTATCAGCAGTGAATTGACGGACATATAACAAATTATTAGAAATTGAAGGAACATGAAGCATATTTGATAACTTGAATTTTTTAGTTGAAAAACTTAACAAAGAATGACCAGTGTGATGGACAAACTTGTGCCATCACCAATACAAACTTGATTAGGACCATCATATGGTACATGATGAGAAAGAATGGTCACGTCATTGGTAATGTGATTTGTGGCACTAGAGTCTAGATACCAAGCGGGGCCATAGGTCTATAGAGATGGTGGAATAGCCAGATAAGCAGCATGGGAAGATGAACGCGGTGGACAGTATGGATAGTGAGGGTGGATGTGGCCAGGTTGATTACAGTGATGGCAGCTAATGGAAGTGCCAGGTCAGTTGGAAGATGGCTGTGAAGAGTAGTGGCCGGATGAACCGCCGGTGCCACGTTAAATGGGGCACCCCCTGTATTTATGCTATTGGAGGAAAGAAGAGGATATGGGTGTTGAAATTTTGGATGTGGGGTTGAGGGAGGAGATAGAGGAAAGCAATTAGTGATGGCTGTATGCACTTGAGGTGTAGATAATTCACGGGCATGTTATCAATCCAGTTGAGTCTCATGAGCGAGGAGGAGAGCATAGAGGCTATTCAAAGAGATGAAATCAGGGCAGGTAGTGATGGAGGTAACAAATGGTTGATATTCATCACCAAGCCCGACTAAGAGAGGTCTTCATCGAAGACTGGATGACCAATGGCAGCCAGAGTGTCAAGAATTGTTTTGCCCTTATGAAAATAATCACTCATATTATGATCATCCTTGCTGAGATGATGAAGATCATGACGAAGATTGAAAATTTTGGCCTTGGATTGCGAGGCGAACATGCGCTCAAGAGAGAGCCAATCAACAGTCAAAATGTGTAGGCCAAGAACTTGTCCTAACATAGGTTTAGTGAGTGAGGACGGGATCCAGCTAAGTAGGAGTTAGTCTTATTTTTTCCAGAGAGTGTAAGAAGGATTTTTAGGAGGAGATTCAGAGGAGGTAACCGTAAGGTCAAATGTGGGAGTAGGCATGTTAGTTGGTTCAAGGTGTTTAGGAGGGCATGGATGAGTGCCATCAACAAACCCCAGTAGATCATAACCACGAAGAAGTGGGAGAAATTGGCTTTTCTAGAGAAGGTAGTTGTTTATGGTGAGCTTAACAGATATAAGGTGTTGGAGATGATTTAAGGGGAAGACAATGAAGGAGTTAGGGTTGGTAGGTGTGGACGAAGAAGCCATGACAGGGATGAAAGAAAAACGTTTGACTCTAGGCTCTTGATACCATGTTGGAGTAAATGAAAATTGAGTTCTTTCCTTTCTCATTATCTCGTGTACAATCTGACTTCACATATATACACGAGTTTTACACATTTGGGTATAGTTGAATAACTTCCTATACAAGATAATCTCCTTTTAAATTATTCTATCCTCTTATTTTAAACGTGAGGATTATTGCATGCGTTTGTCTTTACATGTGATCCAATATTGTTAAACGATAATTGTTGTTGCTCCCAGCATCTTGATAAGCAGGATAAAATCTCACCACTTAGCTTATTAAACTGCAAATCCATGCATTGCAATAGGTTCAGAGTTTCACTTCAGTACGCAGATGGCCTTGCAAGCTGTTGTTGCATATCTTCAAGAAAACAAGGGATGCGAAGTTGCCAACTGCCTTTAGGATGGTACTTGTAAGACCCACGCCATGAAGATTGTACAAATTTTTTGCTTGTGCCATTGCTGCAAGTAAAACTAATCTAGCTGCAAAATGATATTTGTTCAGGCCAATTCTTTGCTAAGATATTGTGCGGGAAATAGATAAATGCTAGCTTTGGAAGGCTAATTAAGCTGATCCATCTGTCAACTTGGTTATAAACGCTGCTAGGTAGGTCCCCAAGCAATGAACTACCAACAGCCAGTACAGTCTTACTCGTGATTAGAGGTAGATTTTGTTCCTTTCCCTCTAATTGCTCAAATAGAGTACTTTTTTCTTATCTTCATTTGTGCAGGTCTGGATCTATTTTTGTTTAAATTTTGGCTACTAAAAGGTAAGTTCCTCAATTCTTACAAAACGTAAGAAAATAACTTATTTTCTTCTGGTTGTTTACTTTAGCTGTCTTATGTGAAGTGTTGCAGTTCTTTTTAAGTTGAACATTGCAAGATCAGTAGAACACATGGTAGATTGCACATAAATTTGGCATTTTTACCTGAAAAGTCTAAGAAATTCAAAGCCTTACTTTGCTCTAAACAGCCAAGGGCAAACCTTCCATAAACTAGTTTGAGCCCTCATTTTCTTGATAATTAAAGCAATTATAGATGACGAAAAAGCACAACAGATAGACTACATCTGAGAAGGCTGCAGTCCTGAAGGGAAAATTATGTTGTCAATCTCCAAGTGATTTTTGAGCACTTTAAGCTTGCTCTTTTTTGGGAGAGATAATCAGTATTGACTGTATGTGTGAGACAAAGTAACAAAATGACTGGTCTACAATTCAAATACTAAAACAGTTTTGGGACCTTTAATATGTCACACCAAATAGTAAATGGGGAAGCTTATTCTCCCTAGAGTGTTCCATTAGAGTAACATTGTTGGGACTATTTTAGTACACACCGTGAAATTTACAATATGGAAATGTTTAGGTTTACTTAGTTGTCTATTAAAAGTTCAATCGATTGCTGTTATTGATTCATCATCGAGTGGCCACTTATAGTCCTGCATATGTTTATATGCTTTATCAATGTTGAGTAAGTTTTTTTTTCGTTTCCCGTCATAATAAGTATCATACTTCTTAAGTTCATTAACTTGGTTGTCAAAATTTCTTGAAAGCAACATCTTTATAGAGCTTCTAATTCCATATTTTGGTTTCTTTGACCACCGTCCACTTGAAAAAAGGTTTGCTAGGATTGAACACGGTATAACAATGCCATTTTTACAAAGGGTGGGACAAAATATACGAATTTTTTGGCGTAGTCCATTCTTTTTATGACTTGAAGAGGTATTAGTGGCACTTTTCAATTCTTTAATGACCAGGAGGGCCTGAATTTAGCCAAGAGGGATGCGAATTTGCCTCGCCCTTCTAACTATGCTATCATAGTTTCTGTAGTTTAAAGTTGTGTAAAGATTTTGGCATTCAATCCTCATATAATTGCTACAAAAACATTGACTTTAATGCATTAGCTAAAAAAACCAAGAGAGAAGCGCGTGAGTGTCAGAATCTCTTTCTTTCTCATCCAACTTTCCAGAAAAGCTGAAAGGTGGCTTTCTTATCTTCCTTCCTTGTCCCACCCTGTGAGACTTGTAGGATTATATCCACCTTTGTTTTCTAACCTTTTATAGCCATCTTGTCCTTTTCTTCCACCTACTTTTCCACCTCCTTATGTTTGGTATGACCAAAACCATCTTATCTCTGCCATCTCTGCTCTATTTACTGTTTAAAGAAAAATAGTTTTCTTTGGGTGGGTTTCATGCACCTCACCTTAATGGCAGACCCTTTTAACAATGATTTGAACATACATGAAGAAGAAAACGTGGACCTTCGTACTTTTATGATTCCCCTAAATTCGCTTATGGTTTACAATGAATAAGAGGATAAAGATAAGCTGCTTATTGGAAAATTTATTGACAAAAGATTCTTCTCCCAAAAGAAAATACAAAAAAGGGTGAGAGAATGTTGGTTCTTGCAGGGCCCAGTTAGGGTACAGAAAGTTCCAAACGTCTTCCTTTTCTATTTTACTGCACCGACAGATGCTTTGCTCGTGCTCAACAACGGATCGTGGAATTTCTTTGGTGCTCTTTTGCTTCTACAACCATGGTTTCCATATGTGATATATGCTACTGTCCAGTTCCCCACAGCTGATTTATGGATGCAGGTGAGCAATATATCGAGTGACTGTTATCATTTCTCTTTGGCTAAACGTATTGGATGGGTGGCGGGCTCAGTAATGGAAATTGATTGGTCGGAGGAAAGGGTACAAAATAAGGATTTCTTTCGAATAAAAGTAAGAGTTTTTTGTTGATCTGCCTCTATTACTCGCCGTTATTATCACTCTTCTTGATGGAGCAGGTTGGTTAACTCTCTGATGCACGTATGAATGAATTTTTACATCTTGCTATCGATGTGGGTGAATTGGACATGAAAACATCCATTGTAGGGCTTCACCAGTGGATGTAGTTAAAATGCTCTCTAAGAGGAATGCTCTCATTCCAGGCACATATATTTTTGCCCTGCACTACCTTATTAACTACCCATTGTTTGCAAATTCTTTAAGAGCCCTACCAAATTCTGACTGGAATAGATCATCCAAGATAGCTATCTTGGTGGATGCTGAAGGTACACATCTCACACATCTTTTTGATGCTTTTTCTCCGTCTCCATCAGTTGTATCCAGTGATGACCTCAGTTTTGAGACTGCATCAGACTCTTTCCACTCTACTACTGGGTTCAATGCAAATTCCCAAGGTGGTGAGGATGGTACTGACTCTGGGGATACGAATGAGGGGATCTTGGGGGAAGGAAATTTTGGGGGGAATTTTAATCTTAATGGAGACTTACTTGAAAATGACCAAATTTCAGAATTAATTGTTGAAATTGACGTTCCAGTAGGGAAAAATCTTGTACAACTAATGGAATTTTTTTTATGGAATCATTGAAGATGTAATTAGGGAAGATGCTTTTGAACCAGTAGAAGGCGATGCTATGGAAGATTCAGAATCAATTATCCAGGATATGATCACCATTTCTGATACATCAACTGAGGAAAGCTTGCCGAAAATAAAAGAATTTGGAGAACTCTTAGAAAAAAACAGAACTGTTCATGTCGCCGGAATAGGAGAAGGAATACCAGATCCAGCAAAATCTAAAACATTTATTATCTGCAGAGAAAGAAATCCAAATATGAGATCTCTCATCATTAAGCCGCGTGCCAATTGAATCTGACCAGCCTGTTTCGCATGCCACGTGGACAAAGAAATCTAAAAGAAAAATTCTCCCAGATTTGCAAATCTCATATGGATCTCCACAACCTAACTTAAATGAGGAGATCTACCACCTATCTACTCAGATGAATGTTTCGGGTGGACAGGTACATTTGGTAAATGGGACCCCTTCATCTCTTTTAACTACACATTCTTGTGGGCTGTAGAAATGGGTCACTATCCAAGGGCCTGGCCCAAATTATAAACTAGTTACTTTGGACTTACATACTCTGTTATATGGGTTAAATTGGACCCAACTTATGATAGAAATAAATCAAGCCATCTGGAAGGTTTCAAGCTTAAAGCTCTCTCTAAAAAAATTCCCACCTGGTGCGTGACTTTTGTGCCTAGCCATTCTAATCTCTCTGATTTGGACTTACTTCCCACAAATTTACAAGTGCACCACTTGGGTCGTGATGGTGGGCCTGGCCGATCTTTGGAGCTCCATCTTATGAACTCACAACATGAGAACCTGTCAATGGGGAATGTCCCATTATTGGACCGTGTAAATGCATGTTTCAAAGGCTCACATTTGCTTTTCTCTAATATGGGATTCCAGGCAAATAAAAGTGGAACTGGAATGGTGGATCTTTCACCATAGAATCTGGTGGATGCAATGAAGCGAATGAACAAAGATTTGATTCTGAAAATTTTTTCTTCACCTAATCTCATCAGCAACTCTCGTGAACTAACCTTGTAGGTCAAACAAAAGACTACAGTTCTTGGGCATGATCCCATCATACAGGCCCCATCAAAATTCAAGAAAAGCTTTGTGGCTCCAAACTTTAATTCTAATGAAGATGATGTCTTGGATGATACATCTCTCTCATTACCTATGCCAGACAAATTGAGGAATCAGTACAGTAATAGCTTTGAAATGCAACTTCATAATCTCACCGGAAAATTAAAGATACCGGAGGATGGGTTTCTGGAAGATGAAAAGGATGGGAAAAAATTCCGAGTGAATGAAAATGATACTCCACTGCCATCTTCAGGTTCCTTTCCTTTTCCCCCTCTTTCTCTTCTGCGATACTTTGCTATATTGCATTATTATGTTATCAAAATATTTTTTACATATCATACTGAAAACTGTAAAAAGGGAAATGGAACGGAACCTTAATTTCTATCGAACTTGCAAAAAAGCTTACTCAAGCCAAGAGACTTAAGAAAGGGGCTGGGGAAAGGGGTGGTATGACTGGGGATCTGTATGCTCATGATAGCATTCCTAGGAGTGCTTTTCAGCCCTTGGTTTACAAAAATTTGTGCCACTCTCCTTGGCTAAAGAGAAGGAAGGATTTTTAGGGTGCTGTGATTTTTAGAGACTTTAACTTATCTATTAGTCACGAAGAAATTGGCCTTTTGAATAATGAGGCACATGTAGTCAAATCATCGCCTCGGAAATGCTTATGGTGTCTTACTGCAAATCCCTTTGCTCTATGCTTAGAGCCTATTTCTGTACGAGTTTCGGGTGTTGTCTCGCAACAACCCCTTCATGCTCAATGATACAAATCTGCTGGAACTGCCGTGGGTTCTGCCATGTCCTATCAGTTCGTGCAGCAGTAAAGATGGCAAGATCGTACAAACCTAGTTGTATATTTTTACAAGAAACAAGAAAACCTAAAAATTTTGTCACCTCAAAGTTCCGTAACTATACGAACGCTATTGGTGTTGACCCGAGAGGCACCTCTGGTACAAAAGGGGGCCTGTGGGTTGGCTGGACAGAAGATCTTATTGGCATAGTCCTGTACACAGATAAGGATTTAATCCTTGTCAAGTTTCAGGATAGTATTGGTAATTCTTGGGTGTCGGGGTTTGTGTATGGGCACTTGACTCTGGCAAAAAGGAAGAAGACTTGGGATAAAATCTCTACAGCTCTGTTGTTGGTGAGATCCCCATTAGTTCTTATTAGGGATTTCAATCAAGTCTTGTCACCTTCTGATAAAACTGAGACTAACTCTAACAGTATTCCTGGTTATGATAGCTTGACAGAGCTCCTCAGATCGTATCATCTAATTGATTTGAAATGGGTGGGACCCACGTTTACTTGGACGAATAACCATAAAGATCAATCATGCACTTATGAGCATATCGACCGTGGATTTGTAAATATCGTGTGGACCTCATAATTCCCACAAGCTACTCTAACAAATCTGGGGATCCAATCATCGGACCACGCACCTTTATTACTAGTACGCATCCGTTCATTTCTAACCTTCCATGACCCTTGCGTTTTGAAGCTATGTGGCTAAAATGTCCCCTACGCAAATGTACTATCTTTAAAGCCTGGCAACAAGTGGTGGATGAATCTCCACTATACCAAGTGGCCACATGGGGTGCAATTATGATGAAAACATGAAGAGTTGGAATAAAGAATTTTTTGGGCATCTACACACCCAGATCAAGGATACCATTGCTCAGGTGACCCATTTCCAACATCTACTACCTAACACCGAGGCTCAACATTTGGAACAATTTACTTGGTGTAGATTAAATTGGCTTATAGAGTGTGAGGAAGTTTTCTGGGCCCAGAAAGCTAGGGCCCAATGGTTGAAGTTAGGAGATCGTAATACTAGGTTTTTCCATCAGTCTAAAAAAATTCGGCGTAACTGAAACTGTATAGTTACCATTGCCGATGGAAACAATATTACCCACACATCACATCAATCTATTGAATTCCGTATGGTATCTCACTTTCAAAGTATTTCTGCCCTTCAACAAGACAACCAGCTTTTTACCTAATTCGACTATAGTGAACAGTATTACAAATTGCCTCGATGATAAATAGATAAGGTATTTTGGCTAAACCCTTCACAGCCTTAGAAATTAAACTCGCTCTTTTTCAAATAAAACCTCTTAAAGCCCCTGGACCTGATAGAATTCCTGCTCTTGTATATCTACATTTCTGGGATTTTATGGAGAGCCCTATTACTACAACTGCCTTATCTTTCCTTAGATCGGGCCATATGCTCCGGGCAACAAATAAATCTTTTATTGTGCTTATTCGAAAATGTAAAAACCCTTAATCTTCGAGTGATTTCAGACCAATCAGCCTTTACAATACCATGTATAAGATTATCTCAAAGGTCTTGGTAAATTGTATCAAAGGTTCTCTGGGGGACCTTATCTCTCAATTTCAAAATGCTTTTGTGGGAAAGAGGCATATTGCGGACAATGTCCTCATTGCTCAAGAATTAGCAAACAAAATCAGACTTACTAAATGGACAAAGGGTATCTTGGGAGCTATCAAGATGGATATGAGTAAGGCATATGACCGAGTGAAGTGGAACTTCCTTGAGGCAGTTCTAAGGAAAATGTTGTTTCCAGCACAGCTTATACATCTCATCATGCAGTGTGTATCTACAGCCTCGTACGAAGTAATAATCAATGGAATGCCATCGAAATGTTTCCAACCTAAGTGCGGTCTTAGGCAAGGGGATCTGCTGTCTCCTTATCTTTTTATCCTTTGTGCTGAAGGACTATCTGCAGCTCTTTCGAAGGCCCAAGATAAGCATTTGATTCCTGGTATCAAAGCAGGCTTGAATAATTTTTACAAAGATTATGCCCCAATCTATTAACTCGATTAAAACAACCCTAGAGATTTATTGCTTGGAATCTGGCTAACAGATAAATTTCACAAAATCTTCCGTCACTTTGAGTCCAAATGCGAGTCTGACTGATGCTAACTTTGTAACCTGCAGTTTGGGTCTCAAATCAACAACAACTTTTGGATCCTACTTGGGAACCACGCTTGATGTCACTAGCCGGAGGAAAGAGATTTTCTGCGAATTGATTCACAATGTAAGAAATCGATGTGCGAGCTGGAAAGGGGTTCTTCTGAATAAAGCTGGATGGGTCACTCTTATCAAATATGCTCTTCAATCTCTACTAATTTATCACATGTAGGTATACTTTCTTCCTGCTCATATATGCCACAAGATTGACTCCTTGCTAGGTAGATTTTGGTGGTCTGGAAATGAGAACAATCGGGGCATGCATTAGATCAATTGGCATGCATTATATGGACCGTTGGAATTTGGTAGGCTTGGATTCAAAGATACTAGGCTGTTTAATCAAGCTCTACTATCCAAAACTGCATAGAGAATTATGGCAAACCCGGAATCCCTTCTTGCCCGAGTAATACAAGGTAAGTACTGTACTCATCAAAACTTTCGCAACTTGCCGGAAAATAGCAACTTCACAGATGGATGGTGTGGCATTCTCTGGGGATGGAAAACACTTTGCAATGGACTAAGGTGGAAAGTCGATAATGACAGGAGCATCTCCATTTGGAACGATTACTGGATTCCCTCAAGCAAAAAACTTCTTATCAAGTCTGTTTCTCAAACTAATCAACCTGACACAAGTACTAACCTTGTGTGTGATTTGATTCATAATGACAGGTAGAACAAACAAAAGATTGAATCGCTCTTCACTCCTCCTATTGCAAATTCTATTCTTGCCATTCATATTGCTCATCTGGACTATGATGACCAGAATGTCTGGGGACCAACGACGAATGGCGAATTCACGGTCGCTTCTACCTTTAAAATGCTATATCTTGCAAAAGCGGAGGACATGAATTCACAAAGGAAGCTACCTTACCCAATTACAAATTTCTCTATGAATATATGAAAAAAAAAACTATGGAAATTGCCAATATCACTCAAGATACGGTTCTTGGTTTGGCAGATTCTTTGGGACCGCCTACCGTTACAGTCAAACTTAAAAAACCTCAGAATCCAACCTGGGGATGGTTGTCCTTTATGTGACTTACACACGGAAGATGTCACCCACCTATTTGTAAAATGCTCTTCCGTCAGACCTATCTGGTTCGGTTTACCCCTTGGTATTCGTAGTGAAGGTATCAGTTGTACCAGAAGGCAATGGCTTATTGCTTGACTTGACAAAAAATTTGGACCTACAAATGCCAGATCCACGATTTATTTTTTTGTTACCTTTTGGTTTATTTAGATCCATAGAAACAATTTTGTTTTTCGTAACATAACCTTTAACCCGTGGGAGATTATCCCACAAATACTCAACTGGGAAAATTTGATAAACGCTGATTTAAACCACTTGCCTTCTAGACCCCATTCACTCCCTCAATCGAATTGCTCACCTTATAAAAACCATAACCCAATTCCTCGTTGTGATCCGATCATTGTTCATAGTTGTCCTTTGCCTTGTTCTTGTGTAACTCCCTATAACTTTACCATGATTATCTTTTCTTGTTTTGATAACACTCAACTTCGGGTGGGCGTTAGTTTATCTTGTTATGTCAATGGTGTGAGGTGTGGCTCAGCGGCTTTTTCATCTGTGTCCTCTGATAAATATACTGCTTTAGCCATTGGTCTGCATACTGTATCTTTATGGGCTCTCAAAAATAATTTCCTACATATCAAGGTTCTAACTGAATCTTGTTTCTTCTCAATCAGATGGCAGGTTCTAAAGATATTTAAGATATAGTGGCACCATCATCTATGATTTTTGCTATAGTATAACAGACTATCATCACTTTAGTATTGACAGGGCGGCTCCTTACCTTTTGACGGAAGCACGGCTTTTAGCATCTTTTGCATGTCAAGCCCGTACAGACATCTACCAAGACTGGGTTGATGACAAAGTGAGGATATATGCCTGGTTCATAGTGATGTTGTTTTCATAGACTTTTGCAGGGTGTCTTTAGGGTTTGGCAAATGTAGCCATCCTTGTGTTTTGTTTGAACTCTTGGATTTTGTTTTGTTGTAATGGCCCTAAGGCCGAATGCTATCTTCTTTTGAATGCAATTCTCTTATTAACCAAAAAAAATGTATTAGCTAATAAGTTCATCTTATTTCCTATCAGTGGAATTTAGAGAGAGAATTGGGTTGATTTAGCTACCAAGTTCAAAAATGAAGGGATGCTTGATGATAGCTCGAGTACAACACAAGAATGAACGGTCCGACTTGCATTAGTGAGAAACTCTCTTGCATTAGTGAGAAACTGTGCACCCAGTCCACATCTTTGAAGTACATTTACAAGTTCCATGGAAGAAAAACCAGAATTGTTAAAACATGCAGTTAACGAAAAGTCGATCATGTCAAAATCTAATTAGAGAAGTCGTCGAGATTGATAAGTGCTACTTAAAAATGAATTAGTTTATTCAGTTGTTGTGCACCCAGTCCACATCTTTGAAGTACTC
The DNA here is from genome assembly GCA_033070095.1 of Escallonia herrerae. NCBI lineage: Eukaryota > Viridiplantae > Streptophyta > Magnoliopsida > Escalloniales > Escalloniaceae > Escallonia > Escallonia herrerae. Next base: position 453,068 of record JAVXUP010000040.1, read on the forward strand.
GTCCACATCTTTAAAGTACAGTTACAAGCTCCATGGAAGAAAAACCAGAATTGTTAAAACATGCAGTCAACGAAAAGTCGATAATGCTAGAATCTAATTAGATAAGTCATCAAGATTGATAGGTGCTACTTCAAAATGAATTAAGTTTATTCAGTTGTTGTGCATACAGTTGAATTCATTTAACATGCATCTTTTTGTGATCCACCCATATGAGCTGGGGTACCAATTCATATGGAACAATAATGTTTAGTTGCTCACGAGTTATTGATTGACAAGAAAAAAAATATTCAAAGTCGGATGGTTTAGACGGTTTAAAGTCATCAGATTATGGAATTCTCACCTGATTCATCAGTCGCGAGAATGTGCTCGGCGTATTTGTCAATCCAAACGGCATGACTAGCCATTCATACAGTCCGTCCTTAGTTTTGAATGCCATCTTCCATTCGTCTCTAGCTCGGATTCGTATCTGGTGATAACCACTCTTGAGATTAATTTTTAAAAATACCTTAGACCATTCCAACATATCCAACATGTCGTCAAATCGTCAGATAGGAAATATGTAGGCCACCATGATCTTATTGATTGCTCTGCCATCAACGCACATTCGCCATGACTCGTCCTTCTTTGGTACTAATAATGCAGGCACGGCACAAGGACTGACGATGTAGCGGATCAACCCCTTGCTCAAAAGATCCTCAATTTGATAAAATGTTTTCTCGTAACAAAGTGTGTTGAAACCTTTGAATTGCTAGAATTTGTCTGACAAATGTGTTCAGAAATACAGCTTATAAACCTTTTTAATATGCATGTGCATTCATGTATGCACGAACTTTTATTTAGTAGATTAAAAAGGCTCAAGTCCGCTAGCATACAGATATATCGCCTTGTTTGACTCTTTTCACGTCAAACATACACTATACTTTCAGCAGGGACGTTGATTCCAAAAACCAAACTGCAGGATCTCAATCCTACATTCAACTGTATAATGTTAAGAACCATTTATGGATGGCTCAAATCTAGAGCTACTAGACCCCAAAACTGTACATCCAGGTATACACTTATCTCATCGTGTGCCTTCATCCAGCAATCCTTTTCAATATCCTCTGCCACAGGCTACTTTGAGCAGGGAGATGCCCTAGCATTTTCAACTGAAGGCCCCATATCGTGTACAAACCTAACGGATTCTGAAAGTCGATGGAGAAGGTTCATAAGAGCAATCACTTCATTGCGTTGCAACAGCAGCTGAAATTCATAATAACAAAGAGCAGGTCATGTATCTCACCAGACATAAACCAGTCAGTCAAACACTTGAAGTGCCAAAAGAACCAAGGACAGCATTATCCAAGTCAAAATCACAGGATGTCAGAGTCCACAGTAATTAAGTTTGCATAGTTTGACAAGAAGTTGTTGTCTATCGTCCAGTATGTGTAACATAGATCACGCATACCTCAGCAACCGTTAGGCGCATGTATTTCTTTTCTCTGCTGGATTTATTTATGACTTCATTCTTTTTTGTGCGAGTTTTGGGGTGGGGGGCGGAGGTGTATGCAAATTCCAGACAACCATCACAGTGGAAAGCAGATGATGCAAGGAATGAATTGCTGACGAGGGATGTCAGATTTCAACAAACCGTGTGCTTACATCCGTGAAAGAAGAGAGGGAGGGAAGGGGGCAGTCTTGCGCAGGGTTATGGTACAAGTGTTGGACGAGGATATGCACTCAATTCCAGGTTTGACATGAGATCGAGATGTGGATTTGTCAGCACATTATTTCACGATTCAGATCCATTTACAGCTTAGTTCCACTCATGAGTTACTGCTTAGTCTCATTAATGAGTTTCCGCTTTTAGATTCACGAATGTTATATATGTCACCTGACTTAGGTGACAAGGCATACGGGGACAAGTTCCGAACGTTTAAATGCACCTCAAATGAGAAGAGTCTACCATTTATTTGCACAATAATTGGAGAGAGAAACTAGTGACAAACAAAATACCAACTTTATTAGTTCATTTTGAGCAAGGAAACTTACAGCTTGACCCAAGCTGTCATGATTATCAACTGAGAAGAGGATCTTTAAGGAAGTGCCAAGGCCTAAAACCTGGAGCTTTCCCCATAGACGACATTTCTCACATCCCACACAGTCCATCAATGAGCTGCAATTTTGTTACAAGCACCACAGAGTTTACATATCAAGAAAGCACAGAAAGGTAAACTTTTAGTGCGCAGAGTAGGAAATCAAAATACTAAAATTGCTGGTGACAATACAGTTCTTTCAGAAAAATGATCCCTGTAATTATTGCACAGAAAGGTAAACTGATAGTGGCACTAAAAGAAAATTATCCTTACTAACCAATCCAACCCCCACAAGAGAGAGAGAGAGAGAGAGGAAAACTCTTTTTACTTTTTCCATTGGTGCTTATATCCTTGTATATATGCATTTACACAACACACACGCGCGCGCGCGCACACGCACACGCACACATATATAGATGTTTCAAGTATAGAAAATCAATCAAGATAATATTAAGCAAAACCTGATGTTTTTGAACTGCCTTTGAATTTGCTGCTTCAGTTCAGGTCCACTTTGTCCTTTCCATAACTTGGCTTCATCAAATGGAAGCGGGCATGCAGCTTGTAGTTCTGGATTGTAGAGTAATTGCCTCATCAAGGACTGGGCTTTCAGGTCTTCTACCGGGTTACCTGTGTCATAGTCTGCCTGCTCCAAGTAATCCTTGGCCTGGAAAGCACCCAACAAGAAAAATAACTACCAGCATATATATACAATCAAAAGCATCAATACAAGTTTTTTGGGTCCCTACTTACTTTTGTCACAGCTCGGAGCACAAAGAGAAAAGTGAAGTACAAGTTCCCGACACGGTCTGGGTATTTCAAGACCCGATCATACATCAATGTAAGGTTTTGACCCCACTGCAATAAAATAACAAAAAGAAAAAACATTATTTGATTTCTGATTCCCCGCTGACCTCTTCAATTTGCAGATTTCATGTCCAACAGAGACCACTCACCGATCGGCACAAATTGTCAAAGGGAGACATTGACAATTCCCTACCAATTATGTCAAACTTCAAAATTTGAATTCTTTTTCTCTTGGGGTTGGAATGGGGGAGGGAAAACTCTAGAGCAAGCTAGCAATACAACCTATGGAACATTTCGCAAAGTGGAATGGAGGACAATTGCCAACCTATGGAACATTTCGCAAAGTGGAATGGAGGACAACTGCCACACTAGGTGATGATATATAGAAGTTTTTAAGAGGTAGAAATGGTACAGAATTTGTTGCTTCATCAAGTAGATAATCAGCAGCAATGTGAGCTGATATAGAGGAATGAAGTCCAGAGATCAATTTGTATAATATTCTTTTTTCCGGGCAAATCTCTCCAGATGGATCTGCAGAACAATCAATAAAAAGAATTGTAATAGGTGGCTATATCCGTGTCAGAGTACTAAAAAAATGTGAAACAAATAGGAATCGTCAAGAGTCACAGGAGTGTTGAGAAACCAAATGCTGTGTGCCAAACAAATTTCACAGAGTCGTACTAAAAAGAAACCTAAGTAGAGGTCTTAGACATTAATAAACACTAATAATTGCCTCATTTAGCAAAAAATCGCTGCTTGAGACTAGAACAAGATGAGTTTTTCCCCCAGTTCAAAGTTTCAGTTTGGAAGATTTATAGCTCTTCAATTTGCTAGCGTCAACCAATATAGAACTGGAAAATATAATTCATTGTTTATTTTGGTTTTACTAAAGCAACATTACGTAAGATCAATCATAATCACAATTTTGTCAAAATTCTCTCCGAACATACATTATCATGATATCGACGGTCAACAGAAGAACTAATTCCCCCAAAATTGCTTAGCTGCAATACTTGGACGGATCTGCAGTTAATTAATTCAGGCTTTTCAAAAATAGGTGTTCTCTTTGTTCTCTACATTTACTTTTTGGGTGAGTACTTCTCAGCTAGCCCTAATTCTTGCCTTAGTCCTAGCCCCATGCTTTCACATGCTGACCACTCTTAGCTGCAAGACGATGATCACTCACACCTTTCCTATATACTGACAATAAAATTTAGTAAATATTCATTTACAGTTAACAGTAGATGTCACAGTTGACTTCAAGTTAATTGTCTTAACTAAGTTTAAGGCTCAAAAGTACAGAAATGAACAGGGCAGGTGATCTGAATAGTTTGAGACCAGTAGGATTTGTTTTAGCAATTTTGCAATAAATAAAAACCAAAAGGATATTATTTGATGCAAGTCTGGAATCTACTCTTAAGTCATTTAAAGTTAAGGACTCATCTGATATTAAAACGTTTAAACACAATGGAAGTAGATGATTTTTAACGATATAGATGCTGCACGCGTCTAGCAATCCCTTCAGGATTGGCAGGAGGCTATGCATTGGGTCGCCCTTTTCTGTATTGATGATCCCACAACCAAGTTGGAAATGCGACACCATAAAAGTCAGCAAATGGGGGGAGGTGTCACTCTTTAGTCAATATTGGCTTCCAGCACAAGTCCATGATTTAGTTTTCTTAGATCTGAAAAGGCAACTCAAATTTCTCAAAAATGAGATGTTATTTGCAGCATTCCCAATACAAGCAACATCTTTACACCAAGCACTGTGCAACACCTTTTACAACAATCCCTCCTGACAAAAGGGGTATCACTCAAAGCAACATATTCCTGACCTCCAAATTTACAAGAAGACACTGCCAACACTGCTACACCATTAGTAACTACTCCCCAGACCCAGTCTTTCAGTTTTAGCACTCCTCTTGCCACCAATACCACCACGTTGGCATCCAACACCACATTTAGCTACTTGTAATCACTGTCGATTACTACTTTACAGATTATTCTTACTAACTTGCATAAAATCCTAGGTGGAGAGCCCATGTAGTTGCTTCAACATTCCATTCGTGCACTCTCCACCTTCACGTCAATCAAAATCGCCAAGTTATTAGCATCGCCATAATCTCCACTATCTCATTTCCCAATCTTCTTTCTATTAGGGTACTAGACCACTGCCATTTTTATCGTCCAGAAAAACCTTTGGGTACTTATGATCACCACCAGCAATAACAGCATCACTCTATTGCTAAAACAAGCAAAAATGGCCAATCCCAGCATAGACCACTCATAAAGCCACCCCCACGTAATTGCTTCCAGCCAGCATCATCCGTAACAGAATGTAAAGGCCAGCCAAACTGATATCATCAGAAACCGGTCAGTCGAGCAGCACTTACCTAAGTGGATGCTCTTAAACCAGTTTAAACAGGACAACATTGGTTTTCACAGGAAGACTTTGTCACTTTGAGCTATATCAAGCAGATGCATGGTCGTACGAATGCAAAATGTTGTTGAAAAAAAGTTTTTTGTACGGAGGATAAGATGTGCCTCTTGTACGATCTCCTCCACGATTCTATGCTTCCATCGACACAAGTAGTGGTCATTTTAGAATCATGAGAGGAGTTCTGAACTTTGAGCCGGGTTTTCTCTATTGTGTCAGAGAAAATCAAGATGTATACAGACAAAGGGGGAAACATGGACACCACTTGAGGCATTATTTATCATGTCTAGGCTCAAAAAAGTATATGATTTCCAGCCATTGTATCAATCATTTACATTAACGCAGCTGTGGATAAGATACATTTTTATATTGCTGGACTTTCACAGTTGACCGTATTATGTTTCCATTACAATTGTTGGACATGAGCTCTAATAATGATCTACGAGTTTTGAGAGGCACCACACATCTTATACACAGTTCTTCTGAAATCATATATGGCCAGGGTCAGATATTACCTAGTTATTTTTCAAAAAGCAGTCTCAAAGAATTGAACCTTTTTTATTTAGTCTAAACTAGTATTGTGTTTTTTTTCTCAATAGAATATGGTCCAATACCATAGGTTTTACATAAATTCTACACTAGTAATATTTTGACCCCCGACCCATTTGCCACTGTGCATAGCTGAATATTATTTTCATCAGTAGAATTTTGAGCTTTGAGACATGATATCCTTCTTGGTCCGAATTACGAGAATTTGATATTTTCCTCCTCCTCCTTCTCACAGTGTTTCAGAAAAGTCCCACAAATCCTTCTTCTATTCTGATATTTTCCTTTTTTTAGTATCCTGTTGTAATCGTTGATGCTGATCAATTGCACATATGCACTTACTACCTTAGCTAGTGCCAAACATCCATGTGTCATTGACCCGGTGGATATGCACCAAACAAGCATAGCCAATAGTACAAGTTATTTATATAATGTACTTAGCTATTATTGCTAATCGCTTCAAAGCAGTCTTACTGAATTCTCTCTGTCACAAAGAGCAGAAGATGCACATGCAGAAGACACACACCTCGAATCCACATAAAAAAGATTAAACCTTGGTAGGTTTTACTGGAATAGCAAATGACAAAAGCTACTTATCAGAAGCAATGCCACCTAATTTAGCTAATAGGACTTAGGCAAGCTAGTACCAACATGAAAACAGTATTGCCATAATCATCTGAAAGGAAAATAACTTACATTTGGGACAGTTCTCTGTGTAAATAGCAGCCCATATTCTTCTAGCCGATGGACCAGTATACCCAGTATAGCGTTCAGGGTTCAGAAGAAGATTTACATAAGTCATCTCAGCTGCATGTAGCATTAGCCAATCAACTGCTGAGCAATGATCCACCAGAAACTACTCTAATGTAGGAGCAGAATGACAAGGAGTGCTAATGACCTAGAGTATCTTACTTGAGCTGTCAGTAAATGGACGTAGCCAAAACCACGTCATCTAAAATCAAACATAAGAAGTAACAGTGGACGGTTAAGAATGTTTTCAACATTAACCATGACACAGTTGGCACTTGATAATACAAATGCCTCACTATCACGATCACAAAAAAAGAGAGGGGTGGGGGGTGGGTTTGGGGAGGAGGTCAAAAAGCATTATTGGGAAAAAAAAGGAGAAAAGGGAAGGGGATAAACCAATATTAACTTCTATCAAAAAGAAAAGTAGTGCAAACAATACAGATTGAAGTACCATCATCTGTCTCATCATCACTTGTCCATGGATTGTCAACTGACATCCAGCCTCTGAAAGCTTTAGCATCTATTGTGCGGTCAACAGCAGCCTCCGGCTTTCCCTCTTGACAGACAGGATCATCTGATGGGAGACCACGCTTGAAAGGCTTCTTAAATGATACCGGGAACTCGCTATCTGGGCATTCGCACACACTGCAATCTCGCAAACGGCACATACCATCATCAGGCCAGAAAGGGCAATCACACCACAACTTAACCTAAAACAGGAACAAATTCACCATTCTTCAGAAAAACCACAAGCCATTTAGCCTAGTGCAAGGATGTACATCTGGAAATAAGAGAGCGGGAAGTGTGTGTGACACCGGGAGAAGGGAAGGGGTGGAGGGGACAGCGGGGGGGGGGGGGGGGGTGTTATACCAACTTGTAAAGATAAAATAAAGGTCCTCTAAGTTCACTCAGATAATCGTCTCACTTAAAGTCCACGTTTTCATACTTATCCTCAAGCCTCTCCATGCCTAAAGTCAGAATGAGTTAACAGAAAGAGAAAGACCAGAGAAGATGTATAAAAAATTTAAAAACCATGGTAAGAATATTTAGACATACCAACAAGCGTTATCTAGCCATGCTAAGATTTTAAAAAGGTCCATATGAGCCCTTAACGTTAACTACTTCGACACAGACAAACTTGATTGTAGGCATCATTGCAAGAGGTATCCTACAATTTACTGGCTGTTGATCACATTAAGTCAGTCAAGAGGTGAATATTGCAGATTTAGTAGATTAAAATGTACAGTAAAGTGCAATTTGATTTAGAATCTAAATAGAAGGAACCAGCATCTCAACTATAAAATGATTTGGTATCCAACTAGTGATGCATCTAAATCTAGCCTTCTGTCGACTTGGTTTTGTTATCCATCAGATAAGAGAAAGGGAAAAAAGGTGTTCGGCTACAAACTACAACAGATTAGTGAAACAGATGTTGAGAGCATGCAATGGCAACAATTAAAAACAACAAAATGGAGGCATACAGAACAATCAGAAAGAAGGGCTGGGGATCTTAAAGATAACTGAGTGCGTATAAATACAGTTTATAAGATGAAGATAAAGTTAGTTGGCATAATGGTATAGGGTTGCAAAACATTCACTTAGTAACTTAAATTTTAAGATACTTACGGGTTGGTAAAACAGAAAGTGATCAATAGTGATTTAAAAAAGTATATCAAGTAATGATGGATTTGAAGACTCCTGAGAAGTAGAAACTGAAAATATTAATGCAATCAAGAGATGTACAAGGTGCAATAAAAGGAGAACAAGATAGAGATAGTAATGGAGTTGGTTTTGCTGCTAAGAAAAGCACAAGCTGACTTGGCAGTAATATTAGCATAAGTGCATAATGTTTGTGCATAATTGCATAAACAAAACCGATAAAAGTGAATCCAAACCCTAGAGTTCCCACTTTGAAACTATTTTGAAGGCTTTCCTGTGGGAGCCTAGTTTTAGCTCTTCTTAAGGTCCCTCGCTTCAGTACTCTCAAGGTTCAGAATGGTACTCCTGGTGTTTAGATAAATTAAATTAAACTGTCTAGTCTCTTCATCCCTCTGAAACTGAATCCATGCTGTAAATGTGAGAACCATTTTTTGTGCTTTAGAAATTAAGTTCAGCACAAAAACAGACAGTGGATATAGTAACAAGGTAGCTTTAGAGAATTACGTGCATCAAAGACTATAATTCAGATCAAATTAGCGACGTAATGTGTAAAAAACAACATGCAGATTGAAGGTGAGCTGACGCGATGAAAGAAGACTAGATGGTGTATTATTTACTGAAATAAATGGTCTTTTAGATAAACCTGAATTGCAAAATTATTCAGTTCAACCACTATCCTTCCATTTCAGGCAGTAACCTAGAGTCAAAAAATCATTACATCCTAGATAAGGTGGAACCCAAGCTTCTAATCTAGCATCAATGCATTATATTTATGAGCAAGGCATCATTAGCATCCAATTGAGCTTTGTGCACTTGATAATGGTTTAAAGAAAATCCCTACAGCTCCTACGCAGCAAATCGTAATTCATCTTTCTATAATTGTTATCAACTAACCACAAGAACCAAACCATTATATGACATTGTTGTTCTCGAAGTCTAGAATTTTGCTCACGTAGCATGCTATGCAGTTGCATATAGCAAATGGGCAGTAGCAGACATACCTTGAAGTACCGGAAAAACGGGCTTCTAACAAGTTCATGGAGCAGTGGATGCAAATCATCCAAGTTAAGATGGTCTACTGTCTCAAAATTACAACAACAGTCCTCAACTATCCCGCTATATTTATGAGCGTCCTGCACAAATTCCATGATAACAAATTCCCATTCAATAAACTGGAATCAGGAAAGAAACTACATCAATCCGAACTCAAGCCATTCCCTCAAGGCTAACAGTCCAATAATTCAAATTTTATACCGAAAGCAAAGCATTTTGGTTAGGGTTTACAAAATGTATTCAGCAACTCAGCTTAGGAGCCCTTTCACTCATCCCCAAGCAAGCTAACAATTGAGTTATTTTTGAACTTACAAGGCAACACCATCAATTCTTTTAAAAGTGTCTTGTCAATTATCTCTTACAATTGGGACAAATTCTTTTGGTGTCAACAAGTGCTCTTTTCGTTTCATAATTTTTGTCTTTTTTTGACTTTTTAGCACGTACACGTTATTCTAGTTCACTGTTTTTATCCAAGTTTGACTTGTCAAACAACTTGTTGATACCCGTTTACAACGCGTGTTCAATTCAAGTTCTGAACACTCACGTTCTAACCTAAAAATTGGCAACGAGTGGGCCCGATTTTAGCGAGCTCAAGATGTGTACTTTATCCCGTTACACCTGCAACTCCCTCCAAACCCTAAAAACAAATAACTAAAACTTGGCGTTAAATAACCAAAAAGATAAGATCACAGAACCTAAAGATTTTTTGGTTCCAGAACATTGTGCAGTCAAACGGCGGGAGGAGAAAGATGACTGGGTAAAAGGAATTTACCTGGGCGCAGTGACAGGATTTGTTACTGCGGGTGAAGAGAGAGATTTTCGGAGAGTTAACGGAAGTGAGTGCGACGGAGAAGAAGACGAGGAAGAGAGCTCCGGCGAGCCAAGTCCATGGTATCCTGTGATTCTTCTTCCCAGTGTCGATTTCAGGTTCCACCATTAGTGGTCTCAACTGAGCAATGCTTTGTGGTTAATAGCAATTTGGTTGCCGAGAAAATTTGGGGAAATGGCCGACTATTTAAGGTTTCATTTTCCTAGGGAGTTTCCCCGGTAAAGGTATTACGTTAGAAATCTATGGATCCAAATTCCGCAGGTACCCTAGGTTTCTGTTACTACTATTTGATTTGATTTGATTTGATTGTTTGATTATTACAGTATTTGACTAGACGAAGAAAGATGTAGAATTCTTATCTTTCGGTGGTAGATTAAAATAATTGAAAATTGTTTACTCCCTATAACAGACTTTTACTAATGTTGATTGATTGATTGACGAGTTCTTCAAGTTTGACTCAAGAAGTTTTGTTTGACTCACATAGATAGTTGCTGCATCACGTGCAGCATTACGACTTGAATTGGATTTTTATGAGTTTAATCGGTTCAATTTTAGAAATGTAAATTTTTACCTGATCGGACTCATTTGTTCGGCATTCTTAGTTTTAGAAACATGTTACGCGTTTATATGTGACAGCATAATATAGACATAATTATAAGCTAGCAAATAGGTATTTCCACACGCAATGGGCCTTGGCCCAAGCTATCTCAAGCCTAATTTCAAATATTGTTTGAAAAATCAATTAATTAGACTCAATCTCTTTAGTTGTTGTTGAAATCGTATAGTTAGCATATTGATTGAGCTTGTTTATTAATTTGATTGAAATACATATTTGTTAATAGCTTAAATTTTTTTATTAATATTCAAATCTGTATTCACCTCCCCCCTCTCTCTCTCTCTCTCTCTCTCATAAACGGCTAACACCCTCTTCCCAACCATCGCCATCGTAATGCACCATACACTAACACCAAACTTTTTGTGAAGATGGAAGGCCTAGAATGGTAGGAAAGTTAAAAATTTTCACGGGAATAAGAACTTTTAAATATTTGATCTTGAAAAAGGATCTAATCAAGCAAAATCCACCAAATCGGTTCCTCCTATAATTTAGGCAGGTCTTGCACAGATATCTAAATGGCTATCGCAAAGTTATGCAAGTAGTGTCATTAGCAATCTCAATAGCTCCAGTATAGCTACCCCCAAATCTAATGAATCCCCTATTGCAACTTTTACACAATGAATATAACAATGTGGAGTTTTTAAAAAGGCTTGTCGTACTGTCAAAGCAGACGTGACTTCTTTCAAAGCAGTGCGCATTTTAAACCGTTTGCATCTTTAGTGTCAATAAGTATATTTTGCTTTGCAAAAGTCATATGCGCTTCAGCATTAATCACCTTCTAATTCTCTTTAAAAGTTAAATTCTTGACAATAAGGTAAATTGGAAAATAATAACTCGTGGTTTGACACAGTTTCCATTGTCACATAAGTTCGCCTTTGGTGATGATTATGCCTTCCTTATACCTCACTCACTCCCGAAATCGCAATCATCACTATCTATATAAACCATAAATGTACAATCTTTAATATCACTAACACGTGGTCCTATGATCGACCAAGGTAACAATTCTTGGAGGAGGAGGAGGAGGTTTCATAAGTTATCGTAAAGATGACGGAAGAGTGGTGGCCGTTAGGATTTGGTGTGGTAGGCCACCGGTTATTTATGTTGATCAGTTTGACAGAGGCGTGGTGGTGGATAGGCTGGATTGGTGGTTATGAAGTGAGGTAGGTGCCGAGAAGAAGCCCAAGGCTGCTATATGAAGCTCCCTGAGGAGGCCAGTGGCGTTGCTGTTGTAGACACCCCATTTTTATAGGCATTTTTTATTAATTAAGTAACCGACTTCATTATTATTTAATTATTTAAAGTGCATTATTGAGTCTGGGCTTAATAATGTGATTTATTTAATTAATTTAATTAGTCCAGTTTAATTATCCATTCCAATCTAGTTTATTTATTAGTCCAATCCAACTGCGTTGGTTCGGGCTATTTAGGTCGAGTCCAGTCAAAGGTCTAGATTCTTCTAATTGGTATAGTTTGTGTAGATGACTTGGAAAAATAACCCAAGGTTTATCCTTAATGTGGGGATCAAATAAATTTATTTATTAGTTGGAAAATGACTTATCCCGAATCTGCTACATCTCATTTGCGATTTTAGAGATATTTATCAAAAATAGGGGTAGACAATGCCTCGAAATTTAGAAAACTTATTTTTAATTAATAGAGTAAACCGGTCGATTTTTGACTAACCTGCCAAAACCAGCCGGTTAGTTGATTTTTGTCAATCTGCGATCTTATCACTTATTTAGACTTATCTCCAGCCTTGCAGATTGACATTACCAATTTTTCTGATCTTGCGACCCTAAGCACTATAGAAAGGGGTCTTAGCCTTTATTTCTAGGGGTCGGATTTTAGTCAGTTAAAGAGTCGATTCTTTTTTGAGCTTGCGTGCTATTTCTTTGTGAAGTGACATATTATCTCTCTTGAGAAGTCTAGACACTCAAACTACTCTTAAAATATTTTTTTCCCTTTTTCTTCTTTGCATCGTAGATTCTGCGGAGAACATCCCCGAGTCATCAAGGCACTACATCGCGAGATAATCTTTACCAGCTTTCTTAAGGTAGAAATAATATATATTGTTATCCCTTTCCCGTAATCGCATTTCATTTTGGAAACAACAGAAATAGTCCTTTTTACTCATTTATTGTCTAAGTCTCGAAATGTATATTACTTCTCGTATGACCAGTGACGAACTACATCAGATTTGATTCTGCTTAATCCAATCGGATACGTAGGGCACTTGAACCCTACTATCGAGTTCAAGCCAAAAAATATAAAATAAACTTAGGGTTAGCTAGTTTTATCACATTTTACAAAGTTAATGATTTTTAAGGCCATTAATCACTAAAAATAAAGTAGAGACTGAAAGGGCGTGATGGGTGCCTAACACCTTCCCGTTGCGTAACATAGTCCCTAAACTCTTCTCTTGATTTTGATAGACTAATCGTCTTTTTGGATGCTTTTGAGTCAATTTTTAGGTTTTTCTTATTTTTCAAATTAAATAAGATGGCAACTCCATTTAAATATTCCTCTTGCATATGTTTTCCAAGTCAGTTCGCTACAGCTGTTAAAGACAAAGAGAAGAAGTGGTCCAAGAAGTCCAATGAGACCAGGTTTTGAAACATGTCCGCCACAATATCAAGCAATCTCAAGGTTGTGGGAATCATGAACAGCTTCATAAATGACGCTTTTTAGAAGCTCGCCCAGGAGTTATCGAGGCTGACAAGGTGCAACAAAGAAGCCCAACATCACCTCTCGCGAGATACAGACTGTTGTGAGGCTTGTACTTCCTTCTCCTGGTGAATTGGCCAAGCGCATTGTTTATTAAGGACACTACCACAGTGACCAAATTTATCAGCACTGGGATTTGAGGGTAAATGTTAAGGTTAAGGTTTTATACGAGTGGAGAAGAAAAAGGAACATGAAAGGGGAGATAGAAATGTAGGACAATAAAGTCATTTCTTCATACTACATTTCTCAAAATGCACATTTTAGGCTTGTGTGTATTTTCAATCCTCAATTTAGAAGACTTTTCTAACAGTTTTTGCAAAATAAACGCCATTAAAAGTCACTTGCAACGATGAAATCCTGACATTTATTTTTACGATCAAAACAAAACACAAGAGGCCTAATGATACACTTTACACTAACAGTAATACATCCAAGCACACTCCAAATTGTGGTCCAATACGCAGGAGTCACCCACATTTCACTGAACTATGGTGCTTACTTCTGTTGTCCAATGCCTTAATCATGGCTCCACCATCCACACCACATGACTACGTATATCACGGACAGGACCACTGTCCACTCCCCAGGTTAGCAATTCTAGTCATAGATAGAGCAGTCTGCAGCACTGTTGTCACTGATGATTCACAAGTTCTTTCTGTTTGTAGAAGTTAGGAAATCATGGTCAAAACTCAGAGGTCTCACTGATCTTACCCCTAAATGGATTCACAAACGACTTCAGTGAATCGAAGGGCCTCAAAATTGAGAGCCAATCCATCCATTCCCCATGTAATCATTAATTAGATGCCAATTGACCACTTTAGAGTACCTACCTTCACTGACCTGCCCTAGCCAGTGCCTCATCTATATATATATATATATATATATATATATATATATATATATATATATATATATATATATATGGGAGCTGATCCGTTGATAGCGCTAGCAAAATAGGGTATTTTGCTAGCGCGATCTGACCGTCCATCCTGAAAGATGGACGGTCCAGATCGCGCCTTTTTCCAAAACTGATCCCCGTCCGCCATACTGTCTCGCGGACGGGATTTTTACCTTTTTGCCCTCCTCCCATGTCCGCGAGACTGTCTCGCGGACGCCTTTCTGTTCCTGACATGTGTTAGGAAAAAGGCGTCCGCGAGACAGTATGGCGGACGATCTCTAGGCTGACACATGTCAGGACCTGTCCTCTCGGTCGCCTATAAAGTCTCCTGTCAGAGCCCCGAGAACTGTCCCGACGGTCGCCTAGAAAGTCTCCCTAATTCTCGGCTCTTTCAGCAAAATTTTTGCGGGCTTTCAGATTCACTTGCTTCCATTTTCAGCCCCCTTCAAGCTTCGAGTAACACTTGGTTCAAGCATCACTCAAGCAAGGTAAGTTTGTGATCTTGCTACCGTTTATCTTAGTAATTTTAATTTGTTATGTTCAGTAAATATATAATTAGCAAAATGGGAGACACTTTTGAGATTATGTATATGGTATCCTAAATCGGTCTAATCGTCAAGATAATTTTGAGATAATAAGCGTATTCTATTTCTACATAGGTCTTTTTCACAATGTCTGATTTCGTGTCGAGCTCCAGCACCCCCGTAGATGCTAGTGATCCGTATCTAGGACGAACCTTTCAAACGTTGGAAGAAGCTGGAGAATGTTTTCGAGCTTATTCATTGAGGGTTGGTTTTGGCATTAGAATAAAAACTACAAGAACAAGCAGCGTATCGAAAAGGATATGCTCTCGCTTATACGAGTGTCATAGGGGCAGAAACCCAGTGCAAAATGAGACACGCGTAGGCAACGATGACAGTGATGATGACGAAATAGGGTATGCGCGGAGAAGACGGGATTGCTTTGCGCGCACGAATTGCCAGGTCAAGATGTTCGTAAGCTATAAAGCCAAACAAGATCATTGGCTTATTACCAGCCTGGAACTGGCACACAATCACCCGTTAGTAACCCCTTCTAAGGTGAGTCAGATGCATCAACACAAGAAGATGGGTAAGGTCGCGAGGAGCCTAATTCACACAATGAGCGATGCGCGGCTAGGACCTACCGACATGATTAATGTTCTTGCTGAACAGGCTGGGGGAATTCAAAATTTAAACTTTAACACGACAGACGTTCGTAACGCGGTCCGAACCCATAGACGAGCCGCGTATGACCTCAATGATGCGCAAGCGACAATGAGCCTATTGAAACGGATGCAGATGGAGGACCCGCAGTTTACCTTCGACTATAAACTTGACGACGAGCATCGAGTTAGCACAATTTTTTGGGTCGACGGTCGTTCGAGGCTAGCTTATAAGCATTTTGGGGATGTCGTGACTTTCGACACCACATACCGTACCAACAAGTACTCGATGCCGTTCGCTCCTTTCACGGGCGTCAATCATCATTATCACTCCATCCTGTTCGGGTTCGCCTTGTTAAGGGACGAGAGCGAGAGTTCTTTTGAATGGTTGTTTAGGGTGTGGCTGGAAGCAATGAACTTCAAAGCACCGACTGTTATCATCACCGATCAAGATTTGGCAATGAAGAAGGCTATTGCTACCGTCTTCCCAGATACTCGACACAACTTGTGCACTTGGCACATAAGCAACAAATACCCGGAACGTCTGCATCACATGTACGCAAAGTATCCAGACTTTAAACAGGATTTTGACAAATGCGTCCTCAAGTCATTAACGATTGAGGAATTCGAGGAGAGGTGGGAAAAGCTTGTTCGGGATTACTCATTGCAAGACAACGAGTGGCTCCAGCACTTGTACGGGCTCAAAGAGCAATGGATTGGCGTTTACACGAGAAGTCATTTTTCTGCGGGCATGAAAACGACGGGCAGGAGTGAATCTATGAATGCCACGTTCGATAGTTATGTGGGTACAGCTACCAATTTGAAGAGTTTCGTCACATCTGCACAAAAAGCGGTTGCGTCGTTGTTCGTGAAAGAAAGGGCTGCAGACTTTGCAACCACGTACAAGCAAAGGAGAAGGTTGCTTGAGACCCCGCTGGAGCTGAACGGTGCCAAAGTCTATACGAAGGAGATCTTCCTGCTATACCAAGTAGAGCTGCAAAAATCGGGCCGATACAGTATATACAAGGTGGCAGAAAAGTCGTCGCGTGAGTACAAGGTTTATTCGCTCGTGAATGACCTCGTCCCTGAGAAGCTGCGCAGAATTTATACGGTGACCCACGACACATTGACGGACTCGGTGACATGTGTTTGCAAGAAGTTTGAGTTCCATGGCATCCTGTGTAGACACATTCTGCGGTTTTTCACACAGAAGAATATCAGGACAATCCCCGATAAATACGTCCTGCCACGGTGGACGAAAGGTGCAAACAGGTTGCACGGTACCATTTCCTTTCCGGAGCACCCGTATACTGACTTTGAAGAATCAGAGACGTTGCGGTATAATCATCTGGTGACGATGTTCACCCGTTTGTCCGTAAAGGGTGCTGCTACAATGGTCGGATATAAACATCTCCTCGAGGTAGCTCAGCAGCAAGAGCCCATCGTCGACCAATTGGAAGCAGCTTCAGTCAGCAATGCGGTTGACACCGAGCCTACGACGGGATCAGAAGATGACGAGCCGGGGGAGGGAGACGACAATGATATCCGGCCTTCGGATCCAATTATATCGCAAACGAAAGGCCGCAAGAGATCTACGCGGATGAAAAGCTCTATTGAGACGGCAACTCAACCAAAAAAGCTGAGAAGGTGTGCATTGTGCAACAAAATGACAGACCACGACAAGCGGAACCATTACAAGGCACTGGGGATAAGTCCAGTGCCTTTGCAAGACGGGGAAGAAGATGATGCCGAGGATGAGGACGAACAAGCTGCAGTGGAACTTTAGTGTACTGAATATTTATTGTAATAATCTTTTATGAGCCATCAAACCTGTCGGACATTTTGTAATAATCTTTTAGTAATGACCCGTTTGTAATAACCTTTACTCTCATTTTTTTATATGTGATTTCTTACACTGTCCGCTACACTGCGCAGCACAACATTAGAAACCTAAGGTATTAAAGAATACCTCTCTAACACTTAGTTATTTTTTTGTTTTGGTTGTCTTCTCTACGTCCGCTATACTATGTAGCGGACGGCCCCGCAGAATACCCTCTCCAACACTTAGTTTTTTTGGTTGTTTTCTCTACGTCCGCTATACTATGTAGCGGACGGCCCCGCAGAATACCTCCAACCAACACTTAGTTTTTTTTTTGTTTTGGTTGACTGCTCTACGTCCGCTATACTATGTAGCGGACGGCCCCCACAGAATACCCACCTCTCCAACACTTAGTTTTGTTTTCTCTACGTCCGCTATACTATGTAGCGGACGGCCCGTAGAATACCCTTTTTTTGTTTTGGTTGACTTCTCTGTGGTTGTTTTCTCTACGTCCGCTATACTATGTAGCGGACGGCCCCGCAGAATACCCTTTTTTGTTTTGGTTGACTTCTCTGTGGTTGTTTTCTTTACGTCCGCTATACTATGTAGCGGACGGCCCCGCAGAATACCCACCTCTCCAACACTTAGTTTTATTGTTTTGGTTGACTTCTCTACGTCCGCTATACTATGTAGCGGACAGCCCCCAACACTTGAGTTTTTTTTTTTTGGTTCTCTACGTCCGCTATATTATGTAGCGGAGGGCCGGGCAGAAACATTTTTTTTTTGGTTCTCTATGTCCGCTATACTATGTAGCGGAGGGCCGGGCAGAAACACTGATTATCGAACACTTGGTTATTTTTTGAACACTTGCCCTGCAGATAGACAGATATCCAACAGACAGATATCCAACACTTGGTTTCCCACCGTTGAATCATATCGGTCAATAAAATCAATCGCATTCAATAAATTTTTTTTAAAAAAGTGTTGTAACGTTACAATGTGAATTGGGGAACATCATCTCTCGCGGGAATGATGTTCCTTACATGGATTTACAATAAACCTAATAGCTCTAGGCCGGCCATTCATAATTTGCCAAGCAATCCTATACCTAAAGTCTTGTATGCATTCTTCGCTCCAGACAGTCTTCTTGAGGCTCTCAGACCGGCAAATGTAATCCATGTACATGTAGAGGAAGACGCCGCAGTCCGAGGAATTATGTTGCTTCGGCCGCACACAATTCGTACGCATTGGCGGTGCCAAACACTCCGACATCCGGTGGGTTCCTGTTAACCCTCATATCCGGGGCATCGACTGGCAAACCCTGCTCCAACTCAAAATGGCGCATTGCTCGGTCGGGCAGCTGCCACTCTGCGACCTCGAAATGGATCAGGGGTGTGCGCTGCAACCCGGAGAGCGTGAAGACGAACGACTCTCCCACCCGTCGCGCCAAACGTATGTACGGTGCCCAATGCATTTGGCCCGAAGATAGACGGTCGAACTCCCCTCGATAGTACGTAATGTTGTGATGGGGATCGACTCTCCTCTTGTA
Source organism: Escallonia herrerae (assembly GCA_033070095.1). NCBI lineage: Eukaryota > Viridiplantae > Streptophyta > Magnoliopsida > Escalloniales > Escalloniaceae > Escallonia > Escallonia herrerae. Next base: position 472,013 of record JAVXUP010000040.1, read on the forward strand.
GTGGCTAGCCCTCCGGCTGTACTCCCAAGCACACAACCGAGGCCAGACTTTATCGGTTCCATCCCTACGCGTTGGTGCACCGGGAGCAAGGTGTTCGTAAGACCACACCTGAGAACATCAAAAAATTATATTTATATCGTCGATTCAACAAAAATAAAACACAATAACGAAAACATGATTTATATGATATACCTGCAATAGCGAGAGACATGCACATATGGCTTTGGAGTTGGGCCTCGTTGCCTTGTGCAATGCTCGGTACAGATACGAAAGAACCGCTGCACCCCAGGCATAATCCCCAACCTCCGACAGGTTACCCCACAACGGTAAATATTTCACGCTGACCGTGTTCTTCGACGTCGTTGGGAATAAAATTGCCCCCATCACCCACAAGAGGAAGGCCTTTGTGTACACCACAAGCTCACGGCCCGTATAGTTTTCCGACAAAACCCCGTAGGTATCTACCAACCACTTCAACGTTATACCACCAGTGCTAAATTGATCCTGGGGTATCGAAGTGAAGAAGTCTCGCGCTGTTCTCTTATTCGTTGTGTCTGACGGAGGAGCAATTACCGGCCGCCCCGTCACCGGCAACCCCAAGATGAACCCTACATCTTCTAGGGTAATCGTCATCTCTCCGAGCGGGAAGTGAAACGTATTCGTTTCACTTCTCCACCTCTCAACAAGGGCACCTATCAAGGCCCGGTCAAGCTGTTGAAAGATCTGCCCATGCGTGAAAATCCCAAACCCAATTCCACGCAGTATCCTTTTCTGGGACTTGTTCAATTTCCATCTCGTGAACTCGCGAGATACTTCTACGGTGGTGAGAAGTTCTCTTTCCTATGAATTATTAATAAATACAATTTAAGCAAAATGAACGGTAAAACAACGTTCGTAATAATAAGAAAGTTGATAAATAATGTATCTTACTCCACCATCCCATATGAGCGTACTGATATGGTTGGCTTGGTCGTATAACACGGATGGATCTTCTGGTCCAGGGATAAATTCCATTTTTTGCAACTGAAACTATGGAATCGGATTTTATAAACGCTAGCACATGAACAAATACATACATACATATATAAATCCTCATCATCGCTAGCACATGCTCAATGCATAATCAAAACCACGCATAAAACGCAATATTGATCACAACTATAGATTAGAAACATGTAAAGGATTGATTTTGTGAACTTACGTGATCTATTAGGGTATTAAAGCTGCTCTTATGAAGAAATTGCGCAGATCTGCTTGCCAACGCCGCTGGGAATATTTGTGAGTAGGAAGAACGGAGAAAAGTGTCGAAGTTATAGGACTTTCTTTTGGGTTTGAATATGTATATTTGCTGTCCGCTGGACAATATATATTTTCCGTACGCTATATAGTATCGCGGATGACACCAGTCTGTTCCTTGTCCGCTATATAGTATCGCGGACGATAAACTTTTGGTTGTTTTGGTTGTTTTCTCTACGTCCGCTATACTATGTAGCGGACGGCCCCGCAGAATTTTTTGGGTTGTCTTCTCTACGTCCGCTATACTATGTAGCGGACGGCCCCGCAGAATACCCACCTCTCCCACACTAAGTTTTTTTTTCTTTTGGTTCTCTACGTCCGCTATACTATGTAGCGGACGGCTCCGCAGAATACCCACCTCTCCAACACTTAGTTTTTTCTTTTGGTTGTCTTCTCTACGTCCGCTATACTATGTAGCGAACGGCCCCGCAGACGCTGATAGACTGTCTGCTATATATATCGCGGATATACATACCGCAGAAAATGGTTGGCACGGACCAGACATTTAGTTCCGGGTCCAGAAAATGGTTGGCACGGACCAGACATTTAGTTCCGACCTTCCCGAACCCCGGCCTAAGCAGAGGGCCTTATATCCGCTATATATATAGAGTTATACAATGTAGCGTAATGTAATAAATTGGAATAAATTGGCGCCCGTAATGCAGTTTTAATAAATTGAAATAAATTGGCCCCGAAGACTTGTTTTAGCGACATAGTAGGTTAATGCTATTTTAATAAACTGACGCCCGAAGACTTGTTTTAGCGACGGAATCAACAATCTCAATTTTTCCAAAAAATAATGTACGATTCACAATCAACGATCTCAATATATCAAGGCAACAAAAAAAGGCACAATTAAGCAAGAAAAAATTTGAAAACATAATAAACAAGAACATAAATTTTTTTATTATAATAAACTATGGTTCACAAATGGGGTACGAAAGCTTTTCACAAGCGCTCCGATCAAAGATTACAACTTGAAAATCCCACCACCCAAGGTGTTCGAACACTACAAAGTCCCCGAGTTCGAGGCCATGCTGGCGCACGAAGACGTTCCAACCCTCTGCGAATTCCTTTTTTTGGGATCGGCCGGGCTTCAGCTTGATTTCAACCTGCCATGCCCCCTTGCGGCTATATAATCTTGCACTATCATGAATTGTTGTAAATTGATTGGTAAATGCTTCCGGTATGTCCTACCAAACACAATACAAAAAATAGGTTAGTTTTGGTTAAGAAAAACAAAAGATCAAACTTTTAACACACGAAAATACAGAGAAAGAGAAAGAGGGATAGCCTACAAGTTCATGCTCAAATCCCGGCATCATGACTTTGAAAAAGTGTTTGCCTACCAGGTGCAAGTTGCCAATATAATCGTAGGCGTAGGTGGTCTCCGATCCAGAAGCCATCGAGATCGGCGTTGAGGGGAGGACGGTGGTGTCGGCGGAGATGTGGGTGACCGGAGATGTGGGTCGCCGTAGATGGGGTAGCGGCTTGGGTTAGATGTTCGAGAGAGAGAGAGAGAGGGGACGCCGTCCGCTACAATAATATATATAGCCCCATCTGATTAAATATTTATAGCAGGAGAGAGTGGACGAAGGGACCCTGTCCGTTACATTGGAGATTTCCCACAAAGCGGACACTGTTGACGTCACAGATACCAAGGGGACAGTTCTCGGGGCTCTGACAGGAGACTTTATAGGCGACCGAGAGGACAGGTCCTGACATGCGTCAGCCTAGAGATCGTCCGCCATACTGTCTCGCGGACGCCTTTTTCCTGACACATGTCAGGAACAGAAAGGCGTCCGCGAGACAGTCTCGCGGACATGGGAGGAGGGCAAAAGGTAAAAATCCCGTCCGCGAGACAGTATGGCGGACGGGGATCAGTTTTGGAAAAAGGCGCGATCTGGACCGTCCATCTTTCAGGATGGATGGTCAGATCGCGCTAGCAAAATACCCCATTTTGCTAGTGCTATCAACGGATCAGCTCTATATATATATATATATATATATATCTCAAAATTATACACATTGTTTTCTCTCTTTTTTTTTCAAAATAATCACAACTGCAATTTATATCGAATGTCAGTAATTATTTTCATAATATTCAGTTATTCAAAGTTAAATTTGTATCTCTAATCTATATCTATACTACCTATAAAAGTACCAATGTTGTAAATTTTTTTCTTTTTTGTCCTTCGTTAATCACTCTAATAACAACCATACCCTTTCATAAATACTATTAATATTAATGACTAATGTTTTTATTATTTTTTTTATTTTTTTCTACCCTTCCCTTTTTATATTATGTATATATATAGGAAAACCTTTGAAGTCCAAAAGAAAAACACAACTAAGAAATTTAAAAAAATTGAGAACAAAAAAGGGAAAATTAGGAAAAAGTGGGTTTTGGGGTTAAGTTTTTGTAGAAAGTGGGATATATTTCAAAACTTGTGAAAAAGTGAGTTTTTTTTTTTTTTTGAAAATTTCTGAACAATGGGGAAGCTTAAAGAAAAATGGGTTTTTTTTTAAATTTAAGCTTTTGACTACCCAAACTACCCCTCCCCATCTTTTCCTCCAAATCAGCTTTCCCTCCAAACTACCCCTCCTCATCTTCTCTTCCAAATCAGCTTTCCCTCCAAACTATATGTCCCTCACCCCCCTCCTCTCCCCTGCCCACACCTCAGCCCACCCCCACCCACTCACCTATTATAATTTTTAATATAAAAAATTCCAAATATGTTAATCTCCTTCATGAACAACAACTTCCATGCAAATGCTTTAGCCCCCTTTCATCATACAAGTGTGCCAGTGGTACTCGTCAAAGCAGGATTATTTCTTCTTTGCTTATAGAACAATGAAAAACTAAATATCATGTTTTAAATATCAACGTCTAATTAAAAAAAATAGGTTGGAATTTATCTAAACTCGCTTGTATGTACCAACCAGTTATATCCTTTGAATTTATGACATAGTTGTATAATAACTATCGGAAGTGGTGACTAACGTTACTAGCATAATGTAAATAAAGATATTGGGATTGATTTTGTTGGATAAAATTGAGGATTATATGAGGAAATTTGCGGAGGTTAAAAAGGACGGTGGAGATTAAAGGAGGATGAGAGTGGGGCGCTGTTGCTGACCAAGCAAGTGGAAACACAGTGACAGCCTCCAAAATTCACACGGCACTATCGACTAAACACCCAATTGACGACACACGCACACAATTCACAGGAAACGAGATCATCAGACATAAACCTACGTGCAAAAATGTGGTATCAAGTTTGTTTTCAAAGTTTTGTATTTGTCCCTTCGTATTAATATTCAGTTACTCTACAAAAAAGTAAGTATTTTGGTTCTAACACCACACAAGTCATTGTGTGCAGAAACCCAAGTTTTTTATGGAAAAGTGCATGTCAGATTCTGCTGACACTCCAGTATTTTAATGCAGAAATTACGGGGGGCACAAGCGCTGCTTTTGCTTTGGTGGGACTCCTAAAAAAAGAAGACCTTACGGGAACTACGCCTTCCCTTGCTAAGGGGGTTGGGATTGAAGAAACGAATGTTGTTTAGCCGTTTTGTAATGAAAAACACTGCAAATGGGGGGCTGCACTTCTCCCTCGACATCTTAAGAGGATTCAATACATACAAGAAATAAGCTATCCACGCATTCATTGCTAAAACACCTATTCAGTTACCTCGTGAATAAGATCTAACTCATTGCTGCAGCTAGTACTGAAAAAATTGAGTGAAACATATAAGAAATATTGGTATAGCAATTCAAAAAGGTATTCTAATTTGTTAACAAAAAAGTTTATTACCCAAAAACAGAAGCAGTAGAAATATTGTATAACTCACTTTTTGATAAAATGCGACATAACGGAGAGGTGACGAAACGATATGCTTTGAGTTCCCATCGAAATGGAGCATACTGACAACCCTCAATGATCCCAGCCGTGTAAGGGCAATGTGTGTGTGTGTGGTTCCCGCAAGGTCATCCCAAGTATGTAGTGGTCCCATCGAGAAAAAAGTAGGCGCCCTTGCGCCCCGTAATTTCTGCATAAAATGACCTGGGCATCAGCATAATTGGAAATGCAATTTTGCAGAAACTGAATTGTGTTTCCACAGAAAATGACTGGCGTCACCACAAACCGTTTGCACATCGCCTCCGCTGTTGTTCATGAGACCCCATTATTCCTACAAACTACGCCATCTAGTTCCCACAAGATTTCCTTGTCGTGGAGCTTGCCTAACATTGCACAGAGGGAAACATGTCATTTTTTTGGGTTACCGCAGCCAAGGGGTGGGGGGTTGCGACTGTGTTGTGGCTTGGGTGGGAAATGGGAATGTGTTGTAGTGGGTGGATTGGAGGGAAAATAGAAAAGAGGGGGTAAGGGTGGGGATAGGGGGTTACCCCGCAGCCAGGGGGTTGGGGCGGTGGGGGTGGGAAGATTTTTGGAGGGAATTGTGGGATTGGGATTGGGGAAGAAGTCTTGCTGGGTACATTTGAGTCAAAGCTGAGGGGCATTCTCACACAGCTATCTCTCTTTACTACCCACTCATTTGTTGTAAATCACGGCAGTCAGAGCCTCCAAAAATCTAACCCTTTAACAGCCCTCTTAAACTAAACAATACCCATTTATACACCTACCGAATTACACAAATATACATACACATGAAGCATGAATCTCTAAAAGCAGGCTTACCGGAAATACCTCGCCAGAAAAATTCCCTCGATCTCTTCTCTTTTCTCCCTCGGTCTCTCTCTCTATCACTGTGCAACAATAGGGTATCCAACGAAAAACCAAAGACGGCTGCCCTATAGCATATGTAGGTTTATATATGAAACCCTAATTAGAAAATCACAAAAATTTCCACTCTTTCATTAATCACTCAAATTTTTAACCGAAACTTTTATTATTACAAAATGGTTCAAAATAAACATTTACGATAACTTATGAGCTAGAAGGATTATTAACGGGGTCTTACGCCATCCCGTTTCACAAATCGTCATTAATGATGCACATCGATACAAAGAAAAATTTAATTGTCACTAAAAAAAAGAAAAATACACGCCAATTCTAAGTTCCCATCGAACCACTCCGCATTGGACTCCTTACGGCCCCAACAATTATTGCGTAGCCGGGCCGATACCCCAGTCTTTTTATGTAGAAATTACGATGGGGCACAATCGCTGCTTTTGTTTCAGTGAGACTCCTAAAAAAAAGAAGAGCTTTACATACAAATACAATTTCCCTTGCTAAGGGCAATCGAATCTTCTCATAAATATTTTATCAAATAGTTGACGCCCACTCTCACCCTCCCTTAATATCCACCCCCCTCTTGACCTCCGCAAATCCCCTCACATAATCCTCAATTCTATCCAACCAATCAATTCCAATCACCAATATATTTATTTCCACTATGTTAGTCACCACTTTCGATGGTTATTATACAACTATGTAATAAATTCAAAGGATATAACTTATAGGTACATACAAGCGAGTTTGGATCAGTTCCAACCTATTTTTTTTTAATTAGAAGTTGATATTTAAAACTTGATATTTAGTTTTTCATTTGTCTAAAAACAAGGAAGGAATAATATTGCTTTGACGAATAATATTGGCACACTTGCATGAAGAAAGGGAGCTAAAGCATTTGCAGGGAAGTTGTTGTTCATGAAGGAGATTAATGTATTTGAAAATTTTCATAATGAAAATTATAACAGGTGGGTGGGTGGGGGTGGGGTGAGGTGTGGGAAGGGGAGAGGAGGGGGTGGGGGCATGTTGTTCGGAAGGAAAGCTGATTTGGAGGAAAAGATGGGGATGGGTAGTTTGGGTAGTCAAAAGCTTAAGTTTAAAAAAAACCCATTTTCTTTAAACTTCCCCATTGTTCAGAAATTAAAAAAAAAGCTCACTTTTTCACAAGTTTTGAAATATATCCCACTTTCTACAAAAACTTAACCCCAAAAACTCACTTTTTCCTAATTTTCCCAACAAAAAAACCACAACAAAGAAAGAGTTTAACCTTCAATATCGCCTAAGAAGAAAGAAAAAAAAACCGAAAAAACGGAAAACAGTTAAAACCAAACATACAAAAAAAAAAGTTAGTTAGTTGAAGTTCATGGCGCCAAACATCACAGCCGAAAATGGGTTCAGAGACTACTCCCTTTCCCTTTTCGGTTCATGCATATCTGTAGACTCTTTTTTCCCTCTTCGATTCTTCCATTTCTCTCATCTTTCTTCATTCATTTCTCTTTAGATAGATATCTCTGTAGAAATGTCTACATACATCCGCGCTTCCAATTCCAGATCATTAATCCTCAAAAAAAGATTCATCTTCCCAGATGCTTCATTCTCTTCACCTCCTTCCAGTGTCTCGCTGGAATTTTGTAGCTATAATTTTGGGTTCTTACTGCAAGCATAGCCAGGTTGGGTCTAACCTGTTATAATTTAGATGTTTTTCAATGGTTTCCAGCTCTGTCTAACTTTCTTTCGGTAAATTGCGTTAATGCTTTAGGAAGCTCATTGAATGGTGGCTCCACAAGAATCTTAAGGTCTGTTTTCCAGGGAAATATTGTCAATTTCGTGTATTAATAAGTCTTAGCTTGTAAATTTGGTTCGTTTTTGGTTTTCAGCTGTCTAATCTGCTTACACCTTATCGATTGGTGGCCAGGCGGCAATCCCCAGGTATGTTTTCCAGGGAAATATTGCCAATTTCATCTATTAATAAGTCTGAGATTGTAAATTTGGTTAGTTTTTGGTTTTCAGATGTCCAATCTGCTTACACCTTTGAGGATTTTTACATTCGGCGGTTCTATCTTCGTATTCGGGTAATTAGTTTTGGATTAATTAATGTTCTGATTTTGAATTGTTTTAGTTATTCTCAGTTTCGTATTGCCTTCACTTCATCATATTGGACCTGTTATCGACTCCACTCGTGCGATTTCACCTCTGAAATTAATAACTTATTAGCAAGTAAAGGGTTTCAATCACACCTAATGAGCCACTGTTAGGCCCCCAACTTAAATCAGAGCTTTGAGGCCATCCCTGCTATCATGCAGCCTAAGAAGGATCAGGATGGTGCTGTGGTGTGGACTTCACTCCCTCAGGTGACTTTATTATTCATTCTATATATGGGAGGCTCTTAGACAGTATATGACCCCCAACTTCTTGGGGTAAAGTCATCTGGAAGGATAAAATCGGTCTTATTGCCTTCATTCTCTGGCTGACCTGTAATGGAAATCTTAGGACTAATGACGAGTTGAAAAGGTAGGGACTTATTGTAGATGATAGGGGCTAGCAACCAATTATACTCTGCCCAGGCCATGAGAGATTGAATTGACTCAAATGACGGAACCTACGGTGAATCAACTTTCGAGCTCGGTTTAGAAGCTTTGCCTTTGCTGCTATTGTTTAATGTCAAAATACCTAAAGAACTCAAGACACAAACAGTAGTATGGTCCAAGCTAAGGTGTTGTAGTGGAATATACCAAGAACAGATGAACACTAGATAGTAAGGTTATCCTTTGCTAGCTCTGTGCATAGTAAGGTTGATATGCGTTAATCTGAATTAGCAAATATAAGAAATACCCTGTACGCATATTGAGCATTTACTCTTGAATCTCTAAGAACACTATCCTTTCCTTAAAGAAAGAGAAATTCATAGAGGTCAGAGGTGTCAACTTTTCTGAAATTTGAAAAGAAAAACACCTATAAATTGCAACACAGTTTCAAGTAAACGAATAAGATATTTAGAGTGGTGAGAGATTATATCGTTATTCATCATTTGTTCCTTATGAACTAGAAGAAGATTGAGAATAAACAGGAAATAGCAGAGTTCAAGATGTGATCAAAGAAAACTAATACATGTTGCCTTATATAAAGCTTAAACGCTAAGTTCATTAAGCCATCTTGTCTTTCACACACTGTAATTTGTCAGATAAGTCGTATGGAAAATAACAGCCTCATGGACTACTCATAGTTTCTTTTCTTCGCTTTCTACATTTATCTTGTCCTTTGGAATATCCGCCCTCACCTTTGGTTGTCTTACCATTAATTCTGTTCGTGTTTGCTTCTGAAATTAAGACACATGAACGTTGAGTGTTGTTAGTGCTATAACCAAGAACACAGCCAAGAATTGTCTCATGATCAGTACTGACTATGGTACTGATCATGAGACAATTGCTGAGAGTTCCGATACTTATATTGTTTGTGATTAAGATGTTAATGCTATAACCAAGAACACAGCCACGAAGTTAATAGAGTAAAAGCCATGATTGACAGCGCACAGCAAAATTGGTTTACAACATATATTTGAGTTCCACTTGGTAATTGCAAAACTGCCAATTGCTCCTTGTCATATGCTGACATACCCAATGTCTTAGACCCCCAAGCCTTGCTGAAGTTAGCTAGAGGGTGACCTTGCTGCTACAAAACTACTCCCATCCCTCTATCACTACCATCTATTTGTTGTCCAAGTCGTAAGTGAAGATGAAGCATAGCAACAGTAGCAGTAGAGACCATAGCTTCCTTCGTAGAAGGCCTTAGAAGATTCAGGGTTACATTGAAAACTATCCTTCTTGATATTTGTTGTCAATGGCTTCGAAATGAGGCCAAACAGCTTGAGAAATCTTCTGTGATACCTGTTTAGCCCAAAGAGCCACTTAATGCCTCCGCACTCGCTAGGGGTGGCCAATGTACCATTGCCTCTGTTTTCGTATGGTCAACACCCACACGTTGGCCAGAAATGGTGTGGCCTAGGTAGTCCAGTTGAAATTGTGCAAATAAAGTAATAAACATTTGCATCTGTTTTAAGACCACCTTTAAGTGATGCTCACCGTAGGTTCCCGTCATTTGACAGGAGCACACTGTAGGAACTAAAAGCAGTATTGCAATTACCTAAAGAAAGACAGTAGCAAAACCGGATTCAGGTAAGAAATAAATGTTACAGTAGTCGCGAGGGTCAGTTTAGTGAAGCTAGCATTGGGCCTTGAAGATCGAGATTTTTAGAACATTGATAGTGTGGCTTCTACTTCAAGGAGGTCAAATATGATGTCAAAGTAGCTAATGCAATCTGGTGTAGCTTTCCATGTTGTGCCAAACAATCAGGTTTAACTATAATTGACGGGTAAAAGACATAAAGATTCATATGCACTTCTGCACTAATTCGGTGCAGTTTTTGGTTTCTACGGCATAAGTGAATTCTATTTCTCCTCCTTTTCTTTTTTTTCATTTTTCCTTGTGGGGACAAGTGTTGGTAGCATATATAAAGGCAACCCAGTGTGCTTGACTTTTTTCAACCCCTGATGATAAAGGGTCTTCACAAGTAACAAATGTCTAAGCTTGCACGTCTAGGTTTCGGTCATTATGCTATACTACCAGTTGTCTATAAAAGCTCTGGCTGATGAATATACAAGTTCTGGTGGTGGCCACAAGACCAGGTAGTGAGACGGGGCTATTTGCAATTGAAACTTTTCAGATTTACAGCTTAAGTTTTCAAGTGAATCTACCTCTACCGAGAAGCCGTATTCAGAACAAGTGAACTCGTCAAGTATAGATTCGATGTAACATAGAAACTTTTTTCCGGAGTTAGAAACCGAAGACCCTGAGGTGTGCAGTTCAGGGATACTGATTTATACCATGTTATCAGTAAAAGATTTATGGCTCATCTGCCATAAATTAGTTAACAATACTATATAATCTCTTTTAGCCTTGGGGTGACTTGGCAACCAACGAAAGCAAAAATTTAGAGACAGAAGGCGAAGAACAGCCAATTATTGCAGTAGATAATGTCAAAGTGACTGAATATCAAGGTAAATTACATTCAAATTTAAGTGTTTTACTCAAAATCTCAAAAGCATTGTTATAAAGGAGGAACATAACACTTTTCAAACATATTGCAGGTGAACCTCAACTATTCTACCATTCATCAGCACGCTACAAATTAACCCAAAAATCATAGAAGCAACTAAGCAGGTATGCTACTTTCTTCACTATGTGCATTGTAAAAAGTTAAACAACAACAACATTTAACATTAAAGAGTTACATACAGAACGGAAATTTTTTTTTTGAAGAAATGAAAGGAAAAGAATTCATCTTCATCATTAGAATGGACAAAAAGACTGAAGATGACAGAATCCAAGCAAGGTTGGTAGCACAAGAAGTTCGAGAGTACAACCCAACAGAACTACATGACGAAAATAACCGGAAGACAGATGAAGATCCTGTTCACTCCGACCCTGAATTTGATGAAGGCTAAAAAGAGATTATATAGTATTGTTAACTAATTTGTATAAAACTAAAACTGCATCTTCTCATTTTGCATTTTCCAGTTAAAACATGAAGTTTACCTATTTGGAATTGTTTCTTTGACTTTCTCCACTTTTTCTTGCCAACAACAAATACATGATGATCTTGAAAACTACTTTCGACCACATTCACGAGTAACGCACGTGCACCATACTTGTAACTTAAAAATATCTAACTATATGAAACGGTATAGAAATAACCTCAGAGAAAAGATATCTTATTCTATTTTCGACCACCACAGGCTTCAATATTTGCTTTGGCAATGTAACCTCCTTCAGTAAAGTCTGGGACTAGGATCTTTCGCTATACAATACTTATGTTGTAATATAATAATATCGTTAATGCATTTTAGCAACAAAAGGTTTTCACTGCAAAGATCCTTATCCTATGATCACTGCAAAGGTCCTTATCCTATGATAGCCTAACTTCAAATTAAAAATAAATAAATAAATTCCCTTCACGTGAGAGAGTACTCCACATGATTCTTAAGACGAAATTTTATTACCATTCTTAGAGACCACGTTCGATCTAATTGTGAAGCGGTTCATTTAAAAAGCCGCGTGAAATGGTAGAAGGATAGAAACTAAATGTGCACAAGGCACATTGTGGCTGAACATTGTCTCGCTAAAGCTGCGACCCTCAGTTAGTTTGTAATTTTTTTTACAATGATCACGCACTACATCGCTGACTTCGATTTTGCTCTAAAATATGTACCGAGGAGCTCTTCCAAATTAACAAGTTTTTACATTAATTTTAACATAACGTTACCTAGTATTTATGGTTAGAGATCTAGAGGAATTAGGGAAACCAATTATATGCACTAGGCATTGATTGCATTATCAAATGGGATATGCTGACGCAAGTACCGATCCATTTTGGTCCTTTAGCTGTTCCTATATCGCAGACCTATTTTCTTCCTCTGTTCAGCTTTGGATGAATAAGGTACTGCTAACCTAAAACTCAGAATAATGATGTACTACACTCAACGTACATCTTCCTTAACCCTTTTTCCTTTCTTTGGTTTTTTTTTTTTTGCTTTTTCTACGCTTGTTGCTTTGGGTTTGGGCTAATAAAAGTATTTTGAGAGAGCGAAAAATCTTATCTCATTACTATATATATGTTTTCAAAGTTAAAAAAATAAACTTTTTGACTAAAAATGTGGATCAATCAAAAGTTAGTATCATATGTTGATCATATGTTGTAGAGTTAATTGCCGGAAAAGAACAATCATATATACCCCCGAACAAGGACACCATGAATTTATTAAAATATCAATTAGAATGTATGTGGAAACTAAGTAACAAAAATATTGGGCGGTCAAAAACGAATGACTTTCATCAAACACACAAAAAACTGTTAGATACATTGTAAGAAATCTTTTTGCCTTCCTTAACACATTCAGCTATTACATCGTCAGTCTACCATCATATCCAATAATTCTAGATGGTGATACACAGTGGTCCACGACTTTAATCCTAGATGGTAGGGACCACGCAATGTTTACTCTGAACTTAGACGGCTTAATTAGAAAGTAAGGTATGCATCCGGAAAAAAAAAAAAAAAAAAGGAAAGGCATGCGGGAAATTTAGGCGAGAATATGTACTTACATTGCATTTAATGGTTCAAAACACTCATGCCCCATATGCACCTTCGGTCCATGGAGCTATACCGAGTCGAAAAGTTGGATTAAGGATGTTTTGCCGTCAGCATTTTGAGCGTAGCAGTTTTAGTTAAAAATTATCATTAAAAATATTTTGTCGATTTTGTTAAAATCAGCAGTAATGATGTTGATTAGTCTCAATGGTGTTTATCAGTCTGCACCTCTGCTGTGTAATTGTGAGGGGTAGGGCTAGCTTGATTAGTCTTTTGGCTGCTACGTTACTTTTTTAGTACTAATAGTGGAAGTTTTTTAACCTTGTGAACAGTGGACTCCAGTCAACCATAGAAGTCCAAAAGTTTCTGTAGCTACGGCGGCCTCTGCTGGTATCTCATAATGTGGTCTGCAACATACTGTTTGCTTCTCTCCTGTTATGCATCACTTATTGACTTTATATATATATATATATATATATATATATATATGTGTGTGTGTGTGTGTAACTAGGACTACAATGATGTACGTATTGGTGACATTTCCTTTATTGGATAAAATTGTAAAAGAAGAGTTACAGGATATTTGAGATTGATTTTACAGTGATCTAATATATATTAAATCAGTCATATCTAATTTTGTTACAGAAAATTTACTTGGATTGTTGGGCTATTATAATCGAGTCCACAAATTGCCACACCCTAGATAGAGTTACAAGATTATAAAGTCCTGATAGACTATTTGATGGATTAACAGATCGAGCTAGGCCGTTCACGAGTTTCTTGCTAGCTCAATCCTTGATTCGGTTATAAACCTTGAACTTGGAGCTATTACCATCAATTGCTCGATAGTGTGTGAATGTACAAAGAGAGACATATCTAAGTAATGAGATCACTGGTCTTTCAGCTAATTTCCATAGCGCTGGAAGAATGGCATCGAGGCATAATATGGCTAGGAATTACTTTTGGTAACCATTGGATGTTTGAAGAGACAATCATCAAAAGGCAACAATTATATGTGTAGTTATTGAATTTCCAGCTCTGTTCATTCCGATATTTGAATTATAATAATATGGGAAATGGAGATACAAGACGTGGAAAAACCAACTTTCAAAGAACTTCCTAGTAGTTGTTACCATTTTATTTTTTGTAACAATGCACTGTAAGCAAAATTAATGTTTTCATAACATGTTCTTCTTCAAGGATCGGGTAAATGGAGATACAAGACGTGGGATTACCGTAATCCCAAACTAATGGTCATGATTACCTTACACCGTAAATACATATAGAGTTATAAATGTTGCTTCTATTGCATCAGTTTCTCTCATCCAACGGGATAATAGGACTATTTAAAAAAAACTACCCGGAGGAATAAAGATTCCAATTATCTAACCCACATTCCCATCGAAAGGCACCAACATCATTTGTCATTTCTTTATTCCCCACCATAAGATAGAAAATTATGTAATTAACATGTTCTTCAGCAGAAATTAGATAGTAACTAGTGATTATGATTATCTAACACCGTTGATATATAAAACAATAACTCACGTATTTCATCCAACGATTTCAAATATTCGGAACCATCTTAACTGTCCTCGGGAAGATTATCGAGAGGTAGGAGGACTATATGATCATCTCACCCACATTCTCATCATTAAATTATACCCTTATCATTATTATTGAGTTATTCGATCCCCACTGCATACAATCAAAACAATTGCGTACGGAAGAAATGACGTGTGCAATCGTACTAAATGCTGCATCACTGGTACCATCTCTGCATGGCTCGTGTCACCGCTTTATATTCCCCGGCGGCCACCGCCTTCCGACTTTACCACCATAAATTCCGGCCAAAACCTCAAAACAACCCCAAGATAGCAACATTCTCAACAACCAAAGGAATTTAGAACAACAGGATAAACGAACAGAAACTCATAATATTCAAAACCAGAAAGCATTAATATATATTTGTAAATTTAGGTAGCACTATTAACTTTCGGTATGTAACTTCCAATCAGTTTCAACTACTTCAAGACATGAAAACATTAGGGTTTCCTCTAGTTTGATATCTCCGGTTTAGCATTTTTCATACAGCCAAACACCGGCTTCAGCTAGTTAGTTAACTATATTATCAAATAGAAACCTATATATTAAAGGATAATCCGGTAGCGAGGGTTCGTATACCGGCCGGCAGGCAGCAGCAGATCATTAGAGCCACAGAGCTCCGGCGTCCTTGAGGAGAGGGACGAGGGTGCCGTTGATGTGGCAGGCCATCAGGGTTTCGACGCCGCCCAGGAACTTGCCGCCGACGAACACCGCCGGAACCGGCTGCTGCTGGTGCCGGGCGTCCCCGGTGAGGCCGTAGAGCGCGGCGAGGATCTCGGGGCCGGCGGCCTCCCGGTCGAGCTCCACGAAGGTGGGGCCCACCCCGAGGCCGAACAGGAGCTGCTTCGCCACGTGGCACATGCAGCAGCCGGCGGCGGTGAACACCACCACCGCGTTCCCCGCTGCCAGGCGGCGGATGCGGTCGTACGCCGTCTCCGTCTTCGTCGCCCCCGGCTGATCGCAGCCGTCCACCTCAATCCCCGGTGCTTGTGTCACTAGCTGCATGTCTTCTTTCTGGATATCAAAAACTACAACAAACTAAAATCAGGGTCAGGATTTCTGGAACGAGTAAAAGTGGTTTGCAGGGGTTGCCAAAAACCCTAGTTGGATAAAGGGCAGCAGGGCTCTGTTTCAGGTTCGAAGAGCAAAGGAAGTATGACATATATATAAACATCATACATCCCTAAATCCACTCTTTTCTCACTAACGCCGCTCTAATTTGTCACTAAAAACAGAATTCTCGACACCTTTGTAACCACGGCGTGTACTTGGCCCAAAAAGGCTCACACTAGGCATGTGTTCTACAACATTTTTGGAATTCTGAGTTTGAAAGTACTTTACAAAAGCAGAGATACATAAAGTTAGTCAAGACGAAGGCACGTTGTTCTGTAGTGAAAGACCAACCGTTTCTAGGGCTTGGAAATATTAAGTTCAAGCGTTACTTTTAGAGAGATAGAGGGGATATGAAAGCTGCAAGGGGATCTCGCGTGTGTGTGTGGAGCGGTGCAGCCGGCAAGCTCTGAGCGCTGTTTGGGTGTACGGCCTCTTAATCAGCCAACTTTAAAAGCATGCCCCGGCCCCTTGGCAGACGTGTTAATTAACTCTCGATTACCTATGTAATATGATCTCATGTGTACATGTATAATGTATTGTGATTATGTGTATATGATTGTGTCTACACACGCAGGTGGCTGGCATGCAAATGCAAATATATAATTGTGGAGTGAGGTCCTATGTCTACCACAACGTTCAATAGCTAAATTATAATGTCGTATTATTGGTGAAACTTTTGCCTTGCAACTTTTGAAAATTGGACTACGTTTTTAGAACGGTTTAAGTCTGGTCCATGACGATGTCGTTTTTCAGTCACGGATTAGATAATATATAGATATCGATGCACAATTGATTAGAATGAATGCGTGTTTTATAATTACAAGTCACTTCAGCTCCGTAGATGACAATGTCTCGGTTGCATTGGACCATACTCTTTCCCAAGTTCAAGATTTTTAAAGAGTGTATTTTCAGAGTTTCAAATTAATTTCCCCAAAACATTTGGATTTCTTATGGCCTGTCCGTCAACCTTTATCTATCTTCTGTTTTTGTTTTCGTCATTTTCGTATCCATTTAAGAAATATGATTGCGTATTTTTATCATTTTGATAAAACTATTCTATCCGTTTTCATCATTTTAACAATGAGTGAGATGCGTTTGGCAAAAAGTAAAATGTGTTTTTACATTTTCGTACTGTTTGAATTAAATTTTCTTACACAAAAATAAAAAATGATAAACATACACCATAAAAATAATTTGCTTGGTCATTATCATAAAAGCTGAAAATGAAAATGATAGAGACAAACGTGCCTTGTTGACTGACCTCTTATTTTGTATACATAATGGTGAAGTTGAAAAGATTGCATAGAAAATGGGCAAAAACATTGCTTCAGTTAAAAGCTGACTTCACGGTCAAAGTCACGCGCCGCCCACATGACACCCATGACCACTGCCACACACCACCTCATGGGGTCTCCCCCCACCATTTTCAGCATTTCCGAATCCCAACAGAAAAAATTTCTGGTCGCGCTCACTCAAATTACCTGAACGAGCGAGCAGGAGAGAGAGATAGAGAGGATGGCAAAAGATGACAAGTGTCAAAGCTCACACCAAGTATGAGCGGCTCAGTACAGTACAGCGGACGCGTAAGCCTCGTACGGATTCGTTCGGACCACCCCCATTTGAACGCAGGTGCATACACTTGTGATGATTCTAACGGCTAACGAGTGACAACGTAGGTGTGTATTTATGTATGTATGTATATATATATATATATATGTGTGTGTGTGTGGGGGTCTTGCATGCATACATGCATGTGATGCCCAGAGCACAGAGGAAGCAGAGGAGGGAGCCGACAAGCCGACAGGGATCGTACAGCACGCCGGCGGATGACGACGGAGAGTCAGTTGGTCGCTTTCCTTCCTCTGCAGGGTGGTGTAGCGGCTAGTTTGCCTAGGGGGGCACAGTTGAACAGCGTCACCGCGTCAGATACACCCCAGAAGAAAAAGAAAAAGAAAAAGGAAATATTGCCCCGGCTTTTTCATCTGCTTTAGGTCTTTTGTCCATTTTCCCTTTTGAGATTGAATTGATCCCTTTTTTTTTTTCCTTTTCTAAAAATGGTTCAACTTTACGTTGATGTGAATTGCCTTGTTATAGGATTCAATTTGGTTAGAAATTTTAATTAGCTTAGTGATTAATTAATTAATTAATTAAGGAATAAATTCTTTTTATTTAGTTTATGTCATTGGACAAAAGTCCTAAGGAATAGATTCTTGGTTCTAACCACGGCCCGTTTGATGTCGCCAATCCAACTTGGAAATGAGGTCAGTACATACCAAACTTTATTGACTGATAGCCAAAATAGTATAACGAGTCGAAGAATTTTTTCCAACCTTACTATGTTACATGCAAAACCGTTGTAACTAATGTTCTTGTTTCCAATCGTACTCCCAAACTTTTATTTTTTTTTTGCACCCAAAAAAAAAAACCGGTATAAACTATTTCATACAATATTGACGGGCTTGGACAAAGGTTCCCAATCAAATATCGAAACATCCGCAAAGAACACAAATCTTTGATGTCATAGTGACACTTAGTTCCTTACCATTTTCCAACACTATGACCCCTTTCAAAATCCTTTAGCTTACGACCGAAAATTGGAGAGTTGAATTAATTTCTTTTCTTTGGTTTAATATTAAGGAAATTTACATTACAACAAAAAAAACATGTATCCGTCGTGGCAAAAATGCACCATATATACATATCAAAAAGCAAATGGAGAGTAAACAATGAAGATATTACATACAAAGTCTTCGAGGAATTAGCTTACGAATATGTGACCAAGTTAGCCTCGTAATCGTAAAAGGAAATCAAACTAAGCCTCGTAATAGTAAAAGGAAATCAAACTAAAAATTGACCGGCGGCAAAGGTCGCTCAAAAGCTGGCCGTTGTCTCAATCTCCAGTCTGCCACACCAAACTATATATGTTTCTGGACAACATCTACATCTCCTTAATGCATTTTTATGCCATGATCTTGAGCTGTTTCATACCAAACAATACAGAGAGACATGATATCAAACTAAACCTTTGCTTTCTTACATCTCACATATATGCAATAACCCTGAAACGCCTCAAATTCGAATGCTTTGACCATAAGATACCAATGTGCCAATTGGCATTTGTCCTTAAATTCTGCCATATCTGTAGCAACCATATGTAATGCAAATCAAATAATTGCATAATGCTCTTACAAGGTACAAACAAAATAGCAGGTAAGACAATTATATAAAAGAGAAAATAGGAAGAAAAAACTCCTAAATTCTATATCCAGATCCTGCATGGGTCTCTTGCACTCGATCATCCTTCTCTACAGACCCAGGTAGTTTGGCATCATGCTATGCTGCTCAAAATCTTATTAAACCTAGCCAAAGATTCGATATATTACTTCAAAACAAGGGCCAAAAGGCATGCTCTCATAGAGGTGCCATGACCAGCATGAGCAACAACGCACAACCTTGTTCTTGATCCTCGCCAAAAGATCAACCAAGCAGTTTTCGTTTCGATTCGCAAGAATCGCAGACTGAACGTAGGCCGAGGCCGCATGCTTCACGAGCTCATTCCTAATGGAAATATCAGAAGAATTGAAGGCATTGTTGCCCTCATTACTCGCTGCATGGTACGGTGGAGAATGAAGGATAATGTCCTTCAAGCTCGTATATCCACGATAATTGATGTCGGGATCTTCTCTAATACTCGCCGAATCGGTTCTCAGCTTGAATGAACGTAGTAATCTCAGCTTTTGAAGTTCTGTTTCCATGTTGCAGGTCATTTAAGTGGTTGATTTGGTTGTAGCTTTAGGCATAACGGATAGAAAAATGCAGATGCTACAAGGTTAAAGGGGTTGATGCATCTCTTGCTTGGTTAGCTTATGGACTCAAGGTGAAGAAGAAAGGGAGAAAAATGGGTTGTCCATTCGTTTGTTGTTTGGCTTGGCTGATGATCTTGTGGAGGGAGCGAGAGAGAAGATTGTGTTGGTTGTTAGTTCATTTTAGGGAATATGATTCACAACCTCCTTTACTTTAGGACGGAGATCCGAAAATTGGTGGATAGATCGGTTGTCTCTTGAGCGAGTAATGCAATTGAGTATCAAAAACAAATGCACCAAAAGTTTTATTAATTAGTATATCACTAGTGGGATAAAAATATGTATTAACAATTTAGAACATTGTGCCGCATCAACTAAGTAGTAATGCAACATTAATCCTTGAGCCAAACTTTAATTTTCATCCCTTGTACTTTGACGTTCACAGGAGAGTCACCCCACGTAATGTGATTCAAGTTGTTGCTTAAATAATTCATCTTTGGGTTCCCAAAAAAAACCGCAACATTATGCATGTATTACGTGAACAGAACTAACAAACAATACGAATACAAACCAAGAAGGGAATTTTGTTTATCTCAACCAATTCCCGGAACAGATGCTACTGGGGATAACTTATCTTAGCAACTAGTTGTTTTCTATTTTTCTAGATTCTCACAAAACAATCAAATCCAATCAAATCAACTAGTATGACATTATTTTTTGCATATTTATGATAATAATATAATACGGATTATATGTTTGTGTGTATATGTATGTATGCATGTGTGTACACACACACATACATATATTTAAAGGGAGTTGATCCATTGACAGTGCAGACAATTTCAGCTAAGTTGTCAGCATGGTCTGGGCGTCCATCCTTTAAGGATGGGCAGATCGGATCCAATTTTTTTTTTTAAGTATTCCGCTACATATGTAGCGAACGGTCATTTTGACCAAAATGCCCCCACGCAATCGTCCTTTTTGTGGAATAGTGTACAAGTTCGGATAAAGACAATCAGCCTCATCGTTCGCGAGATATTGTAGCAGACGGTGAGGGAACAAATGTAGTGGATGGTTTATATATATATATATGAAATTTTCTTATTTAAGAAGTCTTCTTCTTCTTCACTATCTTTCCAGCGGCGCAAGCAACTAGATCTGCGATTTGTGTGTCCTCAAGCCCTTGAATCTTCCAAAGAATTCCTTAAATCGTCTCATTAATCATGTAAGTTTACAAACCAATTCTTTATTTGCGTATAATCTTGAGTTTGTAAATATTGGGCATGATTTTTGATGATATGTAATGTATGAATAGATGTGTATATGTGTGTGTACACACACACACACACACACACAGAGAGATGATGTATTATACATGTGCTTGCGTTGGCAAAGCTATATTTGTCAACATTTGATATAAATTTCTGAACTTGATATTTTTGTATAATTTCAGTCGTAAAAATGGCCTTTAATCCTAGATCCGAAAATCCCTCTGTTTTGTATGACTAAACAAACCATATTAGTACAGCAATTTGGAACAGACAAGTGAAATAGTAATTTTTGGAACATTTATTTAATTTCAATCATGAACATTGTATATTTTGCTTAAATATGATCTATTAATTCATAGGAAAGAGAAACACTTAATACAGTAGAAGTAACCAAATAGTTTAGACAGTGGAGGTTGAACAATCTACAGAAAAAATTGTTACGTGCAATGGGGTTTGAGATTTTTACCTATGGGGATATTTTTCCGCAACATGACCAGAACATAATATGTGTCGTCGTTGAATGGTAGAGAAGTGAAATGAATCACATCTATGTTCGGGAGATGACAATAACCTTACAAGATGTAAGGTACATCTTAGATTTACCTGTGATGAGACGACCGGTTATTTTTGGTAAGGTTGGACCAACAACCAAGAGATTTTCTAGGGACTTTTTTAGTTCGATACCTCAAAACTAGTTTAGGCATGGTGGGATAAAGTCACAACACTATCTTCTAACTGGGGAGTTCGACTCACTATATCCGAGCCAAATATGTTGGGCACCATATAAGAAAGTGAAGGCCTGCGACTTTAAGTCGTTTATTTGGAGGCTATATGGGTTGCAACGCACTTCAATGATCCATTAGGAGATCGTGAAGTGGCAACTACTAGATCTCACCATGCAATGTTTTTTAGTGCCTGCAAGGGTTGCCAGTAGATGCCCCGGACATGACATCGAACAGGAACCCACTGAATGTCCCAATGTTCGGGAAGGTGGATGCCCACGAGTTGCAAGCTGGCGAGAGACTGTAAGAGTCCTGACATAACACATTCGCAGCCATTGTATCGGAGCCCAACCTTGTGATTAACATTAAGCAGTATCTGGGGTGGTATAACCGTATCACTCGAAGGAGAGTACACCTGATGCAGTGGGCAAGAGGCGAGAAATACCAGCCCAAGGGTGTAATAGATCAGCATAGAGCATTCAAGCTCGTACTTTTCCTATTTACTTTCATGTAGCATTCTATCTTGTACCACTTCTTATTTGACTTCGTGGGGCGTTTAAATTTACTTAAGATCTAACTCGATGTAGGTTGATACCTCGCTCGCATTCTTCCAAAAATTAAATGAGAGAAAGGATCTTCTAGATGCCATGGAAGCGAATCTTTGCTCCTAGGCTGAGTACTTGGTGCATAGTTTCAGGGATTTCGTGAGGGGCTATATAGGACAGTTTGGGCATGAGCTTGGCAATGGCTTATCCCTTGGAGTAGCTTTTTGGGCTTGAGCCAGGGAATGGGTGGTCCCTCAAGGCAAGGAATGGGTGATGCTTGAGGGTAGCCTTCGAGTATAAGCCAGAGGATGGTTCATTGGGATGAGTGGAGTCAGCATTCATTTGAGTTACTTAAGGACTCGGACGTTACAACAGATCCCCAGAGTCAAGTCACATAAGATTTTGACTTTGCGAACTTTAACTTCTCAGAGTCACTACAACTCGTCCCATTGTCAGGAGCTTCTACTTCTGGCCTTGGGATACCCAAAGAGCCTTAAGGACAACAATATCTCGCTTATCCCAAAGGTCATCTGTTGAAGCCCCTGAAATCGAAAAATGTGCCCTGGTCCACGACCGTCAATTTAGTAGGCATCGTCACCTACGCTCTCAATATTTTGTTCAATCTAGGGAGCTTGATTACTATATCAAGTGGGATGGAATGTCCAACCTGAAGTTAGGTTGGCTAGAAGATACGGTGTTAACTGCCTACATCAAGCTTTTGGCGCGTAGAGAGAGGGATAGGGCAGATGCATATCCCCGAGGTTTTATGTTCGACGTGCTTTTTAGTTCAATGCTCTGTGGAGAATGGCGACAATGGTGTGATGTGAGAGGGAGGAAATCATTGTTGAGCTTGTGTCAGTCTAAGTTGCTCATTAAATATTTAACAAATTCTTTTAATTCGTTGAGCTTCCACGAGGTGGATGTCTTTCTAGTACCTTGCTTAAACCACAGCCACTGGTATTTGCTTTGCTATGAAGCATCGGCTATGAGAATTTTGACCGTCGACGGTCTTCAAAACGCATACGATACGATGTTCATGCCTCTAAAGGACCTTCTGAAAGAACAATTGAGGGCTATGGTCACCTTTGCATTTGTCTTTACAGTTTTTCTATTTTTTTAACTTAATCACTGTAATTCGACTCTAGCTTATGTTTCTTTTACTTACGTTCCTTTTACTATTCTGCAGGATTTTTTTTGTGCCATGCATCCAGATCTCTGTGGGCTTAAAGTACTGGTAAGGTTGAAGCTCGATATATTCGTGAAGAAAAATAGGTCCATGCAAAGTAAATACTCGGACTGCAATGTCCTTGTATTGATGTACATGGACTACATTTGTCGGTCCGATAGCCTCAAGAAGGCCAATTGGAGCCAAGACGACACATACAACTGTAGACATAGGATAACTTGACAAATTCAACAATGTAAACCTAAACAAGTTAGGTATATTATAAATCCGGCTAAACCAAAGTCCGGATAATATTAAACGTATGTTTTTTCTCTAATAAAATCATATTTGATATGATTATTGAGCATATTTTTTTCTAGTATTTGGTTGTTTGATGTGATTTGTCTATCGCTTGTGTTTATGATTTGAGTATTTCTTTTTGGATGTGGTGCGTTATAGTAGACTATCGCTTTTGAGAATGTGGGGTGTGTGTGGTTGTTTTGAGAATGGTTGAAAAAAAATTAAGGCAAAATAGGTTTTTTGGGCTTCTCCACCGTCCGTTACATAATGTAGTAGACGGTGAAGCAGTGTACCATGACTCTGCTCAATCATCTGCTACATAATGTAGCGAATGGTTGAGCAGAGTACCTTTTTGGGGTCTTTTTTTTTATATTTTTTTTAGCTCTAAGTGTTGGTAACTAGAAGCTCGGAATTTTTTAAAGCGTTGGAGTATCATGTTTCTGCTTCATCGTCCGTTATAATATGTAACAGACGATTGAGTAGAGTGCTTTTTTGCCCCCCCCCTTTTTTTTCTCCCTCTCTAAGTGTTGGGAACTAGAAGTCCAAAATTTTTCTAAGTGTTGGAATGCCATGTTTCTGCTCCACCGTCCGCTATATAATGTAGCGGATGGTATAGCAGAGTTCCTTTTTTGGGCTTTTTTGTCTCCTTAAGTGTTGAAAACTGGAAGCCCGAAATTTTTCTAAGTGTTAGAGTCCCATGTTTCTACTTCATTGCCCACTACATAATGTAGTGGATGGTGAAGCAGAAACTTTTTTTTGTAAAGCTTGGCAGTTTGGTATGGTCAGTTGCCTTACTGATACACAACATACCAAATTTACCACCAAACTCGTCCCTGCAAGAGTACATTAAAATTCAGATGGTAGAGAACACAATTCGTGAATAGAAGCCAATGTTACATCTAAATTGATTATTAACAAAAGAAAATATATTATTACAAGGTCCATAATTCAAATACAAAGTCTATAGACTAAAGGTACACTTCATCCTCTTCGGTGTCATCTTCTTCTTCGTCTTGAGAACCCCATGGACTTATCCTTAGTGCCTTGTAATGGTTTCGCTTGTTATGGTTGGTCATTTTGTTGCACAATGCACACTTTCTTAGGTTAGGTTGCTTGTTCAATAGAGCTTTTCGTCCATGTAGATCTCTTGTGGCCTTTCGTTTGCTATATAATTGGATTCAAAGGCTGGATAACAATATTTTCTTCCTCAGCAGTTCATCATATTTTGATCTCTATGTAGGAATGTCTTCAGTGTCAGCCAAATTGCTAGCTAAAGTTACTTCAAACAAGTCAACAAACCATTGCCTTTCAGGAGCATCTGTATACTGATTTTGAAGAATCAGAGACGTTGTGGTATTATTATCTTGTGACAATGTTTACACGTTTGTCCATAACGGGTTCTGCTTTATCAGGGATTGCCTTGAAAAACTGCATGTGTTGACATAACATTCCATGAAACTCAAATTTCTTGCAAGCACATGTCACTATATCCGTCTCTATGTCATGGTTCACCATATACAGTCTCCGCACTTTCTCAGGGCAAGGCTGTTCATCAATAAATAAACCTTGTATTCACCTGTAGACTTGTCTGCCACCTTGTTTATATTGTATCGTTCTGATTTTTGTAGCTCTACTTGGTATTATATGAACACCTTGCTTCTGCACCATTCATCTCTAGCGGGGTCTCAAGCAACCTTCTTCTTTGTTTGTACGTGCTTGCAAAATCTACATCTTTTTCTTTCACGAATATCTGTCTAGCTATTTTTTGGGCATTTATGACGAAACTCTTCAGATTCGTAGCTGTACTTACATAGCTATTGGCTATTGAACAGGGCATTCATAAATTCACTCATGCCGGTCGTTTTAATGCCTGCAAAAAAATAACTACTTGTGTAAATGCCAATTCATTGTTCTTTGAGCTCATACAAGTGTTGGAGCTACTCATGGTCTTGTAATGAGTAATCCTCAACAAGTTTTTCTCATCTCTCTTTAAATTGATCAATCGTTAATGACTTCTTAAAGCACCTATCAAATCTTGTTTAAAGTCTAAATACTTTACATACACGTGATTTAGTCGTTCAGGGTATTTTATTGCTTATGTGTCAAGTGCAAAAGGTGTGTCGATTATCTAGGAAGACGGTACCAATAGCCTTCTTCATTGTTAAATCTTGATCGGTGATGATGACTTTGGGTGCTTTGAAGTTCATTGGTTCCAGCCACGTCTTAAACAACCATACAAAAGAACTTTTGCTCTCATTCCTTAACAATGCAAACCCAAACAGGATGGAGTGATAATGATGATTATTGCCTGTGAAAGGAGTGAAAGGCATCTAATACTTATTAACATCCCCAAAATGTTGATAAGCATGTCTTGAATGACCATCGACCCAAAAAATGGTGGTTACTCGGTACTTGTCGTCAAGATTAAACTCATAAGTAGATTAGGGGTCCTCTATTTGCATCCACTTCAATAGGCTCATTGTGGATAGAGCATCATTGATGTCAAATACGGCTCGTCTTCGGGTTCTGACCGCGTTATCGTGTTGAAATTCAGATTCTGAATTCCCTTAGCTTGTTCAGCAAGAACATTAACAATGTCAGTAGATCATATCCTCGCATTACTCATTATGTGAATCAGGCTCCTTGCAATATTGATCATCTTCTTGTGTTGATGCATTTAGCTCATCTTTGAAGGCATTACTAACGGGTGATTGTGTTCCAAATCCAAATTAGTAATAAGTCAATGATCTTGTTTGGGTTGATGGCTTACGAAAATCTTGACCTTACAATCCATGTGCGCAAAAAAGTCCTATCTTTGGGGCACGTATCCCACTTATCATCACTATCATCATTACTTACATGTTTCTCATTTTGTAATGGGTGTCTACTCTTATGACACTCATATAACTGTAAGCGCATATATATATATATATATATATATATATATATATATATATATATATATATATATATATATATATATATATATATATATATATATATATATATGTTATGGCACTTGTCATAATTGTCTTAATTCTAAAGCCAAAACCAACCGACAACGAGTACGCTCGAAAACATTCTTCGGCTTTTTTTAATGTTCGAAACGTTCGGGCTAAATAAGGGTTACTACATCTACTGGTGTGTTCGAACTTGACACAAAATCAGTTATTGTGAAGCAAGACCTATGTATAAATAACTTATGCTTAAGTATCAAATTGTAATATTTTTTAGGCATATAAACGTCACCATGCTACGCATAAAAAAATATAAACATCCAAAATAAGCCCCATATACACCAATAAGCATTTGAGATCACAAACTTACCTTCCTTGAGTGAAGCCTGGAGCTCAGTTGCTTGAAGCTTGGAACTTGGAGGACTTGATGAGAGCTGAAAATGGAAGCAAGTGGAGCTCAAGATATTAAAGATGTTAAACAAGGAAAGAAGAACTGACAATTAGAGTTTATTTAGTTATATATGCCTCACCGTCCGCGGGATAATATACCAGATGGTGAAGGGACATATGTGACATGTTATTAGCCAAAAGTCATTCGCTACATAATGTAACGAATGACTTTTGGCTGACATTATGTAGCGGATGACTTTTGACGGATGACAAGTCAAGTCAAAAAGTCGTCTCTTACATAATTTAGCGGATATACACTATTCCACAAAAATGACGGTTGCGTGAGGGGATTTTGGTCAAATGACCATTCACTACATTATATAGTGGACGTTTTTTTTTTGTAGAAACTTGATCTGGTCCGTCCATTCTTAAAGGATGGACGACCAAATGCTGGTAACTTCGCTGAAGTTACCTGCGTTGTCAACAGATTAGCTCCCCCCCCCCCCCACACACACACACAATATACGTTTTTTTTTGTTTTAGAATTTTAATTTATTAAGGCTTTAAATGAAAGGATGTTGTGTTCAATTACTATTTTGTCTTTACGCTTTTTTTTTTTGGAGAGAATTTTAGAAATATATACCAACTGAAAAAAAAACGTTTTACAACTCAAACCAAAGTCCAGTTGTACAGTACAAAAACACAGAAACCCATATACATAGGGAAAAGCCAAGCTACATAAAAAGGAAGGAAAATACTCCGACAACTCAGTAGCAATGGTGCAATTCATGAACAGTCTGATCCGCTAACCACTCCTGATGCAAAGGCTGTCCCGAATTTGATGCAAAAAATGCCATTGCCGAAGATAATTATAGAATGCAGTCAGTGCCACGGGTGACGTGCATTGAATGTACATGGCTGCAGTTAGCTATATTACACAAAAGATACTGAAGAGAATGGGGAAGGTGCTCAGGGTTCTGCATCTGCACAAGTAAATCTGAGTGAGGGAGAAGAATATGGAAGCAAAGACACCGCAACAACCATGCAAGAACTAGCAGCACAACATCTACTGTCGCCAAATTCTCATTAGGTGAGAAAATATGATCAGTGCAGACACCAATTAGAGTCCGCGAAGAGCTAAACATCACCATACCAATACCAAAATGTGAACATATATCAAGACTTGAGACTGGACCAATCAGAGCTATTATCCAAACGACTAGAGAACCTAGCAACCAAGATGGCACAAAATATAATTTTTGGCGGGTAGAAGCAGTCACATCATTGAGGAGAGGAGCGCACTGGGAATAAAGGATAGTAAAAATGTTCAAATTCGATTAAGCATCTCCCCTGAGTCCGAGGAAACTTGGCTGCTAAATTTTGGAAGCAATGTACGTAGCGGGGAATGAAACTAATGTTTCGCATCAGAGCCCGAGCTTGGACGCCTTCAAGAGAAAACCTCTCTCTCCTGAAAATAAGTGTATTTCGCGTGCACCAGATCGTCCAGAGTAAAACTAGAACGTCTAGGAGTTCATACAAATCCTTACTAGAATGGAAGATTGGCTTAGCAAAATACTGAGCGACCCAGCCGCACACAAAAGAAAAGATAGGTGTGCCACCACCAAAATATCGGGCCCAAATAGGTTGAATGAGACCGCATTCAAGAAAGAGGTGGTTCTGTGTTTCTGGGGAGTTTGAACACAAGTGACACATCTCAGATAACTGGCAGTTCCTACGTGCTAAGGCTGAGGATATCCCAGTCTTTGATGCAGAAATTGCCAGACAAAAAAAATTGATTTTCTTTGGGATTGGCAATTTCCAGAGATTTTGTCAGGCCTTGGAAGGTAAGGAGCTCATTGAGGACCAACTTTGGACTTTCAACCCAATCAGATATTTGTAAGTGCTGGTAGTCAAAAATTTGCCTTCCCAGGCATACGGCCAGAAACATACATCATATGATCCAAAAAGAAGTAAAGGAGTTTACAGAAAAGATAAGACTGTCCTCGGCGGGAATGTATCAAACAAGACTGGCAGATTCCAGCTGCGAGAATTGGAAATGAATAAGTCTGCATTGTGCCAGTGCTCGTTCTACTCAATGCGAAAAAATTGTATCTCGTCAGAGAACTTTTGAGGCAACCATCAATCCATCCAGACAAAAATCGAGCGGCCATTCCCTATTTGCCACTGGATATCGTGATTAAGAGCTCTCTGACCCACCAGGATACTACGCCAAATCCAAGATCCTTGCTGAGGAGGCTTAACCTTGAGAAAATTCCTCTGTGCAAAATACTTGCCTTTAAGCACTTATGCAAGAAGACTGTTTGGGAACGTCCAAATCTTCCTTGTTTGTTTAACCAAAAGTGATTGATTAATTAAAAACTTTAAAACTTTAACCAATTTTGTTGGTAGACACAAAGTAGGCCAGGAAATCCAATGGAACAATTTGTGACCCGCATCTATCGACCACTTAAAGATGCAAGAATTTGATCTAGTTGATGACATACCGACGCCGGGAATTTATATGAAGGCATATAATGGACAAGGAGCGATGCAAGAATCAAGCGAATGAGAGTAGCTCGGCCTGCTTTATTGAGAAGGAGGCCTAACCAATGTGCACGCCTGTCCTGCACTCGCTGAATAATACTATCAAAGATATCTTTTTTGCTATCAGTAATATCCAAATGAATGCCCAAGTATTTCCCAAACTCCTATTTCGCTCTGAACTCGAATGCCTGCTGAATATGACCCCGCATATCAAGAGGTGCTTTAGGACTAATCACGAGACTAGATTTTTCCCAATTTATTAGCTGGCAGACATCCGATGGTAGTCCATTAAAACTTGCTTAAAATCAGCAATATTCTAATCCACATTCATATGCAGGCGCAAGAAAAGGTAGATGTCATTCGTGTAGATTAAATGCGTGATTTTCGGAGAACTTCAACCAACTTTAATGCCCTGGAATTTACCTTGGCTGGCAGTACAAATCAGCCCCATCGACGAGAAGTCTGAGCAAAAGATGAACAAGAAGGGGGATAAAGGGTCCCATTGACGAATGCCACACCTCGGTTTAAAGGCAGAGGTTGGAGCTCCATTGACCATAATAGAGTAAGAAATTGAAGTGACACATTGATGGATTAAGTTGACCTAAAGCAGAGGAAAGCCAAAGCTCGGGAAGACCTCGAGCAGGAAGTCCTATCGAATCCTGTCAAAATCTTTACTCATATCCACTTTGAGCACAATTAGAACCACCTTGCCAGCTTTCTGTCGTCGAACACAATCGGTGAGCTCCTAGTCTAGTAGGACGTTATCCGCTAAGGTGCGGCCAGCAATGAAGGAATTTTGGAAATGAGAAATGATATCACTCATGATAAGAGCCATCTAGTGACAAGAACCTTAGAGATGATTTTATAGATAGCATCATAAACTTATAATACGAAAATCTGCAGCAGTTTCAAGAGGCTTTTTTAGGGATGAGAGAAATGAAAGTATGATTTGTAGCTGCAAGCATTCGACTAGAAACAAGGAAGGACAGGACTGTTCGGGTGACAAGAGGACCCATAAATGACCAACATCACTGGAGGACAATAGTAGGGAGTCCATCAGGCCCAGGAGTTTTTAGCTCGCCCAACTCAAAAATTACCTTCTTAATCTCCTCCGGGGTGAGGGTTTGAGTAAGAGATAAGTCCTGAGTACTAGAGAGCAAATCGAAAGAATAAGAACTCTAGAATGAGCGAATTCCAATTTGAGTCAAAAGTGGAGGCTCTGGAGAGGAGAACAATTTAGAGAAATATGCGACAATTAGGCCCCGAACGAAGTCCTCATCAGAAGTAACTAAACCGTGCTCATCTTTGAGTGAAATGATTTGGTTGGCTCATCTGCGTATGATGGTGGAGGTATGAAAAAGTTTTGTGTTACGATTAGGTTGATCTAACCAATCAATTTTTGCACGTTGGGTCCAAAAAATTCCTTCACACTTCCGCAGAAAATCAAGTTTACAACAGAGAGAAGATTCCTCACGAATGGGGCGCTGTGAGATTTTGGGAGTTTTGTTGGAAGAATAACAAACGTTGATGAACGTCAGTAATCTGACCTTCGAGTTGGCCAAAACCCTCTTTACTCCAGTGCCACAGAGTCCACAGAAGAGCTTTAAACTTTGTCATAACTTGAAAGAGAGGGGAACCAAAGGTCGGCAAGAACTAGGCATTCCATATCATAGTAAAGGCCTGAGGTGAAGAGAACCACACGGCCTCAAATCAATGAGGTAACGGGTACTTGCGACTGGGAGGATTAGTGTCACAAAGGATGGAGGCATGATCAGAACGCTAAACAGCTAGATTACGAGCTATGGCCTGCAGATAAAAGACAATATAATCCATGGGGGCAAGGCCATCACGCGATCTAAATTATCATACATAAAACTTTTGTCAAGGAAGCCACGAACCCAAGTGTACAATGGCCCATCCCAGTGAACATATGACAAGCTAAGAGACTCTAGGAAGTTCTGAAATGATTGGGCACCAGGAATAACTGAGGAGTTACGACCGAACTTCTCAGTAGGAGTCAGTACCTGATTGAAGTCACCACAAAGACAAAAAAGACCCGGTAGTGGGGATAAAACTGACATAATAAACCCCCAAATACTAGACCGGCGTTGCACACACGGATGCCCATAAAGAAAATCATAATAGCCCAGAAACCCATCCAAACCCTTGAACGAGGTTAAAATAAAGTTTGCGTGAATTAGCCCAACCAAGAAAGGATGAGAGCCAACCAAGCCAAAGACCACCACTAAAATCGACGAAATCTACTCCTACAAAATTAGAGAACCCTAAATTCCTATACAAAAGCCCCACCTTGGAGACAAGCATCTTGGTTTCCATGAAGACCACGACGTCAGGGTGGTGCTTCCAGATCAAACCAGACGTTGTACGAACTATGGCAACTTGACCCATACCGCCACAATTCCAGCAGAGGATTTTCATTCTTGGTGGTTGGTTAGGCCCAACCACCAAAGCCTCAGCGTAAAGGAATAAAGGATACTGTGCTCGCTCAGACCAGCGCATACAATTCTTATCCCACTCAAAATGCAAAATATCATAAAGGCATAGATATCACAGGCGATAAAGCATGCTGAACAGGAATGCTAGGCAGGCAAACAAAATCGATAATTGAAGGCAAGCTAACTACGGTAGACAAACCTGGCGATGCAACAGAGTCTGAGGAACAAGCACGTTTCAGTGGATGCCCAGGCCTGATAAGTTCCATAGCTTCCTCTCTTTCCTGTTTCCTCGAGTCACAGGAGTTTGTAGAATCCGAGTCTGAGCGAATTAGAATCGGCAAAGATGAAACCGTCCCGAGCAGGGCCAAGTCTAAGCCATCTTATTTATGGTGTACAGAACCATTCGCCGAGGATACACGACAAGTGAAAGCCCCACTAAGGTATCCGACAGAGTGTCCATTATTATTGCTCCTAAGTTTTTTAGAGGTAGATTCCAGTATGTCAGGGGGAATAAGAGCGCACTTGCGCTTAGTGGAAGAATTATCAAAAGACGTAGAAACAGAGTCGCAGTCCTGTAAAGCTGCGATGGGCATCTGCGGCCATTCAATTCTCAATAGGCTCATTGCTGATAACATGTAGGGAGGCACTGCGGTATTAACTGCGGCATCTTCAGAGCTGTCCGAAGAGCAATCAGGTGCCCGAAGATTAAACAATGGAGAAAGGCAACCTGGAAGTGGGGGAATTTTAGGTAAATGGGCTGGTTTGGACGTGCTGGCCTCAAAGTCATGCGTGCCAAGTTGAAATTCATCCAAGTAGCTCCCATATTAATCAATCTCCATGCCTAGATCTGTACAGGCAAGCAACAGGCTTTCGTGTTCTGCCATATAGCCCATCTCGGGGCTTGCTGGCGGAACCAGGAATTTTTTTTAGGGGGGAAAAAATTATATCGAATTTACCAAAAATTTTAATTAAAATAATATTAAAAACAAAGTGCACTTATAAAGCATACAAAAAGTATTATTAACATATTAAACTAAAATATAAATGTTAACATATTATCATATTAAACTAAAATTTACTTATTAAACTAAAATTGAAGTATTACCTCAGAGAGTCACAACAACTGATGAGGAGTTGGAACCACCAATGCAGGTGTTAGTCTAAACCTCCCTGTGCCTGCTTTAATTTGATAAAAAGAGAGGGAAAAAAATGAGAAAATGAGAAATTAAAATATTTCCATTACCTTAATATTTCACTTTCGTTATCAATATTATTACTATTTTTTCCTTAATTAGTACTTCTAAACGTGCTTGTACAGTCCTACAAAATTGCCTGCATTAAGGTACTTATTTAGAGTTATTTTTTCATGTGAACTCCACTTTTGTCACCAATCACTATCGTGATAACAGTGAAGCCAAGGTGGCTAAAAATGAAGCTCAAATAACTCCACTTTACTTCAATAATTAATTTTTGTTTCACATACCATTAGGAATTTCTTTCTTGTTTAGGGTTTTTATTAGGTTTGCTGCCTAATAAGGCAATTCTATTGATGTGGTAAACTGCTAAAAGGTTGTGAAATTATAATGTCTTGCTTACTGAAGGGGTGTCGGTTGCAGGTTGTCTTACAGTTTGTATCTTAGTCGGTTAATCTTAATTTTATTTTCTAGAGTTATTTTTCAATTTGCACCATTAATTTTATTGGAACAGTAATAATCAATTAGCAATATTACCTACCGGCAACAGTAATTAATTTTAGTCGGCAACAGACAACAGTAATAAATTAATAATCAATTAGCATAATTAAGATAGAGTGTAAGATAAGCGATAAAATTAAAAATAATTTACAAGACAGTGTAGAAAAAGTTATATACTCCCAAATACTCCATTGTCTCCACGTCTCCACTCTCCACAAGCAGTCGAAGAGCAGAACTGCAGCAGCCAGCAGCCAGTAGCCAGCAGCCGCAGCAGGTCAAGCAGCCAACGCCCAGCAGGGATTGTTGGCGTCGACGTCTACGCAGTGTCAAGCACTGCAGCAGGTCAAGCAGCCAGCCTGAGCAGCTTTAGTCATGGTTGCCGGCAGGGTGAGGTGGGGCGACTGGCGACTGGTCGCCGGTCCGACGGAGTAGCCGACAGCCAAAGTCTTGTCGTCGGCGGTCGGCCGTTCTTCAAGAGTTCAAGATCTGGTCGTCCCCTTGTCGAAGATCTACTGTCTGAAGGTGTTGAGGTGGGTTGAAATCGTGTCGCGGACGCGCGGGCAATGGCCAGATCTGGTCATCGATCGCTGGTCGGAGTAGCTTAGTCCACTGTCCACTGGTGAGAGAGAGAGAGTGCCGATTGTGGGGATTGGAGAACGGCGTCTTGGGGAATGGGAATGGGGTCGGTGCGATTCCCGAAAACCAAAAAAAAATCCCAGAAGTCAGGGGTGCTTCAGCCCCCCCTTGTCACCATGTAGGTCCGCCCCTGGAGGTGGGTTGAAATCACATCGCGGACGCGGGGGCAATGGCCAGATCTAGTCGCCGATCGTTGGTCGGAGTAGCTTAGTCCACTGTCCACTGGTGAGAGAGAGAGAGAGTGCCGATTGTGGGGATTGGAGAACGGCGTCTCGGGGAATGGGAATGGGAAGTCAAGGGGTGCTTCAGCCCCCCCTTGTCACCATGTAGGTCCGCCCCTGGCTGGGCTAACAAGTAGAGTGAAAAGCTTATGGCAGGCCTGTTTCCCTTTAGAGAGAACAGGCCCAAGGTGTGTGCCCCTTAGCCCACTCACGAAGTCACGGCCCATACTTAAGAAGCCCAGATGAGAAAACTTATCTGCTGGAGCTTCTACCGTGGGGATTAACGTTGTCAAAGTTGGCTGGCAAACATGCACAGCCATTTTTACCGACTGGACGAGTGGCACAGCTGATTCAGCTTCTGCTGCCGACGTGGCAGTGGATGTGGTATAGCCAGCATGCGCTAAATGAGATGACACCACGTCGCATCATCCATTTTACCTTCTCCGGTCACCGCTACAACTCCGGTAAGCTCTATGTGCGATTCAAACCTGTCCAGAACAAAGAGAGCTAACACTCTTAGATGAGAAGTACTGATCTGAGAGGGAGGAGTCGCCGGCCGATTCATTACCAAGATTCACTGTTAACCCATGAATTTGCACAATTAAATCTTGTTCAGAATCAACACTCGACCCTCTGTCAGTGCCATAAACCAGCTCCAGCTTATCACCATCATTAATAACGTTTAACCGTGTCGTACGATTCCAACTAGTATTAGCAAATGCCCTTAACGCAAACATAAAGCAGGGTTTGGCACTATGTGCCAACATGGTTATTCTGTCTGCCGTAGTATATCGGAGACAGGCAATTTCAAGTCTATCGCGCACTACGCGCAAAGGCAGTTGGCAAGTCTCAATATTGTGGCCAAGAACTCCACACCTGTAACACACTTGAAATACTTTCTCAAAATAAGCTTGGATCCAATGTGATTCACATTGATTCGTGTGCACAAAAAGACCAGTTATAAGAGGATCATCTAGCTTAATGCAAACGAGAACCCTAAAATAATCTCGATGTCGTTGTCGCACAGGGTTCCAGTCAATGGCCAACAGCTCCCCAAAGGCACTTCCAATTACACTGGACAGATCACAATAAAACAACACCAAAGGTATAAAGTGCAGCTGCAGCCATAAATCCACAGACAAAAATTCAACTTGCTCGATAGCCAAGGATGGTTGCCAGCGCTGCAACACGAGAAGCGTTCCACAAATATTCCAAGGATTATCTTTGAGCACCAGTTCCATGTCTGAATGAACTGCGAAGTGGAAAGCAAACGGGCACCCCTACTGCTTCTACGACAACCCGGCCTTGGAGATGCCAGAAGTGATCAATCACACGTTGAAGAAGCTTAACATTAAATTGGCACTTATCAACAATATGCCCAATTATAGTGTTTACCCAAAGCAACCGCCGACGAGTCACCACATCCGAGTCTAGACTCAGTAGGCGACCATACCGCGCAGAGGTGTCAAATGGGCCAGGCGGCCCGCGGGCTGGCCCGGACATTAAATTGGCACTTATCAACAATATGCCCAATTATAGTGTTTACCCAAAGCAACCGCCGACGAGTCACCACATCCGGGTCTAGACTCAGTAGGCGACCATACCGCGCAGAGGTGTCAAATGGGCCAGGCGGCCCGCGGGCTGGCCCGGCCCTTTTTTGGGCTCGGAGGGCCAGGCCTAATTTTTTCAGAAATAGGCCCGGGCCTCTTTTGGCCCAAATTTTTAGTGTTTTTTTTACTAATGTGTATTTGCTTGTCTTCTATGACTAAAATGTAGAAAAAAATTTATTACTTTTAGATCATTAGTGAGAAAATAAACAAATATTCGTGGTCACAAATCTATTACTTTTAAATTTAAGCTAAGCAACACAACATTTTGAGAAGGCACAAACATACCTTACTTTGTAAGAAGTGTAAAAAGAAGGAAAAGTCAACTTTCAGTTGATGAGTAACTCGCGGAACATGCCAGCAAGTGGGAAGTTATGGTCATGTAGGTTGAATATTTACTATCAGCTTCAATGGCCAGGGAAGATGGTAAAATCATTTGTTTAACATTGTACATAATTTTAGATTTTGACTTCCCCTGATCAGTTGGCCCAAGTTTTGAGTGATTGGGGAAGTAAGCGTTGAGTTGTAAAAAAGTTTGTACTAATTGATAATTAGCCAAACTTATTTGTCAATAAATACCAAACCGACTAATTCCACCCTCTTACATATAAATTAGTATTGGTACCGTGCGTAAAAAAATACCTGTTAAAATACATATAAAAAGCTAGTATTTATATTATTAAATAATAATAACAAAATAGATAGTAAAATAATAATATTATTTTGAATAACAAAAAAAATTTTGGGCCCGGGCCCGGCCCTAGATGTTGGGCCTAAGGCCTGGGCTTGGACTGGGCCCAGATTTCCCTCATTCTGGCCCTGGCCCGTTTGCTGGAGGCCCGATGGGCTTGGGCTGGGCCGGCCCAAGCCCGACCCATTTGACACCTCTAACCACGCTAGAGTTTGCGGGGATTCCAAGAAGTCAGAGTCAAAGCTATCAGAAGCCATCCCACCACTCAGGCCGTACTCAACCAACCAACCAAATCAAACAAACCCTAACTAAACCAGAGGGAGATTAGAACCCTACAAACCAGAAGGGATTCCAAGTTAGATCAATTTCAATATATATATATATATATATGGGAAAAATAAATACAAGGCTAGCCTCACGCAACTTGCATGAGGCAAGTGACTAAAACGACGCAGTTTTGATAAAACAAATAGTATTTTTTCCCTCCTCTCTCTCTCTCTCTCTCTCCCTCCCCCTTCCCCCTGTTTTCTTCCCTTCCCTCCCCTCCCTGTCTCTCTGTCGCATGCCCTAGCAACCCACCTCCCCAACCAGCTGCCTGCACTGGCCACCATCACACCCTCCGGCTCCTATCACCGCCCCAACCTCCTGCGACGGTCAAGATCATACCCACCGTCGTCCACCACCGCCCCAACCTTCCTGCGCCAGCAAAATCTCATACTAAAATCACAAAGGATGACCGTTAATGGTGATGTCAGAACCACCAATTTTCCATCTTAAAGGTTGTATTTTTAGCTCTATCACAGTGCTCGATTTTGACGCACATACTGAAATCAGCCGCTGCCTGTGCTGTCTCTCTGTTGTGTTTCTCTGCTATGGAATAACAGTGTCTATGGTAATGATGGTGGGCAGTTTATGCGGTGATGGAAGTTGGCTGGTCTGTGTTAAGAGAAGGTGGGTGTGATGGTAGCGATGGTGGTTAGATTATGACGACAATCCCGAAGCTCGCAGGGGTGAAAATTGTGGAGGTAGTGGGTGGTGGAGACCTTTTAAGGCAGGAATGGCCGTTGATTGTGGTCAGCGATGGAAGGTTGGTGGTCTACGGCAAGGATGGTAGGTGTGATGGTGGCGGTGGCTTGCTATGGCCTGTGACAGAGTGAAGAAAACACAGAGAAAAACAGCGGGAAGGGAGAGAGAGAAAAAGAGAAAAGAAAATTTGACTACATTTATTTTAACAAAACTTTATCAAAATTACGTCGTCGTTTTAGTCGCTAGAAAATAAGCAATAAAATGGCAAAAGTAGTAATTTTTTTTTAAAGAACATTTCGGAATGCTTTGCATCTGTCCCTAGGTTTACTTTGGTGAAATGCACTACGTGGAAAAATGGCAAAATAGCTTTGGCTTTCTTCATCTTCTTGGTATGGGGAATTAGAAATAATAATTTTTTTTTAATATTTGCACTGGGCTGGGCTGTTCTCAACAGAATGAGCAAACTGGGCTAAGCTTGACGGAAGCTGATACAGGACCAACTACAGTTTCTAGGCCGGCGCTCTTCTCTTATAAGTGTATTATGCTCAAAATGTAGAGGCCGTCCAGATAAAGCTCCCTGGGCCGGGCTGAAGTTAGCAAAGCCCAGCCTAACCACGTGAGAGATGTGACAAATTCAATTACTCCCTCCACTCCATTGGATCTTTTTCCTTTTGGGCTTTTGCAAATTTTTAAAATAAATCCGATCATTGAAAAAAAATAAAAACCATTGAAACGTAGGGCATAAGCTTAGATAGCATTTAAAATTAGAGAAATGGCAAAGGTCTAATATATTTCCTATCAAGAAGGACATCCAAAATTAGAGGTGGGCTTGGTTCGATAGGTTTGACTTAGAGGATGAATACGAAGCCAAAACAAAATCGGTCTGGACAAAGAAAAAAAAAGCAGTTGTTGAAAGGCTCGATTTCAACTATTTAAATGGATTTACCGGTTTGTACTTGTGGTCATTTTCTTGACTTTCTTAGACCTATCAATTGACTCTTAAGCCTTTATAATGATCATGATCACAAGTTTTTTGGAGCCTACCCAATGAAGTAGTTAGGTATAATTTATTTTTTTATGTTGATGTTTAAATCATAAGTTGGGTAAGGCAAATATTAGACAGTAGCTAGGGTTGGGTTGAAGTTAAAATGTTTTCAACTATATATATATATATATATATATATATATATATATGGAGCTGATCAATTACTCGCGCTAGCAACTTGGGTTAAGTTGCCAACACAATGTGGCCGTCCACGCGCGATCTGTGGATGATCCAGATCTTTTTTTTACGTTTTTTTAAAGTACGTCTATTACATTGTGTAGCGGACGATACTTTTGACAAAAATACCCTTATGGCCATCCACTACATAATGTAGCGGATGGTAGAAAACTGATCTTTGTCTTGCTGGGTTGTCATTTTACTTGTTATTTTGTTTTTGATTATTCAGATTCCAAATTCACGTATCAGATCTCCGGTAACAAAAACCGTGCCCCATCACCCAACTTTACCACCACCTAGACCATCACCCCATCATCATTTACCATTACCACTGTAGAGATAGAGGACCTGGCTAGGAGAAAAAAAATTCAGAAATCATCATAAGCTAGCTACTTTTCCAGGTAGTTCTTTTTATTGGTGGATGTTACAATGCATCACTTTCAAAAGGCAAGGAAAGCCTAAACCTTATCCTTATTGGAAAGTCACAGATCTGGTAAGCAGCTCCACCATCTCACCTATTTTCCACCATTTTTGCCAAGGTCACCACCAACGAACACCTCCACCACCTCACCCATCGATCCACCAAACAAACCCACCACCACCGCCCCAACCATCACCATCCAAAGCTCCATGCAAGAGAAAATACTAATTAAACAGATCTGAATTAGAGAAAAACTAGGAGAAAATACTAAAAGAATTAGAATTAGATCTATGATGTCGTGCCGGCGAGGAAGGCCTCGAGCATGGCCTGCAATGTTGATGAGGAGGCATCGACCGCCACAGCTAAGCTGAGAAGCAGAGCTATCTTATGTCGTACTTCAGAGCATAAAGGGAGGGATGGGGGGAGGGAGGGAGAGAGAGAGAGAGAGAGAGAGAGGTGAAATGTAATATGAATTGGCTGCTTTTGTATATATGTCCCCTATATTATGTGGCGGACAGACGATTTTGTTCAACAGTCAACTGCGTGGGTGAGGGGTATTTTTGTTAAAAGTATCATCCGCAACACAATGTAACTGACATACTTTAAAAAACGTAAAAAAAGATCTGGATCGTCCACAGATCGCGCATGGACGACCAGATCGCTCTGGCAACTTAACCCAAGTTGTCAGCGCGAGCAATAGATCAGCTCACACACACACACACACACACACACACACACACACACACATATATATATATATATAGTATATATATATATGGGAGCCGATCCCTGTCTACCGGTGGAGAAATAACAATTTCTCCACCATAAATCTAACCGTCCATGTGTACTCGTGAATGGCTCAGATCTTTTTTTTTTTATATGAAAAAGTTTCAACCGCCGCTCTTTCAAGCGGTTGCAAAAATGGACAAAACTGCCCTTCTTAGCTGAAAAAACTCCAACAGCAAAAAAGACTAGCGATTGGGGGCCCACGTATGGTACACTAATATCCTCTATTTTGCCATCATTACTCATTTATTCAATGCACTCCCAACAGCTACTAAGTGTAGCGGTTGGTAATGATGGAATATTTATTATTATTTTTAGTACTCCCAACCGCTACTAAGTGTAGCGGTTGGAATCATAAAAAAAAATTAGTTGTTTCGTGTGACTTTCGTGTGACACAAGGACATGAACCCTATAAATTATTGCCCCACCTACCGTAAATAAACCCCCAGCTACCCCAGGAATGTAATTAAAAACCCTAATAAAACCCCCAACTGCCCCACTTACCCCGATCTGCTGCAATTAATGCCCCAACCGCTACAAAGAGTAGCGGTTGGGGGTTACACGATCAGTCTTTTTCTTTCTGGCTATATCTCCTTCTTTCTTTTTCTTCCCCACTTACTCACTATCGAACCCTAACCATTTCTTCATCCTCTATAACCCCCAAAGTCCCATTTTTTTCATCAAACAAACACTCAAAAATTCTTCCAATATCACAGACTTTTAGTGTTTGCTTGCACTATCTTGAAATCAGTTTATTCAACTTTGGTGATATTATCAAAAAAGCTAATATTGGAGCAATTATCTTGAAGGAGGAGGCAATTGAAAGCAACAATACTACATTGTAAGTTTTGCCTTTTTCATTTCATTTTATTCCATTTTATTTCTGTTTCTTTACAAAAAAAATTCATTTAATTTTGTGACTTGTTGAGAATGATATAATTTTTATTTTTTAGATTTCAATATAAATATGGATGCAACTGGAGGAAATAATTTTTGTGAAGATTCTGATCCACCTTACAAAGGTCAAGTTTTTCAAACACTGGACGAAGTTGAAGCATACTATAGAGCATATTCGAAAATGATAGGTTTCGGTATTAGAATTAAGACGACTAGAAAACGGGCGAATACAGACAAATTTGTTCCCGACTATTTGAGTGTCATAGAGGAGCACCGCATGTACCCCCGGTTGTTCGGATCAGTGACGAAGGGCCAACAAGACAAAAAAAGGGACACATTTCCGGGTACCGGCTGCAAGGCCCATGTGTATGCAGTACACCGAAAAAATGAAAACCATTGGGTTGTGACGGGAGTGGAGTTGAGCCATAATCATCAGTTGATGACCCCTAGTAAGATTGGTCAAATTCATCAACACCGACAAATAAGCGCGGCACACAGACAACTGATATTTACAATGGCCGAGGCTAAAATTCCACCTTCTAGAATGATGGGGGTTTTCTCAAGCCAGGCTGGGGGGATTGACAAGTTGAGTTTCAACGAAGTAGACCTTCGAAATGAACTTCGTGCTCAGAGGAGAGAGTCTTTCGGTAAGAGTGATTCTCAAGCTACACTTGATATCTTCAGGCACTTTCAGAGTGAGAATTCTGGCTTTTTTTATAGTCTCCAACTGGATGATGAGAACCGCATTAGTACTATATTTTGGGCGGATGCCCGTTCTAGAGCTGCTTACCAAAATTTTGGGGATGTTGTGACGTTTGACACCACATACCGCACAAATAAGTACTCTATGCCTTTTGCTCCGTTCACCGGGGTGAACCACCACTATCAGTCAATCTTATTTGGCTTTGCCCTGCTTAGGGATGAGACGGAGGAGTCATTTACGTGGTTATTTGAAACGTGGCTTGAAGCAATGTATCATATTCCTCCAAAGACCATCATCACCGACCAAGATCTGGCAATGAAAAATGCAATCGCTAAGGTCCTTCCAGATACTCACCATGGCCTGTGCACATGGCACATAAGCAACAAATATCCCGAACGGCTTCACAATGTATATGCAAACCATCCGACATTCAAGAGTGACTTTAATACATGTGTGAAGAAATCGTTGACGGTAGACGTGTTCGAGGAGAGGTGGGCCAAGTTAATGGATGACTACTCTTTGCACAATCATGAATGGTTACAATCGTTGTATGAGATCAAGACACAGTGGGTCGGTGCCTACACCAAGAAGTTTTTTGCAGCCGGAATGACTACGACCTCGAGAAGCGAAGGTATGAATGCATTCTTTGATGGGTACGTAGGCCATCTTCAAGTATAAAAGAGTTCGTACTAGAGATGCAGAAAGCCGTTGACAAGCAATTTTTCCTTGAGAGAGAAGCCGACGCGGCTACAGTTTACAGAGAAAGAGCCATAGTAGTTTTTTCACCTTTGGAGGCTCATGCGGCTCAAGTCTATACCAAGGAAATGTTTAGACAGTTTCAAGAGGAACTACTAAAGTCGAATCAATATAGCATGACAAAGTTGCACGAGTATTCCACCAGAGATCTCAAGGTTTATGCTTTGACAAATGTGACAAATTTTGCCAATCCGTGCTCTTCGTCGGCTCCAAAGTACAGAAGACATTTTACCGTAGCAGTTTGTATGGACACCGGGTTTGTTAATTGCAACTGTCAACTGTTTGAGCATAAAGGTATACTTTGTCGACACGCGTTGAGGGTTTTTAGTGCCAAGAATGCTCGTGAAATCCCTCCAGAGTATATCTTGGATCGGTGGACGAAGGAAGCCAATAGAGTACACGGTCACATTCATTACGTGCCCAATGTTTTAGTTGATTTCAAGCAATCTGAGACGCTGCGATATAATCACCTTTGTGATATCATGTACGATTTATCATTGGATGCAGCGTCAACATTTGATAGGTACAGGTATCAAGTTGAAGCAGTCGCACGGGATAAGGCTAACCTTGCACATTTTAGGATGGCATTACCAGAAAAACGGGACACTCCGACTACTCGGACGACTCCAGCCGGTATATTCAATCGAGCTTCATAGCCAGTCATTGACAGCACTAGCCTGCAAGGTGAGGAGGACGATATTTTTGATCCAATTTTTTCTCAAACAAAAGGACGAAAACGAGCAATACTTATGAAGAATCCGATTGAAGAAGCAACGGGTCAAAAAAAATTGTGAAAATGTGCGTTGTGTAATAAGATGACTGATCATGACAAGAGAAAACCATTATAAAGTGCTAGGTATCGAA
Source organism: Escallonia herrerae (assembly GCA_033070095.1). NCBI lineage: Eukaryota > Viridiplantae > Streptophyta > Magnoliopsida > Escalloniales > Escalloniaceae > Escallonia > Escallonia herrerae. Next base: position 515,605 of record JAVXUP010000040.1, read on the forward strand.
CCTGGCAGTATGGTCGAGGAGGACGATGATGAGGAAGAGTGTTAGGGTTAATGTTTCAGTTATTTAAATTGAACTTTTATAATGTTTAAATTTGCAATTTGGTTTGTGAAATCTTTAATTTGTGATTTGGTTTGTGGAATCTTGATATTTTTGGAAGGGCCTATTTGTGCACACTTTAGCGCCCACTTCATAGCTTCTGAAAAATTTTGTAATCTTTGTTGTCACTTTTTTTCGCTCATTGCACCTTAGGCACGCTAGTAGCCCATTTCTAAGAATTTTAGTAAAAAGTGAGAAATCATTTTTTTGGTTTTCCTATGAAGGGCCTATTCGGGCACACTTTAGCATCCACTTCATGGCTTCCGAAAAATTTTGTAATTTTTTTTTCGCCCATTGCACATTAGGCACGCTAGTTAGCCCATTTCTAAGAATTTTGGCAAAAATCGAGACAAATCATTTTTTTTGGTTTTCCTATGAAGAGCCTATTCGCGCACACTTTAGCGTCCACTTCATAGCTTCCGAAAAATTTTGTAATTTTCTTTTTCTTTTTTTTTGCTCGTTGCACCTTAGGCACGCTAGTAAGCCCATTTCTAAGAATTTCGATGAAAATCGAGACAAATCATTTTTTTGATTTTCCTATGAAGGGCCTATTTGCGCCCACTTTAGGCACGCTATTTTTTTCACTTTTTTGTTGCTCATTGCACCTTAGGCACGCTAGTGTGCCCATTGTCCAAAATCAAACAATAGTAATAACAAGGCTAATTCAATTTCAAACCTTAATATCCAAAATTTAACAATAGTAATTATAATCAATACGAACGTCTACCATATCTCAGGATAATGGTAAGGAAGGCGTCTAGCTACACCTTTTTTAGCTCATGGGCTATCCTATATCTAAACGTCAAGGCATCCCTTCGAGATCACGACTTAGATTTGAGCATATCCGACCGAGCTATGTAGTCCATGTACTTGAGGACGTAAATCCCGCAATCATGACTGTTATATTGCTTTGGTCGGTTATGTATCACCACGACCGTCCAAGGCTCTATCATTGTTTTGCTCGTGATGGCTTCGCCTTTAAAATGTCGGCATTCTAACGGAATGATAGTAGTCTGCATCCAACAATAAAAAAAGGTTATCAAGCCTATGTAACAAGCATATGAGTGAAGGTCAAGAAATATAAACTAACCACCGCATTGATGTACGTGGAGTACATTTGCGCCAGCTGCCGACCAGGTCCGTCCTCCCTTAGGCTATCGTATATGTTGACCACTTTATTCTCTGGAAAGAGAACTAATAGGAAGAAGTTGTTTGCATGAAGAGCAGGTAGCATGATTAGGTTCGCCTCAGACGCGTGACATTGATAGTCTGCGTTCAAGTAGGAAAGCACATTTGCAGATGGTCGCCATTCACCCTTGCTTGTCCTTGCATCCTCCTTCATTATGTGAACTTCTTCATGCTGTTCACCATGATGGGGATAACAAAAGAGGCATACATGTTGAGCTTCAGTGTTTGGTAGGAGTTATATTTTAGCTCTCTAACACGGAGCAGATCTATATAAGCGTCTAGGACCCAGTTCAAAATATCTATTTCTGGTGCCAACGCTCTTAGATCAGAGTGACCTAGGAATCCCGAAACAAAAGTTCTACTATAGCGATTGGCTCAGGCCCGAAGTAGTGCTCGTCGATCCAATCCCATTTGGCCGAACTCAATGGCTTCGTCGGTTGTCCTTTATCCGACCGTATGCTTGGGCGCCCCTGGGGAGTTACTTGGGTCACCTGACTCTAAGGCTGAGAGTCGTACGCGTCAGGAGGCAAGCGACTAGACGACTCTCCCTGGTAACCCCGGTACACATTACTAAAGTTGTGAACTTCAATCTTGTACCTCTCGATGGACATCCTGAGACTGTTAGGAGCATGCGCGACAAACCAGTCAAATCCCTCCAGCTGCTTGAACACCTCACTGCCCATGTCAACCTAAAAAACATGCATGGAAAATATGGCTAATCATTTCACAATCGGTCAATAAAGCGCACAAGTATAAATAGAATCAGAATTAAATGACTTACAATGTTCATCGCCCAGAATTGATCGATGAATTCACGTGGCGCATACGATGTCTTTTTCGCCTGGGAAGGGCGATTCACCCTCGTGCGCATCACCTTCAGAAACCATTGCAGATACTCCTCAATACTGATGTCGTTCTTCAGCGATACAAGGCTATTATACATTTCCTGCCAGGTATTCCACTGTTGCACCTCGTCGTTCAACAAATTCAAGGCATCAGACACCTCGAAGTTCAGCCCTCGACCCTTCCTGTATGGTCGCATGTCTACAGCGGGTTTTGGTATCCCTTGTAGACAGCCAGCTTGCCTCATAACTCGATCGGGCATTTGAAACTCACATACTTCAAAGTGAATAAGCGGCACCCGAACCAAACCTGCCAGCACGTACGACACCGGAAGTTGCCAACACCACTCATCCAACCGATGCATCACCTTGCAATATGGCTGCCACATCACCTGTGATGCATCCAGTATCTTTAGTTCCCCCCGATAAAACTTTAGATGGTGGTTAGGGTCTACCCGTCTCCTCCGGTTGGGCGTAGGCCCCCAGGCCCACACCCTAGGCCACGTCTCATCAGAATCATCCCGCGGTTGTGGACGACCCGTGGGTAGCCTCTCGTAAGACCAAACTGTGAATGCAAACATTATATGGAATTAGTAATTAATCACGAATATATTGACACGTCAACCAAGAACATAAATGCTCAAACCTGTAATAGAGTGAGGCAGGCGGCAATGGACTTGGCACCCTTTCTCGTAGCTCTGTGCAGTGCTCGATATAGGTGCGCAAGGACAGCTGAACCCCACGAATACGAGTATACCTCCTCAAGATCGTCCAAGAACACCATATACTTTGAATGCACCGTGTTTTTCGAATGCGTCGGAAGTAATATAGCTCCAATAATATACAGAAGGAATGCCTTCGTACGTCACCAAATCGTGAGGAGTGTATTCATCCGGTAGCACGCCGTACTGCTCTCTCAGCCATTTAAGTTTGATACCGTTTTTTGTAAGAGCTTCCCTCGGAATTCTCGAAAAATACTGCCTAGCCATCTTCGCTATGGATGCAGACGTTTTGCTCAAAGTAATGGGTCTGCCGTGACATGGGATTCCAAGTATAAATCCGACGTCCTCTAATGTAATAGTCATTTCACCAAACTGGAAGTGAAATGAGTTCGTCTCGCTCCTCCATCGTTCAACTAGAGCGGATATAAGGCAATCGTCGTGCCGAGACCAATGATGAAGATCGGTGAACATAGATAAATTTTGACGGCGTAATATTTGTATTTGTTCCTCGTTTAGTACCCACTCTTCGAAGTGACTTGTGCTTTGAATTATTTCCAAAACACCCCTATCGACACCGTCAAATACGTGCCTCGCGACATGGTCATCGTCATCGTATAGGATTGATGGATCATGAGGTCCGGGATTGAAATTCATATCTCTAAGAAGAAAATATAATCGTAAACCAAATTAGCGTCTGAATAAAATATAATATTTACATTCCAAAACTAAATAAGAACACGTAATAAAATAGCTAATTTTGAAGTCCGGATAAAATCTAATTTTGAAAATCATAAAAAATCTTAATTTTGACGCCCTAAAAAATGCTATTTTGGAATCCATAAATGTAATACCCCAGGTTTTTGGGTACTTGTGTAAAGAACAATTAAAAATTATTATATAATCTTGATTTTGACATGATATTCGTTACTTTGAAGTAACGATCTAAGATGAACATGAGATTTAGGACATGATATTCGTTTTATCGAAATAAGGGGTTTTTACGCCGTCTTTTCATTTCATACACGAGAATCTTTGCATCTTCCTTACGAACAGTGGCCTTATTTTCTCAAAAGAAAAGGACAGTTGTCCTTTGTCCTTTTTTATCTTAAATTTATAAGTTGTCCTTCGTGAGAGATTGGTTTCAGAATTTATAAAGAAACGACATTCAAGAGTCATTTTCGGGTGACTATTTCTTTTAAAAACTTTTATCGATCTTCGTGCTATTAAGTTTTTATCTAAAATTTTCGCCCAATTCATATCTCACTCATTCAGTCTCCGATTGATCTTATTTTTATTTCGTTCAATTTGTATTTTTTTTCTCTTCAATTTGAGTCTACAATGACTATTTTTAGATTTTGAATGAATATTCGCTATATTTATCAAACTATTATGTGGGTGATATTTGTGTTTGAAAAAATTTAAGCATAACACAATGCAAACTCTAAAAAACACGAATTTGAGACTATGGTAAGAATAATTTAAGCATAACACAATTTAAACAATCCTCTGGTAAGAACTAGTAAGAACAACTATGGTAAGAAGAATTTGAAATTGACATTGAATTATAAGAAAATTTGAAATACTTACTTGCTTTAAACTTGATATATTTTAAAAAAAAATTCACTAATCTTCTAGCGGTTATCCACCTATCTTCTAGCGTAGAATTTTTTTGTTTATGTTATCATGGAGATTATGTAGGTAAGATTTGGAGTATGAAAAAGATGGAAGAAAAAGTTGAAAAAGATGATGGAGAGTGAAAGAGAGGGCTTTGTCCAGAAAGAGTTGGGGAGAATGAATTATAAAGATAGAAAAATGAGGGAGAGAGAAAAATAAGACCCGTGAACTTCAGGATGAAGGACGACAAGGCTTAGGGATTGGGGTGGGGCCACTTCAGGACAATTTGGAAAATTCTCGTGTGGGAGAATGCCAATCGCTACACTTAGTAGCGGTTGGGAGTCCTTATGTCACTCAAAATATATATTACCATCATTACCAACCGCTACACTTAGTAACGGTTGGGAGTCAATACCGTGCATTGAATAAATGGAGTAACGATGGCAAAATTGAGTAACGATGGCAAGCTAAAAAAATGGAATCATTACCAACCGCAACAAAGATTAGCGGTTGGGTGCTCCCAATTGCTACACTTTGTAGTGGTTACGTGGGCCCCCAACCGCTAGTCTTTTTTGCTGTTGGGGTTTTTTCAGCCATGAAGGGCAGTTTTGTCCATTTTTACAACCGCTTGAAAGAGTGGCGTTTGCAGTTTTTTCAAAAAAAAAATAGAACTGAGCTATCCACGAGTACACGTGGACGACTAGATTTATGATGGAGAAATTGTTATTTCTCACCGGCAGACAGCAGACATCATATAGGGATATATATATATATATATATATATATAAAATATATATACATGCCAAAGAGCAATTAAATATAGGCAAGATTTAGAGATCATATGTCATTTACTTGAATAAAGAGAGACTCTGTCCATTTTGTTTTGCAAAATGATTATGCTTACTTCAAACTCTTAGCCAAATTTTAAATCGATTATGCTTGTAAAAGAACTTTCATAGTTATCTTAGAGGTTTTAAACAAAAGTGGAAGCGAGTCGTTTAAGGTTAGTTACCGAGTGATGGCTTTGAAAACCCGCAGACTAACGCATGTCCTGAGTTTTTTCAAAAAAGAAAACCTTGATAGTTCAGCCCAGCGTCCCTAGATTTAGTCTAGTCAAAGTCTACCCAGCATCCTGAACCTTTGAAAACCAAACTTGAACCCAGACTCTCTCTCTCTCTCTCTCTCTCTCTCTCTCTCTCTCTCCCCAGTTTTTGCCGTACTTTCTCTAAATCTGCTCTCTATTCTGCTGTTTTTCTCTCTGATATGCTACCCTTTTCCAAAATTGGTGTTTCGGTCTAACCGGGGATTTGTTTTCCGGCCAAACCCCCCAAAATTTTGGTATCAGAGCCTTAAAAGTTTTTAACTTAAAGATTATGAGCCTTAAAAGTTTTTAACTTAAAGATTCTGATGAGATATTTTATCAAGTAAAGGAGAAGTACTGAGTAACCCAGAGCAACTAACCCCTTTTGCATCATATCATGAGTAATCGACCCTCAAATCCTACTTATTATTGTAGTTATACAGAAAATTATGAACAATATTCTGTAAATCCTGTAAACATCACGCAATTTAATCAGTTCTATGCATCTTTAAATGCTTTAAATTATGTCAATGGTAGAATTATATTTCATATACAATCTGGCAGATTTAGAATAGTTAGAAATCCTTTGCATACATATGTCAGCTATTTTTTAAACTTTGAAGAACATACACAACGTATTAATGAGTATTTAGAACAACTATTAAGACATCATATAGTTTTGTTAGAACAAGAAAACAATTCTTTATATCATGATGAGTACGTCACTTAAGCACAAACACTAAAGCTGCTTCTTACAAGAAATAGTACAAATTATATAGAAAACTATGATAGTATACACGATCCAAGTTAATAGAAATGGATAGAAGACATTTAAATCTGGACCCTAGACATTTAGATCTCGAACCATACCAAGAACCTTTTAATTTTGATGACATGATTAATAATTTTAATAGTCAACAAACAATGTTATATATTTTAGACACTTTTAATAATTTTTTTACGGCTATAGAAACCATAGATGTTACAAATAGTAGAATAAGACATTATATAGACACAGACTCTATTACACTTTTATATAATCCTTTATCTTTTATATTACATATTTTTTGAGTTTAGATTCTTTATTAGAAGATTTTGGCATTTTCTTTCAACACCTGATTGGCTTTTATATATATAGTAAAGAACAACAAAATAATGCAATTTATTATTTTGAGTTTCACAGCAGACTTAGACAACTAGCCTTAGAAAATTTAGGCGTACCTACAGACATAATAAATGACATGAGTACTCTACAGTTAGATAATGAGTTAGATAATGAATTAGAAGACATATATGAAAATGAAGAAGACATATATGAAGATTACTTAAATTATAATGAAGACGATAATGATTATCCATGGGATGATGAAACCTTTGCTAATCTAGACAACGCCTTAGGAGGATTATAAATGTCCACAAAGAATATTGAATATCTTAATTTACAAACAGACACGAAAAGTCTTAAGACAATTACAGAAAACTTAGACTATATAAAAGACATTTTAACACAGATTATAGAAAAATCAAAACAACTCAAAAAGGCTAAAATTTTGTTAGAAAAAATAAATAAACAATCTGTAGGATATAAACATGAATCAGATAAGTTTAAGCTAAGAATAGACAGTTTAGAAAAACAAAATAATAAGTTAGAAGATAATTTAAGACACTTCTTTAAAATTCAAGGCTTAGAATATAAATGAGTACTTCTAAAGACTACGAAGCAAACACATATTATAAGCAAATCTTTATCGAAAGCAACAAATTTATAACTCCAGCAGAAGGCATATCAAGAAATAGTTTAGGAACCCCAAATGATATGTTATCCAGAAAATAAAATAATATTATTAATAACCTGTTTAGAAAAAATAAAAAAATAGAACAATGTATACATAATAAAAAAGAAAAAAAATAGTTCAGATATAGATGAATTATGCAATAAATTAAATAATATTAAGATAGATAGAAAAAGAACAATAAAGACACAAGAAGAGTGGAAATTCTTAGTCTATGATAAGAAACAATAGTCATATTTTAGGCAGAGAAAATATAGAATACAGAAATAGGACAGAAGTATTAGCCACAGAAACAAGAAGAAGAAATGAAAACACAGTTGGAAACCGAGTTCTACGGTTATTTAGGAATCCGCCAACACCCATAGCCTTTTTAGAACAAATAATAGATATAGATAGACAAATTGAACAGTTTATGCAAAACAGATTAGATTTAATTTCTCCACAAATTTTATATCAAAACAATGCCACAATAAGCCAAACAAGATTAGTTATGCATTATCGTGAAACACAAAACAGATGTATAGGAGAAGATGTAGTAAGCATAAATCTAATACACTCAGATTCAAAACAAGATTTAATTAGAGAAAATTTTAATTTAACTCATTTAGGATTAATTGTAATAAGAATAAAAGGCTTAACTAGAAGAGATACATGAGCCAAAGTCTTTTTAGCAATAGTAGATGATAGATTTACTAGTGAACAAGCAATCTTAAGAGCAATAGAAGTAAATATGAATAATAATGGAAGAATATTTTATTCATATCTACTTCTATTGCTATTGCTCCTATGATTGCTTGTTCACTCATAAATCTATCATCTATTATTGCTAAAAAGACTTTGGCCCATTTGTCTCTTCTAGTTAAGCCTTTTATTCCTATTACAATTAATCCTATGTGAGTTAAATTAAAATTTTCTCTAATTAAATATTGTTCTGAATTTGGGTGTATTAGATTTATGCTTACTACATCTTCTCCTATGCATCTGTTTTGTGTTTCACGATAATGCATAAATAATCTTGTTTGGCTTATCGTGGCATTGTTTTGATATAAAATTTGTGAAAAAATTAAATCTAATTTGTTTTGCCTAAACTGTTCAATTTGTCTATCTATGTCTATTATTTGTTCTAAAGAGGCAATGGGTGCTGGCGGATTCCTAAATAACCGTAGAACTCAATTTCCAACTGTGTTTTCATTTCTTCTTCTTGTTTATGTGGCTAATACTTCTGTCATATTTCTGTCTTCTATATTTCCTCTGCCTAAAATATGACTATTATTTCTTATCATAGACAAAGAATATCCACTCTTCTTGTGTCTTTACTGTTCTTTTTCTATCTATCTTAATATTATTTAATTTATTGCATAATTCATCTATATCTGAACTAATTTTTTTTTCTTTTTTATTATGTATATATTGTTCTAATTTTTCTATTTTTTCTAAACATGTTATTAATAACATTATTATAATATTATTTTGTTTTTTGGATCATATATCATATGGGGTTCCTAAACTATTTCTTGATATGCCTTCTGCTGGAGTTATAAATTTGTTGCTTTCGATAAAGATTTACTTATAATCTGTGTTTGCTTCGTAGTCTTTAGAAGTATTCATTTATATTTTAAGCCTTGAATTTTAAAGAAGTGTCTTAAATTATCTTCTAACTTATTATTTTGTTTTTCTAAACTGTCTATTCTTAGCTTAAACTTATCTGATTCATGTTTATATTCTACTAATTGTTTATTTATTTTTCTAACAAAATTTCTTCCTTATCGAGTTATTTTGGTTTTTCTATAATCTGTGTTAAAATGTCTTTTATATAGTGTAAGTTTTCTCTAATTGTCTTAAGACTTTTCGTGTCTGTTTGTAAATTAAGATATTCAATATTCTTTATGGACACTTATATTCCTCCTAAGGCGTTGTCTAGATTAGCAAGGGCTTCATCATCCCATGGATAATCATTATCGTCTTCATTATAATTTAAGTAATCTTCATATATGTCTTATAATTCATTATCTAACTCATTATCTAACTATAGAGTATTCATGTTATTTATTATGTTTGTAGGTATGCCTAAATTTTCTAAGGCTGTTTGTTCGTCTTCTTGTCTAAGTCTGGGGTGAAACTCAGTATAATAAATTGCATTATTTTGTTGGTCTTTACTATATATAAAAAAGTCAATCAGGTGTTGAAAGAAAATGTCAAAATCTTCTAATAAAGAATCTAAACTCAAAAAATATCTAATATAAAAAGATAAAGGATTATATAAAAGTGTAATAGAGTCTGTGTCTATATAATGTCTTATTTTACTATTTGTAACATCTATTGTTTCTATAGCCGTAAAAAATTTATTAAAAGTGTCTAAAATATCTAACGTTGTTTGTTGACTAATATTAAAATTATTAATCATGTCATCAAGAGCTTTTTAAAGAATTTATTAAAGTGTCTATTTGATCTGTTGTTTCTATAGAGTCTCTCTTCGTTCAATGTCATATGATCTTTAAATCTTGCATACACACACACACACGGGGTACGTTTTGGCTCGGTTACAATATATTCAAAAGAAAATAGGAGAAAAAGAAAACAAAACAAATCGATTAAAATATTTGGTTTCGTTTCACCTGTCGAATATGTTTCAACGGTTCAAATGCTCACTCCTATCCAAAATAGTGTAACAAATATGTTTCGATAATATGTTGCCACTGCTACTGGCCCAAAAAAGGAATTCAAAATTGCCTAATTTTGTGAGTAATGAGGTGCGAATCATATTCACATCTGTTAATATTTTTCTTATACATGTAATAAGTTACTCTTGAGTATCTTTACTTTGATCACTCTAGAAAAATGGTAAAAGAGATCTGTGCTTAGGGTTGGTGTTAACCACGAGCCTAAGCCCAACCCAAACCCCGTACCGAGGTGGGATTGGATTGGGCTTAGGCACCAGTCCGGCCCAAGTAGCAGGCCCAACACTCACATGTTTACTCTATTTTGCTAGTCAATAAGTGTTTGTGACACAAATCATGATACTATGTATGGAAAGCATTCCATTGATCACAAAAAGCAGAAGCACTTCATTAGTCAATCCTCTCTTTTAATTGTCATAATAATAATAATAATAATAATAATAATATAATAATAATAATAATAATAATAATAATAATAATAATAGTATCAGCACTTCCTGCACTTTATAATGGCAAGTTGGGAACTTTACCTTGTTTTGCTACTGAGACGAGAAAGTTGATGCTAACGTGAGAGCGTACCAATAAATTCGGTATTTGAGAATTACTCAATATGCGCGGTAATGCAAAATGCAAAATGCAAAATGCAAAAATGATTCAAAAAAATTTGTTAATGAATGAGAAATCATTTCGTAAAAATATAATTTGTACCGTAAATCGAGAATAATTTGATAATTAATCGTTCAGGTTACAATAGTTTTAAGTGTATTAAATTTACAACTGTGTAATTGAAATGACAAAAATTTAAGAATTTTTTGACTCTTTTGACTGATGGGTAAAAAGAATTTGAGAGAATGTATGGGTAATGCTATATAACTACGTGTAGCTTATTGGGCGTGTACTTGCAGTTGTTAAAATTGAATTAGAGTCATGTGGTAATGTGATGGCACAAAACTGCACTAACACCCAAATTCACCGGTGGATATCTTGCTATCATCATTTTTCAAGAAAAAATAAGAACTTTCACTCGTTATAAATTCACAAGTATCACGATAAATTTGTGATATAGCTCGTGTATATTTTTACTACACGTGAGAGCACGCTTAAGACTCCCGGTGGCGGACTAGTTGGTCCTCTAGTCATGATATAAATTATTGTATTTACTTTTTTTTCTTACCTTTTGGCTGGTCTTACTTTCCTTTTGTGTTGAAAAGTATACGATGAAGTTTTACCCCAGTTAATCCCTACTATGTATTCCCTCCGTCTCACATAAATTGATTATTTTTTTTTGGCCATGCAGATTAGGAATTGAAGTCATATATTAGGTATTTCTCATTCTACCCTTTAGAGAGAGAATGAGAAGAAAGTGAGTCTGGTGAGAGAAAATAAGTTAGTAGAGTATTAAATGTGGAGAACGAAATAGAATAAAAAAGTATAAGAAAAAAGATAAGGTGAGTGAAAATAAGTTGGTCAAGAATCAAATATGAAAAGAGAAATTGAATAAAATGTAAAAAGGGGAATATGTAAAAAGTACCTACAATATCTTTCTTAATTTAGAAAGTGGACAATTTTTGTAAAACGGATCAAAAAGAAAATATGATTAATTTTTGTGGGACGGAGGGAATAAATATTTTTTATCTAATGTAAATGTCCTTAACATATCGACCCAAAAAAAAGTCAAAAATCTTTTCTACATAATCTTTGATTAAATGTAAATATGTAAAAATACCTACATAATCTTTGTTAATTTGAAAAGTGAGCAATTTTTGTGAAACAGCTCCAAAAAAAATATATAATCAATCTTAGTGGAACAGACGGAATAAATGCTTTTGATGTAATGTAAATATGTTTAATATTTGTAAAAAAAAAGAAAGTCTTTTGAATTTTTGGCTTATTGGTATCTGGGTTCTTGATAAAGCCTTCATTCATTTTTGTTCAAAACTTCGTAATACAATCTCCAACTTTGTAGAAATTTGGCAGTATAATAGTACTTTCGGTAGAGCCAGATTCTGCAGAACGCACAATTAGTTTCAGAAAAAGTAGGAGTTTGAGTGCTGTCTACCAAAAAAGAAGAAAGAAATCATGAGAAGCTGAAGCAAACCCATATGCTCCGGCCAATCCCATCCCATGCCATCCCATGAGATAACAAGAGGAGCTTTCGAGCTGCTGTCCATGGCATATGGAGGGCCTTCCCTGTACAAAGCTTGCCTTGTGTGTGGGGTTGATGATAAGAAGTGTGTGCTTTGAAAAGTAGAAAGGATATCCCCCGCAGTCAAAAATCACGAGCTTTTGGAAAAGGGAAGCTCAGGCAAAAGTAATGTTGATTGAAATAATACTAATTGGAATTGACCTTTCAGCTTTGAGAATAATCCAGTATCTATGAAGCTAAAGTAGTGCAAGTAGGTGAGAGTGAGAATTGCAAGATTTATGCCTGCAGAATTTTGGGTTCAATTATTCAGTCAACCTTTTGGCAGACTTCTTTGATGGTTACCCCCACCTTCTTAGACAACTGATGTGCCCCATTTTGTTGCTAATGCATCTTACTTTGCAACTTTGTCGTGAAATTGAGAATAACATTTTATTTTTTAGCCGGAGGGTCGAACATATATCAGTCGTCGCGTTTCACAAGGTTGTTACGGGCTTGGGCATAACGGGTGAGGGAATGGAAGTGTCCTCCTTCGACGTGTGTGAGCTTACATCGTATAAATATTACGTGATAAATGATGAATCGAATGTTCCCTTTATTTTCAACTATGTACTGATCGCATCTGTAATGACATCTAACGTTGAACCAAACAAGCTTTCGCGGTAACAACAAACGTGAACCATGCATGCGTGCATCCAGAGTTTCCCAGGGTCAAATAGCCATACTCACGTTGCACTATTATTGGCCAGTGTGCCAATGCGCTAACTTCTCTGAACAAATTCTTAAAGTCTTATCACACAATCTTTGGTGATATTGCCAACATCATGAATTGTGTGAATACCATATGTACATCGGCACACGGTGCACAAGCACGCCTATAGCACATTTAGCCCTTCTGTCATGGGCTGGTCGACACACTACTATTGTCTTAAAGTCAGACCAATAGTAGACAATATTTGGTGCTTTCGGATCAATGGTCAAGACTATCTAGAACTGTTGATTATATAGTATTACAACAACCCTTATATTATCTCTCTTAAACCATCTTTTTATCACATTAACATTCTTAGTCTAACAATTTCAAATAGCCGGAACCAATGATCCGCAACCATATAATATTTACTCTACAAACTGAGCATAGGCCATCATGGGCAACATCTTTATTGAATCGAGGATTTTGAGTCGTCGACATTTTCAATGCAATGGGGTCGTGTGCCTGCAAAAAAACAAAAATGACTCGACGAGCTTGTATACCAAGCTCGAAAGAAAAATTTTGACTTTTCGATTCTCTACACTTGAAATCACTCATCCTAAGTTCTCTACATGCACTCTCTATCTCCAGTCGACATCAATGAAATTTTCACATGGCTCGAGGTACTTTCTCGCTAACAAGGATACAAGATTAGCCCCATCAAATGGTCCCATAGCACATAATGCATGCCATTTTGGTGAGTGAAACTGAGAAAAGTGTAAAGAAAGAACAAGCTAGGATATCACACACACACACACACACACTCCTTTTCTCTTGTAAGACCTTGCAGGAATGGTGACTCTCACTTGTGTCTTCTCCAATTTCCCGTTCTTCCTCATCTTCGATAGTTTTTGTTTTTGCTAAATATGGGCTTGGTAGTTAGTCAGTCTCGAAACACATGCCGTAGTCGGTGTGGGATACCTAAAGTGAAGCTCACTATTGATCATCCTTCTCATGCACCTCCCTACTGAAGTACCTTCAAGATTGAGGTTATCTGAAACCCACATGCACGACACTAAGGATTGCACGCGGGCGTGCCATAATTTCTAAGTGACATCTGAAACTCATTTTTTAAATAATTTATCTCTTTTTCTCGCTAAAAATGTACTTAGTAACCGGTGTTGATCTTTTCGTAACAGGTTAAAGAGTGATTAACACATTAGAAGGTAGAAACACCAGTCTATTGACAAGGTTCATATTACACCTCTCGAGAAACACATGTATAGTCTCTAGGTAATATTCTGCATGTATTAAGGAAATCGAAATTCCATGCTTAATTACTTGATGGAGCAAAAGGAAAGAAGAATCTTATTCTTCTACTTTTAAGATTCGGATGATCAAAGGGAATGATAAAGACATTAATGCATTGGTGTAATGAACTTACTTGTAACATCAAAGTAAGTCCGAGGCCACGCTTACATCTTTTTTGTGTGTTGGACTTTTGTTCATTTTGAAGTTGTTGAGTTGTAGTTGAGTTGTGGTAGCAATTTTAGAGACAAGTCTGTTAGGTCTTTTATTTTTATTTTTTTTCTCTCCTCTTTCCTTAAAAAATGGGATTTGTAATATCTAAGCACTCATTAGGTCAAAATTTTTGGACCCAGATTTCCAAAATATGTTTGTTCATTTTAGGGTCGGCTACTTCCGTACATATATAGGTTTATTATGAAAAATCATGCCAGAGCTTTGAGTTCATTTTGCCCCAAGCCCTCAACATTTTACAAGTTTGGATGAAGCCCCTCTTAACTTTTTTGCACTTTAAATGATCCTTCTGTTAGTCTTAAGTCTGTTTCTCTGTTTGCTACAGTAATATGAGGAATATACGATAACAATACACAAAATACAACTTTTAGTTGAACTAATTAAGTTCCAAAAAAAAAACATAGTTAACTCATTGCACTGTGTTAACTTATACACAAAAACTACAGCATCACTTTTAACCCTAGCATTTTGAGGGGGGGGGGGGGGTAGGCCTCTGTCGACAAAAAAGATTAATATTCTCATTTTCAACTAAATACTCAAGATTTTGTGACAAAAAAGTTATCTCTTGCTTTCACAAATAAATGTACAAAAACAGTGGAGGCTAAACAAACAATCACATATATAATGCAAATGTAACGAATGACAAGAAAGTAAATAGCAAGATCAAACCATAACACGACGATATTTTCACACGACTCAGCCCCTTCCCCGCTTCCCAGCACCAGTCAACCTTTTGCATGCATTCATCTATGTGGGTTACGGATACTTGAAGCTTGAAGGATAAATGAATGCGCCTGAAGCATTTAGGTCGAATTTGGTCAAAAAGGAATAAGGGTATCCGCACATAATGTCCAAGTGAACGTAACAACAGTTGAGAACAATGAATGATTTCTCTAGGTAAGCTTTGATTCTCAAAGAGATGTGTAAGAATTTATTTTTCAAAGCTTTGTTGAAATTTACCAAACACTAGATAATGTTTTTGGTTAGGTGAGATTTGCCAATCATAGTACATTTGTATAGACATTGAAGGAACAGATCTAGATAAGATTTTTAAAGGGCACGCACATTTTAAAATTTTTATCCCTTGTCTTACGGTTATATGTTGGTCGTCGTCAATGCATATCGGTCGAGACAGATAACCAGCCGTTGAGGTTAACAAAATGCCTTGACCACTTGTTGCTACCAATTGATAAAACCGGTTCAAGGATGTTCATCCGTTCACAAGCCATTAATCCGCATCGATCTCGGTAGACAGATTCCACGGAAGCATCGGTCGGGGATTTCGTTGCTACCAATCCGCAAGGATCAAAACCGATGAAATCCATTGGTTATAATTAGCGATTTCCAACTTAGTACTATTTTGCCTCCCAAATACAATTTTCGGTTGTGTTTTGACCAGAACCATGTTGGAATCAATCTAACAACATACCAAAATGCAAAACTAGTTGCATAACATAACACAACATCAACCTGTACTAGTCTTAACCTTCTCCAAGACACTTGTAAACAACGAATGTATATTATAAGCTCTAACTGACTTCAAACAGAACAATATTATGTGTTAACCTAACCTGTAAAACAAACTTAAGAATACGGATTGTACTATGCAGTATACGTTACACATGTTAAGTGCATGTTATGAGAATCTAATCACGACTTACCTAGGGTCAAAGGTCTAGCTAGTTGGTTTACTTGCACTTTCTGAAGACGAAGGGGAAAATCAAAAAGATGCAAAATGCTTTGTTATCTTACATCTATTACAATGAAGCACGTAGTAAGGATTCCATAAGGTTGTGGCCAGCAAAAGGGAAAAGTGAATTTTATCAAGGGTATATAGCTGCTGCAAAATCAAGTTAACCTCCGTCAAGAACAAGCAATTCAAGTTCACCAATAAAATCTCCAAAAAATGGCTTTTGTGGATGCTTGTGTACACCTTTTTCCACTCCATCTGTCACACTTCTATGAATTGGTATCAAATCTTTGAGCACCACAAGAGCAAAAAGGTAATTAAAGCAGCAGCAATCTTATATGTCGGAGTCCGTAGTCCTATCTCTTCTTCTAATAGTGGTTCAACTTTAGGAATTAAGCTCTTCAGAAAAAACTTCATAATTTTATCATCTCGTATATGATTCAAGCTTTACTTTGTTTTGTAGGATTTCAAAGATAGATAGGGGATTCTCCAAAAGGTTCAAGTGGCTCTGCCTTTAGTTTTGTCACTTTTTTCCAACTATGAACGGAAAAGACAAACTATCTATAGTAATAAGTCACTGTCAGAAAAATCATCTAACTCGAAATCATAGATAGAGGTACTTATAAGATTTAGACGTTGAAGTATTCTTATGCTATTTTTGGATGCGAAATTTATATTTACGATGCCCTCTCCTAGACCTGGCAAAAATAGGACCGTACCCGTTACCCCAACCGTACCCGGGCCAAAATACCGGGTACGGGTACCAACATTCAATACCCGCCGAAATCTAACCCGTACCCGAACCGACCCGTAATTTTCGGGTCGGTTTTCGGGTTACCCGGTGTTAGCCGTTTTTTGGAGTATATATAGAGAACTTTGTGCCCTAAATCAATTACCCTTCATTTTCTTCTCAGTTTCACATTTCTCTCTCCCTCTCAGTCTCACGCCGCCTCAACAGATCTGCCGCCAGCCCATCTCACACGAGACGCCGGCGACCAGATCGTGATTCCCGATTCTGTCAGGCATCACCGGCGACCAGATCGTGAGTTCATGACTCACTCTGTCACTCAGCCCCCTCAGATCTTGCCGTCATTCCCCCGTCAGCTCAGCCCTTTCAGTTTCACGCAAGGCCACCTCGTCGCCGCCCAAGATTTTGGCCGCCGTAGCAGCGTCGAGAGTCAAGACTCAAGAGTCGAGTCAGCCCCTCTCACGGTCTCACCTATTTACTCCTGTCAGCCGAGTCAGCCCCTTCACGGCCTCATTCTTCAGCTCCGACGGCCTCCGATAAGCTTACATCTGCCTGTCCACCGCCGTTGTGGTGATGTAATTGTTTAAAGTTTATGCATAAATTCATTAAATTAATTTTAATGAATTTATGCATGTAAATATCAAATATGTAATGATGTTATTGTTGTTTAAGTTTACTAATTTATATTTTGGATTGTGGGTGGGATTGGGGAATGGGGTTAGATGCTTGCAATTGGTCTTATGGTATAACAATTAACATGCTAATACTTTTATTTGTCATAACTTTTAATTTTTAATAAACTGAAAAGTGAAAATATTTTTACAACAACCAAAGAGTGTTGGGCAAAAATAAGCAAAACTGTAAAAGAAACAAAAAGAAAAAAAAAATCCGCATAGAGTATTAATATATGTTTGTTAAAAAGAAAAAATAATAAATAAAAAAAAAGACTTGTACCCGCGGGTAATACCCTACCCGCAAGGGTAGGGTACGGATCATGCAAAACCCTACCCGAAAAAATCCAAGTATAATTTATCCGATCCGTTTTTATCCGTACCCGATCGGATTTTACCCGTACCCACGGATATACCCGTTTGGCAGGTCTACCCTCTCCCACTTATAGCTAGATTTCTTTTTTAAGTAAGACAAATGCTTTAATTATACACAAAGCAGCCCACGGTGTTTACATGTTCAAGCACTCTCTCTCTCTCTCCAACCCCCCCCCCCCCCCCCCCTATCCCCCCTCCGTTCAACGAAACACCGTTATGTTTGACTAGGGCACAGTTACCAATAGAATTACATCATGTTTGCAATTAATATCAGCTTTATTCGTGTTCATATCTATCCATGCGCACCTCTATTAATTGTACGTGGTGCACATAACAAAAAATACAGAATTAAATTAAATTCTAACGAGATTTCGGTATTGTTAACTTTTGAAGCGAAAACATATGCATTTTTATGATGATCATACTCTAGTACATAAACAATTCTGGATAGTTAAGATTTTCTTTCAAGATTCTTGACATGTCCTTTCATTGATGAAAAGAGTTTCTTGTACCCAAATGAGAGTGTAATCTTGACAAAACATAACCGCTCAAAACAGTACTTAAAACAGAATCATCTGCTTTCTTTGAAAGAAATAAGATTTACAAGCTTCCAATTAAAGTTGAGAAAGTCATTTCCCGCCAAATTAATAAAGATGCTCTTGTTAGGTGAGAAGAATAACAATGTCTTTTATTAACTGTTTGTCTTTCTTCAAACTTTTCACATGTAATATATTCGCTTTGTCTCTTTATGTTAATATAAGAATGAAAATAAAGTTGTTCTTTAGTCAAAAACTAAAAGAATTAGACGAGTTCAACATAATAAGAGGTTATGTGAGGAATCTTTTGCTCTTTAATTTTGGTGCCTACTTCTACTTCGTATGCCAGTTAATTACTCAAATTTTGTTCACTTGTTTATTTTTATGAGCACTCTTCTAAATGATCTTATGCGTTGGTTGAAGCTCAATTAGAAGCTGTGAAGAGGGTCAACGCATTTCTAACCCAAAAAATGACATTATAACGGTAATTTTGGCACATTAAACAAAGCCCGGATTCCTTATATAAGGTTGATAAATTTGCACGTGAAAAAAGTTGAGCCGAACAAAATCACTTTTGGCACACTTAAAAGTCAAGAAGATGTGCACTTACCACTAACAACTTTTATCTCTGTTATCATTTTTCCCATGTTAATCCACTTTTTCCTTACCAAAAATTTCAAAAAATCTCCTTTATTTATACCTTTCCGAAATATGATTTACAGTAATTCACAAAGATAGTATTTTGTAGTAAGAATAAGATTATAAAGCATGTGAGCAGTTTCTGTTGACAGTGCCTTGTTACGTTGAACTTGGAAGCTAAGGTTCAGAGATTGTATCAACATGTGATAATCAAACTTAATTTTACTCCCATCCTTTTTGAAATCCAGAAAGATGGTTTAACAAGATTGCTCTAATGGTGTTGTCACTGCTGAGAGGCCTTTGTAACTCCCCTTTCCCTAAACAAGGTAAGACCAAGTGCAAGATAACTTCTTTTTGATAAAGTTCTTTCTGGCTAGGTATCTCCTCAGTTGAGGATTGGACTCAAGAGTAAGTTCTTTGACTTGAGATAGAAAGACCAAGGAAACCAGATTTGGATTTCGTTCAATGAGTTCCATCCAATATGTTGCAAATTTCAATTTAGATACAACTTGCTTAAATTCTTCCCATTAGCCTCAGATTTATTTTTAGGGTTTTTTTTTTTCCAGAATTCATAATTCAACTCTACTTTTCTTAGTAAATTAAAGTGGCTATGTGACAATACTTTTTAGGCATTTAAAGTGACAGTCAAGTGGTAAAAAATGGAGCTAAAATATCACTTTTCATGTTATGTTTGGTCTATTTTCCTTTTCTTAATTTAACCTCTTTATAATGAACAAGAAATAATACATTTGAAAAGTAATTCTTGGGGTCATCCATCCAATGAAAGTGCACCTAAGCATGTATTTGTTCTTTCACTTTTATAAAGTAATTTTTACTTAGGTGACAAGTTTCTATTGTGCTAGTTAATTTTAGAAGTGGTGTGTTAGGACATATCAAGAACCAAATTAAAGTTTCCTTTATACTCCGTGTACTCTTTTTTTGCATTGGCCCTCATGTTTTGAATATATTAAAAAAATGCAATTTTGAAAAATTGAAAAACATGTGTAAACTTGTTTGACTATCATTTTCACTGTTCCATATATGATAGAATTTCATCAAATTATACTTATATAATTCGAAAACTCCTAGCTCTTTGTTCTGTCAACTCTATTTTCCATACTTTAAGAAGTCAAGATGAGTGGCGTGAACATTTGGTGAATAATGTTTGAATTTGGTGCTTCTAAATAACTTGAACCAGTAACACACACACACACACACACACATACATACCAAAGAAATACTGCCAAACTGTTAAGTTGTCGCTTATTCTACAAGCTTAAGTAATTAGACAATGAACTGCTAATATGTATCATGGTTTAACACAAATGCAGTGTTGTTTAATCTTTTCCTTCCTCGTCAAATTCAGAAAATGCTATTATATGTTACTCAACTCCCTTTTAATTTGTCATTAAAAATGTACTTCATGACATATAAATTTACTTTTTAACGACAAATAAGAGAGTGAATTAACATAATAAGAGCAAAAATAGCCCTCCTATCAAATTCTTGAATTAATTCGCGGAAAAGTTGCCTCTTATGATGCACACGCCCAAAGGAATCTCTAAGCTTCTGTAGTTCTAGTTATTACTATTAGGGATGGTTGCTCAAGGAACCTTAAACTTTGCTTAAAACCTTGGATGCATTGTTCAGTTCAAATAGTAGCCCAGCAACCGCTGAAAAATTTAGCAAAAGGGTTTCTCCTTATCTGATCTCTTTGATTTCCCACAAATCGTAAAATAACACAATAGTTATAGTTTCGTAAAGATGATCCTCGATTTTTCAAGTCCCTAAATTGTACGATAGTCTGGTTTTCTCAAACCGTCCCCTTCTACTTTCTTGCAAGAAAAAGAAATTGAGGTAATTGAGTTAACCGGAAGGAAAAGATTTTCTCTCATATCATTCGTTTGTGGACATTGTATTGTCACAGATACGATGTAATGTAACGCAATATAATAATATTTTTTATCGGATTTTTCTCGTATTTCATGTATGCAAGGCCATGTGTATTTCCTTAGAAAAATGCTTTATGATGTTACTTGTTTACTAATAAGTCCATGTGTTGACCAAAATAGGTCTGCAGTAGCATCTTTCTGACCTCATCTATTTGAATTCATTACAGCTAGAGACGTCTAAAATATGAAGGAATGGTCAGGGACATTAACTTTATTCCTTCTTTAGCATATCCCTTTCCTTCTGAATGCCTTGTCATCAAAGTCGGGCAACCCTCCCAACCAATTTTCAAACAAACTGAGTATACAATACTTTTGCTTAGACGGTGAACATCCAAGAATACGTGTTAGGGTCTTCCGAACTAGTACCTAGTCATTACTGAGGGGTTGATATTCAAGTTTAAGTACGGGTGACAGTCAAGATAGGCTAGGGTCGTGCGTTGATACAACAGAAATGACATAGTGATCATAGACATTCTATTGAAACGGAATTTGCTTTATATACATGCAAATCTTGTTGTCCTCTGATATGGGTAAAAATATACACATGTGGGAGAGCGACACGTGTCGCAATCAGAGAGGTCTGAAACTGCCCCATGACTCTTGGAGAGGTAGGAAGTGGCATTTACCCACTCTCCCACTCTCCCATTATGGGTAAATAACTACCCATCAATTTTGTTAACTCCCCATTAAGGGGACGTAACCGACCATTTAATACTTTCCTATAAAATGAAAGTTAAAAGGAGGAAGATGGTAAATTCTGACGATTTATAATATTATCAGATACTCTCTCAAGATGGCTGACTGACTTAAGCATCGGAGACTCCCCCGCCGGAGCCCCCACCGGGGGTCCTGGCGCGTCACCGTTTGCTCATGTTGTGCTTTGCAGGACTGCTCGCGTGCTCGTTTGGTCCCAACTAAAGCTCGTTCGGTACCGGTCAATTTTTGGCCACAACATTTGGCGCCATCCGTGGGACCGACTAGCCGGGCAGATCTTGAAGCAAAATGTAAACCTCCGATAGCACTGCCGGCGTACCACCAACAGTTAATCACGTGGTAGCCGACAGCAATATTCAGACCAAGTCTCACGAAGACCAAGCACCAAGACCGACCTTCAAGTCCGACGAAGTTCTGCCAGTGGGCACGCACCACTGCCGCTGTTACAGGAACCGTCTCCGGTCGCCCACTACCATGGGTCATCAATCTGGCCATCATGGCCCGCCACCACAAAAAATAGCAGCCCCAACGGTGCTACAGCAACCAAGAACAGTGACGCTGCAGGAACCATGGGTCCTTAAACCGATCTCGGCCCTACCGCCGTCGCGACCAAAATCAGCACCGCCGAAAACGGTCGGCCGCCGCTGCCACACCAACGTCGCGCCGCCAAGGGTCTGCAAAATTGGGGTCGCCCACAATAAAAAGAAGAAAGAAGAAAGAGACTGGATCAGCGGCAGCACCGCGCCGCCCAGGCCAACGTCTCCGACGATGACGCTATAGCGAGACACGGCGCCGGTTGCCGCTCCTGTCGAGATTGTCTCTTCGTGTCTCCGCCGTTACGACAAAGAGGACAAACACATGCCGAAGCCGAGCGTTGGCCGGCCGCCAGTTTTTCGCCCAAACTCCGGTTACCGGCGCATTCACTGACCATACCATAGAAGACCGGCACTGTACACCACCGTGGCCACTGTCGCCAACGAGGGCTTGACAAGTCCCCCTCCAACTAGCGGCACCACGGAAACGTGCGGTAGGCTACCGTCACCATTCCGGCCGACTCCTCATGGTCGCTTCAATCTCCGGCCAATCAGTGACACCAAGCGGCTACCACAACCGTCGCCTCCTTCTTCGGCCACCAACCCACCGCTCTTGCGATCAGCAACGTCGCACCCCAATGGTCACATCGCCGCATCACCGTTCAAACCCCTAATGTCTTACCGTCATTATATGCAACATTGCGCCAGGCAAAGCCACCAAGAAGAAATATCGCAGCAGATCCACCATGAATCGGCCACGTCAATCACAAAGCAGATAGATCTGCCACCGCCACGATCGGCCAGTGTCACCTGTGACACAAAAGGATAACTCACAGCCAGCCAGGGCCGGCCGCCAGACGTGACATTAGCCACGCGACCGCTCCGCCGCTACACCAGATTCGCGACGACGTTGCCAATGCTGTCGCTTCATTGCCCGGAGAACGCTACCACAAATCATCCCCTCGCCTCAACGCCACTTTCAGACATCCGGCGTCGCCAAGACCACCGCCGGTGATGCCTCAGCACCATCAACAATCACGAATAGGGGTCAGACGCAGCGTCTAAAAGCCTATCGCCAATCACAGGACCAGCCGCTAGAAATTGCCTTCATCGACAATCATCCACCGTAGCCACCAAGCGGCAAACTACTGCCTTCACTCCGGCCCATTTTAAGCCGTCACAGCCAACAGAAGCGGCCGTCGCCAGACATGCCGCTTCCGCCACTGCTCTGTCCAAGCCTCCATCGTAGCAACCATCAGATGCAGGGCCTTCGTCTGCAATCAACGCCCCCAAGAAGAAAACGGCCAGATCCAGACTCATCGGTAGTGATCGGCGCTGACTCTTCGGCAGTTGGTGGCCCTAATGATGGTGGTGCTGTGACGACACCACGGCTGGCCCTCTGGTGAAAGAGAAACTGACTTTTAACAGGTGCACTCTTTCCTTCTTATGAAATTATGTGTTAACCCCATAATTTTGCATATTTCTGGTGCTGCCCACAGTCAAGATTTAATTAAATCTTATAATGTGATTTATCTATGCATATTAGCCTGTGCATGGATAGACAAATTCGTCACTAAAGCCTGTATACATAGAATTGTTTGTACACGGCATAATATGTAACGGCCTAAATTTATACACGATACTTTTGGCGTACACCTCTGTATTGCTTAAATATTTTAGCCAAAAACCTCTTAGTTTTTTGGTCTAGCACTGCCCAATTGCTTCAATTGGCAAAGCACCTTCAAGCCATCTAAGTGCTCATAAATTTCTATTATGCTTCGCTTGTGACACGCAATACGACACATCCTAACTGTCTAAACCAACGGGGAGTAATGGTGTGACAGAGCATGATTATTAGCCTTTAACGTTTAAATATAGTTGCCTTAATGAGCTCATATGCTCTCTTGTTATATTTTCTCGTGACATGTTTTTCCTATTATGAGGGTTTATACTGTATTCCCAGACTTCCAACAGTGGCAAGCAAACCACTTCATAACTGAAAAACAAGTTCACAGCCCCTGAGGCTTTAGTTAAGCTAGGAGCTTTAAAGGCAACATCCTGCTTGCTAAGCATCACATGTAGACTTGTGAAATGGAGACGCGCACACGCTACCACTAATTTAATAACCACTAATTTAATAACCATGAGAGCGACAAAGCCTACGATTATAACTTTACCAGCGGCGAATTTGAGATCTCGTGCCCGTATTCTCACTTGTCGCACTGTTGCACATTGCTACACAGCGTATCGACAAAATGTTGCAACTTCTTTATTAGTCATCTAGTGGCATCTTGCTCTGACAGTCTCCACGTTTGCTACTTGCTTGGGCAAACCATGGTCCTTTTTACTTTATCTGCTCATCTAGCTGAGCAGACAGACCGCACTCCCTAGCTTTATCTACTTGTCTCACCGAGTCGGCAAATAACTGTTCTTTTTACGAACATGCCCTACACAGTAACTAAGAAGACATCTTTGCATTTATGCCTTCTTAGTCAGGGGGGCTACATGTAATACTACGACCACTCTTACACGGAGCCTGCACTCCCCCTCATACGATGACTGAGCAGCACGACCTGCTTATCACCACTCATGCCATGTAAGAATCTATTAAGCAAATTCAAAGCCTTAGTCAATCGTCCCTCTCGGATGTATCGAGCACCACAAATCACCACATGTCAACGGCAACCTATTCAATGATGCCTCGCCTAACCTCATCATCACACTGAGAGCTTTTATAACCAACGTCCAAGGTCAAGCAAACGGCGAATTCAGAAATAATCTCCCCTTGTGCATCACGAGAATGACCAAGACTATTACAATGGCCATATCACTTGTTCTGAACGACGAGTAGTATCGTCATTCAAGGAATAAACCTCAGAGATATTACGAGGCTTACTCTTAAGTGCCTCAACCGTGCTCTAACCACTCTCACGACCGACACCTTGAGAAGCTCAGCATCACAATGCCTGTCATCATCCGGTACCCCTTCATTGAGGAAATTTATGATGGTCTGCCGAGCACCCGTGCTCATCTCTGTAAAGAGTCGCCTAAACCTTGGCCCAGCTGAGCACGCATGCTCCTTTCTCAAGAAGTCACGTCAGCCTCGCAGAGTAGAGATCCTTCAAAATCCTAGCTTACTACTCGTCGAGCCGAGTTGAAGAACTCCGATGGACTCCTACCTCGCTAGTCCGAGCAGGCAAGCTCCTTTAGGCCTCTCGAAGTCTCTCATGCTCAAATAATATAAAGTTCTCCTTATATAGAGATATTATTCTAATCCAATAGCCAGGATCTCACGAGCATTGGGACAACCAACACGTGGCGCCAATCAATCAGCATAACAGGGGGGCAAGTTTACCCTTCTAACCCTTGATGGAAACGACAAAATTGAATGGACACGCTACTTCACTCGAATCCTCTATAAGGCCTCTACTCGCCCAGCCGAGTAGACTAGCTCCTTTTGGGTCTAAGCTTTTGCTCGCAAAGTCGAGCAGACGAGCACATTAGACCCCCAATGCCTCTACTCGCTCAGTCCAGTAGACGAGCTACTTTGGTCCTAGCATCTACCGAGCAGACGAGCGCATTGGACTACACGCCTCTACTCTAGACGAGTAGATGAGCTACTTTGGTCCTAGCCTCTGCCGAGCAGACGAGCGCACAGACCCATGCCTCTGCTCTAGCCGAGTAGATGAGCGTATTTGGTCTTAGCCTCTACTGAGTAGACGAGCGCACAGACCCATGCCTCTGCTCTAGCCGAGTAGACGAGCACCTTTGGTCTTAGCCTCTACCGAGCACAGACCCTCGCCTCTGCTCTAGCCGAGTAGACAAGCGTATTTGGTCCTAGCCTCTGCCGAGCAGACGAGCGCACAGACCCATGCCTCTGTTCTAGCCGAGTAGACGAGCACCTTTGGTCCTAGCCTCTACCGAGCAGATGAGCGCACAGACCCATGCCTCTGCTCTAGCCGAGTAGACGAGCACCTTTGGTCTTAGCCTTTGCCGAGCAGACGAGCGCACGACCCATGCCACTGCTCTAGCCGAGTAAACGAGCGCATTTGGTCTTAGCCTCTGCCGAGCAGACGAGCGCACAGACCCATGCCTTTGCTCTAGTCGAGTAGACGAGCACCTTTGGTCTTAGCCTCTGCCGAGCAGATGAGCGCCCTTGCCTCTGCTCTAGCTGAGTAGACGAGCGTATTTGGTCTTAGCCTCTGCCGAGCAGACGAGCGCACAGACCCATGCCTCTGCTCTAGCTGAGTAGACAAGTGTATTTGGCCTTAGCCTCTGCCGAGCAAACGAGTGCACAGATCCATGCCTCTACTCTAGTCGAGTAGACGAGCACCTTTGGTCTTAGCCTCTGCCGAGCAGACGAGCGCACAGACCTATGCCTCTACTCTAGCCGAGTAGACGAGCACCTTTGGTCTTAGCCTCTGCCGAGCAGACGAGCGCACAGACCCATGCCACTGCTCTAGCCGAGTAGACGAGCACCTTTGGTCTTAGCTTCTGCCGAGCAGACGAGCGCACAGACCCATGCCTTTGTTCTAGCCGAGTAAACGAGCACATTAGTCTCTCCGCTCTCCAAGCGAGCAGACAAGCGCCTTTAGAACCTCTAAAGCCTCTACTCGCTAGGCTGAGCAGACGAACACATTAGAGTCATCTCACTAAGCCGAGCAGACGAGCGCCTTCAGAGTCTCCTAAGCCTCTGCTCGCTAGGCCGAGGCGACTAGCACATTAGTCTGTCTCTCTGCTCGCGCAGCCCAGCAGATGAGCTCCTTTAAGACTCTACTCGACCAGCTAAGCAAAAGACTACATCCATGCTCTCTACTCAGCTGGCCGAGTAGACGAGCACGCTTAAGGCCTCTACTCTGTCAATCGAGTAGGCGAGCCCTTCTAAGCCTGTATTCGGTAGGCCGGGTAAACAAGCCCGCCTTTGCCGAACCAAAAGTTTCTGCACTCTACCAATGAGAGAGATATATCACTTTTGGTTTAAATTCCTAACGCGGAGCATCCCTTAATAGGGTCCAAAATTTGATGCTAAGTTAATTATCCTACTTCCACATTCTTTCTCAGAAAGAACATGGAATGGGGGACAAATGATATGGGTAAAAATATACACCTGTGGGAGAGCGACACGTGTCGCAATCAGAGAGGTCTGAAACTGCCCCATGACTCTTGGAGAGGTAGGAAGTGGCATTTACCCACTCTCTCACTCTCCCATTATGGGTAAATAACTACCCATCAATTTTGTTAACTCCCCATTAAGGGGACGTAACCGACCATTTAATACTTTCCTATAAAATGAAAGTGAAAAGGAGGAAGATGGTAAGTTCTGACGATTTATAATATTATCAGATACTCTCTCAAGATGGCTGACTGACTTAAGCATCGGAGACTCCCCGCCGGAGCCCCCACCGGGGGTCCTGGCGCGTCACCGTTGCTCATGTTGTGCTTTGCAGGTCTGCTCGCGTGCTCGTTTGGTCCCAACTAACGCTCGTTCGGTACCGGTCAATTTTTGGCCACAACATCCATTCCAAATTGAAGAATCATCTATTGTCTAAGAGGAATCTAAACTCAGTAGTAGTGGGTCGGGATCGTAACTATGTAGTTTTTGTTTCTCTTTCTCTGGAAAACATCATGATAAATGTTACAACCAGAATTAAGAAAGGGCTAAGTCTTTCCATAAAAGAGCTAACAAATCAGGAATGGGGAGTTCCAGCGCAAGTAGAATTGCCATTTTTTAAACAAGCTTACTCCACAACGGCGTGTGCAACTCGTTATCACTGTGCCTCTGTAACTTCTTGGCAAATAGCAGGATGGATGTTAAAATCGAGGTTAAACAACAAAGAACCAACCAAGCAGGAATCGGGAGGAGTTCTGGTCCAAGTTGAGAGATCTTTAATCGGTCTTTATGCTGTGGATCTTCAACTTGCTAACTACTTTGCGGGGTGGAATTGAGCTTCTTGCTATGCTAGAGCAAAAGCTAGTTCTTGTATTTAGAACATATCTAAACATTTGTGAGATCTCTTTACGGTGTGTGCAGATTCGTTACACCGCGCCACTTAAAAGTAAAAGACCGATCCAAAAAATGCTTTCTCGTTCATATATTATCTAATATTAGTGCTGCAATGTTAAAAGAAAATTTGTGTAGATTACATATGCAAATCTTGTATTGACAGTCTGAATAAATCCATAAACAAGAGAAACCTTCTCTCTTCTCATGAATAGCATCAATCGTAGGCTTGGCTTTCGAACTCTTAGTTGACATGTAATACAACTTGTTAAGTTTGTGATTCAAGGAAATTACTAGGGTTTTCTTCCTCAAGACGAGGTTTTCCTCAAGACAAGGTTAACCACTACTAAACCTTTGAAGTACGGGTTTAAATAGTAATTTGGCATGTTTTGAAGCGTAGAAATGACATCGTTTCCAACTTCGAATCCTTTGGAAGCCAAGCTTCTCATTCACACGCTAATGCAAACTTGCTTGACCTCGCACAGAGACCTTTGACCTTCTAATGACCATATTGGAAAATGTATGTTTCACCCTAACCCCGGTGAATTCAGTGATCCTCTGTGAATTGTTATTACCAAGAACAAGATTGGTTGGTTCGGATAATACTAATTGAAACCAATAAAATAACCCTAGAGGGAGGGAGGGACATGGTTTTTGAAAATTAATGAAAAATTAAAATAAACACAATCATAAATCTCAATCAAATCAATCTATATTTCAATCAAGATGCTAACAACACAATCTCAAATTATTATAGAGCAATAGTAAAGAGATTGAGTTAGAGATATTTGACAAAGATATTTAAAAGGTTCATCTTGAACTACTTTCAAGCCTACATCTATCTCTTCAAGGAAGTCCATTACAAAAGCACTAGAATCCACAAGCAACAATCATATTCCGGGTTAAAATCAAAACCCTTACACCAAGCACAAGGACTTGAATCCCCAAACCTCTCCCTAGACCTGATAAACCCAAGGCATTGGTCACAATCCTTTTAAAAAGATCAATTATGTACAGGAAAATCTCTTTAGAAAGAAATGGGTACAGCTAAAACTATAGTACAATAAGAGGTAAAAGATATGATGATTTGAAGATGCTCACTATCAACGAATGAATTGCTCACAAAATTGCTCTCTTTGAAATGTAAAATCACGAGGATGAAAAGAGAAAAGTTGAATCTATGAGCCTTAATGTTTCTCTAATTAAATAAAGGTTTAGAATGTTGTTTCCATACTTAAGATTATGTCGCAAAACATTTTACAACCGTTGTAGGAAGGTTTGGCATGATTTTAGTAAAATTAATAGTTATTTTCTTAATCTACCTCAATGCAATCGACCCTACTACAATACAGTCAACTACATTGACCGACTACCTTACTAGACCCATTTTCTTACTTTGTACATAACTTTCTTTATAAAAATCAAATTGAGGTGGCATTTTTTTTTTTTTGGAAAAGCTAATAAAAGGACCACAAAATATGAAAAGATTATCTCCAAAAATATTTATCAAAAAATTTGAATAAGCTCCAAAATTTACCCATTTTCAAGAATTACACTTGTTTCTTGAAAGGTCATGATATCATATGCACTGTACAAGTTTTCTTAAGGTTATTTTAGGCCATAGTTATTTGTCTAAACGTCAAACCAGTACTAGCTACATAATGTTAAAGTTCGACCCCTAATTAACCACCTTGATAACCACCTCTCTCTGTACTAATAACCATCCAGTCCTATTTTTGTTTCCCCATTACCACTGCAATAACCACCGGCCCTCCCACCTTTGGTGATCGACAACTACATAATCACACTCCCTCTGATCGCCACCACAATTACCATACCCTACCACGTCTGCTTGTAAGTACCCGGGCCCCTCTCCTTCCCCCAGTAGCCACAAGTGGAGATGACTGGTGGCTCCAATTTCCACCTTGTGCTTGCGGCTGTAGTGGTGCTCTTGGAATTACGGTCTTCATGGCAACTCTTTACGGTAGTGTGGTGGATCTTAGATTTATGGTCTCCATGACGGGGTGCTTGTATGTGGGGTAGGGAAGGGAGTAGGGTGGGTGAATCATGCAATGAAAAGTGGGGGCACATGTAGTGAGGTTGTATGATGTTTGAAGAAGGGTGGTAAGACAGGGGGCTGTGCGGAGTGGCCACAGTGGGGTATGTGGGGGGGAAATGAGGGGTTAGGTGAGGGTATATGGGGGAGGGGTGCTCGAGGATGTTTGTGGGTGTATGTGTCGTGCTTGTGGGTATGGTTTTATCCCTTGGTGTGTCTATTTATGGTGGGTGGACGGGTTGGGGGTTTTGAGTAGCGAAATGATGGTAAGAACGGGGGCCACCTGGTGGAGGGGCAGGGAGTGGCGATCATGATGTGTGTTCATGGGTGTGGATCTCGCTTCTGTAGGGTTAGCGCATATGTCTGCAATGTGTTGGGATCGGTAGAGGGGTTATATGGCGGTGGGAGGGTGCATAAGACTTGGCTGGGTGAGTAAAGGGGGTGGCGACCGATAATGTGTGAGCTTTGGGGGCTAACTAAGAAATGATGGGGCGCGACGGGGTGGTAAGAGAGAGAGATGGTGATTGGTTAAGGGATTACCCTATTGAGAAGAAGAATACATTTCTTTCTTTTTTCTTTTTTAACTAATTACTTACAGTCCTACCCCGTAGTTTGATCAAACTCGGTCCATTATACAGTTTTCAATCAATAAAATACAGAAGGTCTCGTGGAATGCTCTCTCTCTCTCTCTCTCTCTCTCTAGATGACTGAGTAGGTGCCGGAAAAGGGAATTATTGGGTTAGATATACAAAGTTAAGGAGCATACAGAGAAGCGCTCCTGTTCACATTATAAAAATATCTAAAGTCTAACTTAAAGCAATTTCTGTGAATCTTAGAAACCATATTTGGTTGGAACCTTGATTTTTGGTTCTAGTTAGTTTTAGTTAGGTCTGCTATGGATTTTCGTGCAAATTCTCCGAAAGCCTTGAAATCCCAATATCAACTAAAATCTCTTCCAAAAACATTCATATTTTCACTAATGCTACATAATTTCCTTGTCAATTCTGCTTTTGGTTTCCTTAGCTAAGAATTGACTCCTTGCTAAACCATTAAGATACAGCCCTAACTTTTATTTCCTTCCTAAGTAGTGGGAGTTTCCAAAAGTTTTTGATTCCCTATTCAATAATCTTTACTTAGCACACCTTAATTGACAGGCTTTTGCTAATGTACAACCATAAATGCATTTACGTCATAGTTCTACCTTATTAACTTATGTGTACACAATACCTTCCATAGCTCTTCATCCTTCCCCAACACGTTAGGCTAATTCGGGACTATTCAGGGCAACAAGTTAAACTCACCCATAACCACACACACGCACATGCATTGACTAAAATCACCCATAACCATACACGTACACACACAACCCAACCCCCCGCCCCTCGGTTGAACTCACCCACTACCACATACATGCACGTGCAGACACACGCGCGCGCGTACACATGCCCCTTCTCCCCCCAGCACACGCACCTCATAAGTTGAATTCTCCTACAATTTCACACACAAAAACATGCACATTTATTGATTGGATTTATCCTTAATCACACACATCCACACGCACGCATGTGTATTCATACACATGAACTGATTGAATTCAGACCCATGCATACATGTAGCTCTCGCACGAACACACACATGCACACGATCACTCACATAGATCGAGTGTGTTTGTGTAGTGTATGTGAATAGAGTATACGTTTGGATATCTTTGTATGGGTAAGTGTGTGTAATTTTGTATATGTATGTGCGAGCGAGTGGAAGGGTAGAAGGACGTGAGAGGAAGATGAGAGATGTGGAATAAACTACATACACATATTTGTGAACATTTAAATAGTTAAGATTGTCATTTTTAAATACAGCATGCGGACATAAGCACAAAGTGTAATAAATGCAAATAGTATATTCATTGTTTATTACATAAATACACAGTATATACCAAAGTGTGTATGATTTTAAAAGTCGATTGGGTTGACAGTAATTATACTCTACTTCAGTGGGTTCAGCGATGATATCCTTAGAGAATAAGTTAGTGCTTGCCTTTAGTAGCTTACTTTGTTGCTTTTCATGTCCTCTGACTTGGATTTACAAAAACTCTTATGTATCTGGTTACACCAAAATGACATGCCACTTGAGGTGCTAAGTCTAGACAGTCTATGTCTTATAAGTTGGCAACTAAATATGTCATTAGTTCATGGTACAAAGTGAAGGAATTAGGAAAAGTAACTCGTGCGCCATAGCATATTTCCAGAGATTTTCCTAGAATAATTTCGGTTAATCAAGAGCATATTTGTCAAAGCAAAAGGAGTAGGTTGTGGCTGGTAGTCCTAGTAGCCCTACGTTGTTGGGGCATGGTTGCTTGGGTGTGTCAGACAAGGGACGAACTGCACTGCGATGCTCACCTCCTAGCAGAGTCGCAAAATGATGTGAAGGAAAGTGGGTTCACAGTCGACATGGACATGTTATAAGGAATACAGTCTGAATCAGATGCCAAGTATGTTGATGTGGCACACAACGAGGATAGAGTAAGGGCAGAGACCAAGGACTTCTTGGACAGTGCTGCTAGGGCGATGGCGCGGGATAAATACACGACGACATTCACAATCCGATGCTTAGGTCTAGAGTTAAGGTCATGTATGTTTCTCTCTCTAGAATTCTATAGTGAGAAAGTGAATGTGAGAATGAAAGTCTAAAAAATGTTCCCCCCCCCCCCAAAAGAATTTTCAAGACTCCTATTTATAGATGTTTAGATGATGATGTCATCAACCAACATGTGGCACTCTCCAGGAGTGACACGTCACTGAAGGTCCACATCTGACAGTGCTCCACAGACTGTCGGATCGCATATTCATCTGGCCTGCTCCTCACAACATCACCTCTATCTGTCTGGAAAGACTAGCTCCCATAGCGTCAGTGTGGCTGGAGAACCCCTTTGATCTAACCACTAGTTCAAAGCCCTTGCAGAATCCTACAGGGCATTGAAAGATGCCAAGGTCTTGGCAGCGGTGGGAAAGGCTCGACGCCCAACTGCTAGGCAGACTAGGCATGATGCTCTTCAACACCTGCTCCCTTCTTGGAGTGACCGAGGATCATAGTCCCTAGGGATGCCGATGAAAGCCCCAGCGCAGGAGCCGTAGACTAGTCACCAGACACCTTAACAGAGATAATGTCCTGGAGGAGTCACCTATCCCCCGGTTGAGTCCTCGTGCTGAAGCACTCGGAGCGCGCGAAGGTAGTGTCCTAAGGAGTTGCCTACCTGACGGGCCAAGGTACCGTCCGCGAACTCTTCATTTTTGTTTTAGTAGCTTAGAAGCCTAGTTGGGCTATTTAAAGTCTTTTTAGGGGTTTTCTTATATTTTCTTTATTTTATACAATAAGATGGCGACTCCAAGTCTTTTTTAGACATTTTTGCGGGTCCAAAAAGGGAATATTTCAACGCGGTTAGCTACACATAACAAGCATCAAAGCACAATACTGATGTCACAAGAGATGACTCCTAAACATTATTTGAAATAGAGTCCTGATACGATGCAAAAATTTGTCATTGTCTTTCACATCTAATGCTTTATCACGTAACTGCTTTTTCAACTTTTTTTTTCTTATTTCGATTCTACATTTTTTTTTCTCTTTCATGTCACTTTTAAGTTTATAGCGCACCAAACTTTACTCCTTTTATACTCGTCTTGTGCTTCGTACGTACTCAAATGAGTCATTCAAGTTCCATTTCAATTATCACAACGGTGTAAGCAAAATGACCCTAAGACCTGTCATATATCGTTAGCAATATGTAAAATAAAGCAAGTTAACGATGCAGTACTTTGTTGTTGTGCTAGAGTATTTGTGAATCTCTAAATTATAATACTTTTGTCGGTTGCTGGTTTAAGCTTTTTCGAGTATCAATTCCACATTGGCGTACAATCATTTACGTTTCTTTCCTATCAACTTCTACTCATAAAATGAATTTGTATGCTTATAATTACAGCTAACCTCACCCCGTTTTTAGTGGTGTTGGTTTGGCCGAGTAAGTTATCTAGACTTCACTAAGAAGCATCGTATTTGTACATAGATTACAACAAACATCAAATATGTAAGGTGGTCAATTGTGTAGTATCCTTTCTTGTTCTTTTTGGGCAACAGCAAAAGAAAATTTATTGAAGAAGTATGGGTTCAAGAGTAGGTCTGCAACTTGGGCAGGCTGGACGGGTCTAAAGGCTAGACCGTGCTTATCCCACGCTCAAGAACTCGTACCCGTGTCCAGTCCAGCGCATCTACGGGTTGAATAATATTTGTCCATGACCAGGCCCGTGGAAGTTTTGGTGAGCACGGGTTGGACAAGGGCTGCCCAAGAATTGTCCATGGTTATAAGTTAGTTTTTATTTACTTAATTTGTAAGCACATTATTTATCATCCAATCTATTAATTAGTCATGATAATAAAGAAAAGTATAGTGCATGGATTTAAATATAAACATAAAAACAAAATTTTAAGAAACAACAAAAGACAAAGAAAAAGGTAAGAACCTCAAAACAATTTTATAAAGTCTAATCATAAAATAAGAAACAAAACAGAGAATATAAAGTTTTCAAAAGTCACTAAATCCATTTGATTAGAATACTTTAGAGATTGAAGGGAAAAACAAAACATACCTTGTACACGTGAAATTTATAAATGAAATTCATATTATATACAAGTTGGACGAGTGGGGTTTTCCATGGGCCATGCTGCAGTCTTTTAACAACCTTTGTCCATGACCGGTCCATATTTTTTACGGGTTAAAAATTTTGTGCCCGCATCCACCATGGTTCCTATAAAGTTAAGTCCACGTCTTATTTCTATGAGTTGACACGAGTTGCTCACAGGTTGTCTAGCTCAAGTTGTGCCGTATTCAAGAGACAAACCAAAGCCAACACATGTTACTTGATAAGCACAAAAATTACATTTTCTAACGGTGCTTGTGACTTGTTTACATGAACTAAACTATCATATGTAAGATATGCTTGAAGTTTAATTTGTAAGTAAATAACGAGTTAAGTGGAGAAGATTTTTGCGATTTGGCAAAGAGGAAGATTGGAGTGGGACTCCTAATTCCAGATTTTTTCTTTTATACTTTTCAACATTTCATTTGAAGGATTTTAGATTTTGCTTTATAAAAGTTTGAATTTTGAAATGAAATATAATAGTACGTATGTGAATCAATTTCAGTGTATGATTGTCCAATCAGGACATCGTAAATAATTAATTAACCACGGTGGAGATTAGTTGGTCAAATTATCCTCATCTTCATGAACTCAGCAAGTTGCATAAATCAACAATCTTGTTGAAGGATTCTGTGGTTACAAAACCAGATTACACCCATAAAGTGAGAAATACGACAAGGCTTGCCTTATCCACTATTAGCTAGTTTTATTCCCATGAGATGCACATGTGAGCGACGTGTGCTAAGTACAAAAATATTCATTAAATTAAATCATATCAATTACTATAATAAAGTAAAATAATATTAAGAACAATTGAAATGCTAATAGAAAGTTGATTTCCATTTTTATACCCTAATTGATTTCTATTGATGAACTTCTTGTATCCAAAAAGAAGTGGAAAAAAAAGATAATATCACATGATCGTAAAGGTGATATTTTTCCGTGCAGAGCACATAAAGGGTTGTAAAACAACTATCAAAGTACTAAATTAAAACTATTAATAGTTTTGTCAATTATAGTAAAACAATTTCGTACATGTACATAGAATCAAAAGAACATGTATAATATGTAATAATAACACCTATGTTACATCAAACTTAACGCATCCAAATCATGACGTATTGTTGTTGAGAAGAGCAAAAGGGTCTGGAAAAAATTGCAAAAGACTGAAAGAAGACAATGTGAGTCGTGTATATCTTTTGAGTTTATGAAGGTGCTTTTTTTTATTATGAAAATGTATAGTTGCCAGAGTGATTTTTGGGATTAGCTTAAGGGTGATACTCATAAATAATTTTTTGTTACCAAAGCTTTTGAAAAAAATCAAAGAAAATGTAGGATGTGTGAGGGAAGGATGCAGATAAACGTTACAATTATTTCCTCAAATTTGAAGAGATTATGTGAGAAAAGGGAGGACCTCCAAGTGAGCGTTTACTTGACAAATATTGAAGGATATATCGATAAATAGGTATACGTTACTCAAAATTTTGATTTTGTGAATGTTTGTTAAATCAGATTTTAATTGGATTAATGAGGAAGCGATAATTATGAAAACTCGACTAAATTGCTACAATTATAAATTACTTTTAAAATTTTAATGACGAGATTAATTAAAGTTTTGACATTTAATTGATAAGATAAACTCTAACAGATTGGTGAGAGAGAATCAAATTCAACAAGGAAGTAATAATATAACAGCTAAATCCGAAGAGGGAAGTGATAATTCAAAGTTACTAAAAATGGTTTTCTATAAGGAATAAATTAAATACACATGCCAAAAAGAGATAATGTCCACGTAGGTGGTAACGTGTCAACATTATCTCAGTTTCGACTTTCACATATATATATATATATATATATATATATATATATATATATATATATATATATATATATATATATATATATATATATATATATATATATATATATATATTACAAAGTTTCTAACAATCTCAATCAATAAGATGAATTATCGGTACTTTATCCAAAATGGTAAAAAACGGAGATGAGAGCAAAGAGGTGAATTTTAATTATGGGTACTTTGACCCGAAAGGTAAAAACTAAAAATGCAAGATGAAAAGAATAAAATGATATAAGCAGGGAAGAGCGTTGAGAAAGCAATATGGCTATGTTTGAATTCACCAAGTTTCGGTCCGGTACGACTTTGTTTCTCTTATCGGGCACGTATGCTATGTCGGTGCTGCAAGTTATGCAGCAAGCCGCTAAACTAGTACGGAACTACAAGAGAAATTTTGGTAGACCGTACAACGCTATATATAGTAACTTACATTATGTTTAATCCTGTCTATTTCGTTTTAGATTACAGTCTTCCGCGTGATTTTATCTACATTTATACTATATACACGTGGTATTCTGGAAAAAAAATTAAAAGCAAGATATAAATAAACTTGAATAACAAATAACTACAACCCGCTTAGTATTCACAATTGAAATTCATTAAAAAATAAAATTAAGATAAAATTTAAAATGAAAATTGATATTATAAAATTATCATATTATTAATTTTATTTTTACAGACGGGCCGATAGCCGCTGATCGTAACGGTAAAAAAGAATAGATGTTTAACCGTAAAGAATAACTTCCATGAAAGTTGTATTAGCAGGCATGTACTACGGGTTTTTTTTTTTATGATGAAAAAGCAATGATTATACGAGGTGACAAAATGACAAAGTTGGTGGCTTCAGCTTGACCTTCGCCGAGTTGCCTCTGTTTTTTCTCCATTTATTATTTTCTTCTTTTTCCCCGATATATCTCATCTCACTGCTCTACTTTCTCTAATAAGCAGCTCTCTCTCCTCTTTCTCTCTCTATAAATATGGACCTCTCACACGCATTCTCACTTCAGTCGTTCATTTTTTAGGGGAATAGCAAGCTTGCCCGGCTCTTTCTTCCTCCAGTTTGATTCTGTTTTTCCTCTCTCTGTCTTGCCAAAGGTGAACAGGAAAGGGGGAGCTAGAAAGGAAAACAGCAGAAGACCTTCTGTTTCGGTTGTTCTGTAACTGTGGACAGCAAGAAATGGAAGGAGGAATACATCCGGCAGACGCATCAGCTTTCAGAACATGCTTCTCTCTGGCTTGGAAGAACCCTTATGTCCTTCGTCTTGCTTTCTCTGCTGGAATTGGTGGCCTTCTCTTTGGCTACGACACTGGTTCTCTCTCTCTCTCTCTCTCTCTCTCTCTCTCTATCTATATATATATGTGCATGCTCTCTGATGATCTGTATGTGGCTGTGAGTATGTTTAATCAGGATGGTTTTGATTTGCAGGTGTGATATCAGGTGCCCTTCTCTACATTAGAGATGACTTCAAGGCTGTGGATAAGAAGACTGTGCTACAGGTAAAATACAAAAATAAGTGCGTATTAAACCGGATCCGCATCCTCTGCTGCATTATCTTATTATTATTCGAACGGAATTGTTCGTTCCGTTTTGTTCGGTTACGACAATAGCGACAAATAAGATAACGCAAAAGATTAAGACAAAATTATTAGCCGCTAAGACATGGCCAGAATGTACTGCAAAAGATTTTTACCTTACCTTCGAGTGTTTGTAAAAAAGATCCAATCGATGAAATTTCTTTACACGTATTTGTGATTTTCAATTTTCTTTTTGCTTTCACATTATTACACTGTTTTAGCTGTAATTCCTTTTGTGGGTTTTGGCGTTGGGGAAAAGACAAGTATACCCTTAAATTGATTAGTCCTTTGCAAATCAGCAACAGGTTTAGTAACATTTTGAAGTCAACACAATGTCATTTTCCTTAGATGAAGAATCACAATAATATAATGGCTGAATACTACTCTTGCCTAAATAATGTTTTCCAGATCGGTAATTTTAGTCTATTCTTATCAGTTATAACCACCACATAAATAAAGGGTAGTACTACTAAAAAAGCCAAAAATTAGCAAGAAGAGTTTCCTTTTTGTTTTTAACCAAGAAAAATGTAACTTTATTGGGCATTCTTAAATTCTG
Organism: Escallonia herrerae; assembly: GCA_033070095.1. Taxonomy (NCBI): domain Eukaryota; kingdom Viridiplantae; phylum Streptophyta; class Magnoliopsida; order Escalloniales; family Escalloniaceae; genus Escallonia; species Escallonia herrerae. Next base: position 554,590 of record JAVXUP010000040.1, read on the forward strand.
ATTTTCCATTTTAAGTAATATAGTTTATAACTAATCGTGGCGTTAGTTAAGCCAAATTTAGCAACTTAAAAAACTGATAGAATCATGTCTGAGTGTAAATGTGTACAGCACGTGTAGAAAGATACGCGTTAATCATGCATGCATGTCGATAATTTGATAGGAAAGCATCGTGAGCATGGCCGTTGCCGGAGCGATCATAGGTGCTGCAGTGGGCGGGTGGTTGAACGACCGCTATGGAAGGAGAACCGCCATCCTCATAGCTGATTTCCTCTTTTTCATCGGAGCTATCGTCATGGCCACGGCTCCGAATCCTGCTCTTCTCATTGTCGGCCGGGTGTTTGTTGGGCTTGGTGTCGGGATGGCGTCAATGACGGCTCCATTGTACATCTCGGAAGCTTCTCCTGCAAAAATCCGGGGTGCCCTAGTGAGTACCAATGGCTTTCTCATCACCGGAGGGCAGTTCTTGTCTTACCTGATCAACTTGGCCTTCACCAAGGTATGTAACCTAAACTCCATTAACCATTAAACTCCTGATGTGCCTTGTTTGACTAGAAAGAGAAAAGTGAATGTGACAGACTCTACATTAGGATGGAAGATAAAACGTCATTGTAAGGTAGGTTTTGAATGTTGTTTGCTTTCTGATTCTAAAATAAGGTTACATATTTAGGTAACTAAAATAAGGTAAACAGACCAGTTTAGAAAGCCTATTATGTTCTTTGCCAAACAATCTGTTCTTGTGTTCAAGTAATCCTTGTTTGTTAAGCTAATAGCCAACCTATCCACCCTGCTAGAGGCCTATTTGTGGAAAAAAGAGAAGTTTAGTGAAATGGATGGCCAAAATCAAAGGTCACATTGTCTTGCCAAGGCTGACATTTGATAACTGAATGCAAGGCACAGGAAGTGGCCACACAAGAGGAAACATTCCGTAGAACAACTAACAACAGGAACAGCAATGACCATTATGGAGTATTTTTAGCTCTAACACTTGTTCATGTGGAGAGGGGACCTTAACATGTGGAGAGACTAATGTCCCCTCTTCCATGACTTCTGGTAATTGTCACAAGATCTTGGACAGCTAGTTTTGGACTAATTATAGCACAAGTCAAGGCCTACCTAAAGTTGCTACCAACCTGCTAATGATGATGATGAAGTGAAGGTAAACTCAAGTAAACAAATTGTGGGTGTTGAAAATTAGGCACCGGGGACATGGCGGTGGATGCTCGGAATTGCTGGACTTCCGGCTCTGCTACAGTTCATACTGATGTTGGTCCTTCCAGAATCACCTCGTTGGCTGTACCGCAAGGTTTGTTCTCCTCCATCTACTGAATTTCGACTCCAATGTTCTACAACAGCATCGTAATTTTAGCTTCTAACATTATCAATTTTTCATTCAATAACAGGGGAGGGAGGAAGAAGCCAAAGCCATACTGAGAAAAATCTATCCAGCCGAAGATGTTGAACAAGAGATTCAAGATCTTAAGGAGTCGGTAGACAAAGAAAATCAGGAGAGGGCATCTTCCGAGAAGATCAACTTCGTCCAGCTACTGGAAACCAAGACGGTAAGAAGAGGACTCATAGCCGGGGTAGGTCTTCAGATCTTCCAGCAGTTTGTTGGCATAAACACGGTGATGTACTACAGCCCCACCATTGTTCAGTTGGCCGGTTTTGCATCTAACCGCACTGCTCTCCTCCTTTCACTTGTAACCGCGGGACTCAATGCCAGTGGCTCTGTTGTAAGCATATACTTCATTGACAGGACAGGAAGGAAGAAGCTCCTCATCATCAGTTTATGTGGTGTTGTAATCTCACTCGGGGTTTTGACAGCCGTCTTTAAAGAAACTACGTCACACTCATCCGCTGTTAGCGCAATAGAAACCTCACACTTTGCAGCATACACCTGTCCTGATTACAGTTCAGCTGGATCTTCTGCTGTGTGGGACTGTATGAAGTGCTTGAAGGCTTCATCTCCAGATTGCGGATTCTGCGCTTCACCCACAGATAAGGTAAGTCGCCTACCATTTAGACCACTTGCAAGTATATTCCCAAATATGACCTGTAAATCAAATCTTAATGTGGGTGTTCATCAGAAGTGATGCTACTGGGCAGGTGAGTTTAAACGACGCTTTGAACCGCCGAGTCCGGCCAATAATCATCAACCTTACAATAAAAGTTGACGACTCCTACCCCCTATTGGACTCTGGATCAGGATATAATATAGATAAAATTAGGCCTTCTCTCGACCAAAGAAAGTTCCCCAGATGGAATTTCTGTATTCATATTTCACAAGCCCCATCATCATAATCATAATAGTTGTCTCACTACTACTGTTATTACTGCAGCTACTTCCAGGAGCCTGTTTGATCTCAAATGACACAGTGAAGGATGTTTGCCGCGGGGAACATAGGTCTTGGTACACGAGGGGATGTCCAAGCAGATACGGATGGCTTGCACTTGTAGGCCTAGCACTCTACATCATATTTTTCTCTCCTGGAATGGGCACAGTTCCATGGATTGTCAATTCTGAAATCTATCCATTGAGGTATCGAGGAGTCTGTGGAGGTATAGCAGCTACAGCAAACTGGATCTCAAATCTTATTGTAGCACAATCTTTCCTGTCGTTAACACAGGCAATTGGAACTGCCTATACATTCCTTATCTTTGGGGTGATATCCTTTGTTGCCCTGTTCTTTGTCCTCATTTATGTGCCAGAAACTAAGGGGCTTCCAATAGAGGAGGTCGAAAAGATGTTAGAGATGAGAGTTCTGCAGTTCAAGTTCTGGAAGAAAAGGCCTGACACGTCGACAAAGAACCAAGCTTGAACAAACTAGAGTAGGAATGGACATGGAATAGTGTAACATTGGGAAGCCTAAATCTTGAACAGGGGCTCTCGCAGTGCGCTGCTAATCTATCTTACAACCAATAAATGTAGAATTCCTTATATTCAGGAAGTAGGTCCATATGACTTTAAACAGGCAATGCTGAAAGAAGTTTATGGCAAACTCTGAAAAATTCTATTACAGGACAATTAATTACAAGTTCATACGTGTTACCTTAGCACAAAGTCTTCTTTTGATCCACTCAAGCAGTACCTAATCGCTATTCTTAAGCAAGCTATCCTAGTATCCCTTTGTTTCCTCTACCTCTGAGCAACATAACTAACCAATACTTGCTTTGACCAAGTTCCTGAAAACTGGTGAGGGAAAAAAAATTGATTGAAACACTTCTAAAAACTGGAGTTGGCCAATAAAGCACTGCAGAGAAATCTTTTAAAGGTCCAACAGAAATTCAAAGAACGTGGTTTGTCACTGAGATTATAAAGCCCACACCCTTGCACAATTGGTATCTAATTGCTATGAAAGCCATCCCAATTCATATTTTGTCACGTGATGTCATGGTAGCAAAAAGCCTCGACTCAACTTCTCATCCATGTAGTATTCTTCTGCGTAGAAGACAGATACAAGGAGGCAGTATGTAGAAGCATCACCTGCAGTTAGGCTCAATGGAAATAAATGAAAGAGCAAATCTACTTGTCATGCCTCTTTCTTATGCATAGTTGTAGGCCCCAACGCTAAGCAGACAAATATGCCTATATCTTATGCCCTAGAACTATATCAAGTGTTGAGTGTCCGACACGGGTACTTCACGCAAACTGAAGAGTCCATGTAACATAGATTGTCAGTACCTCACAACATATGATACATATCTTATGATGCAACAAGATATAGACATAAACCGGTACAATATCGCATGCGTATGTAAACCTTTTTAGAGAATCCCGGTCAAAACAAGCATGCTCTTGTCAGAGCCGTTGGCTATTGCCTGTATCTTCTCATTTGTACTTCTAGCGCATAAATAAATACTTATGAAGATAAGGGCAATCATAGGCTTCCTTTAAAAAAGAAACAGAAATCAAGTTCACAAGTTCAGTTCTCATTTGTTCTTCATTTTACCCTCTTCAGCAGTCTAAGCCTTTCAACGTAAAACGGCTATCACGTGCATATGTTAATGAAGATAGCGTGCCCATTATTTACAGTCTATAGCAGGGAACCATGGTGGCCGAAAGAAGCCAAAGAGTATCCTATGCTTCCACTGTATTAATCTTAGTGCTGAATCAAAGATGGAGGAAACAAACCCGTGGCAGTGCTTAGCACGAGTAATTTGTTAGTCAGGATCAACATCTTTTGAGATACATCCTGATATGCAAGATGGGACCTAGAGTAATCAACTTTGTCAAAGAGATTACTACACTTGACTATTAGATGCACGTTAATGTCTGATATCAAGATGTGGCAATCTACAGAATAGACAAGGAAAAGGTTCTCACTTGCAACTAAGAAAGAAGAAATCATCCAAATGCCCATTATGCAGCAGTCCTTTTTCGACAATACAACAGAGAATCACAAAAGAGTATGGCATGAAAAGCCCCAAAACAAGAAGGGGTTCATACCTCAGGCAACATGCTCTGCAAGACTAAGAATCTTGACATGTTTTTTCTTCCTTAGCTCGTGCGGGACTGGTCCAAATACCCTGGTTCCAATGGGCTCGCCTTGTTTGTTGACAAGTACGACAGCATTGTCATCAAACTTAACCTCGCTCCCGTCGCACCGGCCCCGCTGCATCGCAGCACGTACAACGACACCATACACGACAGCTCCTTTCTTCACTTTGCCACCTGGTTGGGCCTCCTTTACTGATGCAATTATTGTGTCTCCCAATCTCGCTCCTTTCTTCCCCTTCAAAGCTTGGATGCACATAACTCGTTTTGCCCCCGAGTTGTCAACCACCTTGAGATTTGTCCTCATCTGTATGAAAGTTCTTTGTTGCTGTTGGAAGTGCAAAGGAAACCAAGTCACTTGTATCAGTGAGCAGCACGATTTTCTAGCCTCTATATGAGAAGAGTCAAGGTTCCTTTGTTACAGCCGTATAAAAGTAGACTTCAGTTAGAAAAGTTGTTTTCATTCTGTTTCAGTATAGTAAAGAAGGTAGCTTGAAAGCAGGATACGACTGTTTCTAGGTAATTATGGAATTCGGATGATAAAAGAAGAAACAACAGTAAAGCAATGTCATGATATACATAATACGGTATTAAGTTATGGAGGTAAAGCTCGACTTTTAATGAAAGGCATAGGTGTAGTTTACAACATAATCCCCACTCCTTACACCAACCCTGGCCCCAGGGCTGCTCGGATGGCCATTCTTCAGCAGAAATTTAAGTTTCATCTGTTGACGACTGCATGTACTTTTCTCATTCAAATTTAGCAAGATACCACTGAAGATGATTGAGAAAACTACAGCAGCTTTTAATCTATTAACTTCCCGACCATTATTTATTATCCAAAGACAACCACCAAGTTTCAGCCTCAAAACCATCCGCCACTTCACACATGAGATCTTAGATTCTTTTTAAGGTCCAAAATTGTAGAAAGCTTAAAAGCATTTTTGTCTTAGCAGCACGATCCCAGAACAAAATCATTGATGGCTATCAAAATTTATAATGAGAAATAATACTTTGCCAAGCTCTCAGTGACACCAGACCATAGTTATTAAAGGCCCAGGCGCACCTAAGGCGCAAAGGGCTCCGGAGCCTAGGCACAAGGCGCAGGCGCGCGCCTTTTCGAAGTGAGGCACAAAATAAAAATAAATAGATATTAGTACATTAAGCCTATAAAAGCACATAATAATTTTCTGAACATGGTAATTTAACAAAGTTTGAACACTAGAAAAAGTTTCAGATGTAATGAGAAGTAGTTGATGCTAACTAAATAGGACAAAATCATCCTTATCATTAGTGAAGGCAAAAGCAAGAATGTTTTTCCTCAAAGGGAAATCATAAGCTCCCAGTCTGGAAAAGATTCCTCCTCAATTTCATCTTCTTCGTCTACAAGATAAAGTGAAGGAGTATATTTACTTAAAAAGAGTAACAATTGGAGACGAGACGCTAGCACAATGAACAACAATACGGCAATCGATTGATCAAGGATTTGAGGTTTTAGATTTTTTTTTTGTGATTTAGATATTGATTTATTAAGTAATGAAATAAAGAATAAAAAATGATAAAAGGTTGAGATGATGCCATGACGAAAAACTAAAAAATTAGGATTTTTGGGGTTTTCTTTGCGCCTCCACCACCGCCTTGCTCCTTGCGCTTGAGCGCCTAGGCGCGAGCCTTTTCGAAGGGGCTGCGCCTAGCCCTAGGCGGGACGCCTGGAGTGCGCCTTACGCCTAGGCGTACCTTTGATAACATTGCACCAGACCAAAGTAATTGATAGTTATGAAAATTCATCATGAGCAATAACACTTTTGTCAAGCTCTCAGGGATACCGCGGGTAATTATAGCCTCTGTAAGACCCAAAAATAACTAGTAATTAAATTATTATTACTATGTTTAGGGCATCTTTGCAAATTTAATTATTTTTGGGGTATTTTGAAATAAGTAATGAATATTTAGGGGTCTTTTAATTATTTACCAATCTTAGAGACTTTTAAGGGTTAGCCAAATCTGTTTGCGATATATTTAGTTTTGGTTATAGAAAAATAGAAGAAGAAAAAAACTAGGATTTTGGAGGATTGCAATCTTCTGTGCACAATTGCTAAGATTCTTGAACTCACTTTTGATTATTAGGATGATTTAGATGATATTAGAATTGTGGTTGTTAAGATTTTAACGTAAGTGGGTTAATTATAATATCTAGGTTTTGAGGTTTTCGGAAGCAATCGCAATTTGGTAAAGACTATTATTATATAGATTTGAGGTAAGGGTTAAACTTTTTACGTCCTTTCTTGTGAGAATCGTTTGGTAATTCCGTTTTCGAACAGGGCAAAATCAATTTAATCATTACCCATTGTATTGCTCTGTGAGGCGTGATACTATTTTACTGTTTATGTCTCTTATTCACCCATGACCGCTATTGTTTGAATCCGTCGTTTATAATATAATTTTATGTGCCTTTAGGTAACGTCGCTAGCACTCTTTATTAAACCGTTCTTTGTTATACTGTGAAGAAACCGGCTCCCATTCCTTATTTTACTTTGTTTGTCAGACTTGTCCTTTCCTTCCTGAAAAAAAAAGGGGGGAGGGGGACCATCATTGCTTCAGGCTTTCAGCCAAGTTGGGCGTGAGAACATGTGGTTATGTGCCATGTGGCATCACTTGAATGGTGCACATACTTTTGTAAATCTTTTACCCATATTTTGTTATTTCAAAAAAAAATATATGTGATCATTCAAACTCGGATTCTAGCGATTCAACTTCCGTTGAATTCGTTTCTTCATCCTCTTTGATTCAAGTTTAATATCGAATATATTCTGAAATCGTTAAGTTACACTACTTGAAAGACCAAGTTTTGATGTTTTGCGGTTCTGATGCGTTTGAGATATTTTGAAGTCCATTGGACCCCTTTAAATTGAACTAATGTTAGAACCTTTACGTACTTAGGTTAACGTGATGCCATGACATGATATGGCTATTACTACCGGTATGCAACTTTGAACTTAGAACCTTCGTGTGCTTAGGTTAACGTGCTTTACAATCACGTATTGCGTGATTGCATCGTATTCGATTATTAGTTCAAATATTCGAGTGTGACACTTTGACTTTGATTTGATCTTTGATACGGGTTAATATCCATTGCCGTGCTAGATTATTTTTCGGCTATGCAATTTGTTTCCATATGTTTCTTTTTGACTCAGCTACATGTTATTAATTACCTACGTTGTATTCTGTGGATGTGTTTGCGTGATCTTTGCTGGGCTTTGTGCTCAATCCCCCCCCCCTCCCCTCCCATTTCAGGTAATTAAGCTGAGACAAAGGTAGAAGAGTTAGCTATATGCGTGAGCTTGGAGTTGTTCTTTAATTTTTAGACTTCTTTAATGACTTGAAAATAAGAGATTTGTAATAGTTTTGATAAGTGACTATTGAGAACCCCACAAGTTTGGGAGGTGATTATTGATATTAGAATTCAGCTGCAATTATTAGACTTTGTTGGTGAACGCAATTATTTTTCATTGGGATGTGATTTAGAGCTCTGATTACCTCTGTCGAGGTTATATTTTTGTAAAATATTCGATGTATATATTTCTCGTAAGCAGGAATATTTTGAAATAGTATGTGAAGGTCTGCCTCCGGGTCGGGGGCGTGACAACCTCGACATGAGCAACATAAGGAAAGAGAAAGTACAAATTCTTTGCAGTCGCATCAGGGCAAGAAATTGATAACCCCCCCCCCCCCCCCCCTGCGGAATGCACAGTGAAAGCACAGATGTTGGTTAAGGGGCAGCCAAGTGCATGAAGCTCCAAATTGCAGGCGCTGGGGAAAGTTGGGTGTGCAGCCTTACCCTTACTTATGTGGGTATGCAGGTCACAATGGAGCACTTACAATCGCGCCAATGCTCAACCTTGCAGGTTAACGAAGCTTGATAGGAAGGTTGATTAAAATAACAGACTAACCTGATATAATGCACTACTACATGTCATCTCATGTGACACCCTTTCTACACCCAGAGGATTGCTGCTGAGGCCCGTCAACAGGGAACGGCCAGCTAATTTGGTTTCAAATTGCAAAATATGAGACACAATTAGTCAATCAGGCAGATTAATAGAAGCAGGGAAAATAAGAAAGTGGTGAAATATGTAACGCCGGAGATAATCATAATGAAGAAAATATCTCTGATGAAACTCTAAAGGAAGTGGTTACATATGCCGTAAAATGTTTATTTTTACACCTAAATAAAAATAGTTGACCAGGCAATAACATGCCAGACATACACAGGCAAAGAGTGGAAAAAGGCAAGTTTCATGAGTCATAGCAAACCACACACTAGGTACCATTTCCACTTTCACATCTTGATGTATAAAGGCATTTCATCCTTTTCAGCAAAACTTGCTACTCACATTTCTATATCTCCCTTATTTTGCAAACTTTTACTCTTTCCTTATCTGGATTCTGGAATCCTTTTCCCTTAGTTCCTGATAAACAGAAATCATTTCCTTCTTCCGAAAAAGTGAGTTTTTAAGTTCAACACTAAACCGTAGAAGTTCGTAATAATATCACGGATGCTCAACCATACATAATTTACTTGAGCCCAAGTCCAAGTATTATGAAACAACATGCAGACATTTGATAACCTAAAATCTCTGTGAAGTGACATTGTACAAACTAGCTGGCAGAGCGGTTCCTCAATAAAGAACTTACTTAATGAGTACAAGTAAATTTTTTTGGCTGATTTCCAGTAAAATCTGCAATTTATATGCTTTGCATGATACGTACCAACATTGGACAAATCAAGAATGCATTCTGACATGACAACATTCCGAAAAGACAGTCCACCAACTTATGCTTCTTAGGGACAACTTTCAATGTAACACTCCTAATTCCACCAATATTTCTCGGCAATTTGCAATGGTAGTCATCAATTTAAGGAAACTTGTACAACAAAGTCAGAAGTTGGTAATATTGGCAGAAGACTTGATAATTTAGGCACATAATGCAGAAAAACTGTTACAGGCACATAATGCAGAGCTCCAAACAATAATATAGAAGGAAGAAAAATGATTTACTACATCACAGGCCATTCTCATAATTGAAATAAAATAAAACTGTCAAAGCATTGATGAGACAGCTTTCCCATGTTTGTCCCAAGAAATCTGGATGATTATGTCAAAGTTGCGGTGTTCTTGCTTAGAACATGAAGTTTCAATATGCACTTCTATTAACTAAAAGTTTCAGCATCACTCAAAATAAGTAAAGCAAAAAAAGAATTTACATATGGCAGAGTCACAGTTACAAAAGAATAGTTATGCATTTATATATATCAACATGTATTTCTTTTGCTTATTCAGATTTCCCGCAAATTTCAACCTCGATCCATCACAACCACAGGTGTTTGGTTTGATCAAAAACCACCATGACTTGGAATATTTTGAGTTGGCTTATTGTGCCAGGGAAAACTAATAGAAAAACGAATTTTTTTTCTTTGGTTTCCTTTTCCTCAATTTGGTCAATGCTAATGATAAAGAATATTACATCATCAAGGTACAGGACAGTTTCCTAGTGAACCAGTCAACCAACTGTACTGCTATTTGCCACAGCAGAATATTCTTCAGTGAGCATGCCACGATGCAGGTTAGAATGAAGTTTTGCAGGCCCCACGATTCATTCTAATGAGGAACACTTACAATTGGCTTACACCATGTGAAGCTGAAGTGAGTTCTACACCTAAATGCATACCTTAAGTAAATTGCTAAGGTACATGACTCTAAAGAGACCTGAGCAAACCATTTTGACATGGTTTCCTAATTCCAGTGACATGTACACTATCTTAACATAATGAATTCATATTTAGTACATTACATACATGTCATGCTTATGAATTTTTGTATTCTACTCCATAAAAACTAATATCTTTTTCAGTAGATACTATTTTGCCTCACCCTGTGCTCCCCACAAGCACCCTTCTCCAATACTTCTCGCAAGTCCTCAGGGGGGTCTTCGAGCAAGTAAAGTCCTGGGTTCTCATGCAGTCATGCTTAATTCTCTTTGTGAATATGTTCACACAGATATTACTTTCTTGCCAAGTGAATACAATCTAAAGCCAAGTTCTTCGTAATCACATCAATAGCCTCAAACGAATCAGACTCGAGCACAATCTTAAGAAATCCTTTCTGCCACCAGATCAACAAACCTTTCAATATGGCCCATAATAAATATTCCATCTAACAGAACCTTGTAACCTTTTTTTCGTCAAGCATCTTCTCAGAAGTTAATATGTGACGTTGGGGTGTTTAGTAAGAACTTTTTTCCTAGATCTTTTATGCTCCACCCGACCTACCTTTCTTCTTTTCATTTTAGCACAACAACCACTAACGTGCAACATGGGATATCTAATTAACACTTACGTATGTATACTGATGAAACAGTTCAACAGCGTTGAGGAAATGGCATTATTGCTTTTAAGGAAATTGATCAACATGTTTACATAAAAGTAAGGCCAATAGTATTTAGGAAAGAGGAGGTCACCTAGTGCACAAGGCTCTTCTTATAACCTTATGTTGTATGATACAAATAGATACACACTTTACAATTACAAGTTTTATGTTTTCCTTGCTGAACAATTTCAGTAAGATGGAAAGAAGAAAGGTATGCAGTTCTGTTTAGTTTTCATCTGAATCAAATAATCAGAGAAGTGCTTGTCCTAAAGTTATTTCCCTGAAAGGATACTCTTGGATAACTTAAGCAATCAAATTCTAAAAGGCTTCAGAAGTGTTGCTGCTAAACTAGCATTTAGTCCAGGACAAGATTGACCAGAGACAGACCTTTAATAACTGAGGTAAAAGTTAAAGCTCGCCATCTAAAGTACACTAAACTCAGCTTCACCAAAACCTGAACACTTATCAAACACCTAAAACTGCACACCTGCATAGGACTTTAGAACCTAAAATGTTCACAATTTACTCAAAACAGAACTGAATCCTACTTCTGATCCTCTTGTGGATAGTTGTTCAGAAAAACCATACAAAGAACACATGACTTCATTTCTTTTGTATCTTTCTTGAATCAAGCAAGTCTGATACTTCAGGAAGGAAAGAGAAAGGACCAATAGCTGTCATTAAAAGCTTCCAAGTATGTACAGTAGGCAAGGCATGTTGAAAACTGTTTTCAACTAGAATCTAGACAAGAATAGACATCATGAATACCAAAGTGTCACAAACTCACAATACCATCAAATGATTAAGGAGTGCAAGCCGATACCAAAAATATAAGCTAGAAAATCACATACCACGATACCATTTAGAAGCGGAAGATGCAGCCATCTTTGCGCTTAGATCTTACGCCAACGTGAGTAGCGATCCCCTAGTATTCCCTATTTGAGAGAATATCAACGCCGTCAAAAACTTATCACCCAGAGAAAGCAAGGGGAGTCACACACGATTTGTTAAATCCAAAAAAGCAACTTCTTCTATGAGCCAAAATAAATCACCAAATGCCTCGAAACTTAGTTATCGTGTCTATAGGAGAACTTGGAGTCACAAGTCATTTAAAGCCTCAAGCGAAGGAAGAAAAACAAAAAGAAGAGGCTTAATATCTTAGGACCATGAAGCCTAAACAATGCACTTCTTTTCTCCCCTTTATTGATAATTATGAAGCATTATAGTCACACTTCATGGGCACATATATAACAGCATGTTCTGCCACATTTAAAGCACGAAAAACAAGACTTAACACTGCTTACGCCTTTAGAGTTTACACTGTGATCTCAAAACAAGGCAATCAACTGTCCCTTGGTTCCACAACGAGGGAACCGAGCCGGAGCAGATTTAAGGTTCCAAGGCTGGAGCATTAACAGTAAAGAAGGTTGGCTTGAGTGCATATCTGACTTGTGAAGTTCTGATGCGAGATTTTTGGCAAATCCATCACTAACACAACATGATTGGCACGTGATCTAAGCATTTACGCAGTCAGTATATTTCATGGTGCTTGGTGTAATAATTGTATTTTAACCAGCTCATCTCACATGAGTAGGCTAAAGTTCATAACTGCAAGATATCCACCAATTGCCACAACTCTCGAGTCACGAAACGAGAGTCGAACTTGTCCCACCATTGGTAGGCATTTTTGAATTACTTACAGTTGGAATTACAGGTGCTGTACCTACAATTCTAGAGTTCATAAAAAGAAAAAACAATCAAGCACTACATCAGCACTTGTGGACAAAAGGGCAATATATTCCAACTCGAGTATAGAAATATGTATAGCTCGGTCTACATTCATTGTTCTTTTTTATGCCTTCCTAATTACGCTACTACAATGTCTAAATCGAACAGATTGCAAGTGATTCTTTGCTAAATTGTTCTCTTCTCCGAAAAGATCAAAAATATTGCCTCCCAGTGGAAACAAAATTCATACATTTACATATACAGCAAATAGCTAAGCTAATACACACAGATTTTTTCCTCTTTCAGATATATTCACAAGTAAACAGGTCAGTTCGGTTCATGCTACTTTTCTTTTTTCTTTTTATTTATAATTACGCCACTACAAAGTCTAAATTTAAAGTTTATACAAGATTACAAGTGATTCTTTTCTACACAACTCTTGTGTTCGCGCAAATTATATTTCCTCTCAATGGGCCATATAATGAATACACTAACATATACAAGAAAAAGCTTATAACCATAGACTTGTATGATTGCAGTAAATGTGGGCACTCAGATAATCTGGCATAAACATCAAACTAAAGTCATCTATTTCACAGTCCATCTACATTTTCCAACATAGGTACCAACATAATACTCCGTGCATTCCATACTGTTTGCCCCATTTGACTCTTTACAAGAAGCCAAATGGGGCAAACCTCATGGAACGGAGGGAATGTATGCATACAATACAAGCTGAACAGACCCAGAGAGACCCAAAAGAAAATTGTGCTGGGAACCCAAATTTGAACTCGAACATCTACTTTTTGCCAATTTCTCAAACAAACACGGGCTTTCTTCGTAATTTGAACCTAATTCAATTTCAAGCCCTATAAAAGTGATTATTTGCTACGTACAATGTCTTTAACAGAGTGGTGACATAGTGACATAGGTACAGTCGTATATGTTCAAATGGAGAGAGAGAGAGAGAGAGAGAGAGAGAACCTTGGCACGGAGGTGATGTTGGAACTTAAAAGTGAGGAAAATTGAAAAGCATAGAACTTAGGGGCGCCTGTTAGTACCATTTTCATTTTTAGTTTTTCTTATTCAGGTAGGGCGGGGGCGGGTCCTGTTTTCTTTGGCAAGTTCTTTCGCCCATGGCATCGATCGATCCTCGAAAGCGATAAATTGTACTCAACCTCCTCAAGTTTAAATCATTTCTTTACTTATAATTATAAGTTTAAATTTAATAGCATCACCACGTAGCACTCTAGCATATTTTAAAAAAAAATTAATTGGACTTAAAATTATATCTTCGTTCTAAAAAAGGTGAATTGTTAATCTACTTGAGGGTTAAATATGTCTTTTCAAGATAAACACACGTCGAAACACGCCCACATCCCACGAAAGTTGTCGTCCACCACTTCCTCCCACCACCCATACCGTGGAGCCTCCCCTATTTCCCTATCACCCACCAAAATTTGCACACATAGAAACACACACACCCACCCCTGGTAGTGCACGTCCACCATCGCACAACACCCACCACACTTCTCCCAAACCCACCCACTAGCGCATAACCCAATCTACGCACACGTACTCCGGAACACCCACCCACACGCGGTGGTTCCCACATGCGGTGGTGCGCCACCCCCCCATCAGTTACATATATTTCTTCCTTGATTAGTACTAACCATTCTCGATCTGGTGATTGATAGGGGATCAAAGATGGGAACGGGGGAACCCGACCGAATGCACTAGTGGTGGCCAATGCAGGTGGAGGACCGTGGTATTACGTGGTGGTTCAATTATGAGGAATGGGATTGAGGAAGGGGATGGGGTTGACATGCGTAGGGTGTTAGTGGTTCAGGGTTGGCAGGGGTTCCCGCGACCTTGTGGTAATGGGAAGGTGTGAGTATTGGGTCTGCCGGCAACTTTTTCGGTGGGCGTGTGGGTGTGTTTGTCTTTAAAAGACAAGCCTACCCTTCAAGGTGGACGTACGTCACCTTTTTTTAAACGGAGATACAATTTTGGATTGAATTAGACCTAATTTCAAATGTTAGGGTATTATTTGATACAATTGAAATCATAGAATTATAATTGGAAAAACAATGTAAACATAAAGGGGTTTACGGTAATGTACCTCGTTGTGAGGTCAATTTTATTATTTTCACTAAATATACAATTTTTGTTCAAACTTGTATTAGTGACTATTTTTTTAACACTCTAAAGTACAAAAAAATGTCAACATAGCAACACTTGTCTCATTTTCAAAGGTTATAAGGTAATGCTTCGCACAAAAAGGTCATACATTTTTAGCTCACACATTCAACAGAAATTGTGAATATTCAAAAGTATCGTTAGCTAAATATGTTATTTAAAAGGCACTTATCAAAACTCAACAATCGACAATTATATATGTGCTTCTTCTGCATTTTGTGACTGGTGTCCCCGTACCCAATGAAGAATATTTTGAAAGCATTCAATTTCTCAGTATCTCTTCCAAACGAATTTATATTGAAGTACTTCTTTACATTTTTCTGATGTGGTACTCTATCTCTTCAAAAAGGGATTTTGGTAAAATTGGGCTTTGATGGTCTACAAATCACTACCGTCATAGACACTGGTCTACAAATCACTACCGTCATAGACACATATTCATCTTGCATTTCTCATCTCGATCTAAGGTTGCGATGGACGTGCTCTTGAGCTGAATTACGAAAAGTGGTGATGGACAATCTCGCCCAAAACTAATAGTAACTCTTATTTGTGTCAAATAGCTTCATCTCGATCGAAGCCTGTGATGGAGATGCCCTTTGCTGAATTATAAAATCCCAGACAGATTAGGAAAAATATGAGAATGAACATGCCTCCCCTTAAACAGATAATTGCACCCCTCTCTCTCTCTCTCTCTCTCTCTCTCCCCTTCCCTCGCCCCCTCATCTTCTCTCTCCTCACATGGCATTCTACAATATGCTCATTGCACTAAATTGGGAAAAAGGTGGCGATCGTCAATAAAACCCAACAATACGAAATAGGCGATAATGTACAATGCCTCCCGGACGTACTTTCAGTGTACTTTTGTTACTTTATCAAAAAAGGAATCTTGTAGTACTAAAACGCATCATGCTATAGATGTGTGCTTTTACTATTGTGAAACCGTTGATATCATCATGCTCATGTAGCACCATCAGGAGAAGGTCGAGATATACTCTTGGGCGACTTGTATATATGTCTCATTGGGTTTAAAAAGTCAATTTAGAGTTGATTTTAGCTTTACTTAGAGAAATCACTATGGATGCCAGCAACTTTGCAAGACTGCAACAATATGGAAGAGTTTTGGAGCTTGATCTTTGAAATTGGGTGTTAAGGCACATAAACAAAGGAGATTGTAGTGAGGAAGAACTAGCATGTTTTTATTATTCCAAATGGGACACTGTTATATGCTTGCACCACAAAAATTTAGTTGAAAAGCTACTAATTAATATAAAGTTGAATGAGCTGCTCAATGTGAAGTTGCATGGTTGATTCATATAGAAGAAACTACACTTAACTTTTTTTGTCTCCCAAATGTTTATCGAGGTCTTTCTGGTGCATTATGCTAGCTGGAAATAAAGGCTAGTAATTTCGTCATTAATGGTGTATTATTGGGCTACAACTTGGATCGGTCATGGTTGGTTTAACTTATCTAGTCCAAGAAGGTGGGCTTTTAGCCCAATCCAACCAAAGAATTAAGAAAATGGGTCGGTTGTGTTGGTTCGGTTCGAAACTGGGTTGGTTTCGCAAGGATTGATAAACTCAACTCCTATATGATCAATTCAACTCTATCAGTTATATTAAGATGATGGAGTTTTGTTTATATTTGAATACATATCAACCATAAGTTTATGAAATAATTCTTAGCCAAAAATATATGGCTTTCACTATCTTTATGGTAAGCCAAATATTGGCCATATTTTTTCATGGGACTCATGACCAAGAAAGTGGCTACATCTTTAGAATTAATCAAAATTGCAAGAATAATAAGGCTATTTTAGAAGATCTTATACTAGAGTGTTAGAAAGTAATTTTAAGCATCAGAGCTTAACTTTTTAACTTTTATATTCTATGGATAATTGTATAAAATACCCATGTGGTTTGGGGTAGTTGCAAAAAGACCCCTGGATTTATAAAAATTGCAAAAAGACATTTAAGCTTAAAAAAATGTTACACCTGTCAACTCTTGTAACGGAATGAAAAAAAATATCTAAATTGTCCCTCCATATAAACTGTAATTGTAATTGTACATCTTGGGTTTTTCTTTTGTATAAATGATGTTGGAATTAGGCAGGGGCACAGGGGTAGCTCGTGGTAGTGGATCAAGATGGTGGTGCCAGCGCAAGTATGGGTTGCTGGCGGGCGGCGATGCTGGTCATGGTGGGTGAACAGGCCTAATGGGAGCGCCTAACGGGACTTGATCGAAACCCTAATTGCAAATTAAGGGTTTTTCCCCCCAAATGGTCTTGGTTTTGAATAGGCTAGGGTTTTGGTTGTTGAATCAGGTTGGTGACAGCGGCGTAATTGGCTAGGGTTTATGGCGGGGCAATCGGCGAAGCAATTCAATAGGGTTGATGACGGGTTTGGCGACAACGCAAGTCGTTGGGGTTGATCGCCGGGCTAGCGGCAATGTAAGAGGTAAGAGGTAAGGGAGATGATGGGGATGGCGACGCAGAGTTCACGGTGGGTGGAAAAGACTGGTGGTGGCAACGAACTTGGCTCCAGTTGATGAAGGCATTAGCAGCGACGGCTGTAGGGCTGGGTGGTGGCCGAAATGGGCGACAGTGGTGGTAGATGTGGCTGAGTGGGGGTGGCAGCTTGGGTTTTGGTTGGTGAGGTGGTGGCTAGGGTTAGGGTTTGATTAAAATGGAGAAGAAATTGGGACTTGGGTGGGAAAGGGAAAAAAAAAGGGTAATTTAGTCTTTTTAATTTTATTAAAATGTATCAAACGCATTTTATAATAAAGTGAATATCATTGTCCGTCAATTTGGACGGTTTCTCTAACGGTTACAACAGAATTAATACCACAGGAGGCCATTTGCAATTTTTGTAACTCCAGGGATCTTTTTGCAACTATCCCAAACCACAGAGGTATTGTATACAATTATCCATATATTCTATATACAAGAGATAGATTAAATAACATGTGCAATTTACAAAGAATAAATTCAAATTTGAAGTAGAATAAAACATTGTTATTTTCTAATACATATCTAACTTTCTCAATGAAAAAAAGATATAAGAAACATGTTAATCTTACAAAACTCATGATAAACGAATATAAGCCAATAATTGTTTTTGATGGGTGCCTGTCTGGCGCCGACCAATAAAAGAACTCATGTTTTTATGATCAACTAAATTCACAAGAAGAATAAGACTATTTAGAAACCTTGTAGCAAAATTATGTATGCTCTTTATAAAATGTTAATGGCCGTTTGTCTTGTGTTATATAATATGTATTAACACAATACATAAAGCTTTTTGTAGTATTTTGTGAACCGACTAAAACTTCCTTCAAATTTTAAGGATAGTTTTTCATATGACTTAGGTTTTCTTAATGATTCTTGATCACGTTACATAACCTGTCACTGTCACGACCTAAACCTACGGGTGAGCTAGGTCAGTGACCGGTCGCAAGCCCACTAAGCCTCGACCAGGGCTCTGTCAAGCCTACTACCACCCGTACATTAGATTTATAACCAAATAGTAATTCTAAACCATTTACAAGGTTATCAAAATCATACTTATGGATTACCTCAAGGTACGTCTCTAATACATTCACATTATTCAACTAACAAAAATAATTAGAACTCTATGGTGATCTAAGCTCCGAACAATTCTAAAAAATATAGAAGTAAAATACTACAACGTCATCCAAATATTATTAATGTCCTAAGAGGACTCCAACCCCCTAACAACCATCTCCAGCGACTCCGTCCTTGTGATCATCATGAATGTCGGGTTCAACTATGTAGTCACCTGAAAAATTGTAAAAGAGTAAGTCAGAGGGCCTAATAAGGAAACATACTATGTTCCAAAGTAATTTTTGATTTTTTCTTATAACAATCCATGGTTCATTCGGTTTATAATTGGTAAATATTTTCACAAGAAATACTACACACACACATACATATACATATATATATATATATGTGTGTGTGTGTGTATATGTGTGTGTGTATACACACACATTTATATATATATATATATATATATATATATATATATATATATATATATATAATGAGAGCAAATCATATTTACAAAAATAAACTCTTCTAGAACTATAGAATAACAACCGAATGGAAATCAACGAATATTATTCAAATTCTTTTCACGGTTTGCTGCGGTCAGCGTATGGTCCCACTGATCAGGACCCGAAATCCCACACCCTTCTCCAGAATAAACATTATTATGGTCGCTGGGACAAATCACGAGCAATAATACTATGCGTCAACGTACGGTCCCGTTGTCTAGAACCTGAAATTCAACTTTCCCTCGTTGGATGTAGTGCACAGGAACCAAAAATAACAACTATTATAACCATTCAAACTGGGTTCACAATAACCAGACATGATGCATTTCATGCCAATTTGTTTATGTTCTCCTAAAAGCTTGAAACAAAAATAGTTGCACTACTATAAACCTTCAGTTCGTATGTATCAATTTATATGTATATAACATTGATAATAAGGTATAAGCGGAACATATCACTAATACTTTCTTGGATTGCTAACCGAGTTTTATCCTTTGGTCGTGAGTCTGTCCTACCCTCGATTAACAAGGATTTCAATTCACGACGTTCAATTATGCCTGATTACTAAATTCACCCCCAAGTACGTAAAATTACCACCAAAGTACCTCCCGAAATTGTGTAAAATTACCAAAATTCCCGACACCTAATGTACCTTTACACACCCAAAACTAACCCAGGACATCCTTTTAAATGAATAAGTGAGTTTTTTTTCGGACTAAAAGGTCCCTCGGGATATTTTTCTCTCAAAATCAGAACCCACTCCTTAAATTAGTGCTATAGGCCCTATTTCAAAAGCATAACAATCGGCACTGGAATGCCGTGAAATTTCAGGCACTCAGGCATCTCAGTAAAATAGAGTTACTATAAGATTTTCGGCTGAAATTACGTTCATGTGCTATGTCAAATAATTTAAAAGCCTTTTTTTTAATTGAAACCATTTCATGCCTAGAAAAATTCCTGAAAATTCCACGATGTAGGTTTCATAAAAATAAGAGAGGTTTTAGTTTTGCACTTTGCCTAAATCAGTCTCTAAAGAACTCTTAAAAATCCCAACATGGACTGCTAGTTAAAATTTGGCCTAATGCCAAAACTCTACCATCAGCTTTACTCCCAGTATAACTTTAGTACCTAACTTTGAAGGTGCGTCAAAGAAGTACCCAACTTTGAAATAGCATACCAAATCAGTACCTTGGCTGACGGATGACGGATGCCTTTAAAAACTCCGGGGATAAGACTGTCATAATAAATAAATAAAAAAAGGACATAAAGTTGTTCCACAGCCACGTGGATCGTCCTCTTTTATGTTTCCAATGCAAATTAATTTTTGAATAGATGCTCTCTTTTTTCTTCCCCCCCCCCCCTCTCACTCTCTCATGCAAACCCGTCTTCTTCTTCCTAATACTTTTAAATTGAAACCAAAAGCTGAAAACCCAGATGAAATTTTTACCATCTTCTTCTTCCCAATACTTTCAAAATGACAAAACTAATTATCAAGATTCTACCATAATGATTTATATTGGACTTATTCACGTGATTTTGCTTATTGTTGGATTTAGAGATCTTCAAGAATATTTGGACTACCAGATCAACAACAAAAAAAAAGCAACTTTTAGTGCAAATTCCATATCAAAAATCCAACACATGAATCAGAGTCCAAGATACCACTGAGAACCTGATCAACTCATGATTATTTTTCTCATATACACGTTCTGATGGCAAGGATTTGTTGACAAAAAGTACCCCACAAGAAAACTAAATTAAACCCATCTCCAATTTCTTTAATCTCCATTGCAGAAGCTTTTATTAATAAAGCTTCATTTTTGGTCAGCAACAGTCAGCATGAAGTTTTGAATTTGCCATATAAGGTTTGACAATTATGACTTTGTTTATGGGTGGAAATGGTTGCAGCTTGTTGATAATATCCTTTTTTTCCTTTATCCAAGTTTATTATGCAAGGATTCTAGATCTAAAGAGGAAGTTTTTGTTATAACCATAAACTGCTATTTAACAAATTAAACCTCCTCATTTTCAATAATCTTCTAACATGGGCATGAACCCTGTGTGTGTGTGTGTGTGTGTGTGTGTGTGTGTGTGTGTGTGTATACCCATGTATATGCATGTGGTGTTGCCATATAATTGAGAGATTTTAGAGGTAAAGAACAAGATTTTTTGATGGGTCTGCATGACAGAGAGAGACAGAGATAGAGAAAAAAGAAGAAGAAAAATAGAGAGAGAAAGTTTATGATGGGTCTGCATGAGAGAGAGAGAATGAAAAAGAAGGGGAGAGAGAGAGAAGAGGAGAAGAAGAAAAGAAAGAGGGAGTGTGTGACGGGTATGAGAGAGAGAGAGAGAGAGAGAAGAGAAAGATAGAGAGGAGAATAATAATAAATGTGCATTGGAAATGTAAAAGAGGACAATCAATGTGCATTGAAAAGGTAAAAAAGGACCGTCCACGTGGCCATGGACAGCTTTGTGTCTTTTTTTAATAATAACAGTCCTACCCCTCAGACTTTTTAACGGCATCCGTCGACTGTCAGCTGAGGTATTGATTTAGTATGCTATTTCAAAATTGGGTACTTCTTTGGTGCACCTTCAAAGTTGGGTACTAAAGCTATACTGAGTGTAAAGTTGAGGGTACAATTCTAGGATTAAGCCTTAAAATTTCACCTTTAGCAATATTCTTGGACACTATTCAATTCTTCTTCCCTAAGAAACCCTGACCCTAATTTGCCTTTCTCTCTTCTTGAGCATCACACAATGCCACCACCTTACGGTGGCCACCACAATTGCTGCCCTACAGCAACCCCATTGTCTCTCTATACCACCTCAAGCCATCACCAACAAACCCTAACCCTAATTCTTTTATATCTCTATTTCTACACTCCAGTCACATCACATGTAATGCCCCAGAAATCCGGAGCTCCGCCGCCCCAAACTCCCAGGTCGTTAACCTACTGGATCACATCAAACCTGTCCAATCCTGTACACAACCACATACTACAAAGCATCTAATCGAATACCGGCTTGAATTCTTCAAAATACAAGATTACAACAAAACCTGCTCGAACTAAAACTATTAAAACCTAGGTTCTTTTCAAACTTGAATCCCTAAAGAATGAATCATAGTACAGACCCACGCAGGGGTCTCACTACACTGTAGTGGCAGCTTACCAGAACCTCACATGGATTCTAACCCATTCCCGAACCTGCTACAGCTCATCATCACCTGCAGAAGGGAGCCAAATGAAGAGTGAGCTTTTGAGAGCTCAGTAAGGTTGTACAAGGACTAACAAAGAATTACCAGACGATTCCAAAGAATCTAACCGACTAAAATTTCCAGAATGCTTCAAACGGTCAAAGACTCAATGATTTCCAAAAGGATTAAAGTTCATTAGAAATAAATACCCAAAATAAAAAAACAAGTATAATGGCTTCCAAAACGATCCATAAAATATCATCTTTAAAGCCATCATTCCAAAATACAGTGATGGTTTTCCAAAGGACAAGAACAAATTATTTCAGAGAATACTTTCCAGTCATGTCCGTAACAGTCACGGCATTGTACAGAGCAGTCATTCCTATAACAGTTATAGGAATATACAGAGTAGATAAAATTAAAAATCAATGTTGATCATGGGTAATCGCAATGCCATTCTGGCAAGCTAACAGAGTGTAAACATGCATGATGTACCAGAATATAATTATTAGTCCTTAACATCAATCAAGGAACTAGCTTGTGTTTCAAGCAGGATTCAGACCAGCCTTATAACGTCTCCCCACATAACAGATTCTCAGGCTCAACTCAGAAACAACAGTCACAGAATCAACTAGAAATTCATTGCTTAACATGCAGTAAAATGAGCGCCAGAATAAATTCAAATAACGGAACCATTGAGGTTTTAATAACAATTAAACATACTAGTATAATTCGGCACTCAGAATTCCAGAATGATCACAAACAAATAGCGAGAACGACCCCGAACAATTATCGAATTTAGGCACAACCATTCAGAAGAACAAATACAAATAATTATCGATTTTACTCAGCATGTGATATAGTGCGTGCATCGTTAGGATTTCCAAATGACCGTTCTAGGTTCAGTACTAGGGTTTGCTTGGCGATAATATCTAATATCAAAAGTATGTCTTGGTGTTTGACTATAACTATAGATAAATTGGAAGCATACTTACGAACATCAGTTATCAGGTAAGAGTTTAGATAAGAATACTTACCTGGGGTTCAGATAGAAAGCCCTACCTGGATCCGTAGCTATCTTATCCTAAACGGAAGTCTTTAACTGTATCCTAAACAAAATGATCAAATCATCAGAACATAATTTACAGCACAATATTATAACTTATTACGGACTCACACATGTTCTCAAAATGAACCTCCCTTACCGCGCATGTAAAATTACCAAAATGCCCTTGAGGTGTAAAATTACCAAAATACCCCTCTCAGAGTTAAATCACCCAAACGGCCTTCCCGTAAGTAGAATCACTCAAATAACCTTATTGTATGTCAATTTATGCAAAAATACATTTCTTAGGTCAAATTATCAAATACCCCATCGGGGTAGCAAAATACCTTCCGTTACACTTAAATCATCAAAATGATCTTTCTGTAAACCAAGTCACTAAAATATCATTATCATATGTAAATGTACTCAGATATACCTCTTATGGGTAAAATTACTAAAATATCCCCTTTTGGGCAGTAAATTACCAAAATACCCCTGGAGATTTTCGACACTTGAAAAATCCCAAAATATCTTAAAATTATATTTTAAGCATTTTGATATCATTTCTGGACTAAAAAGTATTTTAGAAAATTTTTGCCAAAAAATCCCGAACCGATGTCC
This sequence comes from Escallonia herrerae, assembly GCA_033070095.1. NCBI lineage: Eukaryota > Viridiplantae > Streptophyta > Magnoliopsida > Escalloniales > Escalloniaceae > Escallonia > Escallonia herrerae. The sequence goes on from JAVXUP010000040.1 coordinate 578,374, forward strand.
AGACCGAGCGCTAAAAGGCCCGTTTCGTGAAAAATACCTATCGGCCTCATAATTGCCCGAACTTTTAGAATATAAAACATATCAGTAAAATAGGATTTTTCAAAAAATTTCAGACCGAAATAGCTTGGTTTGCTATGCTAAATAATTCAATAAATATCTTTAATTGGTACTCCAATTTAGCATTCTTTTCGAACCCCAAAAATTTCCAAAAACTTCCAGAGATTAGTTCTCATAAAAACATTAGGGGTTACAGTTTTTCACTTTGACCAAATAAATTCTTAAATATGTTCTAAAAATTCATAAAGAAACTGCTGGAATAAATAACCTTTAACGACACTTTTGAGTAAAAATTTTATTAAAACCCAGCTGTAATCACTGTTCACCATCCTTGTCCTTTGACAGTGTTGTTGCCACACTTACAAACCCATTTCCATGACAAACCGACTCCACTACTGTAATATCCCGAACTTCGGGAGCCGATTAAAATAGTCATCCATGACCCAAAAAATAAATGGGCGTTAATTTTGAGCAAGACTCAAGTATTAGAAGCTTGTGGAAACTTAAAAGAATTTTGGGGCAAAAATATAATTTAAAATTTTAGGGGCATTTTTGTAATTTTTGAAAATTAGAGGGGCTATTTTGCAAATTTTGAAAATTGGTTACAAGAATGTGCCACCTCCTACTAGCTTAGGTGACTAAGCTAAATTAAACAATTTAATATGAGATGGATAAGTGAGGATTTCGGATGAAAAAAAAAAGAAAACAAAAGAGGCAAACTTTCGGGAAAGTTTCAGCAGAAGAGAAAAAAAAAGAAAGAAGGAGGAAGAAACAGAGAACAGTAGCAGAAAAGAGAAAACAGAGCTTCAAGGAAGGGACTGGAAATTTGGGGGAAAGAGAGAGCATGAAGAAGGAACTCGAAGGTAATCCCTCCCCCTCTTCCTAGTCTGCAATTTCAATTTTAGTTGAGCTTCTTACAGTGGATGGGGTAGCCATGAACACGGTGGAACAGTGGGGGAGTTGCAGGCGTTCATGTTGGGGTTTCAGCTTATAGAAGTGTGCAAATTGCGTAATTATGTGTAAATTTTTATGTAGGAGGAGAAAGAATGGATTTCAATGAGTTCTTGAAGGATTTGGTGGGTGTTTTGGAGCCAGGAGTGCGTGACTGTAACTGTGTGTGCAATAGGTGTGCTCGTGTGTGTGGTCATGGCTACGACAGTGTATTTGTATGTATAATTTGAATCTTTGATCATGTTGATGTGAATATAAGTAAAGGGGAGGTGAGTTTAGTGAACTTTCGAGGGGTTAGGGTGTGAGTTTGTGTGGGTTCGGTAAGTGTTTGTCACCGAACTGTGTGTGTGTGTGTGTGTGTGTGTGTCTTGGCGTACGGGTGTGTTGTATGGGTGATTACATGTGTAATAATGTGTATATGTTGTGTATTAGTGTGTTAGAATGTGGGTTTTAGGTATAGGAATGGAAATGGCGAGTAGCAACAGGTGTTCGTGAATGGTATGTATGGAATTGGTCTCGGCAGGGAGGAAGGTTGAAGATGATGCGTGTGATTGAAGGTGTAATACTATGTGTTTTAATTTGAATAGTGTGTGTTATTGTCGCTAAAGGTGAAATTCATTTAGGCAGTTTTTAATTGAATTTTCATAAATATCTAGAGCCAAAATTAGACAAAATTCAAAACTATAACCCCTAATAATTTTAAGAGAACTACGCTCTGGAAATGTTTGGAAATTTTCGGGATCCCCGAAGGGCAATAAATTGGGGTATCGATTAAAGAAATTTATCGAATTAATTAACCTAGTAAAATAAGTTATTTTAATCTAAAATTTTTATGGAAACTCTATTTTACTGATATAATTCATATTATAAAAATTTGGGTCATTCCGAGGCCGATAGGTATTTTTCGCGAAATTGGCCTTTTAGCTCTCGGTCCGGACACCGGTTCGGGATTTTCAGGAGAAAATTTTTTAAAATACTTTAGGCCATAAATAACATCAGGATGTCTAAAATAGCATTTTAAGATATTTTTGAGATTTTTTTGGTGCCGAAAACCCCCAAGGGTGTTTTGGTAATTTACCACCCCAAAGGGGTATTTTGGTAATTTTACCTATGAGAGGTATTTTGAAGTAAATTTGCATACGGTAAGATTATTTCAATGACTTCGCTTATGAAAAAGTCATTTTGAGAATTAAAGTGTAACGGGGGTATTTTGGTAATTTGCCACCTCGAAGGGGGTATTTTGGTAATTTGACGTAAGAAAGGTATTTTTGCATAAATTCATATATGGGAAGCTTATTTCAGCAATTCTACTTACGGGACGGCCATTTTGGTAATTTAAGTCTGAGAGGGGCATTTTTGTAATTTTACACCCTATGGGCGTTTCGGTAATTTTACATACCCGGTGAGGGGAGGTTCATTTTAGAAGCATGTGTGAGTTCGTATTAAGTTATAATTTTGTTCTGTAGGCTGTATTCTAATGGTTCGATTATTCTGTTTAGGTTAAAGCTAAAGACTTCTAGTTAGGATAATTGAGCTGCGAATCCCGGTAAGGGATTCTATCTGAACATTGGGTAAGGACTTCCGTCCGAACCCTTATTTTGATAACTCGTACTTGTAAGTACTCTTTTGAATTACTTATGAATAATGTTGAACTCTGAAGTATGCATTAATATCAGCATATTCTTGTCCAGAAAACCCTAATATTGAACCTGGATCAATTATTTGGAAATCTTATGATGCTTGCCTGTTATTGTGTGCTGAGCAGATGTGACAATTGTCTGTATCCGTTCTTCCGGATTGTTGTGCTTAAAACTTGATAATTATTCGTAATCGTTTTTGTTGTTTATCTGTGATTTTTCTTCTAGAAATTCTGATTTCTTCTGGAAATTCTGAATGTTGACGTATGTCAGTATGATTATTGTTATTGGAATCCGAATTGATTTCGGTGATTGAGCTTATGTTAAGGCTCACTGATATTGTTGATTTTTCTGTGTTGACCTGGGTTTCTATTCTGTGGGAGGGTGTAATAAGGCTGGTCCGAATCCTGCAGGAAAAAGCAGGCTAGTATCCAAGTGGACTAGTATTTTAGTACATCATGCATGTGTACACTTCTGTGCTTTGCCGGGATGGCATCGCGACCGCCCAGGATCAACTTTGCTTTTTTATTTTCTCTACTCTGTATATTGCCATGACTATTACGGAAATGTCTGAAAAGTATTATCTGAAATGATCCGTGCTTATGTTGAAATTCTTTGGGGAAACCTTCAGTGTATTTTGGAAAGAACTGTCTCAGATGATCTGTATACGTTTGAAATATCTTGAGAAAACACTATTTTGTTTTTAATTTGATCTTTTATTAATCGTTCTAGAACCCATCATGGGTATTATTATCTATTTTGGTATCTGTTTTGTAAATTTCGATTATTTTGAGAATCATTGGATTTTTGACCGTTTGAAGTATTCTGGAAATCTTTGTCAGTTGGATTCATGGAATCGTTTTGTAATCCTGTTAGTAGTCCTTGTGCGACCTTACTGAGCTCTCAAAAGCTCACCCCTCGTTTGGCTCCCTTCTGTAGGTGATGATAAGCTGTAGCAGATTCGGGAATGGGTTAGAGTCTGTGTGAGCTTCCGGTGGGCCACCACTTCTGTGTAATGAGACCCCTGCGTGGGTCGGTACCGTTACCTTGGTTTATAAGGACTCGAGTTTGTAAAGAATCTAGGTTTTAATAGTTGAAGTTTAAGCAGTTTTGTAAGTTTGTATTTGACGAATCTGAGTTGATAGTGAATTAGATGATTTGGAATATGTGTTTGTAAACAGGTCTGACAGGTGTGATGTGATCCGGTAGGTTAACGACCTGGGAGTTCGGGGCGGCGGAGCTCCGGATTTCCGGGGGCGTTACAACTATAACCTAAATACACACTAAAACACCTTTACACACCCAAAATACACACATATATACTCATCACATACACAATTACACCCAACACACCCCCATAATCCCAAACCCAAACCTTACAAACACTAAAACACACTCAGGTTCACACACGGCACACCCACTTCACACTTCATAGTGCAAAAATACACACATGCTAAAAACATACACTAAAATCAAAAGAGGAAGGTTACCTTCAAGAGTTTCCCTCCAAAACTTTTCTTTTCCTTCTTTCCCCTTCCCTTGCTTTCCTTCTCGTCTCTGTTTTCTATTTCTTCTCCGTTTCTGGTTCCTCTTCTCTGTTTCTTCCTTTCTTGGTTTTCTTTCCGATTTTTTTTTAATTCTCCTCACTTCTTTTTTTTCTTTAATTCCTTTAAGAATCCTTATCTACTTTGCATTAGTCATCATACCAAATAGCAAGAGGTGGCACTCCCAAAACTATTTCCTTTAGACATTTAACACCTCATGCCAATTTTCCAAAAATTGCGAATCAAACCCCAAAATCTCCATAATTATAAAATAACCCCAAACTTTATATTAATTATAATTAAGCCTCAAAGTTAGTCTAATCATGATTAATTTGATTAAATATCACTAAAATATAAACTACCACTCATTTATTTTTCATCACTAAAAATATTAATTACATTTCTGCCCCCAAAGTCTTCCAAATTATGAAAATGCCCCCAAACTTTAAAATTTACTTTTTTGCCTCAAAATTCTTTTAAGCGTCCATTCTCTACTGCTATCTGAGCATTGCCCAAAATTAACGCCGGTTTATTTTTTTCGGAGCCCAGATGACTATTTAACTAGCTCTCGAAGTTCGGGATATTACATAACACCACCACCGTGGCTGCCCATGGCAGCCCGTCTCTCTCCCTCGTATACACCACGCAAATCCACACCGCATCACCACCCTAGCTGGCCACTATGGCAACCCCATCCCCATCCCTTTTTCAACCTCCACACCTACCTGAACACCAAAAAACACAACACAGCAACACCACCACTACAGCCCTTTCCCCTTCCCTTTTTCCACCTTTGCACCCACCCCTAAACACCGCATAAACACCCACACAACACCTTTACCATGGCTACCCACCACGGCAACCCCCTCTTCCCCCTTCTCCCTCTCTCACTTGCACACATAGCACACACCACACAACACTGTCACCGCCACGCTACCCACCATGCAGCCCTTTCCCCCTCTCCCTTACTCACAAACACCCTCACAGAACCACCACGCTACCACCATGGCAGCCCCTATTTCCCCCTCTTCCTCACTCCCCCTCACCACACAAATGTACAACACTTACCGCCATCATGGCAACCTCTCTCCATTCATTAACAACCCGCAAAACACAAACAAATCGCACCCAAAATGAACACAAAAACATTGTGGACCTTCAATAATTCTAACCACCATCTCTACCTCAGGTTTAACTTTTTATGGGCAAAATATATTTCAAGCTCTTATGATCAGCAAATATCTCACATGGTTCTTCATAGATGTAGTGTCTTTAAATTTTTAAGGCAAAAATCATTGACAAGCTCTAGATCATGGGTTCGGTAATTCTTCTCATACAGTTTTAACTATCTAGATGTATAGGCAATAACTTTTCTATTATGCATGATTACACACCCTAGACCTTTGTGAGAGGCATCACTATATATTGTGAAGCCACCAATCCCACATGGTAGAGTAAGTACATGAGCCATGATAAGCCTCTTCTTTAACTCTTGGAAGCTACTCTTACGATCTTTATCCCACTCAAACTTGACCCTTTTTTATGTTAGGCGAGTCAAGGGTGTTGTTATTTGTGAGAAGCCTTTTATGAATCTCCTGCAATACATGGCCAAACCTAAGAAACTCCGAACTTCTGTGATTGTGGTAGGTCTGTCCCAATCACGACAGCCTCTATTTTCTTAGGGTCAACCAGTATTCTGTCTTCTGACACCACATGCTTTAAGAATGCAACCTATCCAAACAAAACTCACACTTCTTAAGCTTTGCATACAACTTGTTTTCCCTTAGGATCTTTTTTTTAAGTGTTGTTCATGTTCTTCCCTCGTCTTAGAATATATTAATATATCATCAATGAATACTATTACAAACTAATCCAAAAAAGGTTTGAATACTTGATTCATTAAATCCATAAACATTCTCAGAGCGTTGATCAACCTAAAAAAACTTTACCAAAAACTTGTAGTGCCCATAACGAAAGGCCGTCTTGGGCACATCTTCTACTTTAGTTTTTAACTAGTGATACCAAGAACTAAGGTTAATCTTTGAAAACCATTTTACCCTTGTAACTTATCAAACAAATCGTCTATGCTAGGCAAAGGGTAATAGTTTCTTATCATCACTTTGTTTAGCTCTCGGTAGTCCATGCACAACCTCATCGTGCAATCCTTATTCTTTACAGATAATACCGGTGCACCAAAGGTTGACGCACTAGGGCAAATAAATCCTTTATCCAGAAGATCTTATAAATGCATCTTTAATTCTCACAATTCCATGGGTGCCATACAATACGGTGTCTCAGAGATGAGGGCAGTTCTAAGAACTAACTCAATGTTAAATTTATCTTCCCTATCAGGAGGCATCCCTAAAAAAAATCTTCCAAAAATAGCTCAATCAACTCCCTTACCACTTCTATCTTTAACTCCTTCTACTGGGTCTCTATCTCCTAAGCCAAATACTCAAGAAAACCCTTTTGAAGAAGTAGGTTTTCCCTATAAGGCAGACACCATATGTGGAAGCAATGTGATGCTACATCCCTGGAAAACAAATGATCTTGACCTGGGATATTAAAGGCCACTCTCTAATGCAAGCAATCTATGAAGGCATAAAATGCTGCCAACCAATTCATCCCCAGTGTAAGATCAAATTCTAACATATCTAAACAAATTAGGTTCGTGGATAGTTCTTAACCTTTAATTTTGACCGAACAATCCTTGAACACTTGGTCCGCAACAATTGAATCCTCCATTAGGGTAGAAATGCATAGTGGAATGTCAAAGGGCTCTAAACGCTTGCCTAACCGTTTGATAAAGGTAGGAGATGCAAAATAATTGTAGCATCCCAATCAAAAAACAATTTTGCAAAGGTAGAAGAGATAGGAAATCTACCCATAACCACCGAGTCAGAAGCCTGTGCATTCTGTCGAGTCATCGCGAAAATTCTCGCCGTTGCCCTGGGTTTCACCTCATCATTCCTCACTTGGTTCTGTAGTCCCACCCTGGGACAGTTCCTGAATAGATGCCCCTGTAGACACCTCATTTTTGTAGGCATTTCTAATTAATTAAATAGTGGGCTTTATTATTTATGAATATGCATTATTTATCTTGGGCTTAGTAAAGTGATTTAATTAAGTAATTTGGTCAAATTATTTTATTAATGGTGTCTAGTCGGGTCCAGTTGCATATATCGTCCAGTCCGGTCCAATTGCATATCCTGTCCAGTCCATCAGTCAAGTCCTGCCTCATAAGTCTAGGCCACTGCCTTAGTACAGTCCATTTAAGCTAAGTGCAGTCTATGGTCTGGATAATTGATACAATTTCTCTAGATGGCTTGGAGAAATAATTCACGACTTATCCTTGATATAAAAATCAAAACAATCTATTTTATGATTAAAGAGAGACTTATTTCGAATTTGGTACATCCCACTAGTGATTTTTGAGATAATTACAGACATTAGAGTCAGATAGTGCCCCAAAATTTGGAAAAAAGATATTTATAATTAATGGAGTGAACCGGCCGGTTAGTTGACTTTATCAATCTATAATTTTATTACTTATTCTGACTTATCTCTAGCCATGCAGATTAATCTTATCAGACTCTGCGACCCTAAGCACTATAAAGAGAGGTCTTGGCCTCCATTTTAAGGGTTAGACTTTGGTTGAAACACTAAGTCCATAGCTTATTCTCTTTAGAGTTTGCACATTATTTCCTTGTTAAATGACGTTCAGCCTTTCTCTTTCTCTCTCTCTCTCTCTCTCTCAAGAATTTTGGCCATTCAAATCACCCTAAAAATGTCTTTTTGATCATTTGCATTAGACCTAGCAAACAGGTAGACCTACCAAGTACGGGTAAAATCCAGTCGGATATGGGTAAAAACAGTTCAAGTAATTTTTATTCGTTTTTTTTTTGTAGACTTTTTTAGGACCTGTACCCTACCTTAGTGGGTCGGGTATTACCAGCGGGTAAATTGTTAAATTTTTATTAACTTTTGAATTTTTTTTATTAACATATATTCATTGGGATTCTTTTTAGAATATTTTTTCCTTTCTTTTTATTACTACAACAACCACTTTATGATTTAATTTATACAATTATCATTTAGCTCCCTTAGCTGATTATATCAATTCTCAAATCCAACCCAATCATCTCAATTCCAAGTCTCCAAACACAATAAGCACAATATCTTAACATAAATACCAGAAAATCACATACAAAACAATTCCTAGGTCTGAAGTAGTAAAATCTTAAACACATACAAAAAATTAACACCGATAATACAAACAGATTTGGAAAAGTAATACAAGCAAATCTTGGGAAAACATTATCTCTTAAACAAAAATATTGCTCGTTATTTCTCTATTCTAATCGGAGACCAGGATTGGAGACAAGCAAATCTAGAGAAATAACGCAAGCAGATCTGAAAAAATAATTATCTCGACTGGCGGAGACCACGATCGACTTTGATCCCTACCGTAGCTACTAGTATTTGTCTTTCCTAATTAGGGTCAGTCGTGACAGAGCTGTGGCGGATTTGGTTGCGGAGCGTGAAAGGGACTACAGATGCCATCGAGTTGATGTGGCAGTGGAGTAATTGTCGTGGAGTAGCTGGCCATCGATGGATCTGACATCGTGAGATAGAACAATGTCATGTGTGTGTGTGAGAGAGAGAAAGAGGGAGATATATATATATATATATATATATATATATATATATATATATATATATATATATATATATATATATATATATATATATATATATATATATGGAGTTGATCCGTTGATAGCGCTAGCAAAATAGGAGATTTTGCTAGCGCAATCTGGCCGTCCACGCGAGATCTGTGGACGGTCCAGATCTTTTTTTGTATTTTTTTTAAGTCCGTCCGCTACATTATGTAGCGGACGAGTAGGCAGACACTTTTCTCTTTCTCTCTCCTTTCCCTCATTATGACATGTTTCTCTCTCTTATTCTCTCTCTTCTGTCGTTAATTTCTTACTTTTTCTGAGTCTTCCTCTGTCCTTTCTCTCTCTTTTCTCTCTCATCCTTCTTTCTTCCATGAGTTCCATGAATTTGTCTCCTAAAACGAAAAGAAATCTGTACAATACGATTAATTCTTGGAAAAATAAACTTATGTTATTTGAGTTAGAAACACTCCTCAAACTCGCAGATAACCAGCAACCTCATCTCCACACCTCGAAGACTTGATTGCACCAGCTAAAGAGAGAGAGAGAGAAAGGAGGATGAGAGAGAAAAGACTTGATTGCACCAGCTTATCCGAGATCTGACCCTTGAAATTATTTTTTTAGATAAATTAAGAAACTCTAACCCACTAAGCCTTCAAATCATTTTTAGATAAATCAACTCTGCCAATCCACTCTACACACCTATCTGGTGAATACACATCCAGTGTTACAGGTTTTTCATTGTCTTACTGCTGGCTAACGACCCATATACATAATAAGAAAGGTGGGAGATGAGGATGAGAGAGAAAATGGTGAAAGAAAAGAGAGAGAAAGATAAACAAGTTAAAAAAGTGATGTGTGTGTGTGAGAGAGAGAGAGAGAAGTCAGAAGAATGAGACAAAATAGAGAGAGAAAGAGAATGAAGTCAGAACATTAATGACAGAAAGAGAAAAAAAGTCTAAAAACTAGTCCGCTACATAATGTAGCAGACGGAGATAAAGGAGAGATAGGAGAAAGAAGTCAGAACATTAATGACGGAAAGAGAAAAAAGGTCTAAAAATTAGTCCGCTACATAATGTAGCGGACAGACTCTTTTTAAGCTGGAGGGTATTTTTGTCAAAAAATCATCTGCTACATAATGTAGCGGACGGACTTTAAAAAAATGCAAAAAAAAGATCTGGACCGTCCACAGATCTCGCGTGGACGGCCAGATCGCGTATTTTGCTAGCGCTATCAACGGATCAGCTCCCATATATATATATATATATATATATATATATATATATATATATATGTGTGTGTGTGTGTGTGTGTGTGTGTGTGAGTGAGTGAGTGAAAGGGAGGGAGGAAGGGAGGAGTTATGCAGATGGAAAAGAGAAGAGGAAAGAATGAGAGATCTGAAAACCCTCGCACTTAAATATTAAAATATCCGATTAGCCCGTAAGGGACTCAGATCGACCCAAAAATTACAGTCGGTTTGGATACAGGTATAATTTCAGCGGGTCTTCAAAATATGTATCAGTACCCATGTTTTTTTGCCTAGTACAAACCTACCCATGGGTCTTTGCCAGGTCTACTTTGCATCGTGGATTCTACAGAGAAAATCCCCGAGTCTTCAGGGCAGGCTATATCTCTAGGTAAATCTTTACCATCTTTCATTGGGTAGAAATAATATAGAGTGTCATCCCTTTCCCATAGTCAAATTTCATTTCAAAACAAAAGGAGTCTTTTCTAGCCCAACTCTAGGTTCGAATGGTAAACTAATTTTGGTAGGACCAGAGTCAAACTACGGTAGTTTTGATTCCAATCAGTCCGATTAGATACATAGGCCACTCAGCCGTTGTTGTCAACTTCAAGCCAAAATAATTTAAATAAGCTTAGGGTGAATCTTTTGGACAGCTAAAGAAGACCCATGCTAACATTTCCAAATAGGGTACAGTGTCAGCCTCATACTCCCACCGTCAAGCTCTTATCAGACTTCTCAGCAAAGCCCAGATACTAAACTTAATCGAGCCCCAAGACTTGTTTCAAGTGCTAAGGCTATACATTACAGAAATGTCCTTACATTTTTTTAGTCTGACCTGCCCAAATCAGGACTAAGCCACAATTATTCACTCCATATCACTATGTGAGTGCTTGATAAAAGGATTCCTCTAATCCTCATAGACAATGGTTCTACTTTAAATATCTATCCACTACGCACTGTTCACGCCCTTTATATAACCCGTCAGATTTCACCCCTTCTAACCAAGCCATCCGAGCATTTGATAACACTAGAAGGGATATAATTGATACAGTGAAACTTCTGATATGAGTGGGTTCTACCATCTTTGATGTCGAGTTTCAAGTATTGGATATTGCGGCCGCCTTTAATCTTCTGCTAAGTTGACATTGGATACACTCTGTAGATGCAATTCCCTCTACGTTGCACCAAAAGGTCAAGTTTGTGTTGAATGATGTCATTTTCACTATAATAGGAGATTCTCGGCTGCCACAGTTTGGACACGTCAATAAGGATAATTTTTAGGTTCTGCATGATTCTGTGGATGTTATGCTCGATGGATCTAGGATGGGTCACCCAGTTTAGTATCTCGAGTATGAGGAAGTTTGTCATTGTGAAAACTTTCGCACTTTTGCCCCTATAGCACTACGAGAGTGCTCCCATGATGAGGAAATTCTACTACTTTCCAGGAAAAGGTTAGGCCAAAATTGTCAAGGAATTCCTAGGTTTCTGGATATGAAGAACAAGAAAGACCAGTTCGGTTTGGGGTACAAGCCAACCAATATAGAGAAGAAGGAAGCATTCTGGAAGCTTGCCCAAGCCAAGGAGGATAAGGAAGATGAAAAGCGTATAAGCTCGACCATCATCCCTACTATAAATGAACGCTTCATCAAGGAAGGAGAAAATGGGCCCTTCTACGAACAATACTCCATTGCAGTAGGTTTGGTTATCAGGCGCATATGATCTAGCAGCCACATGTACAAAAGCAAGGGACTACCTCCGAATGGAACATCCGAATCTTTGTGAACATTGGTGATACTAAGCAGAGTTTCAACTACCACTGGGGGATTAGAGTTTTACCTCACGTGGACACATGAACCAGAATGTTAGCTAGCCTCAGATCAGCATGCCTAGGGCCAAAAAAGGCGAGATATTTGGCTACTAAGCATAGTGCCAAAGTAGCTCCCTACCATCAGCATATTGTTGATCACGTCTCGGTGGCTTGGCAAAAAAATGCTCGACCAGATAAGAGAGCTGAATACCTCAAATAAAAGACTGGACGTGCTCCTTCGCGACCTTCAATAAAGTTTTGAGAGAGTTGACATAACCATTTTGAGTGGCCAGAACATCAAAGAGAAGATTGACTAGGATGTCTATCAGGGCAAAAAATCTTCAAAATTAGGGCATAACTCGGTCAAACCAAAGAAAAAAAATATGATCCTCAACATCCCAGAATTTACAAGCAGTACTAAGAATGTCTTCACGAACAGTTACACTCCACAAGCTCATTAAGGATTTCGACTTGAATCACCCATCCAGATGGATCAATTCGATCTTGTTGAAGGAATCTGTGAATGTACAAAATTGAAGTTCAAAGATTGTGGGATCATCTTTGAAGGCCATTGAGAGTTTTGAAAAAAGGAGAAAAAGGTGAATTCTATTCTGAAAGGACGAGTCTGGAGTATATATAGATGAGTAGCCCTAATTTGCATAGAGTTAGGAGTTCAAAATTTAATAAAAAAAATCATAAAGTTTTATCGGACAAACCGTCTAGTTTTTAACAAACTGGCCAGTTTTTCTATTTAATTTGCACATTTGGTGATCCATGTGTTCTGATAAACTAGCCAGTTTTTTGATCTTCTTTTAAAAAAAAATTGCATGTTTGTATACTTGCTTGTTTGGATATTGATATATTGTGTATAAATTTATGTTTGCTTGTCTGTGCATTATTGCCTGATACATGTGCATTCGCCCGAGGGCGTCTTTCATCCAGCAGTGGTGTGCCTACATGCCTGCTTGTGCATACCTGACATCATATCCATGGGTTATTTTCTGACTCATGTTCTTCTAAATCTATTGCTCTATCCAACAATTCTTGTACGGTGTAAGGCCAATGCATGATCCTGAGTTCCTTGCCAATTGCAATTTTCACTCTCTTCATTGACCCTTTTAAATCGAGTAATGGGCTCCGGCAACGTTCAGAGTTATGCATTTCGCCCGCCAATCATTTTGAATCAATTTTGGGGGCTCTGGCAACGGTCAAAATCTTTTTCATCTTGTATGTCGACTATTTCAAATTGACTTGGGGGCTCTGGTAACACACAAAATTCTTTTATATGTTTAGACGATCCTTTCAAATCGATTTGGGGGCTCTGGTATCTAGACATAAATTTTATTATCGACCACTCAAATCAATTTCAGTGGCTCCAGTAACAATAAAATTTTTCTTGCGTAATTCATTTGTCGACCCTTTTAACTCAATTTGAGGCTCTGGTAACAGATAGATTTACTATTTTCTCCACATGGCTAGTTGACCCATCGATTTAAGGGCTTTAATAACTAGACATGCATTCAGTTTGTCAACTATTCAAATTGATTTGGTGGCTCTGATAACATATAGAATTTCCTTTAGTATATTGTTCAACGACCAGCCGTTATTATTGTTGGCTTCGACTTTGAATAGTATATGTATTCCATCGAACTACATTGATCTAATTCCTCCGGGAGGATACGTAGAAAGCCTGCAAAGGTCAGACCTCATATCTGTGTGAGTTTAAGAGTCTGTCCTTGAGTCATGTGGTCTTTTTCCATATTTTTACTACAAAAATATGTTGTCCTTTGTCTTTGGTGATGTTCGTCTGCACAAGCGCTTCATCTCTGAGGGGCTTTGCAGACACCTCATTTTGTAGGCATTTCTAATTAATTAAATAGTGGGCTTTATTATTTATTAAAATTCATTATTTAGCTTGGTCTTAGTAATGAGATTTAATTAAGTAATTCAGTCCATTTTTATTTAATTAATGTTGTCTAATCCAATTTAATGGTCCAGAACGGTCTAGTTGCATGTCCCGTTCAGTCCACTTTATTAGTCTAATCCATTTAAACTAAGTCCAGTCCATGCTCTAGATAATTGATACAATTTGTCTAGATGACTTGAAAAAATTATCCTTAATATAAAGATCAAATCAGTTTATTTTATGGTTAAAAGGTGACTTATCCCGAATCTGATATGTACATCCCATTAGTGATTTATAAGATAATTATCAAAATTAGGGTCAGATAATGTTCCAAAATTTTTAAAAAAATATTTTAATTAATGGGGTGAACCGGGCGATTTTTTACTAACCGATTGGTTGACTTTTGTCAATCTGTGATTTTTTTACTTATTCTGACTTATCTCCAGCCATGCAGATTAATATTGCAAATCTTATCAAATTTTACGATCCTGAGCACTATAAAAAGGGGTCTTGGCCTCCATTTTAAGGGTCAAACTTCGTTTGAAAACACCAACTCCAGAGCTTATTCTCTTTAAAGTTTGCATGCCATTTCCTTCTGAAGTGGCGTCCAGTCTCTCTCGAGAATCTTAGCCATTCATATCACTCTAAAAATGTCCTTTTGATTGTTTGCATCGTGAATTCTACAGAGAACATCCCCGAGTCTTCAAGGCAGGCTTTATCTCGAGGTAAATCTTTTCTAGCTTTCACAGGGTAGATTTCATATAAATTTTCATCTCTTTCCCGTAGTCACATTTCATTTAAAAAAAAGTGTTTTTTACTCCAAGTCTAGGTTCGAGTTATAAACTACTTCTCGTAGAATCAAAGTCGAAATACAATAGTTTTGATTTTGATTAGTCTTATCAGAAATATAGGCCACTCGACCCTTATTATCAAGTTCATACCAAAATAATAAAAATAAGCTTAGACTGAATCTTGTCATATTTCGCGTAACATGTATTGTTTAGGCCAAAAATCATTAAGAACGAAGTAGAGACCGAAAGGGCGCGATGGGTGCCTAACACTTTCCCGTTGCATAACTTAGTCCACGGACCCCTCACTTGGTTTCGAGAGCAATTGTCTTCTTTGACACTTTAGAGTCATTTATTAGATTTCTCTTATCTTCCTCAAATTAAATAAGATGACAAATCCCTAAAAATCTCGTTTTTGGGGATTTTTTTTCTAGAAGCGGTGCATCACAACTCCTCCTGACCACATTCAAATCACTTCCTCGTTTCCTATGCGTATTCTGGACCAGAATGAAGCTGGTTGCACCTGTGATAGGTTTGTGGACAATTATGTCCTTCCGTTCTAATTATGGGACGCTCTTGAGAGTTTTGTGGTTAATCATTCCTCTGCTGAGCTGGTGCTTGACTATCAGACCCCTGTCTTTGTTGCTTCTATCTTTGGAACTACAATCCTTACTAACCTCTTGAGGTTTTGGGCACTTGGAAGGGTCACCAGACACGTTACCTCCGTGAAAATTTTTGTTTCTTGCCCTCTTCTTCCGTTGATCCTGTATCCTGCACAGATCGTCATTGTTCCTTTCCGTTATCAGGGCTCTGTCCTCCTAACCCATGTTGGCAACCTCTTCGGGCCTTACCCTTTTGCTCATCTTCCACCATTGATTTGCTTCATCCCTCAGCATGAACGTGGCAAAATTTACTTTCTGCCTTTCAGAGCACCTGATAATCTCAAATATGTCCTCTAGGTCTGATAGCCATGACTCCGCTTTGAAGGGATTAGTGGTGCCAAAGAAAGAGGGTGCGTCTAACCTCTTGAACTTCTCAATGGTCACACCTCCAGCTTTATTTGGGGGTTGCCCCATCGTTACAGCCACATGTCATTCTACCACCCTAGCTAATTTTTCTATCACCTGAAATACATCCTCAACTTAGGCATCGTTCCATCGAACCATTTTTCAACATATAAAGGAAGCTCGTGTAAGAATGCCTGATTTCCAAGCATAATGAAAGTATCATAGTAATTTTGCATATTCTAATTCGATATAAATTTGTTATACATTTTTCTTATCTAAAAAATAATAGCGTCTTATCTTTCCCTTCCCTTAATCAAGTGATATATAAGTAAATTAATAATTCACGTTCATCCTAAAAGTTGTACAATAAACGACTCAACTCATAATAAAATTGATACCATAACTTAATCAATGGTAACTATTTTATTTCTTAAAGTACTTGTCCAATACAATGGTTCAAAAGAACGAAAAGGTAGAAATATTCTACCTATTCTCCTAACTAATAACTCCTAATCTTCCTTCCCTTACCCTAATCGTCTCTTTGGTCAATATAGTCCTCATATTCCTGGATCTACTACCCTATTTGAGTCAGCAAGAATATTACTGAATCTGTATCTCCCAACCGATCTTGTAACTCCATAGCCTTCTTTCCAAAGTAATAATTATAGTCCTGCCTTTGCTCCCAACTGAAACCATTTTTATTCTACATACTCTTCAATTATGCTTTCAACCATTCCTTTTCCTTTATGGTTCAACTGGTATCCACCTTCAAGGATGCCATTTGACGTTCAAGCTCATCTCTCTCACTAGCCATATGGGAGTACTTTCATTTCCATACATTCAGTTCAAGGTCCTCACAATTGACATGCTCGACCCAAAGCTCATCCTCAATAGGCCTTTTTAGTTCAATCAACATTGGCCCTTCATCCTACCCTTGCTACACAATAAGAGCCATGTCATGGCCCAGATGAGGTAGTTCCTCATAGAAACTCCCATTTACAAAGTGTCACGATTTGTTGTATATGTATATCTGCTAAAGAAATTTTTTCTCCGCTAGATTCATAAATTTTACAACCATTTTAGCGAATTGTCTATCGCTTTCAAGTAAACAAAACCAGCTCAAAACAGACAGTTACGCTCTCCATGAAATCTCTTAGATGAGGACGACATTGAACGTATAATCTATGCTCCATCTGGTTTGCCTTCACGATAAAAAGTATAATTTGCATCAGGACATAGCCCGAGTGCAGCATGCACTAAGGTCCCTGCCCAAATACATCGACACATAACGTTGGATAGCTACAACATAATGCAACAAATTGTCCCCCTTATTCCTATTTATACGGTACCCTGAAAAGGCTAAGTGCAACAAACTGAAATTTCAGGGAATACTTACTATTATAAAATGCAGCAACAATGAAGTAATATATCGAAGAACAAAAATGGAAAATTAGAAACACTCAACACAAGATTTACAAGGTTCACCAATATGGCTACGTCCTCGCAGTATGACCAGATCTTGATTTCACTATTCAGCAATGTTACCCTCTCAAAAAAATTTCTCTGCCGGAGTTGGAGCTTGATGTACAATACCTCTATTGTAAGTATGTCTCTAGGTTGAAATCAGGCTCCACAAATAACACTTACAAATCAGGATAATTCACAAAATTAGAAAAGATAATAACAAAACTAACCCAATAAGAAGATACCTTTCGGATTCAGCACAATAGTGACTTTTGGGGTTCTGTGAGTTCAATATGTAATAATCCTGGCTGAACAATTGGAAGAGCTGGCACTAACGAGGGTACTCCAAAATTTGCATTAAAGAATCGCAGAGATAATAATATTGTAATGGTAGTAGGTATACCTGCTAGCTATCGAGTTCAAATCTATGACTTGTCATGCATGTGTCTTTGTACCTATGAGAAACCTTACCCGCCTATTGATGGTCGCATATTTTTATCCTCACAACAATCTGTATCACCGCCAGCCCAAGTCAAAAGATGGATATTTTGGCCTGGTGGCACCGTCCGGAGATCCTTCATAACTTAATGCTCCTCGTAGCCTTTGATGGTGAGTTGGGTGGACGGCAGGTTAGATAAAGTGAAAGATGGGTATGGGATGAAGACATGCTTCAAAGAATGGGGATGAAGGGGGTTATCCTTTGTATATGAAGTAAATTTCAAGGTCATCTGCAATATTAGTAAGACTAAGCACTCAAGTGATGAAGCCTTTTTTTAAGTTCCATAAATATCGATACATTTATACCTTAAACTACTCTTAAAAAGCATGCAATAAGTAGTGTGGTGAACAACCTCAGAAAAATCTCCCGAAATGGAAGATTTTATAGAGACGCTATTTTATTTAATTTAGGAAAGTAAAAATAGAAAAATCTGATAAATGACTCTAATGTGCCCAAAATACAACTAATCCCTCACAAACGGAGAAAGGGATTCAAAGATTAATTTGTACGTCGGATAGTGTTAGGCTCCCAGCGTACCTATCGATCTCTACTTCATTTCTATCGATTTTTGGTCTTTAACGTACATAACATGTAAATATGCAATAAAAAGAACCTAAGTTTATTTCTATATTATTGACTTGAACTGGGCATCATGGGTCGAATTATCTACGTATCCAGTTGAACAAATCAAAATCAAACCATCATAGTTTAACTCGGGTCCTACGGGAGGCAATCTATATTTCGGCGTTAGACTTAGACAGAGAAATGAAAATGACTCTTTTTTTTAAATAGAAATGAGATCGCGAAAAATAGGAGACAATTCTAGACTAAAGAGTTTGACTAAAAAGCTATGAAAGTTACTTTGCGAATTTGCTTGTCTGGATGACTTAAGAACGCTTTCGAAAATCCACGATGCAAAATGAATTTTAAAGTGAATATGAATGACTAAATTCTTGAGAGAGATGATATATCACATTACAAAGAAATGATATAAAAGATTTAGGGACAAAAAAGCTTAATTAAAACTGAGACCCCTGAAAATGAAGGCCAAGGGGCGTATTTATAAAGTTCTGAGGCGCCAGAACTGATAAGAATGGCTATGCCAATCTACAATTAGGAGATAAGTCAGAATATTTGATAAAAATGCACACTGACAAAAGTTAACAGACCGGCCGGTTTGTCAAAACCCGACCAGTTCATCCATGATTTTATAATAATTTTTTAAAAATTTAAGGTATTATCAGATCCTAATTTGGGAAATTATCTCTGATTTTCTAGATGGGATGTTACTTTCCTAAACCGTATAAAGCATTGGCTTAATCTTTTGCATCGAGAATAATCACATAATAATTTCCTAAATTATCTAGAAATAATACTATCTAGACATGGATTGGATTGATATAATTAGGCTAGACTAAGGGACTGTTTGATAAAATTAAAATTTAAGTGCTGAAAAAGTTAAGTACTGAATTTGTAAAACTGAAAACTTTAAGTGACTAAATTTTTACTGAAAAATAAGTTAATATGTTTGGTAAATCAAAAATAAATGTCTGAAAATTATTTATTTACAAATTTATCCATTTTAATAAAATTATACATTTATTTATGTACTTTATAACTTTTTTTGGTGGAGCTAAAATTGTGTTGGTGGTGATGGTGGTAGTGACAATGGAGTAGTGGTGTTGGCGGCAAAAAGGTGTCAACGGTGGTTGTAATGATGCGTGAAAACATAGTGTTAGTAATTGTGATGATAGCGATAGGCGACGACATGATGGTCATGGCAATGATTGTAGTGTGATGGATCTTTAGATATTTTTAGTTAAAATGGACGTAATTACAACAACGACGGTATGGTGGAGGTGATATTGTCCTTGTGATGGTGTCGGTGGTGATGGTGATAGTGGCTAAGTCGTGGTAACTGTGGTTCTGGTAGTAAAAGAAAATAATGGTTGTGATGGTGGTGTATTGTGGTGGAGGTAGTGTTGTCAGCAAATCAATTGAGATGGCATCGAGGTGGTAATTATTTTTTTAATGTAAAAATATCTTAAATAACTTTTAACCATCTCATTTAGAATTAAGTGATCAGTATTAAGTAAGTCCATCCTGACTTAAAATTTTAGTCTATTTTTTATAAGAATTAATTTTTTAAGTGATATAAGGTTTATCGTTATAAAACGCACTTAATTAAAAATTATTAAAAAATTTAAGTTTTAAGTACTTAATTACGTTATCAAATACACCATAAGCCTAACAACTGGACTAGACCAAATTAATTGAACAACTGGATTGGATGGGACCAAATTAATTTAGTTATATTATCAGGTCTAAGCTTACTAATAAACTCTAATTAATAATGAAGTCCACTATTTAATTAATAATAATTACAAAAATGGGTTGTCTACATGTAGGAAAGACATTTTCTTGGTTAGTTATTTCCATACTTTTCTCTTTCACCGTGAGCTGCCCCCACTATACCATACGGTTACAACTTGGAAATTCAAAATTTGAGTCGCATGTTTATGTCTTTCTTAACATGCGTGGAGGAAATGAACTTTATCCATTTGTTTTCTGGTTGGTGTGGGAAGAAATCAACACTAACTAGAATCTCGCTTGAATCATCTGCATGTTCCGATTGTAAGCATTACTCTCTTTCATTTTTCGTACATCTTGCTCCTTCGAAATTTCACTAGCATGTTTTCATTACGTTGTTTTCTCAATCTCCATTCTCTTTCGGCGCTTTAGTATCTCTATGTCGCACAGACATTGCATGTACCCAGATCCCTATATTGATTGAATCTGCAAGCACTCTATCTACTTCGCCCAACAGAGTCATGCACGGCTCCAACTTGGGTTAAGGAACCTGTGCCGGATGTAGAAATATGGACATGAGCTTACTTTTATAAAGATCATTGTGAACGTATGCATAAAACTTTGGGCCCATAAAAGATATGGGTTGGGCATGTACAAAGATTTTTAAAGACCCACTCAACACGTAAAAGATATAGCCCGTCCAACTTTAATATAACATAAAATTATATGTATAAATTTTATGTGTACAATATATATATGTGTGTGTGTGTGTTTGTTTTCTCTTTAATCTTTAAAAATCTCTAACCATTTGAAGACTTTTTTTTTTTTTCAGCTTTGTTTCTTGTTACATTAGTAGACTGCTTAAGGTTGTATCGAAACTTTTGTCTTTTTCTTTTATTTTGGTCCTAAAACATTATTTTCATGCTTATATTTAATTTCATTTTGAGACTTTTCATAAATAATTTCTTCATTATACTAATAACTAGACTTGGATGGTAATGGTATGCTTAAAAATTAAGTACACGAAAGCTCAAGATTAATTAGTAGACTTGGATGGTAATGATATGCTTTCAAATTGAGTAAATCAAACTAATTTGTAACTATGGACAATACGTACGTGGGCAGCTCGCGTCTACTCCGTGCCCACCAAGATCTTTGTGGGCCGGCCATCGACAAACATTATTCGGCTTGTAGATGGGTTGAGCCGGGCATGTGCATGAGTTTTTAAGAATGGGTTGGGCATGGTTCGGCCCTTAGGGTCGTCCAAGTTGCAGCTGTAGAGTCATGTAAGAGGAGATCAAGTGTAAAATTTTAAAGTTAAATGAGGTCAGATTCACCACTTTAACGTAAGTGGTGAAATCTAGACCCATGCAACTTTCACATTAAACAACTATCGTTAAAGTGGTGAATTTGACTTAGAGCCATGAAACTCCACAATAAACAACTATCTGCCCGACTAAAATTCTTGTTTTATGCGGGCCCTTTTGCGGAAAACGTACGTAAGAAAGCCCAAGTTATTTTTGACGTTAAAGTTGGGCGGTTGACGCCTCTTGCCATGGAGCCTTTGGGCACTTGTTTAAATGGCCCAAGCCCAATCTCGTTATCACACATGAAAAATTAAGGTTGTGCAGACTAAACTCCGATAAGAGAAAGGTTTTATTTGTATAAACGGATTCTGGCTGCAACCTCTGATAGTAGAAGTCGTCTACGAATTCTCTGTATAGCGACTAAT